>OY292506.1:3358209-4558209 GCA_958496325.1 Nomophila noctuella | reverse complement strand
CAATAAATCGAACAGGAGACCTTAATCCTTCACCATAAAATCCGTTTTAGAGATACCAAAAATCCCTTTTCATTTATGTCAGAGTAAATACCGAGATCAAAGAACGGTTTACATTCCCTCGGCACTAACTAACGAGGCATTTAGAATGCAATTTATGTCAAATAAACGTGTAATAACACGTGGTACAACAATAAATAGATCTTGTCGAGTTAGGGAGAGGGTTAAGTGGTGAGAGTTAGCGGAGGCATAGGAGGTGGCGGGAGCGGTAAAATAAACCAACCTTGGACTAAAATGTCTATTGTCTACCTAAATACAAAGCTTTTGTTTTGGATGCTAGGGAACAGATATACTTAAATATTTTTATATTACATGCATGACTCAAGTATCATTTCCGATGTTAATCGGAAACATTCAGGATTCGAATCCACGTGGCCCTGACCACAAAACTGAGGATCGCAACAGCCAGCGAATGATAATAATATTATAATCACATTAACATCCTTTTAACCAACGAAAATGCTTATACCAGCAGAGATCAAAGTTTAAACCAATGAGAGTGAAATCCGCTAGATGGCAATACTAGTGGGCCTGAGGTCTAACTTCTATGTCATTGGTGAATTTTGACATATCTATCAATGTCATGCCAAAATTCACCAATCACATTCCAGTTAGACTGAGATTAGATTTTCAATTGAGAACACCCTCATTGAAAAGTATAATATTTTTTTATTCATTTACTTTTTGTAGTTTCATCTCGACCGCTTCTAATACTGTAAATGTAAGCCAAATTTTGTACTATGCTACGTTAGTTTATCCCCGCTTTTCCCACCACAGTGTCCCCACCACGTCGCAAGTTAGCGAGCGGTCAACAGCTGCCTTCACGAGTGGATTAAAACAATTGATTAATTCAAGTACAACTAGTTGAATGGAGTTTCTGGACGCCTTCCAGATGCCCTCAGACATGCAGCCTTGTTTAGGATAACGTGTGTAACGTAGTGATGTAGATGGTATCATAGTGGAAACTTTAACTGATAAAATTAAACGTCAACGAGACTTAACCTATGAGTAAAGTATCAGCCTGTTAATGTCCCACTGCAGGACAAAGGCCTCCATCATTTGAAATCATGTTTTCGTTACAAAGATGGGTAGGTATTGGCTTAATCACCACGCTTGCCAAATGTGGGTTGGTGATCACAAACCCGGGCTGTGTTCAGAAAAATCAACACAAATTTTGCAGGAATCGAACCCAGGACCTCGAGACCAAGGCCCGGTACTTAAACCACTAGACCATCGAGGCGTCATTCATGTCGTTGGTATCATAGTGGAAACGTTAACTGATGTAGTAAATGTCTAAGATGTACTTTCTCTGAGGTTTCAAAAATAAATCGATTTTTATTTTATTTTGACCCATTGAATAACGAAGATTGGGTGGTAGGCTAGCCAAGATGCCACTTTGACGATAATTTGCAAACGCTTTCGTCCCGACTTATATTGCCATTGCACACGAACTATCTGTGTGAACGGGATGGAGTATCTCCGTCATCATAGATATAGGTATCTTTCTAAAAAACAAAAAAATAAACAAAAGTATCTCCATCATCATAGATATAGGTATCTATCTATATCTATATTGCAGCGACCTATATCGCTGCAATAGCGTTGGCGAATAATCGTCAAAGTGGCATCTTGGCTAGCCTACCTGGTCTCATCAATTACGGAATATGATAACTACGGCAACTACGAAATGTAGTTTGCATTCCGTATGAAACTCCGACTTCCAAATGGTAAACGAATACCGATAGATTACACTAACTTAATACTAACTATGTATATTGGTTAGAAAAAAACATAACACCACCAAGAATGTAACATTGACAACTTCAACTTAACTTATTCTTGCCGCCCCTACCAATTTTTTTTCTTTCTTAAAAAAACTCGTACTTACACCTACATTTACATTGAGGTTTGAAAGCAATCTGAACGCTGGGACTGTCACTGTCAATATTTAATAATTAACTAGCGGCCGCCCGCGACTCCGTCCGCGTGGATTTTGATTTCCAATATCCTATGTGTTATTCTGATGTATAAGCTATATTGTGGTAAAGTTTCATTAAAATCCATTCAGTAGTTTTTACGTGAAAGAGTAACAAACATCCATACATCCATACATCCACACATCCTTACATCCATACATCCACACATACAAACTTTCGCCTTTATAATAGTAGTAGGATTTATTAGTTTAAATCAAGTAAGGGTCAAGTAGCCTTCCCTCAAAATAATTAGAGACTGCACATCCCTAATACGTATGTGCAAGTGCATCAGACGTTAATAAGGTTCAAAATCGTGTGCATTGCAGTTTGTAATGGTGTCTCTTGGCACACGTCTTTAACATTGTTATTCATAAGAGTTGCACTTCGTAGTAAGACACAGGGGATCATCTGAATAAATTACTTAAATAGGGAATGGAATTAAGAAGATCCTGCTTGTGGCGGGAATCAATGGTAACATTATTTATGGACTCCATAATGAACACATCTTCATCATCATCACATACCACGGGTGTCGTTTAAAACTTTAAACTCTCACGTTGCATTATTATTAAATGATATTATTAAATAATAGGTTAGGCGATATATATTTTTTTTAAGTACTCTCGTACTTACTGCATGACTAACTGGTGTCATACACCAACCCCCGCCCCCAAGTCTTCAAAATACTTTTAAAAACATCCATGACTCCAAGACTCGAGAACAAATGCCGATGTTCATCACACAAACATTTGTCCCTTGTTGGATTTAAACTCGCGATCCATAGTTTTGTAGCCAGGGCCTCTGACCACTAGGCCAACGGGCCCTTTATATAGAATAGTATAGTATATATAATTTCTTTTCTATAATTATAGAAAAGAAACATTGCTTGATAAAATTTAGCAGTACACGTATAAGGCCGGAGTGGATCGCTTGTAATGTCGATTCAAACACGACAGAAAATTCACAGCTTGAATACTTATCATGACATGAGTTCATGCCATCTTGTCCTAGTTCTGAGCTAGGCAACCAAGGTCATTCAACCCAATCAGTTCACTGATTCAGTCTAGTCTTTCGACCGCCATTATCAACTGTAGACATCAACTTTACAAGACAATTCTTGAATAGAAGAAAAGTATTCGACGCAGTGAAAAAATAATAATTTAGTAGAATATGGACTCTTGTTCAAATACACAGAAAGCATATGAGTCTTGCAAATACGTGTCTATGCTATATTAAATAGTTTCTGACCTGGGAATCGAACCAAGGACCTCAAGGCTCGGCCCGGTATTAAAGCCACTAATCATAGTGGCGTTGATGATGATGACGACCATGATAAAGACAAATAAAAGTTTAGATGAATTAGCTGAGACATACATATTTACTAAAGGTAACCTAAACTTCTTTTGATTTTCAATATACATATTCAACTTTCCGAGAAGGCAATAATTAATTTTTAAATCAATAAGTCTAGCCTAATAACTCAGAATTAGACTTAAAACGCGCTTCGGCTCAATCAGAACTTGGTTTGTCAAGAATTTTCAAAGATTTATCGCCTAGGCTTAAATTGCTTTGATAAATCTAGTTAGTTACGTAGTTTTTAGTATAATTGGCATTGAGTGACAGTCGACAGTTCAATTTTACGGTTAGATAGATGGTTGACATTTTATAGTTAACTAGCTGGTGCCGGCGACTTTTTCTGTGTTTTATTTTTTGACCAACTTAAAACGTTTACGCAGCAACGCAAAGGAAGTCTTTAAATAATTCTACCTCTTATTCCACATTCTGCTTGATTATTTTGACGGGCCTGTTGGTCGAGTGGCTAGAGACCCTGGCTACAAAACCAAAGGTCGCGGGTTCGAATCCCGCTAGGGGCAAATGTTTGTGTGATGAATATCGGCATTTGTACTCGAGTCATGGATGTTTATAAAAGTATTTAAGTATGTCTATCCGTTTCCTAGCATCCATAGTACAAGCTTCGAGCTTAGTTTGGGGCTAGGCAATTGGTGTGTTAGTCCAATGAATTCATTATTTATTATTTCCTATATTCATTTAAACATATTTAAAAACACAAATAAACCTTATTGAAGCCTCAGGAAAAAGTCCTCTTTTTGTATTTATCAAAACGTACATAAAAAGATTCCATCGACGCTAGGTTTTTTGTGTATGGATGTTGAGCCATCTCCTTTACGGTAAAAAGTTAAATCTCACCCCTGGGTTTTTTTTACGCACACCATTAAAAAGCTAAATGCTCAACACTGCTAAGCCTTATAATTACTTCAGATTAAATAAGACGAAATTGGCGCTAGTGGACCTCGTAACCGGTAAGCACGAGATTAAGCGCCTCAAAACATTAATTTAAGAAGTAGTCCACTTTGCGAACCCAATCTTATACATACCACTTGCTATAAGATTTAAGACTTTCGCGTTGCATTATGATACTAATATTATTTAACGGGACTAAACGCGATATGAATTATGTTTTAACGCAGTCGAAACGTCAAGCAGTAAGTAGTATACATACATATACACATACACACATACACATAGTAAATAATATTGAACACTTTGGGCACCTACTGATAGATTTGGTTGGCCTATTCAATATTTCGAGGACCTTCGATGGTGCAATGGTCACTTCACTCGTCTTACGGTTGCTAAGTTAAACAACTTTCGCTGAGGCCAGTCATCGGATGGGAGCCTGAAAAATTTCATCCTCGAACTCCTCCGTGCTTCGGAAGGTATAGTATGTAAAGGCGTTGGTCCTGCGCCTGATCTCTCTTCAGTCGTGTGCTCGTGTCAGATTGCTGTCCCTCTGAACTATGAGAGTGCACCTGTGCTAGTGCACTCACTTGTGTACTCTTAATATCCTGTGTAGCTGATCTCCGCCTTGGTTGAATACGGCCGGAAAGGTATTGTTATCATTATTTATATTTATATTATTATACTTTTCGAAACTTAATTATTTGAATAGCTGTTAATCATGAACCAGGATAGGAGCTCAAGTGGCGGGTGCTCAAACTTTGGATGCTCTAAGCGAACCACCTCTAATTTAAAACCGACCGCGCAAGGAGTTTTACGATATCAATAAACTCCTATTAGCTGACAAGGTGACGTGGGGTGATTCAACATGGCTGACGTTAGCGGACATTTTGGATTTAATTCGAAATTTAAATCGTTATTCGTTCCTCAATACCCAGTCTAATGAGCATCACAAATGTATTGCGCACTAAGCTAAACATATCATGCATGTTCGGAACATACATATATGCATAATCAAATGCTACAAGTTCCCATCGATCGAAAATCATACAATCTTTTGTTTTCCTTTTAATAAACTGCAAATATCATAGAATCACAAAGAGCGTCACAACTCATTTTCGAATGTGTTACCTCGATTAGTTTTGGGCTCTGATGGCTATTACATTATTTTATAATTAAAGTGCACGATTGCTACGGATGCTCTTCTTTTGTCTGTCATACATATGCAAAGGCGCTTATTTTCCAGACTAGGAATTTTAATTCAGGTTACATGTCTTTCTTACCTAGCTACTCGTACAGAGCTCATTTGGGGAGGGTATGGGGTTTTAAAGGCATGCAACGAATCTGCGAACCTTGTGCGGTTATTGATGACCATGAGCAGCAGTGATCATTTACCAACTATTGACACACTAGTTCCTTTGCCTACCAATAATAAAAAAAGAACTGCGGAGCCTGCGAGGAATGGTGTAAATATCACGCACCAATTTTGAACTAAAATGGCGCTAAGTATGTGTACCAAGAAGAGAGTCTATAAATATGCAAATGTATCCCCAATTCCGAATGTAATAAGGCAGATATTTATATACCATCGGAATATGTTAACGCTAAAACGACGATTTCTACGATCACAAAGATTCCGCGATTTATACTTTTTCGTTCCAATTTTTCCGTATGTAAATTAAATTTGAATGCCATTTTTATGAAGACGTACAGATTTAATAACGTTTTATTCTGCGTTTCCCTCCAAAATATTTTCAAAGTAGGTCAATATCTATTGGAGAAATATGATTCGGACAGTTTATGTCAAAATGAGATCTGAAAGTAACCATGGTTATTGGAGAAGACTATGATTTGAAGTAGCTCGGTAGCCTAGTGGTAAGAGCGCCGATTCACATGCGTTAGTTCGGCGGTTCAAATCCGGTCAGGTCATCTATATCTATGTGCGTTATCGTCATTTCATACCAGCTGTCCCCATGAATTTTGGTTTTCGCTTCCACGCCAAATGGTCTTTCTAAAACAAAAATATTGTTTTTATTCGAACCAGAAGTTGTTGAGGTTAGCGCGTTCAAACAAAGAAAGAAACTCTTCAGTTTTATTATATTAGTACCTACCTATAGATGACTTACTTATCCATTGCACTATGTCAACAACATTACATAATTCTTAAATGGAGCGACAAAGGCAAATACCAAAATCTATAATATTAACTATCAAGGGTTAAAAGTAATTCCGATGGACATGAAATACCTCAAAACTCCGAGTCACTTTGAAGACTCATCGATAAAAGCCATACTTTCAGACAATATGCGTTCTTCTCTTAACCTAACATACCAGAGTGACCAACTTCCAATAGGCTCAACCTTTCCGAAATAGGCTGGACCTTTCGAATTCTATCCCAAACCCCGAATTATAAGATGACGAAATCTTTGTCCTCAAAGCGTATTTCTATAAAAACGCATTTTCCGAATTGCTACGTTGCCTTTGAAGTTAATCCCTGGATTTCGGTTCTGGAGATTCCATTCTGGGTTCGGTCGTGTGTTTATGTAAATGTTGAATGTTTGCCGTGAGCAATTTGAGCTTGGTCTTGTCCAGTTTTTGCTGATCTCTCTGCCAGTTGACGTTTGCAAGTGTGTAAAGGTCAGCTAAGACTGGTGATTTCAGGTGTTTTCTAAGGCGTTTCTGTTGGTAGATAATCGCGCAGCCCACCTGATGGCCACTGTGGCCTAATGTACTATATCAGCCTATTAACGTTCCACTGTATGGCAATATAGAGTAGCTCGATAGCCTAGTAGTAAGAGCGCTACTTCACATGCGTGAGGTCGGCGGTTCAAATCCGGTTAGGCACGCACCTCTGGATTATCAATAATCTATGTGCGTAAAAATCATCTGATCCGGTGGCTCAGGAGAGAAACGAACCCGGAGCCTGTTGCAATCCGGGCAAGCGCTGGGTTCGATTCCCACCTGAGCCACCTACGATCCGATAACTTTTCTTTGTTTCTAATAGTCCAGTAATTTTAGCAATTTTGATTCACGATCTGCGGAATAATTCCTAGTGAGCTGAATTTTTGTATAAGGTGTATACTGGACATAGCATATCTATATCATTACTAGCGGCCCGGTACGTGCTTCGCTACGTATAAAGTGAAGCGACCGATTTTGTTCAAACTTCACATAAAATATATACTAAATAGTCTGTACAAACCCTGAAAATTTGGTTCGGATCGGTGAGCCCGTTCTTGAGTTATAAAGTGACAAAAAAAATTGCCACTTAGTTTTTTATAGTTGATATTCCTATTTTCCTGACTGTTCTTGTATTACAAGTCCTTTATATTTCTATATGTAGAACATCATACTAACAAAAAACACACAAACAAAAATGGGAAAAAACAAACAATAGGAATTATGCCTTGGTATGCGGCGTACGGTATACAATACCATATGTGAGTGCATTCTAGTCTCTACTTCAAAAACGGTTAATTCTACAGAAAAATGCAAGAGACCTTTTTTGTAGACAATTTTACGACAAACAACTTTTATGAAACCATTATTGACCTCCGAGCAATATATCGCGAGATATTTGCGAAAAACAGATTTTCTTGACGTTTGGACCCCTATAACTTTTTTAGCCGGCACGATATCAATGTCGATTTTTAACATCATCATTACAATATCATAATAAAGGTGTATACAAAAATTCAGCTCACTAGGAATTATTCCGCAGATAAAATCTAAAATTCCTGGACTATAATTCTAAACATCTTTATGAAACTTGCTGAACTCTGAATCGGAATCCTGTAATCACGTCCAGTGGCGCCCTCACTGCAAGTGGACGGACTCAGATATCGAATTGGCCTGTTTGACGAGCACCGATATTGGACCAAGCTGCAGTATGTCACTGGAACGAAATAAAAAGCCGAGAGTTGAGGCAATATGCGAGCGAGTTTTTGTCAACTGAAGTTTGTTTACGGATTATTTTATTTCGTGTTTCGTATCAGGATTGATGATTGGAAAGTGCTTTAATTAAACTAAGACTTTTAGTTCCCCTTATAAAGTTCCACTCATTCTGCCTTTCTTCCAATGAAAGTATTTTCTTGATCCTAAAAAAAGTACCCTGTTCTTTTTACTGAAGATCAAGGAATTTGTGCTTAACAACTTCCAAAATGATATTTTTTTATTGAAGGAGATTTCGTATTCAATTTGTGACAACTTTGTGGCTCAAGAAAAATCTACTAACCACGTGGTGATTAACGTCATCATAATGCTTCTTATTAGACGACCCGCTTGTTGTAATGGTCAGGTCAAGAAGTTGCCTATTAGACCAAGAAGTCGCGGGTTCGATCCCAGATTCCCAGCACAGGACAAACATTTGTGTGCATGAACAGGTCTGTTTTTCGTCGTCTGGGTTTTAAATGTATCCATCTTAGTATATTTGTAATACCACTGTTGATTCTGATGTCTGTTACACAAGTGCTTAAGCTACTTAACACAATGTATGTACGTGATGTTGTGAAATACATATTTATTTATATTTTTTTATCTATACTAATATATAAAGCTGAAGAGTTTGTTTGTATGTTTGTTTGTTTGTTTGTATGTTTGTTTGTTTGAACGCGCTAATCTCAGGAACTACAGGTCCGATTTGAAAAATTATTTTTGTGTTGGATAGTCCATTTTACGAGGAAGGTTTTAGGCTATTGGAAATCGAAATCCACGCGGACGGAGTCGCGGGCGGCCGCTTCAACAATATTAACTCAAGTATTCATTACAAAAATATTGGAATCGAAACCGCGACCCTTGTCTATGTGGTTAGGGTCACTAACCACAAGACTAGCGGGTCATCTCAAAGTGAATCGTTTAATACATTGGCTAAGTAAACGTACTTCAGGGAAAGTCAGGGAATACGTTAGTGTTATAGCTCAAAAGGATAACAATTTGAAAGACAACGCTCGTAGTCAGGTCTTTTATTGTCACTCAAAGTCTAAGCTTCCGACGTAAGTATTAAAAAGTATGCAACAAAACGCATACCTACAAAGCGTATGCAATTCTACACCTAAGTAAGTGGTTGAGTTTCTTAGAAAGCGTACCATCGTTGCAATGTATGCAGAAATAATTTAAGTAACTTATGTTTGCTGATCTTTATATTCCCTTGAATATTGCAAAACTTAAAGTGGTATTCGGAAAATGATTGAGTAACAAAATTTAAATGTTGAATGAATTAAGAGTAAATAACATTGCTAGTAATAATTAACCTTCTGGCCATTTTCAGCCATGACGGCCAATCTAACGATCAGTCTTTTTTGATCTAATTATCATTAAAGATTATTTATACTAGCGGGCCCACGACTTCGTACCCGTGGATTTCGGTTTCCGCACACATAGTATTATACATATTAAGCTTAAAGCCTTCTTCGACAAATGGATTATCCAACCCAAAAAGATTTTATCAATTGAATCGTATGTTGGGGCTTCGAAAAATATTAATCGATGAATAATTGGGTATTTGAATGCATTAGGAATTAATTATGATTTTCTTAAATAAAAAAATAAATCAAAGATTAAGCACAAAACATTATGCCACAGTCACTATTGAGCTTTTAACAAATTAATACAGCTAATAGAAACTAAAAAGGTAATGATTTGACAATACAAAATTGTAACGTCACATACCAGTATTTCATACAGTTCTTCAAGGCTACGTTTTTGCCATTTAATGAAAGAAGATGATATTACCTATCTATCAATTACCGTATTGTAAGTTTTCTCTGATCTAAAGGCATTTGTATGGTTAAAGGATATAACTATTCACATGTCATGGCAATTATTCTAATCAAGCATGATTATCCGTTCGGTTATACAGTTGCATAATTCAATGCAACTTGCAGCGATTGCATTAGTGGTATTATAATATTATTATGTAAGAGCAATCTGATGAATCTGAATGTGTGATATATACTGATAGTATACACTTACTAAGTATAGCGTTGATGAAAAATATTTTGTTCACTCAAAAGCATTTTTAGAATTATGATCATCCGCCTCGCCATCATATTTTTTATTTATTAAAATGGACACAATTACGTACTTGTTTAACTTAAATTAAACATAGAAAAAAGATGAAACACCCCACAAACAATAAATAAAAAAAACAAGCATCCCTTTTTAATAATTAAAAGTGCCTATAGATACAGTAGTCATCAAGCCTGTAACTGACATGAAGATGATTTAATATGGTTCAAACTAGAGATGGGACGAGTACTCGATAGATACTCGGTACTCGTGAATACCTTGTTTGGTGCCGTACCCACCGCTGCCGCTGGAAAGGACTATTTTTATTACAACAAATTTTATTCTGATTTAATATCTTATAATTTTTGAAAAGAAATAAGACTTTTAGAGCGCGATTATCCTATTTTTTGTTTTGCCAAGCAAATAGGAATTTTAATTTAATTACACCGAGTTACTAGGCCAAGTACCTACACGGTTGAAAAAAATGAACCGAGTAAAACTCGGTACTCTGCAAAAGTGTTACCACAGTAGACGAACAGTAGATCATCTTCATACAAACGTGCCGCTCTCGGTTTGAATGTGTGCGTGAGCTCCGCGCGCCGTGTCGGCACGCGGTTTCACGCACACGATTGCATAAAATAGTCCGGACTAGTCCGGCGCCAGTACGGGCTGTGCCGCGCAGCTGTGAGCACGCGCGTACGTCACACGACCGCTCGCGATCGTCAACTCTCGCCGGCCACTTACCATAAGTATCATGACTTCAAAAAGGGAAAAAAGCTATTGTTGTGTTTTCGGGTGCCATAACAACAATTTCGCAAACCCGGACTTATCATTTTTCATAGTTCCTACTGAACCAGAAATGTAAATACCTACTTATACTTAAAGCTTATTATAAAATGTTGTGTTGTATTGTTTATTTCACAGTTAATTTGCTTTATTAAGAACGTAGCCGAGTCGCATTTTTCCATATAAATGTATTCCCAAATTTACTTCCTGAATACTATGTTTAAAGATAAAGTTTATTTTAAGAAGTCTATAGTTCGGCTGTTCAGAGAATGCGTTCCGTATGACACGTCGCGATTGAACTGACGACGTAAAGTAAAAGTGACAACCCTCGCGATCAACGCAAGAGTAGGCTAATAACTCGGCGGGCGGCCTTAGATAAACTACTGTTCTGTACTTACTGTGGTGTTACCTGGCGCATAATCTATAATTCAAACATAATATAAATCTATCATTCCAAAACAGTTAAATAACACATAATGTTTAGTTCAAACATCCCAACTAATATTATAAATGCGAAAGTAACTCTGTCTGTCTGTCTGTCTGTCTGTCTGTCTGTCTGTCTGTCTGTCTGTCTGTCTGTTACGCTTTCCCGCTTAAACCTCGCAACCGATTTTGATGAAATTTGGTACAGACAATCTTTAGACCCTGAGACAGAACATAGGCTACTTTTTGACCCATTCCAACCCCCCACTTCCCCGAAATGAGGGGGTGGAAGTTTGTATGGAAAATCTAAACTACTTGAGTTAGACGCTTGAAATTTGGCATGCAGGTCCCTTAGTAAACTTGATGCTTAGTTGCAAAAGGATATTGCAAAATTCCCACGGGAACGGGAGTTAGCGGGAAAAAACATTCGTATAATGAAAACCGACATCCACGCGGACGAAGTCGCGGGCGGCCGCTAGTATTACATAAATGATAAATCTAACATTCCAAAACAGTTAAATAATAATACCTATTTCTAAAATGAATGCAGTCTACAATGTTGTACAATTCAATGCAGCTTCCTTAAGATTGCAATAAGGATGAATTACATTATGTTGTATGTATAAGCTCATGCATACGCCCGTTGTTTTTATTCGTAGAACCTTATTAAGATCGAAGATACTTGGAGCAGATAAGACATAATTGTATTGGACTAACTAGAGCCATAATATGTATTTAATTATAAGAGAAGTAGCTACGAGCTAGCGTAATTTTTGCGCATATCCTAAAAACAATAATAAAGTGTAAATTTTAACTAAAAATCTGTCAAGTTTCAAAATAGTCTTGGGTAGGCACGAGGCACATTATTTTTGTTGATTTAAACAATAAAGGCAATTCAATTCATAACATTTAGAAATCTAATTAAACATTTTCATGCATTTATATTATTGTATGTGTATAATTGTATAGGTATGGAACAATAATAAATAACTTCTTATCTCTATGCATTTAAATTTATGCATTTGGCATACTTTTGAATTTTACATGTGGGTTTAATAAAGAGCACAAAATTGAAGACTAAATTCTCAAAAGCCGCAATTTGTGTAAATATGCATTGAAAGTCGATGCTAGTATCAATTTTGCTTATAATTTCCAAGTAATACTAGTGTACTCATAACTTCAAAAGATTCACCTTATGATAAGCTCTGTCAAAACATCTATTACAGCGCTAGTTATCCCAAATTCGCGACGTTACTATGTATGTCGGTCCTACATCGATACAGTATCCTTTAAAAGCAACGGTAATGAAGGTATAATACTGCTATAATACCAAACTTAGTAGCGAAACGTTGTAAATTTGATTGCAGATAGAAATGCATCCCGGGAATCGTTGAATGTAGAAGGCCGGGTGTAGCCTTGCCGAGAGACAAAGCACAGGTACGGAGAGTGACCTCCGTCTCATTACAAGACTATCTATCCATCTAACTATCTATCTACGCGGTGTATCTATCTAAGTACCTCTATTGCACTTCAATCAAAGATGAGGCTCGCAGGCCGACGCACTCCGGCATAACACGTGCATTACTCACGAAATATTTTCATAAAACCGAACCAAACGCACCCGACGCCCGTCCCCTCCCCGCCGCCCGCCCCGGCAAAACCAGTTCAGTAAGTGCCCGGCTGCCGTGCGCATCGGTCGTCTTGTGTGGGAGACACCGCGTCGCGTTGTGTTACGAAAAAACATCTTTGTATCAAAACCAAACCAGTGCTGTGCATTACAATCAGTGAGCAAGTGCAAACGTGCTGTTTTAAATTGTGATGTTACCGACACGAGATGTTATAGTGGATTACTCTTGAAAACTGTGGGACGGGTTTCTCCGGACGCGTTTTCTCCGATCTCGGGATATCATTAAGGTATTTATTGTTACACAGGTTCATTGTTGTAAGGAATTCTTTCTACGACCCTCGTGTGGAGTTGAATCGATAGTGAGATCGGTTGGTCGGTAATGCGTCGGCATGGTTGATGGTAGGATTTGCATTGTAGATGCGTTGCATATACTTCGCCATGAAAACAGGTTCGATTCCGAGGTGCGAGTGGGCAGGTTTAATTAGACGGCGGGATGTAACGGTAATGGTAGGCTGCTCGGGGCCACTTAGCATTTTTTAATACCTAACTTATGTTGCATCGTTCGATTATAAAGACGCTTTTTTTCGATCGGATATCGAATAACTCAACGCCGTTTTAACCATAACCATTTATTTTATGCTGTACCTACGTACGTAGGCGTGTTTAGTGAAATATTACTAAGAAAAACAATACAAGTTGTAACTTAATTCAATTGATTCTATAAGCTTTCACACGGCATAGGTAGTTCCATATCTAAGAGCATGTTTACACTTAAACAGATAAAGTGACGAATTTATTTCCACAATTCGTCCGTTATCAAATAAAACTTTGTTTAGAATACAACCAAATGTTATCGTACACAAAATACCTACACAAATAACGTTTGAAGTTATCTAATAAACATTGTGAGGTCAGGAATCACTTTGAAATCAGAGGTATCAAAAGCTTTCGCCCCAGGAGTCGGATAGATGGCGCTACTAGTCCCAAAAACAATGGTTCCCTTTGTAAACTACATTTCGGACGATCTTTACTGCTAATTACAGGGAATAAACATAATAGGGAGGTTTGTTAACCTAATTTTAGGTGAGCACGGCAATCAGAGTATCAGTGGTGATTGCAGAGTTTTGTAAACTAGGAAAAACAAACATTAGGGATGGTTCAATCGTAAATCGTTGAAATGGTGGATACCTACCTAAATCGATGTTGTTTTATTGTAGTACCTAGTTGTTGCTAGATGTAAAACTGTATTTGTAGTTTATCTATGGCTCATATTAATATCGGGCTTTCCTATTAATTTTAAGAAGAAATTCATTCATTCGGTACTACCTTCATGATTTCAGTTAGGTAGCCTAGCCTCCGTATCAAAATATTTGTAACGGTCGAATAGAGTGGTTATTTTTCTCTTAGATTGAGTAAAGAAAAATCGTATTTTTAGTATGTCTGACGTTTATTTTTAATCAAAGACTTAGTTATTTCTAAAAAGCGTAGGAATTCGACCTTTCTGGTTCAACTTAAATTTTTCGAAAGTGTCTGAAGGGATCCAAAGTATTATTTTCGTAATGATTTTAGGCAGATAGGTGTATAAAGGGAGGTAGACGGTACCCACCTTGTTTAGAATGTTAAACGTTTGTAAATCTTCGAAGTAGGTAGGTAGGTTAGGTTAGGAATTAGGTATACCCGGGAATTATAATAGGAGTATAAACGGGCGTTGGTTACCTAATAAACCAACGCCCGTTTATATTTATACATTAAAATCTCTTTAAAATACCAGATCTACCGTAGGCAGGTAGGCAATATAGTTTTATCTTAGAACGAATTGAAATTTCTCTCGTCTTCAGATTTAATGTTATTAAATAGAAAACGACCTGCGTGATTTCATTGACCTTTTAGAACGATAAGTGCACTTTTATTGCGTTTTTGATACGAAACCACCCGTATAAAATGAAATTTAATATTTCAAGAGTAATAAAAAATAAATCTCATAAGATCATCCTTACGACTCAAGATAAACGTTCATGAATATAAAATTGTGTCGGGAATTAATTAAACATCGGCATAATCAGTTAATTATCGTTTTTAATTAAGTTTTTATTTACACTTAAGTTAATGGTGGTTTAGCCGATTATATCATCGAATACCTACCTACTTAACCGGTGGAGAGGAAGTGTCAATTATTTTTTTAGAGGAAAATACTAGGTAGGTACTTCCCGGTAAAAACATAAGATGTAGTCCTACCTGTTATCGTTGATTAAATTTAAATGTGTAGTTACCTAGATACCTATATATCGGTCATTTCTTTGTTTACACATACCTACATTTTATAGGGGAAAGAGTTTCTTTTCAAACATCCGCGTTTTTGTACCTACATAAAGGGTGTTTTTAATGAGTTCCTTATGTAGGTATGTAATGTGATGATATAACCTAGTACTCTGAATATCCAAAAAAATTATATGATTCCATTGGGCGTTGACTTATCTCATATTTCGAGTAGGAAGTGTCCAATGTCCCATGTATCATCTTATTCCCAACTTAACGACACAAACTTTGAATGAATTCGATCGCATAATTTTATTACCAACTTAAGGGTTACATTTACAAGATGAAACCGTTGATTTCGTCGTAAACCGCGCCGTAAAGACGATATTGAACCCGTCTTGTGCGATAAACTCGTCGATTTTGAATAATGATAAGTATTAAAATAAGTTGGTCGTAGTATAGGTACGTGTGTTTGGGGTTATTTATTAGCCTTTACGTCTTGATTTGGTTACCGTTATTCAATTGAGAGCGAGAGATTTTAATACTTGCATTGTTGGGTTGTAAGATTTTGTGTTGGGTGGAATAAAAACTCTAACTACCTACCTACATGTAGTTATTTTGGCCAAAACTTGGCTTTGCTGCCGTGTGTTATTTATCAAGGAGTATGCTGGTTTTCGCACAGGATGGCTAGCGCACTTTGGGGAGACCTACGTTCAGCAGTGGACGGCAATAGGCTGATTGATTGAAGCTGCTTTTAAATTACATTTAAAATTATCGGCACCTACGTGTTAGTGACTGTAAAAAACAATATATTTCGGTGAATTTATTTCCGAGAGTCTAAAACACACATTGCAGACCCGCTATTCTTAAAACTGGTCGATGAGTACCATCTCATTCAAAAGTGGACCTTATTACTTTAGATTAAGACATCACTTTGATTACATACAATTTATTTAGCAACTGTCCGGTAAGCAAAGGCTACTTGTGGACGCATTTCAAACGAGATTGTGTATTCACATCCCTTCCTGACAATGGGTGATACAAAATCTCTTATTGTGCAACAGTGCACAAAAAATGCACCCTACCCCACTGCGAGATTTGAAAATGACACCACTTGCAACAGGAATTCGCTTGCAACTAATGCATCTGGTCGATTATTTATTTACTAGCGGCCGCCCGCGACTCCGCCCGCGTGGATTTCCATTTCCAATATCCTATGTGTTATTCTGATGTATAAGCTATATTGTGGCAAAGTTTCATTCAAATCCGTTCAGTAGTTTTTACGTGAAAGAGTAACAAACATCCATACATCCATACTTACAAACTTTTGACTTTGTAATAGTAGTAGGATTTATTTACTTTATGGTCATTGCCATAGATTGAAATCGTTTGATATGTACCCCGATTAACAGAAACCTGTCGCATTATTTAGTTTGAAATGACTTACGTTTCAAGATGCTGCCACAGCGAAAAGGAGCGACTGTCGCTTAAAATTTTAGAGCCAACTTCAGAGCGGATAGAAGTATGGGCATGTGAACGATTCAAATCTATTGCATTGTCATTGCATTGATCTTATTACGAACGAAGCAAGTCGCTTAAATGTTTGTTATGAATACTACCTACCTAGATTCATTTTCAACGGAAACTCAAGTTAATGTTTAAACGTACAGGCAAGTCGCTTAAATGTATGATTATCAGAGTGATTATCAGAAATTAAATAGGTACTCAAATAGGTAACATTAAAACGTACCATAACAATCACTAATTTTTGTATGGATTGGACGAATATTCTTCAATGGATATAATGTAGTAATAATTATGTAATAGGTAAATTAATAAAAATCAGATGCACACGCAACAGTGAGCGTCCAAACATTATAAAATACCTAAATATTCTTTCCTTGGCTTATTCGTTACGAATAATTCCCTTGGCGCTTAGGGGTCACCGTTTTTAAAATGCATAGCGTATAGGGAGCTCCCCAAAATGCATTACAATTAAATTTTTGAAGTGTAGTGACCTCTGCAATTTTGTTTGTTTGATGACTTTAGTACAGTGATTGGCAAATGCTTGCATTCTTAGTGGCTAATGGCTCAAATTCAGGACGAGCTTTATTTAATAACTAGTGAAACGAGTGCCTATAAGAAGGATCTTTGATAAAACGAGGGTGTTTGCGATTGAAAAATCCGCTAGATGGCAGTAGGTAGGCGTAGGGTCTAACTGGTATGTGATTGGTGAACTTTGACATGTCATTGACAGATATAGGTATTTTGACAAAAATGTTCATTTACGAAAACCCTCATTAAGGCAGATATCAAATAAATATTAACTTATGGGCATGAAACCTTAAATTATAAATTTCCACTTCCACTTTTTTTCGTCAACTAAACACTTAACTAAGCACGTAACTGCGCACGTGTCACCAAAGACAAGTATAATTTCCCGCGTAAAAAATCAGTAAGAGCAGGAAACGTGCAGCAGATGGCGACATGTGTAGCGTGCATTGGGTGCCGTCCCCTAATTGACGGGGTACGTTTGGTGACCGCAAATGAATGCTAGTCGGGATATTCATGTTGAGAAAGGTAGGTTTTTTGTAGGATTTTCTATTTCATTTGGACACCTATGAAGTAAGTGTTCTAAAATTAGGCGTGGGAGAACAACGATGACGTGCTATTTGTAGAACATTGGTGGCTTACTAGATTATTAGAACTATTGACCAAAAATAAACAACTTCCTATCTTGTAAAAAAACAACTACCTATATTATAGTTATTTCTAGGTTGATACTTGTATTGTAATGTATCGGTCCTTTTAGCCCTTAAACAAATAAATAAGGACCCAGTGATTCTTGCTCCGTTTCGATGGGATTTGTCGTAAAATGCACGGAATTCATTTATTTACTAAGTATTACACTGATCCAATGCAAGTCACGGTTAAAATACCTATGCTAATAACTCATGGTTTTTATTACTGAAAACAAACGTAACTTAAACAAATAGGTATATATTACGTACCTATTCCAAGAGTATTGGCTAGACAAAAATAACGTACCTTTTTTAAATCGTTAATTAAAAGTATGTGCTAGAATAAAAATAATTCAACATTCTTTCACTTGTGTAGTAATACCAGCTACAAAGTGTGATGATTAACACACGTAAATATAAACGCAAGACGTAAGAAACACGATTGTTTGCCGCATAGATATTTTCTTCTCGTTGGCATTCGAGCCAAGTTCATTGTGAAACGAAACATTCTGTTTACAAAGTAAGAAGTCAGAGTTAATCTACCTATCTCTCGACTATTTTCATTTGACTAGAAACTTTAAGGCTTTGCAAATTAATCCTTTACAACTTAGGAGATTTAAAAGCAACAATAGCTTTTGCAAAATAAGATTGTAATAATTTGGACTTCGAAAAGTACCTTTGTGTACTTCATTACGATGATGGAGCCTTTCAGTACTTTACAATTTTGATTATGATTGTGCTAGATTTAGTGCAAATATTAAAAAATATAAAAGTATGTTTTTGGCTATATTTGAAATGGCTAAGCTAGTAGATACCTACCTATTTATAATACATTATTCAGAAACAAACATGAGAGTGGATGAGTAAGCCTGGCATTTAAAAGTTCAAAAACATAAGTATTAATTAAAAAATATTACAACGTTATTCTTAGAAGTACTAAAATAGCATGCAAAAAGCATATAATTTAAAGTAACTTATTTGTATGGTGAAAAGGTCTCGCGCGAGAAATAAAATGCGCCGGCCAGCAGAGCGTGCGAATAGCTAGTGAATAAATAAAGGGACTTAAAATAATGTCTGGAAAATTCCCCAGCCACCTAAACCATAGATAATAAAGACAGATAAACGCACCGTTTACGTTCTCGAGTGTCTTAGGGTGTGTTCCAATTTTGATTTGTAGTTACACTTTTAATTTATGACGCCATTTTGGGATCGGATGCCGCTCGGCAGAAATGGCCACATAGTTTTCAGCTTTTACGAGATTTATTGCTTAGATTTTGTAAAGGGGTGACGAAGTAAAGTTATGGGGTTGTGTGGGTATAGCAATTAATATTTTAACTGCCTATTCATTATTGTCTGGAGTATAGATGATTTTGGACAAAATAGATGGGCTATATAACGGCGGTATATATATCGATCTTATTTTGCGTTTGAATGAAAAACAAACATTCGAATGATTCCAGCTCGATTAACGACTAATAAAAAAACTACAGAATTAATATAAGTTTATCGTCTCATCCAAGGGCTATTAAAAATCAAAACACATTAAACAATCTTGCGACAACCGATCGAATCTTAAACGATATCAACTTGATGACAAAAACATTTTTCATTTTGACATTTGTAGTGATGTAAAATGACAGCTGTCAATCTTTAAAGGATTCATTAACGTCAGAATGTTGATTGGTTCGCTGATAAGATAACGTTCGGATAAGCGATTATGAATTCAATCTTTACTAAGGGTTAAAATAAACTAATAAAGCATAATGCTGTTAAAATATATTATCAAATGTTATAGGATTAAACACAAACATTTATATGTTGGTGATAGCCTGATGATGATGATGATGATGATGATGATGATAATTTCCATGTTAGGAATTATAGTTAAACAAATCCAATTGGTATGACGTTAACATTAGTCGCAAGAGTTAAAAAAGTTAGTTGAATATCTAATGAATTTTCACTTTTTGCATTTTTGAAGCTTATTGGCGCTGAATTTTGTTTCTAAATTAACCCTTTCGCTGCGGATGGCGAGATAACTCGTTTACATTTATCTGCCTCTACATACGGAGCACTGAAATCGAAAACTGCTCCCACAGACGGGCCCAATTTTCTCTGTCCTTCCACGACAGAAGTTATAGTTATATACATGATTAGTGTTGCCAGGTAAAAATAAAAAAATCGACGCTTGCGTTCGCTGCGGAAGGCGAGTAATCTCGTCTTGATTGGAGATGATTATATACGGTAGGCGAGTTAATACGTCCTAATTAGGGGTAAAATGGCTAGAGTTGAATACGTGTAAATATTTGTAACACAACATTCGTCAATGAGAGCTTTGATGACAAAGGTGAGGAGTCCCTTGTTTTAACGTTTAATTATGATCTAAATAAAAATTAAGTTATTTGTAATTTTGTAAATGTTTAAACTTCTTTAGTCAGGTAGTTTCTGTTAAAATAATTCTAGTTCTGCTTGGTTTTAATTATCTGATAAACGTTTCTTTTTTTTTCAGCAAAACATTTATGTATGTAGGTATAATCAAATAAACACAACTGTTTTTTATAGCTATAATCATAATGTTTTTAAGACATGCTATTAATACGGAACCGCATTTTAAAAACTTAGTCACTCTTGGCTGATTTACATCTAGCAACATTTACCCTTATTTTCCTCAATTGACTATACATTCCTGAGACGAGTAAACTCGCCTACCGCCGTGCGCGAACGCTTTTGTCAGACGGCATATCTCGTCTTCCGTATACCAACGCGACTTTCGGAAAACGAGTTATATCGTCTTCAGTATACGGTGAAGGTTTTGTGAACGATGAGCCCGCAGGGAAAGGGTTAACATTTAAAGTTGACTTTTAATTATAGTTCTAGAATTTTTGCTACAAAGACTTACAGACTGTACTTATCTTCAATTTAATTTGTGGATAAGTCCCTCAGGGCTTATAAGATCTAGATTACCACTGCTTTATTGTCGCTAACTTTTAAGTAGGCACCATAACTTTTGCGAAATAGGATTTACCCCCAACGGGGATTTTTACTTCGCCTCTTATCTGTTTTAGATTACAGTTTGATATTCAGACTCTTTGGTGCGAATCTTTTTGCTTGTCCTAAACGGGTCATACTTATGAATCTACAATTTGTCTTCTTTTTCGTCGGCTTTTTAGTTCTGATTGATGAATTCAATAGATTTATTATTGAACATTATGAAGGCAACTTTCGTCTTTGCGTTTATCGGTTACATCCATTGAAAACCCCAGGGTACGCTGCAAAAATCATCCTGATTTAACCATGTTGAAAGGTTCCATTAAAATAAATTCCTTGAACACACATTAATAAAACACTAACAAAATAAATCTCTAGATATGTCTCAAGATACGACTGGCCGACTAGCGCCATGCCACTTCGAATCCTAAAATGGCGCCGTCAATAGGGATGTTGCCACCACCAGTCATTTGACCTTCTTTTATTAACTGTCAAAACGATTCCAAACTATGAAGTTTGTAGGGGAATAGCACACTATGACGTCACTAGTTTTAAAGTCAACTGAGTAACTAATTGTATAATTTTAATTTATTAAAAATATTAATCTTACGTATAAACGAAAACAAAACAATACATTACGTGCTAAAAAGCGTCTTCTTTTTTAAGAAAAGTGTTGTGAAATTAATTATGATATGTGTTAACATCCCTATTAAAAGTGAAACTATCTACAGTTCAAAATTCGAACACACATCGAGAATGTAAAACGGCACGTTTCGAGTTCGTTCGTACTCAGCCTCTGAATAAAAACGTTATTTTCATTAATTAAAACGATCTCCTATTACAATAACATGAGTTATTATTATGATAGGTAGGAAGGTACTATTTTAGTAATTTAAAGATTGTTTAACCAGTTTTGCAAAGTTCAACCATCACGCCACCATAGTCAAATGCTTTCATAATGTCTTAAAACAGTACACTAAAAATATCTAAATAAACCATCAATTTATCTTCGACACTTAACAGTAAAAAAATACTGGACCTCATCTTACCGTTAGTCGAGCGGTCAATCCGAGACGAATTTGAAAATTGACCTTTACGCGTTTGTTAATAGAGTTCAATGGGTCTAATGTACGGGTTTGATCTAGAGGTACAGTCTTGTAGGGATTAATTAAATTTGACATCCCATTGTGACATGTTCGGTGACGAAGTAACTGTTATACATGCGTTTGCGCAGTATAATTGATGACTGCGTGCGCAGGAGTCGATTTGATGCTGATTTTAACTGGTCTGGAATGAGACCACAGGGCATTTATAATGTACCAGCGAGTTTTGTATCGGTACCTCGGTACGCAATGATAACATAAAATATGTAGGTACTCTGTAGTAACGTCAATCATGACAATCAAAAACCATTTTTCGAGGTTTAACATGTGTGAATGTACGTTCAGCAGCACTTCGTGGTAAACTACTTCAGTTCAAAAATAGCTCTTATGTCTTGTACTTAAGGATTGTACAAAATCTTAAGTGTTTCTTTTGATATGCTGTGGTTTGCACTCAATCGCCACAAAGATTACTTCAGGCGGCTTAAGCGTAACGGAGTATAAAATTGTAGAACTTGAAGCATAGAATTATAAAATACTTTTCCTCCCTTTATCTAAATAACTTCTTCTAATTGTGTTAGGTATTCCGAATAACTTTTGCGCTAATTAAATAAATAATTTTCAGGTAACATCACAAACTTGGTTTCAATTCAAATTACGTGAAGTTTGATTTGAGTTTCAGGGTTTAGGAATTAAGGACGAATTAAAGTTTAATTCCTAGGACGTTCTGAGATAATTAGAGGGTAAACAAAATGATCAACTATGCATGACTTTTTCGTATATTTTATTTAAGCATTTTTTTAAATGCTGGGTATTACTTACCTTTCAACTTTCATGCTACAATTAGAAAAAAATAAAAATTCATCTGATTTCGTGGCTCAAGCGGGTTTCGAACACAGCGCCTCTGGGTCTACTAATGGTCTCGGTAGCTTAGTGGTCAGAGCGCTTGCCCGGTTTGCAAGAGGCGCTGGGTTCGATTCCCGCCTGAGCCACGAGATCAGATAATTTTTTCTATGTTTCTAATTATATGCATGACTTATTCTTTTCCAAGTTTTGTTAGCTATTTAGTTACAGACAAAGCGTTTGCATTCTTCGTCTTCTTACTCGTACAGTCATGAGCACCAACCAACATGTAAACAAACACATTCAAATATGAACTTTACTGCTTCGACATAAGAGTCTATGTGTACGACGATGTGATACATGGGGCGTCGTCATAGTGCGTAGCTTCTGCCACAAATCGTCTCCAGTCTGTCCAGAGGTGCGATTCACTAAGCGCAAATGTCGTAAAAGCCTTGGTCGCAGCGGCGATGTCATCGGTAGAAGGATTCTAATATACTGTTTTCCATTTAAATACACAAAGATGATCACTCCAGTTGATTGTCGACACCGTAAGAACCCTGATTGTGAATTCCATCACAAAAAATGACTAGTTTTACCGATTAAATCGCTGCTGCGACCAAGGCTTTTATGACATTTGCACTTAGTGAATCGCACCTCAGTTCTGAGCCATTTGGATGGTCGCTTGGAGTTTGGACTTTGGTGGGTTCCTGTTCCACCTCGACGGGTATCTCCCCTCCTACCTGCTTCTCTTTCACTCTAGACGGCCAGTAATCATCAACATCTAGGCTGTCAGGGTCTTACCTAATTGCCTTTGAACCTTATTGCTTTCACTTAAAGACTCAAGTGCCGTTTTCATTGTACGTGATTCGCTACACATATTCGTTTAAAAAACTTTTTATAGCTGTTGTTTCCCTCCAAATGTCAAAGTTCCTAAGGTCATCCGAAACCATTAAGGTTGAATTTGGAGTGACGATTCGAAACCCAGTCATTAGACATAGAACTTCCAGCCAACAATAACTTCTCATTGTTCTTTACAAAAAGTTGAACGTATTTTCGGAAATGGTAATTACTGCACAGAGTTAGGAATCATTAAAGTAAAAAAGTCTCTTAGAGACGTAACGATTCGTAGAAGCGACTTCGAGAACCAAGTTGCCATACGAATTTAAGTCTTAACTTCTCGATTATAAAAACTTGTTACTTTTCTCGGAACGGTATGGGAAAGATTGTAGAGATGGGCAAGCTATAGTCATTCAAACGGAGTAAAGTGGCTTTCTAACTATTTATTAAGCCATGAAGATATCTCAAGAATCTTTTGAGACATTTTTTAAAGTGCCTTGTATAATAAAAGAACAACCTATTAGTGGAATTAGGCCATCTTTAAATTTTCCGTTGTCACTAAAGACGTAGAATTTGGGAAAAGCTTTGGTTTTAAAAATCTTATGTTTTCCTCACTTCAATAGTGTTGTTGAATTTTGTGTCATTATTCAAACTACCTAGACAGAATTATATTTACCACAAGTTTGTTAACGCCAGACAAAACAAATTATTATTTGTTTATTTGGAACTAAACAATGTCAGAGAAATAACAAAAATTGAAATGAAAATACAATGAAATGGTACCGAAATAACAACTTCAATTTTCTAACAAATATTGCTGGAAAGAAACAGGATTCTACAAAATCTTAAGACCCCATTCTAGTTACGATTTTGTTGCCATAACATTTTACTATTTCAAAGTTTAAATTGTAAAATAAATAGCCTGGACCGTTGTTTCTCAAACGTTCATGTCACCACTTAAAATTATAAAATGTTTTATTTAATAAATAAATAAATAAATATTTCACAACATCACATACTACATTGATCTGACCCCGTGTTAAGTAGCTTAAGCACTTGTGTTACAGACATCAGAATCAACAGTGGTATTACAAATATACTTAAATAACTACATATAACTACCAGACCAGGACAAACAGACATGTTCATGCACACAAATGTTTGTCCTGTGCGGGGATCGAACCCGCGACCTCTTGCGTAATAGGCAACATCTTGACCATTACACCAATCGGTCGTCAGATATTGCCATTAAGTTTCATTTTATGTGCTTCTTAGGTAAACATAGTGTGTATTATAAAATCACCAAATCGTGTTTGGCAAGTGTAATGATTAAACCAAACCTCGTCTTTGTAAAGATACAATACCTAATATTAAATGCTGGAAGCCACTAGATTCATCATAAGACAAGTCAGATACTCAAAGTTTGAACATCTTTCCAGATATCAAATATAAAAACGGACTTATGATACGATGGAGACGATTCTTCGTAATTATATCAGCTGATAAATAATTCATTTGCATCATTTGAATTTTATTAGCACCCGAACGGATGGTATTAATGTCCATTGGAAGGAAATGTTACAATGGTCAATTAAGGGGGAATGAAAAAAGTAACAAACCAATGGAGCAGCGGTGATTCTGAATTTTTTAACCGTTTTCGATTTGTTAATTAAAACTTAACATTATTGAAACATAACCATTGTTGCATTTTAGATAAGATAAATGATGTAGGTAGTACTATTTGCATAAATCTTGAATTAGCTTAGCCAATATCTGATTCTTTTAATTAATGACTAATTCGTTAAGTTTTTTTTGGGTATTTGAAGAATTGATGTTTGGCGATTCTTGTTTTTGATTGTGTTACCTTTAGACATTGGCGATAAGCAAATTAATTTTTAGCTAGAATTATTATTGAAATGAGGCTTACTTCGTCAAGAGTTGATAATTCTAAGAATTCTGCAAAATCTACTTGCGGCTTAGGTAGTTTTTTTTTATCTTTTTGTCAAAACTTAAATACACGTAACACAACTTAAAGTATCAGACTGAACCTATAAATGATGTGGTCCGATGGTTCATATTAAAAATGTATTTCTGGAATGTTCCTCAAAAGTGTCAAAATCGATATTCCATGTTTAAACTTTAAACCCATTTAAAACGTTATTACAACCGTCGTTAAGGGTGGACGAAAAATTAAAAATCCACCAGACATCGCCCGCCAGTTTCAGAGGCAATCTGTCAACAATTTGATCACGCAAAATATATTATTAATACCGACGAGGAATATCGTAACGCTGCCATTACCGACCGAATTATTTAAGTCTGACTTGCAAAAAAAGTTGTTGCTATGAATATTTTAATTATCGCCTGTTGTGTTCTATAAGTAGTGATGTTTTAAATACGGTTGTTTAATCAAATTTAAGTTTTAGTTAACAAGCCGTGTATAGTAGTGGTCAAGAAGTTGACTACTTTTTTTATATTTTTTATTAACGAATAAGATCTATAGTCACCACGCTTGGAAGGCGGGTTGGTGATAACAGCGGTAATAGTGATAAATTCGGAGTCCGGGATCTTTGTTGCCCATTCCAAAACTCTCAGCCGCTTTTTATTCCACGCAAAGAGTTATTAGTACTCGCACATTATAAATACCTTAATATGTATGTGTTAATTTCTCAACTTATTCGCTTGAGTGGAGTTACCTAAGACACAAACGAGGTTATCGGTTAAGACAAACCCGTCTGTAAATAAACGGATGACAAATTACTAATGTTTTATCACAATATTACACGCCAGTCATACTGCAGTTAATTGCTGCACCCAGACGTCATGTACTTGTATAATGAGAGTATGTACGAGTATCTACAAACGACTGACACAGATTTTAATTCAATAGGTACTTAATATTAAAAGTAAGGTGATAAAGCCTAAACCCATCTTTGTAACGAAAACACGATTGCAAATGAAGGCATTCGCCCTGCGAAGGGACATTAATAGGTTACTAGTTCTACTATTACTAATTTTAATAATAAAAACTTTATTTCAGAACAACATTTTAGAAATGCATTGTGATTATTGTGAACATAATGACTCTTCTTTTAGTAGGTACTTCGAGATGTTTGACAAAATGTGAGAAATTAATATTTTTCTTTGTGTTTCTTAACTTGAATTATTTATTCAATTACTAGCGGCCGCCAGCGACTCCGTCCGCGTGGGTTACGATTTCCGCACACAGTCTTACTAAAAATAGCTGATTAAAACAACGGTCTATATGCATGCAGTCAACTTGCACACTTTTATGGGCCTAATTACTTAGGAGAGAAAAAATAGTCAAAGTAAGTGACGGAAGATTTTTATTATTATTAACAATAATCTGGAGACCTTATACATTTGAGAAATCATCTGTTCACCGCGATTCAGATCCGCGGCCGCGCCTCTAGCGAGGTGCGCCATCTATCGGCACATTTTAGAACTAAATAGTTCGCTAGCATAATTTACAATGATAAAATAAAGGAATATACAATAGGCACCGTGCGTAGCGATGACTCTGCCATCTTGTGACTCATATTCGAACTGACCAAGCTAAATGTCAATCTCAATGTCGGTAATTCTACTGTCAAACCACGGAAAACACCGTGCCTTATTCTGCCATCTAGTGACTCGAATTCGAACTGACCAAGGTAAATGTCAAATTTTAATGTCAAACCACGGAAAAAAAATCGGGATTTTAGCGCCCTCTATAGTTTCTGCACGGTGCCTATAGCTTAATTAAAGCCTACCTCGACAAATGGAAAGTGGTAAGTGGACTATCCAACACAAAATGTTTTGTCAATTCGAACCAGTAGTTCCTGAGCTTAGCGCGCACAAACCAATTTGGATCTTGAGTTGCACGTGTTATTGTGAGTCAACCATAAAAGATAGACATATGCTGTTGGGGGATATTATTTAGGCAATTTTATGTAGAATATTTCCGTCATACATGATTTCTGTGTGACTTTAACCATTAAGGCTGCACACGCGACTGAAGCTTAAGAAATGGAGTAAATACTCCCGTTTTCCCCACATTTCCCTTCACTACGCTACTCATGTTGATTGTAGCGTGATGAAAAGTATCCTATAATATGCCCAGGAGTATGAAGAATTTCGTCAAAATCCGTCCAGTAGTTTTTGTTTCTATAAGGAACATACAGACAGACAGACAGACAGACAGACAGACAAAAAATTTACTGATTGCATTTTTGGTATCAGTATCGATCACTAAACACCCCCTGATAGTTATTTTGAAAAAATATTTAATGTACAGAATTGACCTCTCTACAGATTTATTATAAGTATAGATTGTTATTGATGTGATAATGGGCAAATAAAATAAAAACAAATGTATGTTCTTGTTTGGTCGAATAAAAATAATACAATTTCTTGCGGTCGACAAATACCTAGTATAATTATAATAAATAGGATGATAGCAGTAATACGTGTGACTGATGCCTAAATTAGCTCGCTTCATAAACATCCCAGGCCAGTACCTACCTACCTACTCTTGACCAAGTTCTCAGAATTGCGATACTGATAACATTCGAGCGATTGCCATCTGACCCTTACGTGACGGAGTCAGGCAAATTACTCAGGCTGATATAGCCGTGGACAATTCCGTTTTATTGTGACTTTCTTAAGCTTGACTGGATTAAACTGGATTATTCCGGATTGGGGGTTGTGGTTGATTGGTGATATGACGTCGGAATATGAGTGAGAATTTACCATATTCCTACAGTGATATCTTAGACCTAAAGAATAAGTGGTAGGTAAGTAAAATCATCGATTTGTTTTCAAATGTGGTGGTTAGGAATTATTCACTGGTATTTCCCTAAAGCATAAGTAAAATGCATAAAAACTTTATGGTCGCCAGTACGCAGTTGGGGAGGGTATGGGGTCTTAAAAGCCAAGCATCTGTGAGCCTTGTGCGGTTGTTGAAGTCATGGGCAGCGGTGATCACTTCCTATCAGGTGACACTCTTGTTCGTTTGCCTCCATTAAAAAATAAGATCTTTTTGGGTGACTGTTTCATGAAAGTTTTCCACAACACGTGATTTAATTTACCATATCATGTGCAGGGAATACCTACTAACTGAATATAAACACAAGAAAAAACTTTAAATCAAATGCCTTGTTCGCAATCATCAATCATTCCTAATCAAAACAAGAAACCATCCTGAGTCACATTTACAACGCTAGCTTTATACAAAACTAGCGGCCCGCCCCGGCTTCGCCCGTGGTACTTGTCCACTATTTAATGGATGATATTATACATAAAAACCTTCCTCATGAGTTCCTCACGAGACTCTATCTATTAAAAAAAAACGCATCAAAATCCGTTGCGTAGTTTTAAAGGTTTAAGCGTTCATAGGGACATACAACATACAACATGACAGAAAAAGCGACTTTGTTTTATACTATGTAGTGATAAGTCTGTTTGTAATTACTTCCTCTTCACATCACTATTACATGTATGTATTTTTCCTTGTAGGTACTAACTTACCAATCGCCTTTTTCTACCTAACTAAACTAGAATGTTGTACTATGGAAGCTAGGGAACGGATAGATCTTTAATCATCATCATCATCTTTAATACTTTTATAAACATCCCTGACTCGAGTACAAATGCCGATGTTCATCACACAAACATTTGCCCCCAGCGGGATTCAAACCCCTTGGTTTTGTAGCCAGGGTCTCTGACCACCAGACCAATGGGCCCGTCAATATGACAGCAGGAACCAATTATTTCGTTCGTTACTACGACAGTTGGGATTGGGACTATTATAACAAAACTCATTGTCATTACATGTGTTCATTAAGTCATTTCGCACCTTCGAACTAGTTTACTTGCAAAACATTAAAACTACGTATTTACATATTTAACTGCATAATCTTTTGGCGTCCGTTTATCGTCATTGGCAGATGTTTCTGCTCCCCCACAACAACAGCAACTCGGCAAGTTTTGCAACATTTTATCGTTTTATTACGACACCGGTCGAATTTACAGACACAATGCGTAAGGATGAAACACGGGGATGCCTCGGGGCAGAATCGCGTTGTAAGAAAGTTATTTTATTGTCTCTAAGGCACTGTTCGGCCGTAATTTCGGTTGCCGTTAGGATTTCAAGTCGAAACTTTATTGTTGATCGAGATTGTTTCGAAATTATACACGTCTGTTCAACTCATTTGTGGTTGTATCACAATCAAGCTACGTTCTGAATTGCTGAGTTATTCTCGATTGCATTTATACCGGTATAACAAAGCGAAAAGCTTTTCAATCTAGCAATCAGCTGAACAAACGATCGATTTACGGAACGTCGCTTTACGAGTTCCCTTTTACTAACATCCGAATGAAAACATCAGTTGGTTTCGCTCGAGCAAAAATTTGCTATATATATCGGCGTCTTCCTCCACGAATTCGGTTGGATTTGCGTAGATACGGGGTAATGTACCGATAAAGGCGACAGGATCGTTACATTTTGTAAGATTAGGGAGCGTCGGTGAATCAAGCGTCTCTTTGGTAAGATTTTACGAGTTTCGTATGACTCTGAAATCGGCAAGAAGGTTATTTCCAGAGGCTTATTCAAGAACTTTGGGTCGTCAAATAAGGAATGTTATGGCTTTAAATTATGTTACCAGTATGCTATCATTTCTATGGAGCGGCGGAATTGCAATTAAATAGAATTTACGGTGGACTTTTTCCTTAACCGCGATTCTCACTTAATTATCAGGATAAGCGGATGTTCTCACGTCTAAATCCTCTTAATAGTATGGAGCCATTCATCCGATTCTATTACTATTCATCGGGCCGTAATAAAATTGCAATATTTCGAGTGTCGTGACTATGCGCCCCTTATAATACAACTGTCAACGCTGGTAATAACATCAGGTAAAAATTGGAGTCCAAACATGTCCCTTTGAGTTGAGACGGGGATATCTTCCTTCTCTCTCACTAATTGGCTCCGGCGGAATAGCAGAATACCGAAACAGATGGATCAGGCATTTGTCATTTAGAAACATTCGAATGGAATTCAAACGGCGACCGTAATAAAAATTAGGCATGTTTAAAATCATCTCGCTTATTCAGATCTTATCTGCGACGGAGCTCGAGTTGCCCGCCGGAGTTAAATTGAGACGTAGAATGTTTGCCATTTTCTTTTCCGTCCAATTTCGCGCCAATAGCAAAAGTAAAAAGGCCCGATACCACCAACATTGAGGGCGATATACGACCCGCCGGAGAGAACCGTTTCCTCTAATGTTTTCATGAAGCTTTAGAACTAAAGACCGTGTAACTACGTATCTATTCGTCGCTTTTAATAGCAGGAGAGCGAACAAACTGGCAAGTATTAAGTTTTATCAACCATCTGCAGGAATGTCACGTCTTTATTACTACTTATTCTTTGTCCTCATGAATGCAGCGGTGTGATAAGGACCCGTATATGCTCTGTCCTTTTCCCGTATGGTGGTTGCCGCGCTTGAAAAGGCAGGGAGGGAATCGTGCCTCCCTTTCGGGCATAGGTGTTCAATTCAATAAAAAATGGCGTAGGTACCTGAACCAGTCCCTTGACATGTTTATACATTTTTCTTACTGGTGTAGGGTTTTTGTTACGGATTTTTCGATTGAGACTGAATCGCGGTGCGTTATTAAAAAAGTTTCTCGGCGTAATTCTCGTGGTGATTTCTCTGGATGCCCGCGGATTTTTTGGCAATTTATCGTTTTGCTTTGCCGCGTTTTATCGAGTTTCGCGCGTCAACATTGATTTATTATAGACATTTTTGTCAGTGTGCGTTTGATTTTAACATAAAGTTCGCACTCGCCTAAAAGCCAATTACAGGTTGCTCGAAACGTGGATATTTTGACACGACCTACTTGTTTTGTCACAGATCGTACATATCACGTCAAACAATAAAAAATATAGAATTAATGTTTTAAAATAACCAAGATTCTATTTTAGACCCATATCTGAATTACATTGTTAATGAATGCAACCACATGATTTATTTAGTTCTACAAAAAATACTCAAACAAAACAAAAATCTAACTAGGGTCATTTCGCCGGTTTGCGTCCATTTAGTGCAGTTCCCAAGTTTGACGGCGAAAATAAAAATATCCCAGCACTAGTATCCATCTCAAAATTATTTTATGAGTTCATTATATAGTCTATTTTAAGATTAACTTTCAAATTTGCTTAAAACACTTTGTATTTATTCCAAAAAAATAAAAATATCGGAATTTGGCGTTTTACCCAGTTTGCGTCCACAAAATCGAGATTGCGTCCACCCATGGACCAGTTTGCGTCCACCAGCTTAGTAAAGGATAATAGGGGTGATATGAAGAAAAATGAAAAGAAAGATTATATTCTATCAGTGTCTTTATTTAAGAATAAATATAAATAATTAAAAATCAACATTGTAATCACTTTAAAAATTAATTCGCTACAATTATTGAACTTCAAATAAGATAACTATGTAGTAGGAACCTAACCAGTACTGGCACCTTTAAAGATAAGCATTATGAGTTCTGTTAAGGGGCGGTCCATTTATCATGTGATGTTTTTTTGACCACACCCCTCCCCCTAGGTGAGGTTTAAGAAACCCCCCCCCCCACGCTACAACACTAGATGAACATAATTTTATTAAGAATGTCTCCACACCACAGATTTAACGCCGATTTTTGAATAAGTATAGCATACTAGCGGCCGCCCGCGACTCCGTCCGCGTGGATTTCGATTTCCAATATCCTATGTGTTATTTTGATGTATAAGCTATATTGTGGTAAAGTTTCATTCAAATCCATTCAGTAGTTTTAACGTGAAAGAGTAACAAACATCTATACATCCATACATACAAACTTTCGCCTTTATAATAGTAGTAGGATTTGCCGGAAACAAAATAAACATGATATACATATTACTGCGCCCCCTCCCCCCTTTTGACATTTCGTGTTTTTTTAAGGACACCCTTACTCGGCAATGGATGACTCCTAATTTTAATCTAAGATCAGTATTGATTAATAATAACGCGCTTCCTGCTTTTCCTTCCTAACACTTTCTTCATGCAGCAGAAGGTATGGTTGCTGGAGTACTGGGATTATCTTTTCCAGCATTGTAAAAAAATACTGGTCAGCTGGTCAGCACCAGGTGGTGTTCAAATTAATCAGTAGTTCCCTTTTGTGTAGTGACTGAAAATGGTTGTAATTAAGACACTGAGGGTATAAAGATGGTAGCGATACAGTTGGTGCTGATGATGAAGTCAAAGGAATTTTTGGAGTAAGTTCCTTTACGAGAGTTTCTTTTTCATCACTTAATATTGGAGTTTGATGCAGTATCTTCTAATGGTAGAATTCTTTTGTCGTCTAAGGCCACCATAGAACCAACGTCGCGGTAACTACCCGAAAATCAGAAAGTTGTAAGTGAAGATAAAATAAGATTAAAAGAAATTTTGTCCACTTGTCATTTAAGAATTTAAGCTTATAAATTATTTTTACAAGAAAGTCAATTGCTTTTAGCAAAAATACATAGTGGACGCAATTTGGTCTATTATGTTTATAGTATGCGTCCACCCGGACGCAAAGTGGAAATTTTGAAAATTTGATGTAGTAATTCGCGTCCACCTTATTTTATTAGCTAAATATAAAAAAAATAAACAAATTCATTATAATTGTTATTCCTTTTTTCATTATAAAAGTTTAGAAACATTTAAGTTTCCCAAAATACATATGAAACAATAAAATTCTTACCATCGATCTCGCCGCTGCACACTATTTTTTTTCTTAAAATCCAGCGTTTTCGCACTTTTTGTTGAACAGCAAGGACAAATATTTTTTTCATTTTATTTTGGTTTGACGTACGGACCTTTTGTTTATATGTGCTAGCTTCATAAACATACAGGTTTAAGTGGTAAAGTATTTTCGTTTGATTGGTGTAGTAGTTTACTTATTTTCGAGGATTTAAAAATAAAGTGGACGCGAACTGGGCGATGGACGCAAACCGGCGAACTTACCCTATAGAAAAACAACTTAAATTAAACGTGAAGTTCCAGAATTAATTTGCCATCTACTCCCTAATTTGTTGAATCAACATCCAAAAGAAAACAACTGGACGTGATCAAACTGTTTGTCTACGGCCGTAGTTTTAAAAAATAAAAATCCAAAATGGCCGATCGCAGTCAGCTGACTCAGCGGCGCCTTCTGACGGCGTCCAACCGTTCACCCGGTAATAATACCAGCTTACAACTGTACGAACCATTATGGATGAAGAATAAACGTAAACCTTAATTTTCATTCATAATTCATTTATTTTAAGTAATAGAAACATCATCATCAAAATTAAATAGCGGTGCTCTTGGCGGTGCAGCAATTTCCTCTCTTTTCTGGACTCTGGCGAGAACTAACGTCCCTATAGAAACATCGGATTGTTTTAATTCATTCCTCATTGAAAATGACTGGAGCATTAATAGTTATTTTGCAAGCAGTTGTCAAGTCGTATTAGGTTAACTGACCAAATCAAATAGGCAATCTTCTTGATCGTAGTAAAATCTTTTTTGCTGTCTAATACCTGATAACAGCTGTGTGTAAAATATATTTAATTAGGAACCTACATTTATATTTGTTTAGATTACCTTAAGGAATTCTGTTCCGACCTTTCACGGAATACTGAGTGAATTGTAATAGGTCTTAATATAGACTTACACAACACGTAAGGATTCAAGTGTTTAAACAAGATTGTTTTACTTCTATTGTTTTGTTATTTTTAGATTTAACACAAATGTGACGTGTGTAGGTAAAGGGTACGTTTTTATGTTAGAGGGAAGCAAAGACCCTTGGTGGTAAGTGATCACTGGGGCCTTAGGCTATCAACAACTCCACAGGGGTCGCAGATGCGTTGCCTATCTTTAACGACCCCATGCCTCTTATTAAAGACTACCTGCTTCTGAAAGATAGTAAAATAGTACTACTATAGGATTTAAGACTGATACATATAGGATATGTATCAGTCTTACAGATATAGGACAGATACAGTACAGATATAGGATTTAAGAAAATACTCAAGCGCGCCCGAGCAGACGATGCCCCGAATCACCAGTCCGCTTGCGACCACGGTTGCTGTAACGCAGGCGAAACGTCAAGCAGTAAGTAGTATTTTATGTGCTAGATAAATAAGTACCACGTGTAGTTAATTAAAAATAGTATTACTGATTCACTGTGTGAACCTACTGACAGACGATTATGTTAGTGAATTCTTAGACAGAAGGTTGAAAAAAAATTTATATCAATCTATTCACATTGACGTAACTTCATACTTTACATACGTCACAAATGGTTATTTGTGGACATAATTCATTCAGAGTTTGAAAAATAGACAAAAATATTTTATTCATTGATTTGAACTATGACAATACAATCAAAGATAATTATTTTTCTGACTAGCGGCCGCCAGCGACTCCGTCCGCGTAGGTTTCGGTTTCCGCACACAGTGTTACGATAGAAGCTTAAAGCCTTCCTTGACAAATGGTAACTGGATTATTCAACACAAAAGATTTTGTCAATTCGAACCAGTAGCTCCTGAGAACAGCGCGTTCAAACCAATTTGGATCAGGTGTTACACGTGTTATTGTGGGTCAACCATAAAAGATAGACATAGGCTGCTAGGGGATATTTTTAGACAATTTTATGTAGAATATTTCCTTCATACATGATTTCTATGTGACTTTAACCATTATGGCTGTACACGCGTCAAAAGCTTAAAAAATGTAGTAATTTCTCCCGTTCTCTCAACATTTCCCTTCACTACGCTGCTCCTATTGTTTGTAGCGTGATGAAAAGTATCCTATAATATGCCCAGGAGTATGAAGAATAATTGTACCAAGTTTCGTCAAAATCCGTTCAGTAGTTTTTGTTTCTATAAGGAACATACAGACAGACAGACAGACAGACAGACAAAAATTTTACTGATTGCATTTTTGGCATCAGTATCGATCACTTATCTCCCCCTGATAGTTATTTTGAAAATGTATTTAATGTACAGAATTGACCACTCTACAGATTTATTATAAGTATAGATAATAGTTAACTTTATAGGAGTTCATGAGAGTGCGTCGGTATTGATTCTAATGACGCATGTGGTTCCGTGATTAGTACTTGTATCTATTATTATTATGTCTGTATGGCATATGTATTGTTAGATTCCTGATATTTATAGGTCGATACTAATTGGCTAGACTGAAGTTTATCATTAGTGCTTACCCATTATGATGCTGTCTTTAAATAAATGATTGGGTTGAATTTTCATTGTAAGCAGTTACATTTTTGGGGAAAACTAGTAATGACAAAGTAATGAATCAAGTTATTGATTCAAATTTACTTACAAACTATTTATGGGATACACACGCTTGCCCGAATTTCATTTGCCATAATTTCATCTGCTATAATATTCAACAGATAGAATATTGTTTCCCAGAAATTTCATATGTCATACTCATTGTTTGCTATACAAGTCACTTGCTAGAAACTTTATGTCCCATAAAGCCATTTGCAATAACATGATTTGTTATAATCATCGAAAACCATAATTATTATATGCCATAAAATCACTTGCCATCCAAATTGGTTGTTAGAAGGTTGGAGACCCCTCAATTTTATGCCGCAAAAAAGATTAGATTAGGTTAAAACATGAAAGTTGCCAGAAAGGTGATAAAATTTGCGAAAAAGCATTAATTATGTTTAGGTTACGATTGTGTTTGGTTTAGGTTAGGTTAGAACATGAAAGTCAACGCACGAGCCGAGCGAGCGAAGCGAGCGTGCCGCGACAGCGGCCGGCGAAGTGCCAGAGATCTAATCGTTTTTTACGTCGTTTGTTAGTTTAGGTTAAACTTAGGTAAGGTTTAGGTTAGGTTAGGTTAGAACATGAAAGTCAACGCACGAGCCGAGCGAGCGAAGCGAGCGTGCCGCGGCAGCGGCCGGCGAAGTGCCAGAGATCTAATCGTTTTTTACGTCGTTTGTTAGTTTAGGTTAAACTTAGGTAAGGTTTAGGTTAGGTTAAAAAAAAAGGTAAGGTTAGAATTCATTCAGGTTAGGATTCGACATTAATATTTTGTGTGGCGTTCAAATATTCTGTTAAATAATATTATTGTAATTAATATTATGGATGACAAAGCTTATGGAAATTGTATCATTATGAAATCTAAGGTTCGGGAAAACAAGAATATGACACATAAATTATATGGTAAACAAAACATTCGGGCAAATGAAATTCGGGCAAGTGAAATTCTGGCAAATGAGTATTATTGCAAATAATTTTCGGGAAAACAACAGACAACCACGATTTATGTATAGCAGTTTATGATCTTACGATAGTTTATAAACTTACTAAAAAAATACGTAAGTGTATAAACTTACGGTTTTTGTTATTTTCGGTGACATACATATATATTTCTCACATACCTACGTGTATTCCCCATATTAAACTTCCATCATCTCCGAAATCGTCGTTAACTTTTGCGACCTTTTTTCTTTCGCCGCCTTTTTCCTAGGCTTGTTATCTTACGATATAACCCGGGCCTTGTACCTTCGGATATTTCACGATCGCTGCAAAGAGCGCACACCTGCGCCCCCTATAATCAAGACTAGGTACCAATACCAAGGCGGGAGCTCCTTCAAATAGTACGAATCGCGGTGTATTCCACTGAGGAGCTCTCGATGGCGCAGTGGTTAGCTCGGTCTGCGATTGCAAAGCTAAGCAACTTTTGCAGAGGCCAGTCATCGGATTGGTTGCGCAAAATCATCTCTAGCTCATCCGTGCTTAAAAAATCATCTATAGCTCCTTGCTTTGGAAGGCACGTTAAGCCGTCGGTCCAGCGCCTGATCTCTCTACGGTCGTGTCAGATTTCTGTTCCACCGAACTATGAAAGTGAGGGATTGAGGAGTGCACCTGTGCTTGCGCATTCATTAGTGTACTATAATAATATATCCTGCGTACCTGGCTGATCGTAAGATCGGCCGCTTTGGTCGAAATACGGCCGGTAGGATATTATTATTCCACTTTGGGCCCCCATGTTTTCCGCACCCATAACTTGAGCACTCGGCCTAGTTGACTAAAGCACTGATTTGTATTTTTGGCATGCCAAAAAGATCAATCGATGCTCAAAGTTGCCTCATTGAGTCGTATTCCTCATTACTGAGGGTCGTGATCATTGTACGAAATGAAACACACAACAACTCTCTTTGCAATTTTTATGCTCAAAAATTAGGTGCTCTAAGTAGACTACCTCTGAATCGCTCTCCGTCTGCGATTCTTACCACCCCGTAATTTCTCAACCGGGAAGACATTGAAAAACTTCAGTGTCCGACTGAAAAACTGGACACCTGGCCACCCTTAGTTCCGTACGGTCGTTACTGCAGTATTTTATCTTTCAAAGGCGCACTTCGCCATTGGTCCGAAGGAAATTGGTGTCCGAGGTATAGAGGAATGTTTGGCCATTTACAGTTTTTGTCCGGGATCGTTCAGTTCTCGCGTATCGACGTTTTCGTTGACTTGCTATTTCGTTGTTTCGACGCAATCAGCAATTAGGTAGTAACGCCTTTATGCCGATCTGAATGGTCAATTACGTTCATTGTTTGAGAGTTTTTGGCGCCTTTCTCTACTTGGCTAAACGTACTGTCAGACACTGACATTGGGCCTTCAATCAAATACATTAATTTAATTATTTTTTGAAAGTTTCTAGTATCTGTTACGCAGTATGCAGGGCAAAGACCTCCATCATTTGAAATCTTGTTTTGTTACAAATATGGGATTTGGCTTCATCACGACACTTGCCAAATGCGGATTGGTGATCACAACCTCGGGCTGTATTCGGAAAAACCAGCAAGTTTTCTGGAATCGAACCCGAGATTACGATCAGGTACTAAGTCAACAAGGCTAACGCCTCGTAGGTCTTTACCCTTGGTGTACTGAACCTTAAAACGACTGCAGATACCTTGAACCGAATCCAGAAACACCGCGATAAAACGGCCCATTAAAACCGGTATTTACATGATCTATCATTCTAACATTCCAATTTTTAAAGCCCCGAGACAGACAATGCTCTATTTTTTCCACTAGGTCAAACAGATTCATTCCACATCAGAGGTTATGTAACATTTCATCAGCGTATAGTGATTGCTCAACTAGAATCACGTATTGTTACTGTTAAGATTCGTTGGAAATAGAAACTGTTAGATTTGATGGGAGGAAAGATCAGGCTTGGGGGGACTTGCCCCTGGGTAGCAGCTCATTTGGAAGTGTCCGCTTGACACTATCTGAAATGTGTAGTGATAAGGCGGGCTGAGTAATGTTGACCATCTGAAAAAATAAATGATGTTAAGCTCGCCCGAACCAATTTTCGCAACAAAAAAAAAGTGTAAATCAAGCAATTAGATCAAGAGTGAGAAAAATCATTATAAAGAAACAAAAGTATTTATTTAATTATTAACTCCCTCAATAGCGTTACTGTTACGGAAATATTAATGAAAATGTATGTACTAGGTACGCACTTTAGTAAAAGGATCGAACACTCATTGAAAGAGTGTTGTTGTAATATTGTTGGTTCTATGTTGTATTCTATTCTTCCTATTTCTACACCATTATTTAGTTCTTCCAAGAAATACTACCTCAAAGGTTATTCGTAAAATGTTTGCTACATGGTGTAATGTAATGTTAAGGAAATCTTTATTGACACCAACATTGACTAACGGGACTAAAAGTAATATTTATTATGTAAGTAGTACATGTATCTTAAACTTACTGCTCGATTCGTTAAAACAACCGTGGTCTCAAGCGAACTCAAGCGAATTATGGCAAGTACGCATTAGTGCATAGGATTTAAGTCATAAGATTATATGCCCAGACACCAGAAAACTGTAGCATTATTTTGATTGACTAGTCGTACGTTAGGAACAAAGGTTACTACGCGATTTAAAGCGACAGTCGCTTCAGATTTCATGCCCTGTTCTATCACAGGGCATGCAGGTTGAAGAATGGCGATCGCATATGTAATGATTAAAATCTATGCCAGTAAGTTCATAGATCACTAAATCAACGAAATATCTCAACGATGTGTTCGTGAGTTCTTAATGCGTACTTGAGAATCCAATAATAATTATACGATGAGAATTTGTATACGGACCGATGTAAAAAACCAGACCGCCAAAGAAGAACCGCAAAAAATAGAATGAAACACCTTTTAGTTAAACCGTTTATACGAAACTGAATCTTCGCACTTTAGTAATACGGTCGTTTATACTTTATTGTATTGATCACACGTCGAATTATCATTCGACAAATCGTGACTCAGTGTTGGTGACGTAAAAATAACAATTGAAGGAAACTGCTTTAATAATACAACTAAGTACACGGTTTAACTATTGTTGTTGACAGTTGTTAAGTTTAAAGTTGCACAATTATTGTTCGAATGAGTTGGGTACGCTCTTAGATTAAAGCTGCAAGAGAACTTGGTCAACTTGATTTGAAATATTGAAATACAAACGGCCGCCCGCGTGGATTCGGGTAAACCTCAAAAATTTTAGCCTATGTGTTATTCTGATGTATAAGCTATAGCCTATGTGTTATTCTGATGTATAAGCTATATTGTGGTAAAGTTTCATTCAAATCCATTCAATAGTTTTTACGTGAAAGAGTAACAAACATCCACACATCCTTACTTACAAACTCGCCTTTATAATAGTAGTAGGATGGAATTTCTTTCGCGCCTCAATATGATAAGAGCTTTTTGAGTCCAAGTAAACTTTTTTTTACGATTTTAGTACTCGTTGTAAAATCATTTTTAGTGTAATTAAACTCTAACACAACAGAGTGAAATAGAGAAAAATATCGAGTTCTCACAACTCAAGTTATTTTTATACCCTAGATCAGTGGTTCCCAAACTTATATTTCTCGTGGACCACTTTCAAAATTTTACTGGGTTTCGTGGACCCCCCCCCCCCGCTTAACGTTTATATGTAAGAATAACGTTTCTGTGAACATTTAGATCCTTTCAACCACGTGCTCGATGGCGCAGTGTTTAGCGAACTCGGCCTGCGGTTGCTAAAGTTAAGCAAAGATCGCAGATGCCAGTCATCGGATGGGTGACCGAAAAATGGCCCCTATTAAAACAAAGCTTACATATTTGCTCTTTACTATCAAAAGCAGAAAAAAATTCGTGGACCCCATTGACATCTTATGGACCCCCATTTTTAATTCACGCCTACGTGGACCCCCAGCAAGTCTCCCGTGGACCCCTGGGGGTCAACCTGGACCACTTTGGGAATCACTGCCCTAGATCTTAGAAACATAGATTAGATCCAAGTTTGAGTTATACTGTATTAATTTTCACAAAATGATTAATGATTGATTCGTACAACTTCCTCGACGAACAATTACTAAAACCACGACCCTAGGACACAACCACATGCATAGGTACATATATGTAAGACGTAGGTAACAAAATTATTCACATTGTAAATTGAAAACTAAGATTCCGCAATAAATTCCACCGTTTGAAAGCACCATGACATTTCCAATGCAAAGACTATTCCTATCTCCAAAACCTTTCGAGTCGAAGTGAACACTCAAGTCCTCAGCATATAAAATACGGAATTTAAACCTAAAGGCCTCATCTATTAACATAGACGAGTCTCACCAAGAGATCACCCGTCCCTTTCGCACACTGCGTAGCTTCGTACGTGTGAGTGAGGCAGCAATACGGATAAGTAACACGGCTTTTAGCCGAAGCTCGTAAATCTTTTGTAGTCATTTCGCATTGATACGTGCGCCGGCGCAGATGTGCTGACGGCAGATAAAGAAGTGAAATCGGTTCTTGCCTTATCTTAGGATACATTTTGTATTTGCCTAGGTGTTTGGCTTAAACTTGTACCTAAAGTACTTGCGTTCGGGGCTTTTTTCAATCTGACACTTTATATTTATCGCCAACAAATAAGTAGTTTTTGACACAATGCACTGTGGGCTAGCGGCATTTAGCCTATGTTAGAGTGTAAAAAGTGTATTGTTTTGATCTTTAAAATACGGCAGGGCAAGTCACTACTCTTTTTTGAATTTTTAACCCACGCATACATATATCTATGTAACGTTAAGAAAATCTTACCTGTATTACCTTTTCCTGAGGATCAGGCTATATGAAAATGTCCAACACTGAACTGTAGACCCCATAAGTAGGTTGATGATAAACTACTTTCAATTCGTTGACACATCGTGCTTAAAAACCGACTTTAATTTTTTGTGACCGACCTAAACAGGTGAATAAATGATTTGATTGACCTGTGGCTAGGTGGAATGGACAAATTAAATGACTTGCGTTCCGTGACAGGCGAATTTGACCTTTTTAATTAATGGTTTGCATTCGAAAAATTGCTCGTTTTAATGTCCGCACTACAAAACAAATTAGCAGGTTTTAAATACGCTAAGGTTAATTAAAAGTGGATGTGGGGCATTGAAATTTAAATAAAAAGTCGGTAAATATACTGTCAAATGGTTGGTTGTTTTTCAGGAAAAACAAAGTGGCTTATTCCCCGGGCGAGGCATTTCGAATTGCAACCATTTCTATAAAGTGAACTAGTTCGTATTTACATGTAAATTCGTACAGTCTTGTAAACAAATGAGTTTGGTACATCTTTCATCAAACTTTTTAATGAATAACTACTTATATGTTTCATTAAGGCCCGTTGGTCGAGTGGCTAGAGACCCTAGCTACAAAAAACCAAGGGTCGCGGGTTCGAATCCCGCTAGGGGCAAATGTTTGTGTGATGAACATCGGCATTTGTACTCGAGTCATGGATGTTTATAAAAGTATTTAAGTATGTCTATCCGTTCCCTACCTTCCATAGTACAAGCTTCGAGCTTAGTTTGGAGCTAGGCAATTGGTGTGTTAGTCCAAGGCATTTATTTATTTTAAAACATCAACTGAACCTACAAAACGAACAGCATTTATGCTATGATGCTTTTTTAGAGTATTTGTATGCAGAAATATTTACAAGTTTACGTCTGCTTTATCTTAAATATCGGTGGTCGAGTCATAATGTGTTATATATGATGATTCAAAAAAGCTTATATATAATTATGTTAAGCCCAATTGAATAAAGTATATTTTGATTTTGATTTTGAATAACAGAACGAATTATTTCACTCGCCCTCGCCCAATTAAAAAAGTCCCTTTCATCGCTCTTTTCCTACAATATTTCCACTACTACAACACTTAACAAAGCAATAGCTGTGGCGGAATTTTTCGCCCGGACAATAGTCGCCGATGACACCAGTACGAAATATTGGCTCTCACGACCGACATAGTTTTTCCCCGAAGCGTACACAATTTTGGTTCAAACATTGATTTTTTCGATACTGGCTTTTATAAGGATGTCGAATTGCAAGTATACGATTGGAATAAACCGAATTTTGTCATGAATTGTTAGTTCAGCTATTTAAATGCTAACTATAAGAACACATGTAGGGCTCGGGACATCCCATAACACACAAAACCCCGTATTTAGCAGAAATAAATGCTTTGAACATTTATTTATTTATCATTGTGTTGACATGTGTGTCGTTAACTAATGGATTTGTTAATATTTTATCCTTTTTTGACTCATTTGATGATAAGTTTAAGAGGCCTCCTTTGTTTGATATCTTTGCTGAGGGTGTTCCCATGTTCTCTTAAATATTATCTTTCGAAACAAAAAGATCATCATCATCATCCTAGCGTTTGTCCCGGTCGCACCCTCGGCTGTTGCCTCGGAGTCCAGGGTCCGGGTTTCGAAACAAAAAGATATACGAACTAAACTATACACCATCCGGATATACTCTTTACCAATCATTGCAAAATCATTCACAATAGAAACCATCACTAACCATCTCGCTTTTAACCTTTCATTTCACCTCCCCCCGAATTTGTTGTTGTCAATTTTATTAACTATTGCAACAACTTCGTGACATTGTCGCGTGTTCTAAAACACACCGAACAATCTTTAGCGAGTTAGATGTATCGTGAATTTGATTGACGGCCATAAAACGTCGCGTGACTATATTATTCGTGATTCATCAATAGCTCTGCGTACGAGACTTTCGGAAGTAAATACAGACAGTTTTCTAAGGTTTACGAGACTTCTATTCATGAAATAAAACCACAAATGAATAGCAGACACCCGTGACAGACACACTATTTTGGCCGGCTAAGTTATCTTACCGAAGGTCACAGTGAAATAGCACTTTGTAACTGTTCTGCTGTTTCTGCTGGTGAGTTAGGTGGCCAGAGCTCACGCATCTGGGACCTTTGTACGGTTGTTGATGTCCATGGGCAGCGGTGATCACTTACCATCAGGTGACCCGCTCTTCTGAATGGTTACTCTTGTTTTAAATTTTTTATTTTATTTTACTATTGTCTTAACTTCAATTTTACAAATTGTTTAACTGAATAGTACCTACAATATCGATGCTCAAATACCTAGTAATTAGCATACTCTTACTAGGTTTCTTTTATCTTGCAAAGTGATTCAGCGTTGCCGCTTGTGTGCAGTACAGAATGAGTAGTCCCAATGATATCATCATGCGATTGCTTTTCATGTTCATTCAGACATGAATACATTATGTATGTATGAGTAGTACAATGTGGTATTGGTGACTAATTGTTTTTTTATTGTCAACAATAGTTGGTTAATGAAATACCTAATTATTTTAAAATTATTAAAAAAAAAATGTTGTGGTAGATAAGAATGGGACTTTTAATTGACGAAAGCCGATGAAAAAATTGAAGCATTCTTATACTATTGAAGCATACTTATATTATCTTATACATTTTTTTTATTGTAAACTTGCTGCCGCCCGAGAGGTTGTTTTTATGTAGCTAGCCACATATATATTTTAATTAAGAACAGAAACTGTTGCAAGAATGATTTGATATATTTTTGTGTCGGCTACTTAAGTTTCCATATATCAGACAATGCATCTGAAATCTTAGTGGAATTTTTGCTTTCCATTGGTATTTCCATGGGCGCATCTGATCACCTAGAGATGCCATCTTGCTTACTTGTCTATCTCTGATTAAAAAACAAACTGTTATTAAACTCCGCGCTATAAAATCTTCTTCTAAATAGAATGAATGAGGACACTTCGTGTAGGTGACGATACAACGGACAGTTCAAAATTACAATGACACATTTAATTACACAACACGTGGTGGCAAGCTATTTGCAAATGTCGCAATCTCCCGAGATATTTAGAATTCAGGTCACTCTAGTCGAGTTGACCAAAGACGAAGATATTAATACTGCTATCGATTCTCTGTATTTGGCTTTAGTACGGATTTAGAACCTGGTTTTAACTTTAAATAGTCAAAGTATTCTAGAGATTCGAGTTGATCTATTGGGCACTAAAATTGGAGGGAAAATGTGAAAAGCAGACTTAGCTAAACATGTTTTATGGTACGCTCTGTGTGGGTTTCTGCACACATAGTGATCTATAGCTTAAAATTAAAGCCTACCTCGTAAAAATATTTTTCAATTACACCTAGTAGGTTCTGATTAGCGCGTTCTAACAAACAAACAAACTCTTCAGATTTAGTGTATGATAATAGATGACGTCTCGATCACTAAATGATTTCAATGATAAAAGTAAAAAAAAGTGAGTGCGCTATATAATATCCCTCACTCTCATAGTTTGGGCGATCATCAATCTGAAACAAACAGTGGGAGACCCATAAGTTGTATTATTCAGACCAATTCTTAGGAATGCAGGTAGTATAAGAAGTAAAGTCTCTAAAATAATCATAAAAGTAAAAATTCAAGCATTGGTACATTCGGTATTTGAACCTATACCCATTACGTAACCGTCCGTCGTCGCAGTAAAAGCTAACCATCTATTTACCATTATATTGACTGCAATCAAAAACCTACGTGATGTAATCTAACATTTCTAATTAATTTATTTCTCGTTATAAATCCATAATGCATGTTCTGACCACTGATCCGTCGAACCGTACATAAATCAATTTACGAATAACATTAAAATAGATTTAAATCGCCAATATGGCCCCGACTCCAGAAATTTGTTGCATTATTTTGTTTGATGACATAACGTATGTTTGAACATGCTGTCACTGGGATGAGAAGTGAATGTGGCTTCATATTTCAGTGCCAATTTCTGACCAGGTCGAAGTATGGTGAGGGCAAACCTACCGATTGAAATCTATGAACATTACAATGTTACGTAACACTGTTTAATTATGCGTACGCGTCGATCTTAAATGTCGATGTCAAATGTTAAATAATTATCGCGTGGTAAATCATAGTTTTATTTGGGATGGGCTAATTTTACGATTTTCGCCTCTCAACTAATAAATGTTTATGTAAATCGTACATAATATGAGAACTGGAGACGGATTTAGGAATGGCTACTGTGTATTTTAAATTTTTATTGTTCGGAATTTGAATTGAGCCAGTTTAAGTCTGGCTTTGCGATTGGGTAATATTGTAAAGGTATCAGTTTATTGTATCTGCTGTTTGCTGTGAAATGCCGGCTTAATAATATGTATGTGGGCCATTATCCACTAACTGGAAAATCGTCCATACAAGACTGTCCTAAGCAAATTTTATTAAATATTGAGAATATCTGTCACTACAAAGTAAGGCAATAATATATCTAATTTATATATTAAAAAAGCCCACGCACTTTCCTCTCGGTTTTTGAGTTTTGGAGGGTTTTGTGTAAAATTGTGACAGAGGACTGTTGTAACCAAACAGAGGACTGTTTTTATGAACAAAAACTAGCATTTTTGTTTGTTAAAATAATAAAGTTTTTATTTTTTATGAGCAGTAACGATATGGATGACTTTAATAATTAACGAGTTCTTCATTTTATTTCTGTCGATTTTAATGGCGCCATACATCCTATATTGATCCAATAGAATCAGGTGAATTTTCCTCCTTAAAATTATTCGTTATTTCTGTCATGGCTCTTTTTTTGGCGAGATTTGCAACAGTGCTCTTCCCAAGTCCTTTTACCACCCTTATGCTCGCGATGACTCATATCCGTATGCAATTTTCTGGAAACTTTTTAATTTTGTTTTTTTTTTGTTTTTTCTGTCATTTTTTTAATAATTCTTCTTGATTTTGATTGTGAATATTTAGTTGTAAATATCTCAAGCGTTTTTGTTCTAATACTTCTTCATTTTTTTTGACCGGAGTTTTAGTTTTTTTTTTTTCAAAATCCTCTATTATCGATCTATTACCTCATTACTCTACAAAATAACGATGTATTATTAACGTTGATGCAGATTGACGCGCTGTCTAGCATGTAAGTCCGTAAAAAACTTAAAAAACCAGTGTCCTTTGCAATGACATGACAGAGGACTGTTGTACAGAGGACTGTTTTTTTCACTAAAAAACTAAATAACACAAAATAATAGAAAACATATCACAATTGAAAAACAGATTTGAATACATACTTGTTTATAAACTATTATAAACAAATAATATTAAAAAAAACTCTTAAAATAGGAAAACAAATACTCGACAGAGGACTGTTCCTACTATCTGCCGAGACGCGTGGTTCACTACCAAATGTGGTGCTGCCCCTGAAAAAAATGGCAGCAGTCTGTTTTGCTAAACAACCAAAAGAACTACACACCGGTTGCTTTCTATTTTACAATCGTAATGTTTCAGATCAATATCCGAAGTTAATTTTACACTGGATTCAATTATTGACAGAGGACTGTTTTAAAAATTTCAGGACAGCCTTTGATCCTCTTTATTTGGATAAATTTCTATTATAGACTAATAATTTATAGTTAAAAAAGATGCTTACAGACTTATTAAACTAAATGATTTTTATTAATTTTATGGATGGCAAAGTTTTTAATATATAGGTATCAATGCTAGTAATTCTGGAAATCGGACATGACAGAGGACTGTTTTTTGAGGTGTTGAACATTTATTTTCTCGAAAACTATTATATTTTATTTCAAAATAAGCGATGGTAAACCAAGAATACCAAATTTATGTTAGTACTAACCCAACAATAAAAATATATAATAGAATTATCTACCTTTTGATTGCTTAGGACATCGATTTACCAGTTAGTGGATAATGGCCCATCTACCACTAGCGGCCGCCCGCGACTCCGTCCGCGTGGATTTCGATTTCCAATATCCTATGTGTTATTCTGATGTATAAGCTATATTGTGGTAAAGTTTCATTCAAATCCATTCAGTAGTTTTTACGTGAAAGAATAACAAACATCCATACATCCATACTTACAAACTTTCGCCTTTATAATAGTAGTAGGATTTTAACTGTGATTATCGTAAGAATCGAATACACCAATTGCCTACTCCCAAACTAAGCACGACTACAAATGCCGATGTTCATCACACTAATATTTGCCTCTATCGGGATTCGAACCTGTGTCCCTTGGTTTTGTAGCCAAGATCTCTGACCACTAGACTAACGGGTCCGTCGTGGCTAAGTTTAAGCAAATTCTCGAGCAGTATTTTGAACATCGTATTACATAAGATAATTTACACACCACATTACCTAAACATAAATCCAATGGCATGTCAATTCATTTCAAACGTATTAACCTTTAAATTGGAAAGAAATTAACAGACATTACACAATTCTTCAAAACTTCATTAGTATCTTTTATTGAAATCGATAAATATGCCTTCGCCATACACACATCCGTTCTGACACAGGCCCTATAATGTGAAGTGACAATCGCTTACATTGCATAGTAACCGTAGCAACTAACGTATGTCATGTCAGTCAAAATAATGACACATTTTTCTGGTGTCGGGGCATGAGATTTGATTGCAGAAATATTTTAATGCCGCGTAATTTTGCCTGACAATAAAAGAAGTGTAGACAGTAAGTCTCGTCACTATTGAATACAAATGGGAACCTCGTAAGCAATGTAACGTAAAGTTCAACGATTAGATTCAGCCCATAGTTACGTAATTAAATATGTTCAGATGTGGTCTAATTGATGAACGATAGGTCTTTTAGGATTGTTTTTGTTGTTATATATAGCGACGGAATAAGAATATTTGTTTGATAAATATTAACGCCTCGATGGTTTGGTGGTTTAAGTACCCGTGGTGTCGAGTTCCTGGGTTCGATTCCCGGGTTGTAACGAAAACACGATTTTAAATGATGGAGGCGTTTGCCTTGCGGTGGGAAATTAATAAACACGATACAATACATTTAAAAAGTAAAAATTGTTTTACCCACTTCATGATTTTTACTAAGATAACTATAATGATTATAGTGTACACTATTTCTGTGTGTAACCAAACCAAATTTTTTTGCCAGTATATTGTCAAGTTTTAGTGTATATATTCTCCTTGGTTTTGAGTTTAACACTTAGTGATGTATTGTATTTGTGATACCTCCGTTGGTTTTGCCTCTGATACCTATTTAATTGTGTAGGTACATACCTAGTTTGTAAATCATTATTTCAATAAATTCTTAACCTGTCCTTAGACCAATCACTAAAAACACGAAGAAGGTATGAAACGAGGTCGCAGCATCACCTCCATCGGATCATTAATTTGACACTTAGAACCGCACAATGGACCCGCCTACGGGTTAAAGGTTGGCCGTCTTTAAAACGCACCGGATTAGGCAACCCTGCTTTTTGTTAATGGAAACGTAATGAGAGTGAATATTAAGATACAGAACTACCGATGTGTCGATCATATTTAATTGCCTACGAGTCCAATCACAATCAAATATCAGGCTTAAGACTAAGCCATAAGGTCCAATCTTCAATGACAGAGCATTTAATGTACACGCTAAATCTTAAACTCTAGTCGTAAGGTCCATTGTTGCATGTCAATATGACAATCATCTACTCGCCAAACGAAAGTACCGTACATGTGATGTCTAAAGCGAAAGTAATAAGGACGTTTTTTGAATGGCTGAAACGTGTCACTTGTGTAATGTGAACCGATATCGGTCTTGTTGCTAATTACAAGTCATGGTATTAATTGCTACTTATCGGAATGTCAGTTATAAAGGTTAGTTTGATGTAACCCACGTAGTTGGAGACAGACAGTGCAAGTCTAATATTCACTTTGGGGTTAATTTGGTACTTAATTCTTATCTGATGTGAAAGTTATAAAACCTTGGGCAGTGCAAAAGGTTTGCAGGTATATTGCCGGGAATTCACTAGACAAGAAAAAACCTTAAAAATATAGCTTGCGGTTGCAAAAAATATGACTGCCTAAAATATTAATTAATCGGTATTCAATTTATTCACTTTTTAATTTATGCATGTCAGAGGATATTTATAAAACATGACTCGCAGTAACACAAAATATTTTAATAATTTTGTCCTGATAGTTTATTTAACGTGAATTTGCACACAACTTTAAAGTATTAAAGGGATATCTTTGCGAAAATTAACGCGTAGGACCTTACTTTTAGAGCAAGCCTCAACTTTAAACCCGTTTTCGAAATAAAATTAAATAAAATTCCTACAATGATTTCTCAGCAGAAACATTTCGCAACACTGCATTTCTGTATTTAGTTAGTCTTTGACAGGGCGGGTCGAGCGTACCGATAATTGGTGCCTAGAACGTTTTCTTCCAAGGTAACGCTTCGGACTTGCTCCTACGATTTCAATGGCGGCACGGCACTTAAATACGTTAAATCTTTTGATCTCGAAACGTTTCGGTCAAGTGGGCCCCAAATTATGTTGTTGAAAATTCGAGTTTACGAGGCTTGGATTTTTACTCAATTGTCCGATAGTAGTAAGTACTAAGGAAGCGGTGTATTAATTTGACACTGATTCAAAATTTAGTGTAAAAACATTTGACAGCTACTCCAAATAATTAGTCGCAATATTACTCACTAATATAAATAACCAGGTTTCTCTTTCAAATATATCGCCTTTCAGTTTAGAGACTTATTAAGTCGAATACCTACCTAGTTACTTAAAAACTGTAAAGGTCACAACAAAAGTAAGTGAATGTTAATGAACCAAGAGTCAAATCAAAAGACTGCTTAATTTTAAGTTCTTAAAACTCAATTTCTCAACACTCAACTTACTCTTGTGGGAACCGAGCTGCTTAGTTCCCAATCAGAATATTTTAGCATGTCGAATCTCATGTCATCATGACATCATGTCGTCTTAAAAGACTCGAGTATTCGCAACACTAGTCCCAACAAAAGAATTGTTCGCGTTATTGTTTTTCAAGTATTGTATCCATCAATGATCCATTCTCCCATGTAATCATTAATCAATGGTACTTAAGATACTGTTATAATTTGTAATTTATCGGCCATATACCTCGAAATGTTTCTCTTAATATACCAGAGAAGGTTTTAATCATGTTTAAGACGTAAAAGCCAAAATTACAGAAGCATTAATCATTTTAAATTACAGTTTCAGATGGTCAAAGGAATGGTCGATGACCCAGCATTGTAAAAGACCACGGATCTTTTTCAATTTCTTAATGTCGACAAGGAGATGATGGATATTCGCAATACTGCGTAAGGTCTTAAGTTCGATTCCATTGCGATTAACGGTTCATCCCACAAGTACGTTAGGGCGGGTATGTGTTTGAGGATTCGTGTGCTACTATCGTCATAATTTCTTTCAATAATTATTATTTTATTAGGCCTGCCTATATTGGTGGGCAACGAACGACAAATATATATATATAGGTCATCCAGTCATCCACCTATCGCCACTTAAGCCAATGATAGTGGTATTGCCTAAGGAATGCCAGTAAGTGCCCTGTTCCCATAACAGGAGACGGCTGTGACGATCTAATTTGATTCAATTATTTATTTATTCAAAGACCATAATAATGTTAGTAACAATGTCTTAAGAGAAGTGTTAGCAGATTACATAGAACTCAGATGCGAGTAGCCGAGGATCGGGCTGAGTTTAGAGTCCAAGGAGAGGCCTATTTCCAGCAGTGGACCGTGATGATTTGATGATGATGATACAACTCAGACGGTAGCATACATATTTAGAAGTATTGTTAGCTGACGATGTTCAGAATCCCGACTACAAAATAATAAAATAAATAAATAAATAATAGTTTATTAGTTTTACAAAATAATAGTTTTATTTTGCGATTGTGAATGGAAGTCTTAAATCTTCTCATGTCTAATTGAGCTTCCCGTTTCCCGAAACGACTATTCCAGGTATCCGAGAATCAGGACATTGGTTGTAAAACTTAATATGGCCAAGTATCGATAACTGTGGAAGGAAATGTAACGACTCATAAAACAGAGAACATAAAGCGAGTGTTCGGTATCAGGAGTATAGAAGATACTCGTAAAACGATATATTTTATAAAGTACTGATTGCGCGATTTAATAAAGATTTGGGGATGTACATTTGTGTTATCGTCTTGCCCCTGGGTGAGGTTGCATTGTAAAGTTGAGTGTTCAGTTCTTGGTTAGGGTTTAAATTTTTGGATGAAAACTGGCGACATCATCTCTTTCAAAAGAGAAGGAGGGTGAACTATAAGGGAGGGTTAATTTTAAGATGCAAGATAAATTCTCGATCTGTGACTCAGTCGGTCCTTTGCTAAATATAGTGCTAAACTTACTCAAAACTGATTTAGACAAAGGACAACTTAAACAAAACGAATATACGCCATATTGGCACTACCGATGTTGGTGGAAAACAAACAGAAACACACTATCCGATATAAGCGATTCCCGTTAAGTTAAAACAACAATGGAATTTACAAAATAAATAGCGGCGTCCCCGGTAGAACCTATCACAGAATTTCACTTATACGATTCCCCGGGAAATCTCACCTCCGTATCTTTAATAACAAAAACAAAATTTCAATCTCGAGTTTCAGTTTGTATAAAGCTGGGATATGTATGCAGGGTCTGGGCAAATCCTACTTTGATCGACTTCTTAAGTCGCGCTTTGGCGATACTTCAAGTTTAGGGTTAAGTCTCTGTCGAATTTTAGTCTGCGATTAGCATAAGTGAAACTGATAGCGGATTATTGGGGAGCACTCCTAAAAGTTTTGATTCAAACATTCAGACTGAAATTTAAATTTCGTTTTTGAGCCGCAATAGGGTTAAAAATCTAATAAAATTATTTGTAACAAAGGGTACCTATTTAATAGACTCGCATTCTATTTGAAAAAAAAACATTATTTTTAAAAAAATACCGTAATTGCTTAAAAACATTATCAAATTCTATATGTAACCGCATATTAAAAATCTTTTGAATTCAATTTGAATTCAATTTCTACTATTTTATCCAAAAGACTATGCAAATCGCAGCAAGATTAGCTAGATTCGTACAAATATTAATGAAGAGCCCAAAATAACCAAAGAAGAAACCGTGGTTGGTTTTCAATCAAATTCACGCTCCACAGGAGACGCAAAACATCGCATATGGGTGAATATACGCTATTTGAGTTTTTTGTGTCCCAGAAAGAAATGTCATCTGTTCCATTAAATAGTCTTAATTTCTCTATTTGACACTATTTTGTAATTTGTAATGATAAGGGCCAGAAGATATTTCCTGTTTTTTTAATTTTATAAGTACCAGAGGAAAATGTGTTACCAGAGGAGTGACACTATTGGCAGAGTAGTCACAAAATTAAACCAGGGAAGTGACAGGCCATTGATTATTAGCTAAGCAATGGGACTAATATTAAGTAAAACATTTATAAATTGTAGTATTTGGGTATATTTTTATATTGCAGCCTTTCTTTCTCTTTTAATTCAGCATTTATAACCGGATCGTTTTTTATTCTTTGGTAGCGTAATTTTGTTTCTTTTTAACATTCGCCATGATGTCTAATTACCTACTCGAGTACCTTGAACAAATTAACGTAGCCTTAAAACGTTGAATTTTAACGAAATAAAAAATCGTCACTCCTCTGGCGCTTTTGTATTTAAAAGTGACGCCAGAGGAGTGACATAATCGCACATAACCTACAAAAACAACATCACTCGCTTTTCTGACCAGCTTCGCGTTAAAACATGACATCTACACTTAATAAACATTGCATTACGCAAACATAAAATTTCGTAACGATAAAATACAAAACGATATACATACCAGAGGAAATACTCCAAAGACTGGCACAAACATGCCTTCCTACAGTGAATACCAAACTGACGCATTATTATTGGAGTTTTACTCAACGTCGCGAGCTTTCTTCTAACTTTACACTGTTGTACGCACATAATTCACGGACAAAAACATACCTTTGCGGTTTTAAGTAAAATTTTTCTTCTTTGAAATTCGCCAGGTGAAGTGACATTATTGTAACACGACTTGAATAAAAGTTAGTTTTTTTGTCTAATTATAATTTTTTTGCAGTGTATTTTGTTAAAATATGATTCAATGTTTATAAATAGATATAACCAAATTAAAGTAAAAACATAATGGCATACTTATTTAAAGTATCTGGTTATAAAATCATTTTAATCTAGAAATGGGAAGGCCAGAGGAGTATACATTTTTAACCTTTTTGAAGTATTAATACCTAAATTTAACAATTATCGTAAATAGACTCTGTGGGCCAAATAAAAGACCTTATTCTTTATTGTTTAAGCATACAGAAACAATCATATAATAAGTTTAACATTAAATTTATCTATGGACTATTGGAATTCAAATAGCGTATATTCACCCATATATCACTGTACTTGAGCCACCCCTGCATTTAATATAGCTGGATTTACCCCCTTGAAATCTAAATCCACCCTAATCTTTAATGTCGAACTCTATTCCACCACTTGGAGCTAGAATCTCATTTGCATAAGTATTTTGTCTATCTAGAATTCTAAATTATTGCCTCTACCTACGTGAAATCTAGTCTGGTTATTTCAGATTTAGGATTCAATTAGAGAATCCTGTTTCGTATAATCGAATGCATAATTTAGTACAACAATGACATTTATTTGATTGTTGTTAATATTCAATTGGATGTTTGCTCTTTGAAATATGGAGTTGATTTAATGTGCTTCATATATCGTGGAAGGTAATTAAGATGTCGTATATTGCATTTAATGATGCAATATGCCTTTGTTGTTTTGTTTTGTTCGTCGATCTAGTCTGAGCATTACTTTATTTATCTCCTTAATGTGACCATAACTTAAATTTAATGGCAAATAGCTCTTTGGTCGAGATATTGGTGCCAATGTCATGTTCATTGATGTATCCGGCTGAGATGGGAACATTTGTGATGGAACGTCTATGTTCAAATCTCATAGGGTGGTCACTTATGACGATGTTTTAAGATGAGACAAAATGTTGTTCAATTTGCATAGTATTTTCATCCAAGATTATAACTTAGTCGAAACTTAACCTGAATTCGTTTCTTAAATATCATTTTCACAAGTAAGAACTATCAAAGTATTAGCTTAACATGTAAAATTCATCACCATTGCTACCGTGGGTTCATAAATCTTTAATTCAGATGTTGTGTATGTTTAAAATACTGTTGTATATTCCGAAGCAATCTTTAAAAGTAAATTATAACGAATTGAAAGTTAGTGCATTCTGACAGGGAACGATTTATTTCTATTTCTCCCCCTAAAGATTCACACTGTTTGACATACCATCCCATTTTCGTGGTTGATAGTTCCACTAAATGTCTATCAACAGGACGTATTTCTAAACAAACCTCTCATGTATTATGTTAACTAGACGCCATATGGGATCATTCAATGTTTAAAATTCTCCCGCGTGCGATCTGATCTTTGACACGAAGATTTAGAGTTCAAAATTGGTTATCAACTGCAGCATATTTGGTAATGACAAGTTTGCTTTTGTTGCTGATCGGTAGCTGCATTGGATTTTCAGTTCTATCGCTGAAATTTTAAGATAGGTTATGAAATATGTTATTTTAGGTGTAGTAATGTTTGGACGTTGAAAGATAAGGGTCAACTGTAAAATGCTGTTGGTTCTTGGTCTTTGTTTTTGCTTTGTTAATCAATGGTAGCAACGAGGTTCATAAATACTAGCGATGATTGGAATGTTTATCTTACTAAACTGTTATTGTTGAAAAATATGGAGAACCTATTATCACTAGCATGAATGCATGTCTATAAACTTTAGTTAAGCTGAGAACAATGTTGAGATCTCTTTAATTTTAATTTAGTATTTTGCTTATTTTTGAAACAGTTCTCATATAGATCCAATTTTAATAATGTGTTTCTTCTTTGTTGCAGGTAAACTCCCGATACATTACAGATACAGCTTAATCGTAAGTTCTTTGGTTAAAACATTTTTAGAATTTTTTAAAGTAATTTGAAACTTGTATTATTAACATGCTTAAAACATTGTGCATGATTTAGTTTAAAACCGTTTCATTTTTGCCTTCTAAACCACTTTCAGATCAAAATTATGCTCGCAAAAACATTAGGTATCATTTCTCCTATAGAAATACCCTTTAAAAAGAACGCAGTATTTTACAGCGTCCTTAATATGGGCGCCCATAATAATATTTTATCCAACAAGTGTCTTACTTTTGTGGAACACAAAGGGGTTTTAACTGGGGTATATAGCATCCTGCAGGGAGCAGCTATGTGCCCCATTTTTTACAACATTTATGACCGGAGTTGTTCACTTTTTGTTCGTGGAAAACTTTATTTTAGGGACAAAAAGGCGAGGCGAGGGCACTTGGTAGCATCCAGGAAGCAGGGGCCCCAGGAAGTGGTGGAGGGCCCTTAGGAACGGTCGAAATTGTATTTAATCACTGTATATTGCGAGGGGGGATGGCCGAGTGGATCGTGGAGGAATTAAAAATTGTCCGCTGTTGTAATAATCCGTTGTCCTGTTTTGTCGTTATGAGTTTTAGCAGCGTTCAATTGTATTAGAATTGAAGGTACTTCGCAGTTCTTAATCGATGATAAATTGAGGAAGAATTGTTAATTTCTATTAAGAAAATTATGTTAAAATAAACTGTGAATTTATTGCCAGATTCTGGTCATTAGAAAGAGTATTCTTTGTTCTCCTTTCTCATTTCATTTTGAAATGTTTATTTTGTGATAAAATAACTATGTCAGAAAATATAAAAAAGTCTTTATAGTAAAAGTTAGTAGGTACTTAGAACTTTCCAAGTACCACGTGTGGTCTTATGAAGAAATCGCTTAGATATTTAAAATATCAGCTAAGAGATGGTTTTAGCGAATTATCTTAAACATTCCCACTTATTACTCAAACATGTAACAATAACATTCCCGCTTAAGACTTTCCTATTGTCTTAGAAATAGAGTTCACTTTCCAACTTTTCATTAACTTCTGTATCCGCAATCTTCAACTTTAACTTTGAAACATCCCAGTAATCTGTCTGATATCATTGTAAAAGCGTATTAGCATAATAGTACCCGGGAACTGTGGGATAAATTATAAAAGTTTCAGAAGTGTCATTCTTTCTCGCGGGCTCCGTACTTGCTTACATAGAGTTAATATTTAGACATGCCCCGACATCAGAATACTGTGGCATTATTTTGATTGACTTTTCTTACGTTGGATGCTTTAGTTACTATGCGATGTAAAGCAACCGTCGCTCCACATAACAGAGCCTATTTAAGAATTGGTAGAAGTATGGTAGGGGCATAACCGACGCTTTAAATCTATGCTTGCTTATGTAACCGCAAGGGAGGAGAGTTGAAAACTCTTGGAAATTCTCAGGAGTGCTTAGTACTTGAGGTCAGTGTTGGACTAATTAAATACTGAGTAGGCCTCTTAACTGTCTTGTTAGGCTTCAATCCAAATAGTGACGGAGAGAAGGACGATAGTGACGTCATTTAATTAAAAATCGAGGGAAAATGATGACTCAAACCGAATAAATAGGATTAAAAACGGTATTAATTATGTAGATAGTACAAGTGATCAACTTACAGCTTGGTTATAAAACCGTGGTCTCAAAGAAATCTTTTTAGTCGTTTATTCCAGTTTAGTCTGTGAATTTTTATTGTAAATGCAATGTTGAAGTTTAAAATCGTCTAACAAAAGACTATATATGATTTACATCAAGTGTTTTTTTTATTCATCAAATTAGTTTATTTGAATATCTGCCAGACATCACTCAATCACGATTTAAGTATTTAAAGATACTGTTGGATCACTTTATAAGCTTTTATTATAGTTAAAAATAAATCTAAAACCGTCTAAAAATAAGTTCTAAAATGGATACTTGTCAATTAAGACGCTAAAATATGCGCTTCTCTTAGATATTAATAACTCTAATGCATTATCCGAACTGATCTGTCAATGTCCCAATATAATAGTAACATGACCGCCCCGGTACAGCGAACCGTTGTTTTATTTAAATTCTTGGCAGCGTTTCATTACACGCATCAGTGTAATTTTGTCATGAAATAAAACTAAAAAGAGCGACTGAATGGATTGAAACTGTGAATGAAATAGTCTGGACTGTTTTAGCGAACAATTCTGAAATGCAGGAGAATGAACGACTTTAATATATAATTCAAATATCTGTCTCGTTGTTTGGAGAATACGTGATTGCGGTAAATCTGATTGTGGTTGTTCTCATGAAATGGTTTAGGAGAGTAGTTTTAAATTTCATCCTTTTACCTGCACTAAGTTTACTTATTATTAATTAAGAGTACGAGCTTCTTTAGTCCTGGGTTTTAAGTACCAGTTTATTTAGATGCTCGATTTTTGAGGAGTTCGATGGCGCAGTGCTTAGTGCGCTTAGCCTGTGATTGCTAAATTCAGCAACTTTCGCAGAGGCCAGTCATCGGATAAGTGACCGAAAATTCCAACTCTTAGAAAGATCTTAGAGTGAGGGAATAGGGAGTGCACCTTTGCTTGCGCATTCACTTGTGCGCTATAATAAAACCTGCTTACCTGGCTGATCGTATAATCGGCCGCCATGCAATAAGAAAAATAACTAACATACCCTCTCTGATATTTTGTCCTTCCGCCTTGGTAAGGAGAATTTTATTATTTCCATTTGTCAATTATTGTTATATGAGGTAACTGCAGTTTTAAATCTGAGGTTGAACAGAGTGAACAAAACCGTAAGAAAGATGTCTTTCGTAGTCAAAACAACTGTCCCGCCTTGTCAGGTTTAAAGTCTCATTCACAGACCAATAAAACTTGCCGTGCCAAAATAAACTATATTGGATATCCGCTTATATCAAAACATTGACACAATGCAGTAAAGAACGATGATGAAAGCTCGTTTTGGCTTTAAACTAATACCATAAATACGGTCAGTCGCCCGCGACTTTTGTTATCTAGATGTCTTGTAACAAAAATAAAAATTAGATTTACCATAGACATACCATAGAGTATTTGTATCTTTGTTCTTAAGTTGAAATACAGTCGTTAACCGAAAGAGCGTTGTTTCAATAACTTTAACCGCGTGGATTCTAGTTTCTTTTTTTTTTCGCTATAAAAAGTAGCAATGTCCTTCTCAGGGTCTAAAAATTGTCTGTGCCAAAGTTTATCTAAATCGGTTGAGAGGTTAAAGAGGAAAAGCGTTAGACAGATAGACAGAGTTACTTTGCATTTGTAATATTAGTACCTAGGGATTAGTAGGTATAAATAAAAACAACACACACACACACACACACAAACTTAAACCCCATAACTACCTAGTTTAAAACACCAAAAGAACGAATACCCCACTGCTTTCCCAACCACTGTGGCACCGTTCCGTATGTTCTTATTTATTATTTTTGTTTACAACCATGTCAGGAGCAAGCCGAGCGATCAATCAGCGCTCCCTGGCGGCCGGCCAATGCAACTATTCCAAACTATTTCGACTAGTCCGTTAATAGTTTTACGGTTGTTCGTGTTCTTTTATAATTAATTCCCGAATGAGAGGTGTAAAAATGACGGGTTATTATTGAATTAGTTGGATGTTGGAGTGGATGGGACTTGTTGTATGTATATGATGTATTTGGATTAATTGGGGTGTTTTTGGTTGGCAAGTTATGGGTTTGGTAATGATTTTGCTTTTAGAGTTGTTCTTGTAGCTTGATTTGGTAAGATATGGTGAGACCCCTGTCTTACCGGGTTTTAGTAGGTACTAGGTACCTACTTATCCAAGTTTGAAATTATTTATTAGAACACATTTGGAAGTGCTGTATTCGAAAGTATAGCATTCGGTGGTTATGGCGTGTATTTCGGCCGGCCAGACTATTCACACATTGTCTTTTTATAAAATTGAGACTCGTTATATCGATGTAGGTAATTTTGGATTGGACCCATCTGTGGAAATACTAATAAACGATAATGATAAATGAGTTAATTATTATTATAATCTCAAACAAACCTTTGCCACTACCTATCACACAATGTAAACAGAATTCAACCCACCATTCCCTCAGGAAACACACTCTCTCATCCGCCCACTTCAAACCTTCACACCTTCCAAAAACTTAATTTATCTGAGTACGTCTTATACTGCTTCAGATCACTACCGATAGTTATTGTGAACAAAAAAGCGAATCCTTCAACAAAGCGGTCTTTGTGCTGGGACAAAGTAATTTGGCAAAGTGGTAATACCGATGTGCGCGATAGGCGTAGGTTTTATCTACAGAGCCTTCAGGCGTGGCTTTTTGGGGATCCGGGGAGTGATCTGTGGACTAGGTTTAATATTTTTCATAAATAAAAAATAAATATCTCTGGACATTATTCACACAGCGCCATCTAGCCCCAAACTAAGCAGAAGCTTGTGCTATGGATGCCAGACAACGGATAAACATTACTTATATACTTTTTTTTTGTCAATATATACATATTATACATAGAAACACCCAGACCGATACAAACAGACATGTTCATGCACACAAATGTTTGCACCGTGCGGGGATCGAACCCGCGACCTTTGGTGTAATAGCCGACTTCTCGACCATTACACCAAACGGCTCGTCCATCCAACCAAATATATCTGCATGTACACCTACTAATTAAATTAATGAGAAGTAACTCTGTCGGTCTGTCTGTCTTTTAAGGTGGTGGTTCGCGCGTTCAGAGACATGAGACCTCGACCGGAGACCGTGACAATTGTCTCGGTCTCTTCTGCATTTACTGTAGGTCTCGCGTCTCTGTTGCCTGTCTCTGTCTCGCTCGCGAACAGTCGCGTATACATTGCCTAACGTCAAGTAATAGTCCCAGTCTCCGGTCTCGGTCTCCGGTCGCGGTCTCCTGTCTCTGTCTTAAACCTCTCAACCAATTTTGATGGAAGGTACAGACAATCTTTAGACCCTGAGAAAGAACATAAGCTACCTTATATTGCGGGAAAAGGAGATCTGAAATCGATGTTAACGGATAGAATACATCTCTATGCATCCGTTGTCATGACAGTTAGGGCTCCTCTTTTGCTTACCATCAGGCAGAGTAAAGCCAATATATATGTACGGAATCAATACAAACGTAAAAAGAAACGTACATTCCCGTTTTTTGCTTAGTATTTTGTTTGTATTTCCTCTGAGTGTTGATCTACTGCCCACAAGGGGTTGCGTGGGGAAGTGTGTTTGGTGACCGGCGACGTCTGTGGATATTAAATTAAATATCTGTGTAGGTAGTCTATATAATTTAAAATGAATTGTTGTTCGTTAGTCTTGCTTATATTTAAAAACGGATGAATCATCTTGACTTATTTTGGTCTTAAAAAAATATGGTAGTCCAGGGACGGTTTAAACAATTAGCAAATATCGAAAAGTTTCGAAAAAATAACTAAAAAAATGACTTAACTTTATTTTCTCACACAAACTGAAAATGATATGAGGTTCAATTAGTAAATAATTACAATTAAAATGAAGTAACAATTTACTATGTGCTAAATTAGGAAGGCAAAAATAGCAATATCTCTTGTGTTACTTATTTTTTGGCATTTATAATCATTTAATCTAGGTATGTATGCTAATTTACATCTAGAAGTTTTCTCGTTGGGATTAAAATGAAATTCATGGCCTTGTGCTTAATTTCATCTCAAAGTATACACATACATTCAATGTTGAGCGAAAAGTATCCAAAATCTATTCCATTTCACAGTCTTACAAAACCTTTAGTTCTCGAACAGAACAACCCAATTCCACCTAAACAAAGTCTAGAGCTCCGCTAGTTACCAGTTACTAGAATAAACAAATTAACTTCATAAAGCATTTTCACTTAACTGTTTATCATCAAAGAAAAATCCGCGTTTAGTCCACTCAACCGCAAAGCGAAAGCTTTGCAAAGTTTAATACAAATAGAACCTACTCATAGTACAAAAAACACTCTGTAACTATGAGTAGGTTCAAACGCCCTTTGCCTAAGGCAAGGCAACATTAATTAACCGTCTGTTAACTTGAGCTCACAAACGTGTTAATTTAAACACACGACACTACTAAAACGTCGCTTTTAAATCTTCAAACCATTTAAAAGGCATAACTTGTCAGTTATTAAAAATATGACATAATTATAACAAATAGAGCCGACACACGGAATTAAGTGAATGACTTTGGTGAGGAGACGTTTTTATGTCACACGTTCAAAGATGTAAAACGTTAGATATGCCTTCGCCTTATTTCGATCCGTTCTAAAATTGACGCTAAATTTGAAGCAACTCTTCTTCTTCCTAGCGTTTATCCCATTTCTATGCGGGGTCCGCTTTGACCATGATTCAGTATTGGGAAGTCTGGTTATTACAGTGAAGCGACTGCCATCAGACCTTCGTAACCTATAGAGGGGAACCAGACAGATTTTGGATCACACATTCAGGTCTAACTGAACTAAATTCAGAAATCAATGAATTTGCAGGTTCCCCCCTCACGGTGTTTTCCCTCACCCCCGAGCTAATGGCACAAATCCACACATAGATTTCGAAAAATCCAGAGGTGTGCGCCCGGATTCGAACCACGGACCTCACGTATGTCAGGCGCGTCCATACCACTAGGCCACCATCGCTCTCAAATTTTGAAGCGACTGTCGCTTCTTATTGCAGTGAGAACGTGTTGCTACAGTTTTCTGTGTCGGGGCATATCCAATGATTTAAATCTATGTCACCGTTGCTATAAAAAGAGACGCTTCGAAAGATGGTTGGGAATTTCCGCTTTATTGAGTAAACTAATAAAATGGTCCGTTTGGAAGAAGGAAACTCCGTAGTCGGCATAGTTGGAATAGGCAAATCTTTACACGTAAATAAATACACTCTATTTATACATTTTATTATTATGGATGTCATGTACATATAATAATATAGCATATTTACCGATTTATAGTTTCCTATGTAACCCAGTCTTGATAGATACAGTCGGCTAAAAAGTTGTTTACCAGTTTTGATAAAATAACTTGTGTGCAATTCAGTGACTTATTAATAGAAAAAAATTCTTTCGGGGTTTCAAGCGCTAATAATTCAAACTTAGGGTTATTAATAATTAATTAACTATTTTCTGGTCTTGACCGTATACCACAAACATTTCCGGTGGAATGGAAGTGAGCTGGTACTTATGTCAAATGCCCACTGTAACACAAAGTTATTACTGTTTATTTTATAACTGTTATCTCGTGCAATTTCAATATCACTAGGCTTTACCACTATCATGGGTAACATTGAATAAGCACGTATTTGATATCACAACACCACTTCACGATTTATTTGAAAACATAAGACGTCCGGTGGCTGACATATGACGACTACAGAAGTCGAGTTTATTAATATTTTTAAGATTAAAGAGATCGTACAATATTAATCATAATAAAAGTCTTCATCAACACTTTAAAAGACTTTAATCTTAGCCCTAAATTTTATAGGCAAAAATAAAATTTTCTTAGTATCTTTTTGGTTCAAAAAGACTTGTAAGAGTTTATTTGTTTATTATTTGTTTGTTTTTATTTGCATTTGGCAATCGTGATGATTAACCCGAAACTAAAACATGATTTAAAACGACGAAGGCCTTTGTCCTGTAGTAAACATTAATAGGCTAGACGTTACTCTTTATTTTACTTGGGACGGGAAGAAGAATTTACTTGCGCAAGAAAACATAAAAATAAATCCAGTTTATCAATTGATATTTGAGTGCAATAATATACGAATACTTGGTTCCCGCCCACGGTTCGCCTACACAATCTTTATTTACAGCTATAACCTTTTTTTCATAGATTTTTTATCTTTCATTCAACCTTAAGGGTATTTCAATGAACCAATTTACAAATCAATTTCGTTTTATAACCGAGGGCCTACATTTAAATTTTGCTTCGAAAGTTATGGACATTTTATTCATTTGAAAGTACTAAATAATTCCGATTTTACAAGCATTGTATTAGAATGTGTTCCCTTAGCAACAATTTAATTAAATTGATCAAAAAAGTTTTAATAAACCTTTTAAATTTAAAAAATAATAAAAAAATATACATGCCAGTTCACCAATAGAAGTTATAACCCTCGAATCCCCGCTTACATGATAAAATAAAAAGACAACACTCCATCAAAAAAATGTTGCCGCCATAAAAATTAGCTTCACTCTCCCCCCCCAATATATTCAAAAGTGATGTGGACGTCTCAATTCGAACGGAAAAAATTCACGATCCGCGCCGTAAGGACACCGGATGCCGACATAAAACCGGTGGAACGACACACTATAACCCATAACTTTTCCCTTAAAACAAGGAGCGGGGACACGTTGGCAACATTTTTGAACGTACGCGACCCCGAGTGAGAATTTCGGAGCTGGCATTCGTGTGAAATAAATTAAACGTTGACTCGGATATTTGCTCTCTTGAGCTCTTTTTTTTGTTTGATTAAATAAAAGATCTTCTTGGCGTTGTTGACTTCGCTTTAAGTAAGATTTTGAATGTACTTGTAATAATACACTTGCTAATACTTAACGATTAAAATCCAATAATGCACACACATTTAACCGTACTTGTTAAAAACTCTTGCACTTAGTCAGTAATTTTAATCTTCTAATTAAAATAACCAGCCTTTACTTCTGTGTATTCGGTAGTGTTAAAAACACGGAATCTACACTTCTCATTTTCATTTTTGTTTAAAGTTTTTATCAAAGCTATTTTTTATTATATCATGATCTAGCTTTTCCCTATATACACTGATCTAGACGTAGATGATGCCTATAATGGCTATTTGAAGTCTAGATAAATAGTTCTCGAGTGTATTCCAGCTTTAATATACTAACTAGCTTAGTAAGTAATCAACGGTAAAATGATGCCATCCCATTAAGCTATGGTACTTTTTAAAGTGCCCTTTAATGCAGTTGGCCGCAATGACCGCCTCCCATCAGATGGACATTGCCATCTAAAGTGATCATTTTCACCTATAAATGTCCGTATTAACTTAAAAGTATCAATTACAAGCGTTTCAAAAGAATGGGGATAGAATTTCAAGAGGTTTGACATTGACTTTGGTTTAGGATTTGTTGGAGGTATAAATTGTGAATGACTTACATTAATACCTACGTTCTAAATTATTCCATTATTTTTCTCAATCTCAATACATTATTTTGACAATGATTTTATGAAGCTACAAATATAACAGTACTTGGACTGTGTAATCCCATCTTGCACGGTGCAAATTGGTCTTGGACCAAAACAATATTTTATCATCATCGTCAGCCTGTTGCGATCTATTGCTAAACGTAGGCTATGGCCAGATAGGGGATTAAACATTTAGTTACCACGCTGAGTAGACTGTTAGTAATCGCAGTATGGTGAACGATAAAACACAGAGAAATACCGATGCCCATCTCCCATAATGTCTCTCAGTCGCTTCTTACGACCCACAGGTAGTCATATCCCAAGTACTTCACGGTAAATTCAATATGTCGCAAATTCTAAAAACAAAAATCGATATTAACACCGTACTAATAGAGCGTCCTCAAAAGTGCAGTACTCAGCTACAGTCGACGTCAGCTACAGCGTTTATGTCAGTTACGCCCTCACGCCTCGACTGAAGCGCCCTCTGGCATACTTTTTTACTCTTTGCCCCTCAAGCACGTGCGGGGGGGCCTAAGCGATTTGTGGAGCCGATGAAAGCTCTTCAGATATAGACAGGGTTGACAACGGCTAATGGAAATGCTGGACGGTTTTTTTCGCAGCGGACTGTACGAACGGATGTTGAACAAAATGGCGGCTAGTCGAATTGGTATTTCGAAATGCCTTCCGAATACGGTTGTGGAGTCCTTCCGTAATTTATCATTTGACGATTCATAACTGCAAGCAACCTTGAGCCTATATAAATAAAAATAATTTTGTGTTTCAGTTTGAGATTCGAAAGAACACTCATGTATTCGATTACAACAAAATATAAATTTAGCTGACGCATTAAGTAGACCTTACCGCACCTTTAAAGGGACCAAAATAATGCTTTCAACGCATTGGTCAACTCTAAGAATCTAAGTAAAAGGCTTTATAGGCTTAGTTAGCGCTTTTTTCGCTTAAGGTGCGTGGTCGAACGCTTTTCGGGGGGATCATGGGATAATTGAGCGTATCGGTGTTGATTGTTTCGTAATCTTGTTTAAGGCGGGGATTTTACAGTATAATAGGGGATTCAGGATTATGTTGTTTATTTTATTTAGAACATTGCGTAGGTAGGTTGTAATAGCATGTTTTGGTTCATGCTGTTATTTCGATAGGTAAGTATTTTATTTTTATTTTGAGAAAATTTGTATCGGTTTTTATAAAATCCCGAAGTATGTATATCCCGTTCAGTGCACAACATCAGTTTTGCACTGAACGAATATGAATAAAATACCAACATATTTTTCCATGGCCTAATAAATGTTTCAAATAACTCTCTCATCCAAAGAATGCTATTTATATTATAAACAGCATATTTAAAACTTTACTGGTACTTTTCGTCTTGCAATTAGAAGTAATAATGCTTTTTATAATTTACCATCATTTTCATAAAACTTTTTTTAAATTCAAATGATTGATTTATTTCAAAGCCATCGCCAACCCTACGGAGAAGAGACAAGAAGACTCCAGATAGAGTAGTACTGCGGTTGCAGAATTCACTCGGGGTCATCCACCCCTCTCATTAAGAGATAACTACACATGGGTTCTTTAGTTAGAGGCTATTGATTTTGCAATGGGAAAGTTCGATTACCATAGAATATGTTGGGTTTTCATGTGGCTGAACATACATATTATAAACGGTAGGTATATGTATTAAGAATGCCAAAACTAAGTTGTGTAAGAGAATTTGTAATACAGAATTTTAAAATCAACGGGATCTATAATAATCATTGTTACGTTTGTAATTTTTTAATGAACTTGATAAGGTACCTACTTGTTTTTTGAAGCAAACAAACTTAAAAGATAATTGTGTTTTAGACATTTACTATAAACTGCATTTCAACACGTTTTAGAAAATATTCTGTCACAAACGTTGTTCCTTCCGCCCTTCTAACAAATATTAGCTGCTTAAACTCAGAACCTAAAGCTTCTTACCTCTTTCAACTTTTACCGCACATACAACATATAAAATGTTGTACACAATCAATACTCCGATGGAAAGTGCCTCAGCGGGTGGCGACAGCGCGTCTTCTTAAAACTGGAAAGGCTCAAAATGTCCCAACTCATTACACGGCTTTTAGCAAATTTAGAAATAACGGCCGCCAATCCATTGCTCTCGACGGAAAATCTTTCATAATTCGCTTTAGGCCCTTTGATATGGGTCAACAGTTTGATGGTGTTGTGCGAAATATTGTAGGCGCCGTAAAATATTAGTGTTTCGACGATTTTATTGTATTAGAGAGGTTACAGATTTTTCGATATCTGAAAATGGTGCTGGTAAGCGGCCAGTCTTGTGTATTACATTACACATCACTCGGGAACGCTCTCTCTAATTATGCTCCTGACCTCTCTCTCGGAAAGAAACGACAGAATCTTATTAATAAGGTAATCATACACCCTAATCACTAAAAGTAAGCAGCACATTCATGATACACACGGTGTTGCAGTGTTCATCCGTTTCTCAAACAAAAAATCTACAAATGAAACTATGTAGTACTAAAACTCCTAATTAGTTTTTTTTGACCTATCATCTAAAGTCCAGTACCAGCTTTCATTATAACCCAACGTGTTGCAGATACCTACACATAATGGGCAGAAGAGACAGTCAGTCACTTAATAACAGATGAACCTTTCATTCATCTAGCACACAAAACATCTACAAACGTTTCTGACACCTATTCAAGCTTAAACCCCAATAACCTCCTTTTACCTATCCAAAGTCCGCTTTCAAAAGCTTACCCCCGGATCACGTGCCTATTAAAACTGCAATATTAATCACCTCCCAATTTTCGTTCGGTATTTTTTGCCGACCAGGGCAAGGCATAATCCACCAATCTACAAAGTAAACAAAGTTGTTTGTCCGCCACTCAAGCAGTACCTGCTCCCCTTGGTATAACTCCATAAATCCAATACGATGCCCCGATCAGTCAGGTCTCTCCGATTGTTTGTTATTGGTTTCAATTCTGGGGTGGAAATTGGAATTTTTGGAGTTTATTGGAACGTGGAACGGCCTTATTTTCCAGGTTCTTTAATTGGACGTGATCGTGAATGTTGTTATTGTAATTAATGTTGGGTTGAAAATATTATAATAATAGTTTATCGTTGAACTCAAGTACATAATGTCTATCCTTATGAGTACTACAGTAAATCAAATTAAAATGGACTATTACAAGCATGCTAGAACTCTTAATTTGGAAGTGACTTTAAGCTAATTTTCGATCATCACAGGGTTAAGTCTTTATCTATGTATTTTATCATGTCATATGTAAGTACACGACCTATTAATGAGTATTTTTTTGTCTTTTCAGGTACATTTCCGTTGTTCATACAGACAATCCAACAATTAAGATTAGAAAAAGGTGAGTTGTTCATACTCCTACATATAAATAAACTACAAGTGTGACATGATCAAAATTATGTTAAACGCAAACGTTACTGGATTCAAAAGCTAATCACATTATAATATTTTATACGACATTATCAAGTGCATAAAGTGCATTTAGTGCACAACTACATTATAAATGAACAACGTAAACTACAACAGGATACAACCAAATGCAACAACAATCGAAGTAATGTGTCTATTAGTGCGCAAGAGTTTACTAACAGAGTTTCACACGAGGGTCAAATTAAAAAGTCATCAGAAACGTATTACACTAACACCTCGCCACCCGTACGGGCTTTTGTGGTGGACTGCACTAAATGCAATCAATTTTCAACTTTATAACACTGCGACATAAGTGTCAGGGTAAATAGATGCACATGCAATAGAATTTGATCTTAACTTAGTGGGAATAAAGTAGGAGATAATGTGCAACCTTGCGTGATCCCGGAAACTAGGGACTTAAAACTGGTTTCGATTTTTTTGTGGCGACGTATCTAAGTTCAAAAGGAGCGATCATGGTCCGTCCAAGAATGTTTTGGAGAATAGTTTTTAAGGTTTCACCGGGACTGCATATTTATGACTTCATTTGGATCAGATTTAAAGGTCTTTTTATCCGTTGCATTCTGTTAGGCTACTAGACATGTTTTTTTGATCTTTTGTGGTAAGAATACCTACAGAGTAGAAAGACAAATAAAGGAATTATTTACATACTTTTTATGAGTAAGCAATTTTGAATGTTTGTTTTCCCAAAAATATTGACTATACCAATTTTGTATGCATTGAGCAAAGAGAGGTTAGTAACCTTTAAGAATTCGTTATCATAGAGTCCAGTTTTAACCGTACATCTATTGTATTACGTATTTAATTTGACCCTCAAAAATGAAAAGATTGTTAAGATAATGCGTATGTCTCAGTCCCGATTCTACTCACAAACAAAATAATGTCGGCTTCGGACATACTTTTCAGATCTTGGAGGGTTTTTGTATATCTTGGATTACAAAATCTCCACATAAACAAAATAAAGAAGAGAGAGAGTACATTGCGAATTTCTAAACACGTCCGACAATACAAAGTAAGACGGCAACATCCTGTCAAGTAGGTCGTATATATTCAAAGGCCTTGCTCAGTAGCGTGCTCTCAGGACCTCCTAAACCTGGGCCCCTAAATTGTTGGGGATCTTCCAAGTTTAATATTTAGACGGACATGGGTATACTATAAATTTTACAGCAAAATTTCTCACAACTTTGTTAATGCCCGCGGCAGGTATTACGAAAGGCTTGGATCGTATCATCTTTAATATCCCACTCTTGAATGTCTTGGGTCATACACGTAACCCAAATCTTGAGATATGGCGAACAATTGATTTTGGACTCTATTGGTGCGACGTTAAGTTGAAAATTTATTGAGGGAGTTAGAGCTATGTAGGTTAATGTCTGGAACTTCTATTGATATTTACACAAACAATAGCCTCTTTTAAAAGTTGAAGATTTTCGCACAAGAAGTATGGGTTATACTTGAGACAGAATAACTAATGTTTCATCTAAAAGTGATCTAGCCATATTATTTGCTTTCGTATCATTATTTTTCCTTCCTTTTTAAATGAGGTGGTGAGACAACTTAGAAAATTACACACTTTCAATGTATTTAACAGTCATATTGTTGTGTTATGCACTTTAAACTTGCTTAGAAGGAAACGATCTTTCTTGACCATTGCTTAAGTGACCAAAATATTTCAAGTTACAAATCTAATCCCAAAGTAATGTAGAACCAAAATTCATAAACCCAACTTGATAAAAGGCATTTCAAACCCTACATTCAGCATAGGCATTACAGACAAGTTGATGAGAGAAGTTGTGTCAAGTTCGAAGCTCGTGATTGGCTGAGACCGAAGTCTGATAGCCAATCAGAGCTGTCGGCTGAAGTCACTGATGGATGGATTAATCCACTCGAATGGATGGTTACTGAAAAATTGTGGAGTTATGGTGATTCGACTTGGCGTTTCGATCCGAGTGCCAATATCTACTACGGAATTGAGACTAAATTTGACTAAAATTGAGAAAACAATGCCAGAAACTGCGTTACTATTCGCGGGTTGAATTTAAAGTAATTTTAGTATAGAGAAAAGCATGACACATGATATCATTTTTCTATTCTGTAAGTTGTTTGTCTATAATCAGCTGTGTCTTTTATATTATTTTACTGTTTTGGTCACAATTCGCCAAAGCAACTTTTTTACACTTATGGTCTTTTAGGTTGTTTTAGTTTAAGTTCTTATATACAATATATTTAATTTACTCTACTTAAAAACAGTGAACGGAAACTGCTTATCTTGATTGGTTTTCGAGTGTTCTAATTTAACTGTTCATTGATAGACAGATGACAGTGATTCACTAATCCCTTATTATCATACTAACGGCAACAACATTCGTAAACAAAAAATAAACAGCAAATTTAATGAACTTTTAATTAGCAACACTATTTTATATTATCTCACCAAATGACAAATTGATGATTTAGACTATGTAAGTAGGTTTTTAATTGCGTATTAAGCTGCTTAGGCCATTAACGGCCTTCCAATAAACCTGACAACTTATGCGACATTGGTGAAACGGAACGTTAAATTCCGAGGCCAGTGCGGCCATTACGTTATCTGTGCCATTTGATCAAATTAAAAAAAAAGATCCCGCCAAAAAGAGTTCTTGAAACCTTACGCTCTTTTGAAATTAGTTAGTTCCTTAAAGCCATTTACATTATTATCTTCTCGTAATTTATATGACTTTATCTAACGAATTAACATAATATACGTCGAAAAACATAGTGCGGTGGTCTCAGAATGGCGCGTACATCGTAAAGCGTAGCCATATTTGCATATGCCGGTATAAGTATTGGAAAGATATGAGAATCGCTAATTGTATTTTTAATGTAAAGGCGGAGTTATGTTAAGTGTCGTAAAATGCGAGGAAAGTTGCCTTACAACCTTATAACATTGTTCTTCTTTGATCTATGACTTATATTGTATGAGATCGAATATGGCTCATTTTTGTTTGAGTGTCTACTTTTATTTACTTTTTATTTTTTATAAATTTAAAGATATCATTTAGGAAGAGCATGGTGCTACGTGCATGTTACAAGCGTAGATGTGCAATAGGAACTGATGCCTTCAATTGAATAAAAGGCAACGTCCGAGGATGCAACCGGGAGAGGCGCTAGGATGATGATAAATGTTAGTTGTATAAAAAAAAGGTTGAAACAAATTTGGTGTGTATGTATACTCCTTAAATATCAATATTCGCAAATATGCGTATCTCGGACGGCGACAAATAAGTTCTAAGATTGATAAGTGATAAAATACATTAAAAACAATATTCGACTGATACAGAAAACCCGTTCCGAACTCGCCACAATTTGTATTTAAAGATTTATTACTTGCACTTAATGTTTTAATATACCAGACAAAATATATATTTTATTATGTTTTTGCATTAAGTCCGTTTAAATGTTATATTGAGTAAAAAAATAAACGTTACCACAAACATTGTGTGTGTTATTTTGTATGACTAAAGTATGAATGCATGATAAACAAGTTATACATATGCTACCGGCAGGTATAAGGGACAAGGCATTAACTACCTTCATACGAACACCACAAAGTTACCACAAGTAAAGTTAAAAGTTAGAAAATACACTCGCGTTCTCGGTTCCTGCGCACTTGCATTTCCAGAACGCAATAACCGGCCATTCTATTAACTTACCCGTTTCTCTGACATTTTGAAAACCGAGAAAAACTAAGCTAGCCCTCTCCATATAAAACTAGACTAAACTTAAAATAAACTAGTCCAACAAAATAATATTTAAACACAACAAAAAACAAATTTAAAGAATGTAATTCATTGTGTGCTTTATTAAATTACTAGCGTCCGCCCGCGTGGATTTCGGTTTCCGCACGAACAGTGTTATAGCTTGAAGAGCCTTCCTCGTCAAATAGACTATTCAACACAAAAAAATATTTTTCAATTCGAACCAGTTGTTCCTGAGATTAGCGCTTTCAAACAAACTCTTCAGCTTTATTATATCAGTATAGATAGCGACCCTCTCCAGCTTTGCACGGGACCAATGCAGGTACATCGACTTTGCTTTTGATACAACCACTATATCTAATAAACACCTCATTAAAATCGTTTGCGTAGATTTAACGATTTAAGCATGCATAGAGACAGACAAAATAAAGTGATTTTGTTTTATTCTATGTAGCGATTGACGACTTATAAATGCATCTCTCAAGCTAACTTAAATAAAGAATATTTTCTTTCTTTTTAAACACAACAAAATTTAAAAATCCCGACAAAGGCTGAACAATTCAACTCCGAATATCTCACTACGGATAGCAGGAAACTTGGAAATGCATCTAGTTGAACGAAAAGAATCCTTTAAAGGGCTGGTAATCTAAGATTTTAGAACAAAAAAGACAATCCTATTGTCTGGACGGAGTGACTGGCTTTCTCGTACTTTTAAATTAATTAAACACCTGAGAGAGTTCGGGGGAATTTTGCTGAACAAACGCCGGATAAACGAAGTACTTGGTTTGGATGCAAGTTTGGGCAAAGCGGGGCTTCACTGCAAGCGAGTTGTAAAAAGAAGAAAAATGTTTTGTTTCGGATAAGTAGTCGCGTCGTCTAGTCATCCATAATTATTTTTTGAATACTAGAACGACTAAGAAACATGAGCTTTGAAGACACTAATCAATGGCAATACACCACTTTATCACATGTTCCTATGAACTCAAAACCGGGTTAAAAGGAACCTAAGTTATATCCCAAGTTCAACGCAACAATTATCTTAACCTTCTTTTATGGCATCAGTCTTTGTAACATTGTAAATATTATAAAGCATGATATCATTTGTAAGTGATTTGAATCAAAGATTTGTATTTCCATTACAACATTTAAAAAGATGATACTCTGTGATAGAACAACGCGCTCAAATGCGGCTATCTCTAACTAATTAGTAATACGAGGCATGTATCAGATAACATCACGTTTTAATAATATTGATAACATACAATTAGCTTTGACATTGGTGCCTAATACAGATCTTTCTATAAACAAACTGTGTGTACCCTTTCCTGCTAGCATAGATATGACATGGTCTTTCATGTTGTCCTATCATACGTATTATTATAGATGATTCATTTATTTAAAGCCTTCCTCGACAAATGGATCTTCCAACACAAAACAATTTTTTGTATACGAACCAGTCGTTTCTGAATTAATGCGTTCAAGCAAACAAACAAACATACAAACTCTTCAGTTTCATTAGATTAGTAAAGGTATGATACGTGAAAGGTATGATCGTATAACGGGTTCCAAAAAACAAACATAAAAACATACTCTCAGCTTTAATATATAAGTATAGATATTATGACAGTTTTAGTGTAATATTGTACGTTAATGTTTTAAGCACATCCTTGAGCGGTTGTTGATATCCATGGTCAGCGGTGATCACTTACCATTAGGTGACCCTCAGACATGTTTGCCTAACTAAAAAAAGTATCAGCCTATTAATGTCCCACTGCAGGGCAAAGGCCTCCATCATTTGAAATCATGTTTTCGTTACAAAGATGGGTTTTGGCTTAATCACCACGCTTGCCAAATGCGGATTGGTGATCACAAACCCGGGCTGTGTTCAGAAAAATCAACACAAAGTTTGCCCGACCCGGGAATCGAACCCAGGACCTCGAGACCAAGGCCCGGTACTTAAACCACTAGACCATCGAGGCGTTGCCTAACTAAATCATAGAAAAAAAAATCTTCTAATCCCGCTCTCAGTGAAACCACGCTAAGACGAAATTTCAAAGTGTTTGCAAGTGAACTGACAGTAAGTGTTGCTTACATTAAAAAGTAGAAAACATCGCGAGGTTAATGTGGCGTTTAGTTTGTTAAGGAAAGGAAAGAGTATTTCTTTTAAAACAAAAGAAAATGAGAGAAAATACCGCGTAACTTTTTAGTAATGTGCTACAAATTATAGGGGTACATAGAATTTTCGTTGAGCAAAATTTAATTTTTGTGACTTGTGCTTATACTATGAGAGTAGCTTATGTTGGCGAATTTGGTACTTTCTGTTATAATTATTATTTTAGTGCCACTGTATATAAATATTTTACCTTTGTATATAAATGCTCTGATTTGTTTTTACACGAGTGTGTGTATATTGAATATGTGTACTATGCCGTTAAACCTAGAAACAAATTGTTATCTTCAGAGTTAAAAAAAAATACAGTTCTGTCAATACCATGTAAAATCCAGTTATTTTCATTTATTAAACGTAACATGTTTCATGGAACACCTGTCTGGATAATATTGAAGCTGTTTATTAAATGTCATCTCAATATAAATACATTTATTACCATCTACGATTCCTAGAATTACAACAACAGTTTTCAATATACCTCCCTGATAGAGTTCAGTAACCTCTTTTATAACGTCTCCTATGAAATTGTTTTCACCATAAAACGTACTTTTGAAACTCGATTACAAAAATAGCAAGGATCTTAAAATTAACAGCTTAACTTTCCCGCACTTTCGACTAGGACCAAAAACGAACTACAACCTATCCATTGTGCCTTATCTCGTTAGTACTAAAGCTTAAATTCGCGCAAAACCTGATCCTTTCAAATCTCATTTACTGACAGAATGATTGATAAACTGAACAGGGTAAGCAAAAAAAGCCTCGAAAATACCTTCTTGCTCATAACTTTGGCAGTCAATAACGAGTGATATTAAGGAGGCAATACTGAGAGCCCTTTAACGTAATTGAATTTCAATTTATGAGAACCTTATCGATTCACATACGTTTAAAATATATATGATAATGAACGCAAAGTCTGGCCAATCCAAATTGAACCCTACGTTTGGGGTTTAAGCTACTATTTTCGATGTGAGACAATGTATGTTTGCACGAGTCATTTTTACAGGTGCCTTTGTTGAAAGAGGTTGTAAAAATTTAATTGTTAATGAACCCGAAGAACTAATTGAGGATGAAGTGTGGTTCGAAGATGGTAAATCATTACCTCTTCGGAATGATGCGTAGTTTCAGCCTCAAGGGCAGTTTGAGTTATCGCTTTGGGTCTACTTGAGAGTACAATGTAAAACGATTCTCCATGTTCGACGGTAATAAGGTTCGTTGAGGATTTGCGTTTCAAGATTGAATTCTTTGTAGAGGTTGAAATTCCCAGATTTGTTGGATTTTTATTACATAGCTTGTTGTTAGTGGTGTTTAAGACAGTTTTTGTGTAACAGTAATTATTTGCTCAGGACGTTTTGCGTTTAATACTCTTCAAGAAATGTTGCACAGATATAAGGAATCCTACAAATTCTGAAAGGCCTAGACTGCATACATTCACTGCTTGTGTTGCAACAGCCTTTGTAGTCACTTGCCATCAGTTCTATCGTTTACCATACAGCTGTCTCCAACTCTTCAGCCTAGAGTGACTATGGGCATAACCCCCCCATTTAGTAAAGGTCCACCTCTAGCATTAGACTGTATTATGTTCATAATGATGAACCAAATCCCCTTTCCCCTATCTCATAAAAAAACCCTATTAATAACCAGCGTCCCCGAATCAGCTTTGCGCACGCATCGGAAAAATTACATCCAAAGGTGACAGTTTTTTTTGGGCCCACCAACAATCGGTAACGTTTAAGACAAAGAGAACTATGTAAAAAATGTGTATATTTTTTTATGAATTTTGCTATTGAAGTGAATTTCAAACGAAACCGGAGTCATAAAACCAAAATAAAAAGCCTTGTTATGATTATATCCGTGAAATATCTGTCCAAAGATTAGTAAACAATGGCTGACATCCAGATAACTGAAGGAAAAAAGGTTTTTATCAATATAATTAAAATGAAACACTTGAAATCGAACATAAAGGAGACGCAATTTACTTTTGGAACGGTTTTCATGCCTATTTTTATCTAAGGCGGTGATTGATAGTGACTTTTAATCATTTAATTAATGAAATAAAATAATACGAATAAACAATACAAAAAATCCGCATAACGGAACGCAAGTGCTAGTCTATTGCCGGATTTTGATTTTATTTAAAAACTGAATACAAATGTCAGAAACCTTCAGTCTGTCAACTGTCATTAATGGTTTTACTATATAATTTAAAAAAGCTGTAGTTTGTTTGTTTGAACACGCTACTATCAGAAACAGCTGGTTCGAATTGAAAAAATATTTTTGCGTTGGATTATCTATTAGTCGAGCCAGGCTTAAACTAAAAAATGTTAAGCTATAGTTTAAGACTACATATTTTTGCAAAAACCTTATTCTACGCGGACAGAGTCACAGGCGGACACTAGTCATAATAAATTGCTTTTACTTCAGATACGTAGGAAAAACATAATGGAAAATCGCCCTTACGTGTAAGTATTTACGGTTCAGGCGTTGAAAGTCAGGAAAGCAAATAGACAGATTAGTTTATGAGGTTAATATGTATTTTCCCATCTTATTTCTAACGATTCCGGTTAAAATATGAAAAAGTAATATTACCACTATAATCTGGAGATTATAAGGAATAAATTGATACCCATTTCGTAAATAAACGCTAAAATTTTATGTGGGCCTAACTCTCCATACAAAAACGATTGACTCCTTTATTATTATAGAATTAATTTGAGAATGGAACGTGAATTATAAATCGGATTTGTGACGTCACAAATCGACGTTTAATGCCGTCGCCCATGGGAAATCATTCGTTAGTACAATATCGGGGAATGTCGTGGAAAATTAATTTTCATTACTGATAACAATCGACGCGGTATGGTCGGTTAAGAAATCTTTTCGTGCTTTTTGTATTAATAGCTGTTCGTTTTGCTTGGGTTTATTTGAGAATTTTATTATTTTATTGGGTCGAGTAGAAATGTCTGATAACATCACATACATTCGTCGGACTAAGATTCAAGCACTTCTGTTACGGATATCATAACCAACAGTAGGATTATCTCGACCTTCTTATTTATGCAGAGACGAAGATTCCATTCCATTTATGGAAAGAGCTTGTCCAGAAGAAGCCTGTTACCTGTCCTGGATCATACAATCTCCAGAAAAAATTCCAGTCGTTGTTTAGAAATAACCTGAATCCTCAAAGAATAGAGCATTCGTTTCTATCACCTTAATCGCTTACTTGTTCACCCCAATCCCATACAAACAATATCGGCAGTCCCATATGTTTGCATTATATCAATATCCCATTACTCCAAGGTGAGATGATCCAATAACCAAACGGCACATTTATCACCAGTCCTAAAGTACACAGATGACCTTGCAACTAAAAATAATCCCGCCGACCCACTTCCAATGCAATTTATCCTCGACCAAACAATTGCCAAAATAATAGATTAGCGGACAACAGTAAACGGAGATAGGAAACTAAGGAAGATCGCCCGTGGGAATTATCAGGGCAAAGTTGATTTACATCCATCCAGTACCTATTACGAGGCAGCAGAGTTCAATTTGGCTCGGCAGGAGGAGCGGGATCGATCGTAAACCGGGTTCAATGTTATTAGCTCGGCTGAATGTTGTTTAGGCCCGAACTACTCTTTGTAGAATGAACGGAGTTGGACTTTTTCCGTATTTTGGAAGGCAAATCTTTGGTTTTCGGCGTCCAATCAATTTATGTCTACATCGGATAGCGTTTCTGTCGATGCGAGTTGTAGAAGTCTTGAATAAGTTCTGACTAAACTTGTTTGTGCCTATGTATACGATGGTAGCAATCAACATTCAACTGCTGTAGTCTCTTACTAGACAAGTATACACTTTGTCACCACGCTGGGCAGGTAAGTTGGTGACCGCAGTATTATAAACGGTAATAAGAAACAAAGAACCTTACTTACTAGTGTACCTTACTTAATAGTGTGTTCAATAAAGTTTTTAAAAATAAATAAAATAAAGAAATGTTTCTGCCTTTCCTTACCTCAATTATGCGATGTAGAATATTAATCTTTTGACGCAACGCCATCTAGCGACCAACTAAACCCAACTGTACAAGGTATGCTATAGGACTATATAAACCACACGGAAACATGACATAACACAAAATAAATTTAATCTAGCTAAAGGAATTTCGTTGCAAAGTACTTTTTGTAATTTTTGTATATTTGCGAGAATAAAGAGGCAAATCATTTAATAAGTTTTTGTAACAAATCCGTCTGCCACAAAAAAGCAGCACTGTTTTTTATAGACACATGTTTTATCAACCACCAAAAAACTGTGTAGTCTGTTATTTGTGTGACACTCTGATAGGTAGAAATATTCGTTTTTACTCCTTTAAACAAATTGGCTGTGTTGAAAACCGAGCCCAATTGAAATTTGCACTCATCGGAGCGATGCCGTCGCGTTTCGTTGGTTAAAAATACGCCTTTTATACATTTTTCCCGTAACCGCAGAACATGTCGTTGTAATTACGGTATTTCGACGTACTATTACAATTGGGAAAGGGCGGTCTAAAGTTTCATTTGCAATAAGAAATTGCAGACCATGACTTCTCAGTAGTTATTAAGTCGTCTTAATAGATTGTTGTCTGGGAATTGTATATCCTACTATTAAAAATGCGAAAGTTGTTTTGCAGAGAAAATTATTAAAAATTATGTCGTCAGATTAACTTTTGCTTGATCACCACGCCTTGCTGATGCGGATTGGTGATCGCAACCCCGAGCTGTGCCGACATTTTTTTCCTGACCCCAGAATCGAACCATAGATTTCAAGATCACGGTCCGGAACTTACTGATCAGCTATTTTTCTTCATCAGCAAAACGTGATGGTATTATGAATAATCCTTGTAAATAATTAAATCAAATAACAACCAATTCAATCACCGAATTCGTCTGAACGTATGCATTGAAGTTTGTTATTCCGACCTCTCGTTAGTTGCATGCTTGCAGGTGCAACTCCTGCTCGCGATTAGTTTAGAGTTAGGTAACCACTAGGGCTGGGTGGAAGGTTCGAGAACAGTGGCGTGCATACTATATAGGCATTTAGGCAGTGCCTACCTTAACTAAAAATAAAAAATATTCATAACATTCACAAACAAAACGTTACATAAATTGTATATATTATATCACTTACATAACATAAGAGAACATAACATTACATAAAACAACCAAATTAAATCATAATAAAACTAAATTTACAATCATCAATTCAAAATTCCCACTTTTACGCGGCACATTCTATAGCGGCGAACTCGGTAGGCACTAATTCGACTGCATCTATGAAATATCGAATGTTAGCTGTCAAAATACGATACGACGGCTTAAGCAACAAAATTAAGAAGTCACACTCTGACGCACATTCTAGCCTAAATGGTGACATTTTTAAAATAGCAGTATTTACTTCCTAAAGTAGGCCTGCTTATCTCGAGCGAGAATTCATATACAAAGTGTTAAAGAGAAAATAACGGATATAAGAAGATATAAAAATTAAAAAAGTATTTATAAGCCATCTTTCGTGGTCTAATCTAATAAATATTCAAATATAAGAAATGAAAAGACGCAAATTTGTTTCGGAATCTTAGTGTTATGATAGTGGTCAGTCTGCCCGTCAAAAGATGGCGCTAGAAGCCAATCAATATATTTAAATGTATGGCGTTTTCAAGTTTTCATTATTATTTTTTTCTATAAAATTATAAAATTGTCTCTAAAGAAATTAATATGATGTTTTTGATATGCAAATGGAATAATTTTCTTTACATTTTTATTAAGCGTTCAGCAGACAAAGCATTGTGCAAAGTGTATTTGATAGTTTATCTGTACGTCAATAGATGGCGCTAAAAATCAATTTCAGCGTTCTCATGTTTCATACTAATACATTTTTACTTCTAAATTCATTAAAATAAGTCTGAATAAGTGTCTCTTTACAAGTAATTGCTACAAAAGTAGTTAAATAGTTTTCTATTATACGGACTTCGTCAGCCACGTTTTTTCTTCTGTTTATTCAGAGAACTAAATGCGACTAAATCTTTAAAAATGTAAGATTAAATTCGGCTTTTTAAATTCAGCCTGCGATGTAACTAAAGTGGTGTTGTGTTATTATTTTGTGCTGTGTGTGAATATACAACAATGATATGTGAATATAAATAAATTGCAGTGATTTGTATGTCTCTAGAATTTTGTTTGTTTACAACAGCTGATATTAATAAGATAACAATACATTGCTATGCTAGGTATCAATTGTTTTTTTAGCATCATTTTCAATTGCCTTCAAAGTCGAAATATAAAATAGCGCGCGATATTGGGTTAGTTATGCATAATAGTTTTAGTGCCTACCAAGTGAAAAAACCTATGCACGCCACTGTTCGAGAAATATCTGGAAGCTACTTTTCAAAGAAGTGTGTGGTGAATTTCCTTACTATTTCTTTTGAAAAGGTGTCGTGGACAAACACAAGCTATCATTTTATGACTAAACCACTGGCCCCAATTTTTCTCGCCTCGGGAATCAAGATAGGGCGCTGAAATCACGTTCAGGATTTTTAATATTTTAAAAAACTATCATCATCATCCTAGCGCCTCCCTCTTGAATTGACCAGCCTGGTTAATACAATGGAGCGACTGTCGTCTGACCTTTGTAGCTTTTGTAAGGGAAACCAGACAATTTGGATCATAGTCGGGACCAACGGCTTAACGTGTCTTCCGAAGCACGGAATCATCATTCTTATCGGACAATCAGGTGATTTCAGTCTGCAATGTCATAACCAAACTAAGAAAACCAACACACTTTGTGTTGTTCCTTTGTATTCGATCCCACGACCTCCGAGGTTTTGAGCACAGCGCTCTAACCACTACACCACGGTAGTAGTTTAAAAGAAACTATCTTAGTAAATATTGGAATGGGTGAATAAATATCAGTACTACCTTACGAGCAGTAGTTCCCCACTATTGGGGGGATATTTTATTTTGTGAGGACTAGTTAGTTAATTCCCTCGTATAGAGTAGGTGTAGCAGAAACTTCTGTTGGCGATTAGTTGCCGTTCTGTAGTTGGACAGTGGTTACAGGTTTTAGTAGGGCTGTACAATATTCTTAGTAAACACTAGATCTAAAAAACGCGACGAAGTTCGCGCCATGTATTTTAAATAGAGAATGACACACCATGCCGATATAATGTCGTGTAATTATGTAAAGAAAATAAACTTCGGCCGAACTTTTGCCCATATGTAATATAATTTTAAACAGTAATAAAAACTTAATTATAAAATTCACTGGTAAAAAACCAGTAGCAAATAAGAAAACAAAATGTGGGTAAAATAATTTCGCTGACGAAATCATTCATAGTCAATATTATAACCTGTTGTTAAAAGAACTGAAAACTAAAGTCAAAAATTATTTAGAGATGTTCTTATATTTTATTTATCAATTTACAATCGAGATACAATGAGTGTATCCTATCTCGAACTAGATTAAAAAACTCCCGAGAGAGCTCTATGTGACGGAAGGCACTTGATATAGCGAGGAAATAGGCACTTCACAATCTGAGAAGAGCTAGGTAAATAAATAATACTAGAAGTTAAGAAGATGGTGACAGGGGTGATTGCAGACCCGCTTATTTAGTGGTTTATGAACCTGACCATTAAAGAAAAGCAGGTTCGAAGCCGGTAGGAGCAAATTTTTGTATAATGACTATCGGCATTTTTACTCGAGTCATGGAAGTTTATAGAAGTATTTAAGTGTCTATCCGTTGTCTAGTTTTCGTAGTTCAAGATTGACGCTGAGTTTGGACTCAGAGTATTAACTTTTACTTGGTTTGGGGCTAGGCATTTGGTCTAAACCGGGATTTGGTCTATATCAATACAATCATTTCTTTTTTAAGAGTATGTTTGATCGAATCGAACATGTCTTTTTGAATTGAATTAACCATTTAGGAAAATAATAAATCTATCAATTTCATTATTTTCTTTGTCTTGTCTCAACTTCGAACGGGGTACAAAATGCCCTTACGCGCCAACCCTGCTCTACCGAATACTACTCTCGTGTTGGAGTCATTAAGATCCAACTACACATGATGAATATGCGATTGTTTGAAACGTTGGCCTTTTAGTTAATTACATTGTTCAATTTACTACATATTTACTGTGGGAAAGAGCACAAAACCCGCTCATATTGTCTAAAATACACAATTACACATACTTCTTAATTGGACTGTATTTTTAAATTTTATATTCCATCCCTAACAATGCTTTTCATACTATTTCCATCTGTCACTGTAAAGTTCTTTTATACACCTCGGCGAAACGAAAAACAAATGAAAAATAATATACAATAGAATAGCTTCCAGTGTGGTGTTTTACGCAGTCAACTTTTCGAGGATTTTAAATTCTGTTACCTCGAAAAAGGAGCATTAAAAAAGTAGCCAACTAAAAGTATTTCAAAGAATGTGTGACAAAGCAACGTTGTAACTACGTTGAGTAAAGAGCTTATACAAATCCTATTACAGACGCTTACACGGCGGATCCACTGGCAAATGTAAATACCGTTGTATTAAGTACACTCATTTGCAGTTAAAGAGATTTTAATTTTCATATTACTGTAAGTTATAATTTGGTGCGGTAAAAATGTGGGGTCATTACGACTATAAATAGAGCAAACTGCAGACTATTTTTGTAGTCAAGTATTTTATTCGCCTATTAATATCCCAATTCCCAATGCAAGGCAAAGGCCTCCATCTATTGAAATCATGTTTTTGTTACATGTGGGTTTCGGCTTGATCATCGCGCTTGCCAAATGCCCGGTTATGATAAAGCAGAAGAGTTTGATTGCTTAATGTATCTTAGGAACTAATGGTTAGAATTGAAAGAATATTTGTAGGTATTTTGGGAAGTCCATTTGTTGAGGAAGGCTTTTTTGAGCTAAAGTACATATAACACTATGTGTACGGAAACCGAAATCCACGCGGACGGAGTTGCGGCCGGGCGCTTGTACTTCTACATATATGTACAGGGTACATAGTTGGCATTCAGTGATATGTAGCTATCCAAAACCTTGCCAGGAGCTATTATTATAAATTTTGCACATACTACAGTTATATTACTACTAGTTTGTGAACTCCACCGTCTAATATTGCCAAAGTTAATACGAAAACAGCAAAAGAGAAAACGAAATGTTTAAGCCAGCTTTAACGAGAGTTTAATGTTGCTTAACCGTTGTACCTATGTAGTGGGCAAAAGTTTCTCAAGTGGAATAGATTAGGAGAGCCTGTCACTGCTCTTAAATGTTTTGTTTTAAATTGGTTTCTTTACAGTTTACAATTAAGTTGTGAGTTTAAAATGTTCATTTTGTGAGGTCAGAAATTGAGAAATTTGCACAAATATAATTTGGTTCTGTCTTCTGTGGTAAGAATGTTCTTTCAAATTAATACTCGGAATAATCTCTACGGTCGTATCGGATTAGTGTAGCACCGAAGTATGAGAGTGAGGGAAAATAGAGTTGCACCTTTGCTTGCGCACTCTCTTGTGATCTATAATATATCCTGCGTACCTGGGTGATCGACCGCCATGGTCGAAAAATTACCGAACGTTGCACTTTGTCTTAAGCTGTTTTTAAAGATCCTAATGCTCATAGGTTAGGTCTTCTAAAGTATGTCGCAACTTGCCACCAAGTTATAACTATACTTTTGACTTAAATTCAGCTGTATTAAAATGTAAACAACATCATAATGGGCGCAGCGTAGTCAAGGAAACAAATGACTAACAGAAATCCCCTAAAGCTTCACAAAAATTGATCAGAAGTAGAGTAATAGGTTGAAACTTGGAAATTTTCTGGTAAAATTAGAAGAAGCCAGACTACGTATTCAAGTCACAAGCGATCACGATTTAAAGGACAGAATAATCAATTAACATATACGCCTATTAACACGAAATACATCGAGGTTCATTTCAGATTCAAGAAATGTTAATTAAATGTGGTAGGTTCAGGAAAATACGTATTAATAACGTGTTCATGATAATTACACATTTTGTGAGTGCGGCTAGCTCCGGGAATATAAAGCTTCTTCAAAATCAATATGTACCAGTAAATATGTTTTTCCGTAGAACCGCATTAATGACATGATTCGTGGAATACCCGTAAATTAAATACCGTTATCTGCCAATACATGGATAACTAAATATTTACCCTATGGAATAACAATTTGCCTAAGATTTTAAGAATGTCGAATATTAAGTACTTTGTAAACTTAAAGAGCTCAAATTAAAATCGAAAGGTTTTCTACTTGCTCACATTTTTACCAAAAATTAGGCGGACTCTGGACTCCGAGGCAATAGCCGAGGATGCGACCGTGATAATCGCTAGGACGATGATGATGATTCTTACCAAAGTTAGCGGTATGGCAATATAAGTCGAGGCGAGGTGAAATGCTCATAGAAAAAGCCCAATCGCTTATCACTTAAACCTTAAACAGTTTAATATTTAGACGACGCGTCCTCGAACTCCCTTACTGGAGGACCCTCCTAGAGTTTCGAGTGTTGTAATTTAATTATTCGTCTCGTACTCAATGTAATTACGCAAGTGATTTACCACTACGCTTCACTGTGGGTCGAACCGATTTATAATCGAATGAGTATGTTCAATCGATCGAACCCGGTAGTTTCGAATTTGGATCGATGAGTTCTGATTCCATTTTCGATTTGTAATTTTTGATACTTGGTTCTATAATTTTCTTGATTCGATTTATTTTAAGTTACCTACTTAATGTTATTTTATTTTTTAATGATGTTCGTTAAGAATTGTTCTGTGAAGAATGCGATTATTAATACATATATTGACCTTGGTCAGTTTCAAAATATTAATTTAAAGACGTTAATTTTAGAATTTCGTTTGTCATTGATACGATAAAATTTTCTATCAATCGAACTTTGTCAAGTGTTAACAATTATATTGATTCGATTTCCGTTTCGTTTTTTCGTTACTTATTCCGATACACAATTGATTGAACTTGACCAGTTTGAATCCAATTCCAGATAAATTTAGAATAAACGCAATAGCTATTTCATTCGTCTCTCAGTTTTATTTGAAACATTTTTTTATTGTCACGAACGAAAATGATAGGTCTGATGTTTTTCGTAGACGTACTTTGTAGTTGTAGACTTTACGACTGTTTCACTAACTTTCGTTTTATTTCTTTACAGGTACGTGAATTGGAAGATTTTTCTTGGAATTATTTGAGGTTTGTTTTTACGAGTATACGTTACGAATTATATTGTTTGCTTTGAGGCATTGCTTTGTTCAACATCTTGTCAGTTTTACCAGCAACCACCTAATCCAATAATTTCAGGGGTAAAGTAAATTCTTGGTGTTCATGTCGTTGACCTGATTTGTTTTTATGGAGGTGCTTCATTACGAAATCAGTTTAAATGGATAAATTAATTGACGCATATTGTACTAAGTCTATAATATTAACTATTACGATAAAGCTGAACAGTTTGTTTATACGTTTGTTTTTTACAAGCTTTTCTGATGTTTGTCCATGTATAGAAGAAGACCTTAAGCTATTGTATAACTCTATGTGTGCGGAAACCAAAAACCACGTGGACGGAGTTTCGGGCGGTCGCTAGTCAGCTGATAAAAAGACTTGAAAACCAGCGGAAATGTACAATTTCTCCACATTGTTGCAAAGCGTCACCTTGTAACAAGCGTGTTTTATGTTTTTCTTCCCTGGCAACACTCCAGAAGTCTTTCCAGAGATGTGTGGGACGATAGAAAGGACCGTTGTTGTTTCAAATCGATGCATTGCCCATTCGATTGGGTGATAAGTTTCCTAGATAGTCCCATTTGGCCACCAAAGATAGTTTAAGCCACGAATTACGGCACTTAGAATTGCCTCAGTCTTTGCCAATAGGGGGTAGTAGATGAAAGGGCAATTCTTAAGAATAACATCTGTAAGATTCACAAGTCCTTATGTGTGAAGTTTTTTTGTTTATGATTGCAGTTTAAGTTGATTAAAATGCATTATTTTACACTCTTTTCAACTTACTAAAATACTTTCCACAATAAATCAAATCGTTTTTGTTTTTTAAAGAGCAGCAGACAATTTGCTAAAATTCTGCTTAGTTTTCTGTCTTCAAAATCAATATTTCATTAATATTTCTTGTGGTTTCATCGTTTTCTTTTTTTCTGAATTTTTCTGATTTTTCTGAGTCACATCATAGATTTTAAAGAATGTGCTCAGAATTATATTCCATAACGGATCATTCACGCGTACAAATCAACCCCTCACAAAAAAAAACATATATGAAAGCTCAAGCCATTAATCCAAGGTAACGGACTCACTAATACTAATTTAAACACAGATGCATTTGTGTCATAAGCACTTCCCATAAGTGCTTTGTGTCATCAACTAAATGCTTGCTCAATATCGGAATGCTCGGGTTTCAACTAACGGGTTAAATACCATGAGAATAACGGAAATAATGTTTGTCACGTTTTTATCTCATTAATGGTAGGCAATGGATTACTTGGACAGTATGGTAACTGCGTTCTTTTCTTCAGATTAAAGCACATTGTCACCAAAAAAAAGATTTAGATTAGTCTTTAATAGGTCATGTGGTTGATGGTTAACTTAAGTTTACAGAACAAAAAACAGATTGGTTTATCATCAGATTTAGGTGCCCAAGGATGTAATTATAACACAATGTTCTACTATTTGTACTGTGGTATTTTGCGAAAAAAAAAAACAATCTTTAGTTTAATTATTAATCAAGATTTGAACTCCAGACCTTAGGTTGCTAGAACTTTTATTATTGGCCACATGGTAATTGTGTTTTCTGGGCAACTTTCTTAAAATAAATGAGTGAATGATTTCACTCGTTTTGGACGATTCCCTAACTTACAATTGTCATCAATGTCGATTTTGAAGCCTGACTTTATAACAGTAGTTTTCCTTTATTATTTTACATACACGCGATAGGTTAAATAAAGTTTTCATACCGTTCATTTGACATTACTATACCTTAGTGGTTCTAGAGGTACCTACAGAATTCTTCACTGCCCTTCCCACATTGTGCCTTAGTTCTATTTATCTCGACGTCCCGCCAACAGTGCCATTAATACATGTCAAAACTAAGTCCCTGTCGTCGGGAGATTTTTGTTTTGTCCCATCGTCCGATTCCTAACAGTTTTTGTGACCGCCATTGTTAATTAAAATTCTGTTGTTTTTCGTCAAATAGGGATTCGAGGTCTAATGTTTTGCTGTTTCGGGTTTCGAGAATCGAAGTTATTCGGTGTTTTAGAATTTTCTGGATGCACGGTACAATGTTTTGTCTTTAATGTAATGTGAGAGACATTCGATTTGGTTTTTGTTGGTGAATTTTTGACTTGAATTTAACGTCTTATTGATCTAATGGTTTAAGTGCCTGTCTTAGGTTTTTAGTTTAATTGGGTGATTTTTAGTTGGTGAAATGTTTGAAAACATCTCGGATGATCACCAATTTGTTTTTGGTAAGCGTGGTGATAAAGTGCTAATTATTATGAAGATAATATGAAATAACGGAGGCTTTATTTCTACATTTGAATGTAAATTCACAGCCATTACCAACTTTTATTTAACTACTTAATAAAGATTTGTCTGTTAAAATAATGGTATCATTTCAATAAGAAGTTTTATTATAATCCGACTTTAGACAATATGTAAAAGGCAATCAAATCCGCCACTTAATAAATTACCTAGCTAAAATATGAAATGATTAATATTTTATGAAAACGGCACTTGAGATTTAGGTACTCCATTCCGTTACTAAGAGCTCTGCTAAAGAGAAAGTCCGTCCTTTGTTATTTTTTCTTACAAGGTCAACCGAACGAAATCTATGTTTCGTGACTAGGAATACGTCTATTTGGTACGGTAAGCAAAATAACATTATTTATTGTAAGGCGATAATTTTATTATAAACGTACTTCGATTATAGAAAGGTTAAAGTAAAGTTATGATATAGACTAACTAAAAAAATATTTCAAAAATACGCTACGCGCTTTTGACCCACGTTCATGTCTTTCGCTTATCTTGATCTGTAACAATCCAAGTTTTCCAAAAATGTAATTTATAAAAAAATTAACAAGATTTCTGTCCAACCGTAGGTAGATTTTCAACGTAACAACTTTGCTACAGACAAAATAGTCTTATTTCTAAGGATTTTAATTTATACAAGATTTAAAGTAAAATATGCAAGCGCTGTTGCTGACTGTACGAATAAACAGTCACGATTTCAGCTTCTTATCACACCAGACGGAAAAACAGCTGACTTTTTATACGTATGACTAAGTTGTGTCGCATCATTGGTTTTATGGCGGTCTTTTTGAACCTATAGCGAAATGAGATTCAAGTTTAGCGGGTTTGGTTCTTGGTTTTGATTTGATGAGGGAATTCAGGACTTTCCTTTAAAAATGTAATGCTATTTACATCGTGTATTGGTATTTTTCTGATGGCAAACTACCCTTTATATTTAGAAGTTGGCGATTGTAGACTACTTCAGAATGTTTTTATCACTTAAGTTTCTAATGTATGTTATGAATCGTTATTTAAATATGCTTGTAGATATATATTTCTAAGTCTTTACATTAATAAAGATAGTTTATTTTTTCTTTCTAAATGGACGTTACACTCGACGTGAATTCAACTAAATTTGCCAAAAGAGTCTTTCTTCGTATATACAAAGACGAACCACAAAGAGATAATGCATTTCCATTGCATTCAAAATACAGAACCTAAAACCGCACTGGCCAGATGTCTCAAAACACATGGTCCGGAATTTCGCAATTTAAAAAGAAACGCAAATTGAGCGACTAGCATTATTTGATTTGCATTTAGTGTCTAAAAAAAGTTCTCGCCGAACCGCAGGCTGTCGCAAATGCAGTCAAAGACCCAACGCAAACACCGGGGCACAAACATGTAAACTCTTCGAAACCGCCACGCTCCTGCCCAAAGCCATAAAAAAGGAAAAAGAAAAAACAAAAAGATCCCATATCAACAAATTCTCCCCCACGGATACGGGACACGAAATAGTACCGCACCGGAACGTTCAAATTTTAAATTTCGGCGTTCCAATTTTAAAACAAAAAAGGCGGCCAAACACTTATGACTCGAGCGTGTACTTTTAAGCACAGGTGGCAGCCATATTGAAAAAAAAAAAAACATCGTCTTTTTTTGCTTGTTCTGTCTAATAAAATTAAAACCGAATTACAGAAATTGTTCGGTTAACCGCAAATGTGTTTTATGGGCGTTTGAATCCGTTGTTTCGTGTAATGACGAATCCGATTGTATCGGATCGCACAAATTGCTTCATTGTTGTTGTAAATAGATATTTTTACTACGCGCGCAATGTTTCAATAAGAAAAAGAATCACAAAGAGGTTTCAAAGGGTCTGTGCAATTCCGATGGAATACTGAATAGTTTCCATTTTAAAAAGATTCATTAAAAGTTTTGTGAAAATCTTCTCATTATGAATACCTATTAAAAGAAACTTGAGCACCTATTATTGAGAAATAAAGAAACGTTTCAAGAGTTTGAGGATAAGTCCCTTCAAGGGGATTATTTAGGTCGCTCCACTGATGATAAAAGGCCATCCGATTTAAAAAGAGCATTATTTTCCGCGGAATCTCCTTACTATAACTTCTTCTGAGCCCCTTGGATTATATCGGAATACAAGTATTCGAATTGATGTTTCACAGATCCTAATATTTACGGGGTTCTTACTTTACCGTCGTCTTGTCTCAATTTCTCAATTTATTAATATTGGGACATTGGTCATCTGTTTAGACGAAAAACTGCCTCGTTAAGTACAGATGCCTCCCCAAATGTGGGAAGTCACTTAGGGGGTTTAAAGTCAAAGTCAAAGTAGTTTATTTTGTAATTTGAGTTTAGGTACTTAGGAATTCTTTTGAACGTCATATCTATTTTTACCTACTAGCACTTCGACGTGAATGCCCTATTTATTTAATGGTTATGTCTGTGATCACCACGCCGGCAGGCAATAAGAAGCGACCGGTCGCTTCAAATTTTAGTGCCAATTTCAGAGTCGATCGATGTATGAGGAAGGCATAATATGTTTACAATTTAAATCTATGCAGAGATTATTATAATTCAAAGACACGCTGCGCCGTGAATACGCTTACCATACCCTCATTTGTGAATTTTAATGCCCATCAGTTATATTCGCCGCCATTTATAGACTTTTTATTGTCTACGACATAAAAAAATACATTAATGATACATATTTTCTTGTCTTTGGTTTTACACGTGTTGTTTTTATTGGGCACTGCTGTTTGGAAGCGAAATGACATCTTGTATTTTTTATATATATGTCATAAAGTTTTTGCTAGGAGAAGATGTTTCGATTTATTGTATGTTTTATGAGATGAGGTAAGATTTTAGGCTTGAAGTCGTGTTAATTTTGAGTTGATTGATGAAGATATAATGTAACATTATTTATGGCTAGGTTTTAACAGCTGTTGCTAGTTACGAAGTGCCGTTTATCAAAATGTGGGCGTTGACAAACTGCCTCTACTTTGACTAATTCCATGTTCGTCATTTTACTTAAATGTGTTATTCTCACCTTTTTAATAATGACATGATTTCATTCTCGCTGTAAGATATTAATAGCGTGATAATTTACTTGCATATTTATCATTGCAACTATTCATATTTAATATGAATTCATCAGCTATTTGTGTCATAATTCGATTTTGTATAACTGTAGGTTATCATACAAAGTTTAGCTTAATAAACTTATTTAAAAATATTCAGGAACTAAAAGGACATGGATAAAGGCAAAGTCAAGGTAGTTTTGCAATTTGATTTACATAGAAAGTGTTTGGCACGCCATACCTTTTATCTTACATGTTAGGATTCATAGATCGAGCTAACTTTACTTCTGACAATTGCTCCTAAAGCCCGAAACTCTATTCCGATCAATTAACACATAAAGACACCATTTACTACTTATAACAATGCATCTATTGATCCCATATCTTTTAAATACTCCATATTCCATTCACATTTGACCCTTAAGATAACACAATGTCTTTGTATACCACAATACCCGTTATCGTAGGTACAGTCACGAGCAAAAACATGTATACACCTCGACTCTTATGTCAAAGCAGTAAAGTTCATATTTAAATGTGTTTGTATACATGTTAGTACTCATGGCTGTACATAGAACAGGTTAATTTTACACTAGACCACAAACGTGGCATAGAACCACTGTGCCTGCTTTGTCTGACATAGAAACCTTTGTTTCCTATTTACGATAACACATATTGAACTGTGGGTAGAATGTGATGTTGTCTCTAAGTTGAATGAAATTAATATATCATGGAATAATAGTTGTTCGGCACGTAAGTCATTTATTCCTTTTTAAATGTACAATAGGGCGTAAGCCCATAGAGAGTATGTGCGGCCAGTTATGTCAGTGAGGAGGTTGGTTATGTCGGTGACATGGTCGCCCCCCGTGTGGCAACACAGTAAATTAGGACCGACATAACTAACCGCACTACAAATAAAAAGAAATATAAAAATAACAATTTGGATAAAAAAGTATAAAATAAAAACAATTTTAGACAATTAAACAATATCAAACAATTATAAAAATCAAAGCAATAATATAAAATTAGGTTTGCGTCGGCAACATGAAATGGTCCGCGAGCCAAGGTCTACTTCCCAGCGAACCCGCCGAATCATGTCCCCAAGAGATGAACTCGTGAAATGAAGCGGCATTATTGCCCCTAGAGTTATTAAGTCTTCATGATTCAGCGGTCGCGAGTTCGCGAGGCCCTCCGCTTCCGCCGGTAAAGATGTGTAGCCGTAGGCGAGCGCCGTTTCGATAGGACCGACCAGCCGCTCCCAGACTCCGCCCGTAAAAATTATCGCCGGGTATGAAATAGGGGCAGTCGAAGCAAGTCTCTCCATCCGGTAGGCCTCTGCTAGGTGGCGTCCAGACCACACTCGCTGCTGGCAGGTTTTCAATGGGCGCATGCACGTCTGCAGACTCTCTCTGTCGGGCACGTCGGGTGGCTGCTCACGAGCCGTCGAACTGCCGGCTGCCATCCAGGGATGTAGTGGCGTCGCGCTGGTGGTAGTGAGCTGCACAACAGTGGAGACAGTGAGTCGCACGACGGCTAGCCACTAGGCGTCGAGTTTGACAAGGCTGGAACGCGCAGCTAGAGGTCGTCTCGGCTTAAATTTGGGTTGGCTTCGGCTGGGCAAGGCTCTCCGCGACGAGTCGGGCATGTGAGTTGTGCTGGGAGCGGAGGCGTCACAGACGCTCGGCATCTTCAAGTTCCCCGTAGTCGACGACTCCACGATGTGAGGGCCGTTAAAGGAAGTAGGAGTAGGACCCTCGGCTAGGGGATGATTGCTCATAATCGCTCATTAAGAGGAACGCGTGCGCGCGCCGAAGAGATGTGCGCGAGCGCTGTCAAGGAAGTAGGAGTAGGACCCTCGGCTAGGGGATGATTGCTCATAATCGCTCATTAAGAGGTACGCGTGCGCGCGCCGAAGAGATGTGCGCGAGCGCTGTCGCAGAAGGCTCTGAGGGGACAGCAAGTCATAGGGCGACCAGTAAGTACCTTTAGTCAGCTACATTGGTGAGCAATATGAGGTGTGCTATTTAAGGAACTGTCAAGACGTCATAGGTCCTATACGACAGAAACTGTCACACAAAGAAGGTCGTGAAGGCAGATCACGAATGAAAAATAATGAAATGTCGAGGCGAGATGTATGGCCGTGGAGTTGGCTCATTAAGCGGCGCCCGATGTGCCGCGCTCCGATATCGGAACGGAGCTATGAGCGACACGGCTGACCGCGATGAGTAATGAAATAATAGGCTCAGGCCTCGATCGAGTTGAAAAATGGAACTAAAAGTACTCGTAACTAGTGATAAGTGCATGATCGTGAGCCAATGAATGACATAGTCGGGCGACGCGGTGAGAATCGTTGGCGATAGCCCGCCGTCCAGCGCGCGGATGACGATGTTGGCACGAAGTCGCGCTCGCGGAGGACGCGCGCGCTGGAGGGCGGCGGTGCGGGTGTCTCGTAGTCGAGCTCGCGGCGGGCGCCGGCGCCAGATTATGGCCGTTATGACAAAATGTTGTGCGCAACGGGAGGCCGTCACCGAGGGCGCGTGTCGCGCGCACGTCGTGGCGGCGACGATAGGCCGCTGGCAGCGGGCGGGACTGCATGGCCCAGGCAGGTGAGCAGCGGCCGCGGCCACCTCCGAGATGCCGGCCGGGGGGCGCCCAATAAGGGGCGTGGCCGACTCCGAGAAGCCAACAGGAACAGGGCGACCGCTGGTAGCAACCTCTGGCCTAGTGGGCGCAGTTTTCAAAGCGCCGCGCGTGAACATGTCTGTGGGCACAAACGAACAAGTTAAGTTACTGGCAATGGTAGAATGATCCTCGCGCTCGGGTAGAACCCGCGGAGTGTGTGGCCCTATGTGTGCGGGAGCTTGGCTTATCAGTGCGGCGCCCGAGGTGTCGCGCTCCGATATTGGAGCAGTAAGCGACACGGGTGGCCGCGGTGAGCGCTTGGTATGAGTTTGGCTATGAGCTTGGCTCGTCCTGGCGGCGCCCGATATATCGCGCTCCGATATCGGAGCAAGGAGCGACACGGGATCGGACCGCGACGAGAGCTGGGCCAGGGAACACACAACAGCCCGAGCAGGTTCGGGCTTAACAGTAAGACCGAGCATGGGCGAGTAAGAGTCGCGCGTGGGCGACAGAGCGTCAATTGTTGAGTTGCGTATGTAATATCCCTCGCGCTCGGTTGGTGTCCGCGGAGTATGTTGCGGCGGCCGCTGGTAATGAGGCGCGGAATAGGCGACGGCGGGTTCCTGCGGGGTGTGCTGACGCTCAGCATAAGTCACTGCTGCCACAGGCGCACTGGGCGCGGCAGCAGTGAGCGCAGGCTCCTGCGAGGCGTGCATCTGCCCGCGGTTTACCACGGGTGCAGGGGCGGAGAACTCAGGCCTCTGCGAAGCGTCACGCCTCTGCAAAGCGCACATCGCTGCGCGGTCTAAAGAGGCCGGCGGGGGCATCTGGCGGCTCGATGGTAAGTGAAAATTATGCTGTAAAGTGTGTTGCGGCGGCCGCTGGTAGTGAGGCCCGGAATAGGCGACGGCGGGTTCCTGCGGGGAGTGCTGAGGCTCAGCATAAGTCACTGCTGCCACAGGCGCACTGGGCGCGGCAGCAGTGAGCGCAGGCTCCTGCGAGGCGTGCATCTGCCCGCGGTTTACCACGGGTGCAGGGGCGGAGAACTCAGGCCTCTGCGAAGCGTCACGCCTCTGCAAAGCGCACATCGTTGCACGGTCTAAAGAGGCCGGCGGGGGCATCTGGCGGCTCGCTGCAGACGGGGCGGGCTGAAGCACATGGGCTGGTGCGCGTATATGCGCGCAACCTAAAGCCGCCGAGTCTGAACGCGCAACTGTAGACAGAGGTAAGGGATTAGGTTTAGGGCAATCCTTGTCTTGCCACTCTCTCACTTTCTTGTAGGTGCTGACATCGGGTCGGATTTGAGGGCAGTCGCTGGAGCGTCGGCTGCTGGCCTGGTCGCTAACGCGAATGGATGCGAACTTCGCGTCTAAGGCGCGTTTTTGTTCCAACGTGGCACGCTCTAGCTCGCGGTGTCGACTGTCCAGCTCCGCTAAACGGAGAAGATGGGCACGCTCTAGCTCGCGTTGTCGACTGTCCAGCTCCGCTACACGGCGAAGATACTTAGCGTGGGCTGCAAGCACCCTTGCTTCGACTGTCGAGCTGTCCCTAGACGATACCCTGGACGCGAACTCCTGCTTGGCCTGAGACCGGGTCAGCATGTTTAGGAAAAGTGAGAAACGGGAAGAAATTGAGTGAATTTAAAAAATAAAAAGACAAGAATTATAAATTGAGAAGAAGAAGAAGAAAAAGAAATAAGTAAGGAAGTATATACTTACCTTAATGTACTTACCTGTAAGTGCGTGGTCCGTGATAAAAATAACTTGAAATAATTAAATTATTTCGTGAAAAAATTAAGAGTTATTTTTGGAAAATTATCCCACTTCTGACACCACTTTTGTTCGGCACGTAAGTCATTTATTCCTTTTTAAATGTACAATAGGGCGTAAGCCCATAGAGAGTATGTGCGGCCAGTTATGTCAGTGAGGAGGTTGGTTATGTCGGTGACAATAGTGTTGGTCTGTCTGAGTTTTAGATGCGACGGTGTTCACGATTGACCAATTATGCAGGATTCTGTTTGAGGCCAAATTAAACCGCTCACACACATACACTCTAAAGTAATCTCATGGATCGATGGTCAATGGGACACCACCAGGAGATGAAGTTAACAAAAAACTAATAATATTTGCTCTGAAATGACGACAGGTAAACCAAAGGACTACCAAGCCGCGTGCCATCTACACTAATATTATGAAGAGGAAAGATTTTTGTATGTAACGAATAAACTCAAAAACTACCGGTCCGATTTGAATAATTATTTCACTGTTGGCTAGCTACACTATCCCCGATGAACATAGGGTACTTTTGATCCCGGAAATGTGCGGGGAAGGGAAGGATATTGGAAAATAGATTTTACGCGCGGGTGAGAGTGTAGAAAAAAATATGTCATATAGGTATATGTTTAATGGTGTAAAAGATAACAAACATATTTAAAAACCAAAATGGCTGCCTTAGAAACATTTCAAATGCATCTAAAACACTCAAAGCACAACCGCGTAGTGCCTCCACCACGTTCTATGCAAACAAAAGGTGATTCTATCCCCTCCGAAATTTATTATACATTCCACTAATCTCGCATCTACCCTCGAAATTAAGCAACTCGTCCCTAAACAGCTTATTAGGCGGGCAAACAAAGACTATTGCTGAGTTACAGAGGCGTCTTCTTGATCGAACATTACCGGTAACGGTTATCGCTCAAAACAAGGAAGACGCCATGCGTTTGCGACTTAGTCGCGTGAATTTGTGTCGTAAACCACCTACAAAAACGGCTTTTTACGACAAATTTAATATTTTCACTTTCTCTAGTAGGTTTGCTAGAAAAAAGTGAAAATATTTTGTTTATATTAACCGCGAGGATGCCTTAGAGAAGCTACGTGCGACTTGTTGCAATCCTTTGCGTTTGCGACTTAGTCATGAGGAAAAGTGCAAGTGGAATTCAATATTCAAGCATCTCTATGGCGCCCCCTATACAGGGTTACCGTTGAAACATTAATTTCGTTCAGGAGCAGCTCCACTAAATTCGTTTAAACACCCCCGTAATTTACATCTTATCTTTTCCCACCAAGAGGGGTGTTTTTTCTGTGGTAAAAATGGCAACGGTGACAGATTTGCGCTGATGCACCTGTCAGGGACAGATATCGCCATGTTTAAGTGGTATATTGGGGAGAATGGTTGAGAAGAAACTACAAAAACAGTTAGGTACAAAAAGTCTAGTGGGATTCAAAAGAGTATTTGAACTTATGACCATGGACCATGATATGGCTTAAAAAATAGAAAAGCAATGTACATATTAGCCTATTAACGACCCTCTGAAGAGTAAAGGCAATCATTTGAAATAATGTTTACGGAACAAAGAAAGCTTTTGTTTTAATCACCACGCTTGCCAAATGCCGATTGGTGTTAACGAACCCGATAAAAAGATTCATATTCGCACACGGTATCAAACCAGACACTTCTGATACCAGAGCTGACTCTAAAACTATATACCAAATTGGTCCACCTGTGGCTAAGATTATAAACCAATTTATACTCCTGTTTTAATTTTAAATCCCCGAATTTATTAATCTACCAGATGTTATTACGGTATTTTATGATAGTGTAATTACTCACACTAAGTGCCGCACGGAAATATCCTGAAATAGATACGGCTATTTATTCTCTAGGCAAGTAGGGTGTCTATGAGAAATGCTACGCCCAAGACGTGTCTTGTTTATAGAATTTTTTGTATTATTTTTGCAGGCATGTGGGTGTGTTCTATTTTAAATCTCTGTTCTGTCTGCTTAAAGTGTATTTGTAACTGGAATGACGGAATGGTAAGACAATAAAACTCGCTAGCAAGAAATCATTAATGAAAGTATTAAGAGACTTGGAGGAAAAAAGTGAGGCTTTTGTCAGTGGGATATTAATAGCTATTGAAAAAAAAGTAGTAGTAAATGAATATCAGACGTTTTCTCTCATCCTAACTTAAACCAAATTTTAAGCTTTTTAATGTAACAGCATCTTTTGAGGAGACGATATTTAAAAGCGCGTACTGTTAAGAAAGGTCTTAACTAGTGTTACGACATTTTAAAAGAAATGCTTTTTCTGTTGTATCCGTCTGTTTTCACCGAGTGTGGTCAACACATGTCTCGGATAGCAGGGCGGGTCAGGGGTCATCTTAGCCGCTCCGCTAATTCATTTACTAGTACCTTCGAATGTGTTTTGAAAATGCCTTCGTTACGTAACTTGATAGTTTCATAAGATGAATATGAGGGTAATGACACTAATTACTTATATTACTTTATAAATCAAAAATAATGTTGAGAGTGTTACTGCAGTTAATTATTTGGCAAATATAAAACAACGTGACTTCTTTAAGACGCACACGGTTTCATGAATAACAATTTTGTTGTCTTATAATTCAACTGGCTTTTACCCGCGGCTTTGCCTGCGTTATCAAGACTCCTGTTTAATCCCATGAGAGCACTTAGTCGGGCTAAAAAATATACTATCACCGAAGTCAGCCCGTAACCTACCTGTATACCAAATTTTATCAAAATCCAAATAAACAAACATTTACATTTATAATAGGTATGATTTGAAAATTTGACAAACCAGAAATCACTAAAAAGTTACTTCCAAATGATAAAAATAATCTCAAAAGAAAAAGAAGATTTGATATCATTCGAGCACTCAAAGCTGCCAATTGTCACCAAACCCACACCTAAGTCGCAATATCCTTAGTTGCACAATTTAAAACCTTACTGCACCGACTTAAGAGCTAACGTACCGTTGCACAACTTGGGTGCGAAGGCATAAATAAATAATACCCTCAGCATTATGTGGTATTATCGCGTCAGAACCAGACGGCTGTATTCAAAGCCGAAATTCACAAAAGTCGTCAATGGCTCGCCGACATGTAAAGTAGTGATGTGACGTGTCAGTTTTTAGGGATATTTGATGGAAGCTATAATATTTTGTTGCCTTTTTTCGGATATGAAATTTGCGGAGCGTCATTAAATAAATTAAAATATAGGACAAATTATGCCAGTCCATGACTGAGTCCATACCAAACATTAATTGCCGGAACATTGAATAAAACCCATAAAGTGTTTAACCAGAATATCTTTCATTAAAATCCTAAGTGTCTTCTAAATTATTGCTTACCAGAGGTTTATTGATCCTAGCTTAATTAAAGATTTATACGCCACAATCGTTATATTAACAGAAGACGCAAACTTTAAAATGATTTGTTCACTAATCCTTAGCTCAAAAACTTCAGTCGTGTCGTGTAAACACAAATCAGTGTAAGTATAATGATAAATAAATAATTGTGTTTCATACCAGATCTTTTACAACTTATGTACATAGTAGTTTTACCAAGTAATTCAATATCTTTGTTGAGTTTTAGCTACACTGAACATAATGTCCCAAATCCGCCCAAAATTTTCGCTAACTTTCAATTAGCACTTTTGTCTGTATCATTTAAAAACTTGTAGCGATGTTTTCATTGCGGATCGAATCACCCCATATCCTTGCTACATTTCGAAGATCAGGAATATATACCTACATTCGGATACATTTCTCCCGATCAGTCCCATCGCTAACATAAACATGTCCCGGAGAGTGCAAGTCTCCGATAGCGGACAAAAAGATTCCACCGCATTGTGTCCCCACAATGCCGTGTGCCTGAACTTGTAATTACTATTTTCTACAGCGCCCATTTCAGAAAGGTTAGAAAGATGCAAATTATATCACTTTACCTATAATATTAAACACACTAAAAAGCATAAAAAACCTTTTTAAGGTCTAAGTCACATACCTACATTTCATACAATAATTTGTTTTATTTTTTTTAACAACCAATGTAGTAGTTTTAACAAAAAAACTAATATCTTTATCAAGTTTTATCTACAACTTATAGTAAGTCCCAAATCTTCCCAGAATTTTGTTAAACCTTCATCATCAATCAAAGTTTTCATTTGAGGATCTAAACACCAAATATCCTTATACCTAAATTCGGATACATTCGCCCGATCAGTCCCATCGCTAACATAAACATGTCCCGGAGAGTGCAAGTCTCCGATAGCGGACAAAAAGATTCCACCGCATTGTGTCCCCACAATGCCTTGTGCCTGAACTTGTAATTACTATTTCCTACAGCGCCCATTCCAGGAAGGCTTGAAAAATGCAAAATTTATCATTTCCCAATAATATGACGTGTCACTAAGAAGCATAAAAAAATACCTTTTTCAATGTCACATACCTACATTTCATAGAATAAGAAAATATGTTTTTAGCGAAAATTCTCAATACAACATATCAGACCATACCAGATGTTTTACAACCTTAGTAGTTCTTTGACCATAAATATCTCTATTGAGTTTTGGTTATAACTAAACATTTAAACATTAAGTCTTATATCTTCCCAGAATTTTGGCGAACCTATAATTAGGACTTTTTCTTTTTCCACTTAAAAATTTGCAGCAATGTTTTAATTTGCGGATTTAAACACCAAATGTCCTTATGTATACCTTCATTCGGATACATTCCGCCCGATCATTCCCATCGCTAACATAAACATGTCCCGGAGAGTGCAAGTCTCCGATAGCGGACAAAAAGATTCCACCGCATTGTGTCCCCACAATGCCGTGTGCCTGAACTTGTAATTACTATTTCCTACAGCTTCAGGAGTATTTTACAGAAAAATGGAATACGCCTTCCCATTGTGAGACCATCTTTCATATCTTTGGCATATAGGCCGAGAAAGTCGGAACTGCATTTTAAAAGGAATGCAGGCTTTGCTATTTGTCTGATTAAAATGCCTTCTTCTATGGCTAAGAGGGTCTCGACTCGACTTACTCGTATAAAAACTTGCTGAGATTTTAATCTTTATACATCATCATGATCGTCATTCTATCGCAGTACACTGATAGACATTATTCTTCCCAATAACTCTCCGTCTAGTTTAAACCTCGGCAATACCTTTAGCAATTAGTAATTTTGGGAGATATTGCTTTTCGATTATGTTCATACACACAATAGTAACTATACAGAATCTTAGAGACATACAAATATTTAACTCAAAGGTGACTGTCTGACATAGTGATCTTTCACCGCACAGCCCAAACAACTGGACGGATCGGACTGAGATTTGGCATGCAGGTAGATGTTATGACGTAGGCATCTAAGAAAGCATTTTGATCAAATTTAACGCCAAGGGGATAAAATTTTATCCACGCGGACAAAGTCGCGAGTGACCGCTAGTTATTTTTATAAATTGATTAAAGCTTCACACCAAGCAATGACTACTTGTAAGTGCTATGTTGCAGATAAACATAACATCAATCCTAAGTATTTTGTGTAGATAAATAGAAACAGAACAAACAGAAGTTCATGCACACAAATGTTTGTACTGTGCGGATATTGAACCCGCGACCTCTCAACTATTACACATGATCCGCTTTGAGATTTGGTTTAACTTAAATATACTATCACTATCATTGAAAATTTCTCACTCAGATTCAAGAAGAAAACTTGAAATCAGAAAATGATTGAATCTCCAAGAATAAAATAAAATATGTTTTAATGAATTTGTTGCGAATAACATTTTATTCCTATCTCACATTTTCTAGTATTATTTTGTTATCGCTTACAAGAATGTTTTAACGAGAAAACTTGAAATTTTGATGTAAAACCTCATCATTAAAATTTAGAGCTCCGAGTAGGGCGATGCATCAAGTTTCTTATATCTACTATGTGACTTTTACAGCCCAATTAAAAATAGATAAAGATTCACTTGACTAATAACAACTGACATAATTAGTATTTTAGCTAATAACTCCAACTAATGTGATAAAAAACACTCGATTGTATAGATAAAGATATAAAATTACGTCACTCTGCTCAAATGTATCAGCCCGGATCGGCGTCTTAGAGGCACCTATATCATTAGTTATTATACAAATTGCTAGGTACGGGTTATTAGCATAGATCTTAATAGTCATTGGTTACCACATAATCTCGTAAAAGGATCTAAGCGTGTTGCCGACAATTCTCTCAATATTTACGAGGATAAAGTGTTTTCAAAGGGCGAATGACAGCAATGAGCCGATCCCGGCCGGCGAGAGAGTGTATTTACCCCGACGGCACCTCTGTAATTACTGTGCAGTGTATACGAGTTAAAATATCCAGGCGCATTACTTGGAATTTCGTCCGTGCGACTGCATCGTAAAGGACTGCAAGCGACGCGCGATTATCAACTGTATTCCCGAAGGAATCATCGAAAAGAAAAACAACGCTTCCTAAAAACTTCAAGAAAGAAGATCCAATAACGTCACGAAAATCGAATACCGTTCGAGGTGACTCGAACACGCTCTTATCTATGAAACCTTTTATACGCGACCAAAGGTCACCGGCGACATTGTGTCAGCCTACTAACGGACAAAAAACATCAACAAGCTACTTATTACCAATAAAATTTTGAGAGAACAACGCCTAAGTGGCATTTAAGTGTCAGTCAACTGGCTCATAAGCCGTTCTGTGTGTGAGCGACCGGCCCGGGGCGGACTGGTTTCAAGCCAAGCCGGTTGAACAAAGTGTAGCGACTTAGTAACTCGGTATGGGTACTCCTTTGTGGGCGCATTCCGATAGATACGGGCCCCAGCCGAGTGAAATGCGGATAATGAAGAGCGGTTATTGTGATTTGTGTGGCATCCAACTTGGAAACTAGATGTGCGTTGCAGTTGTACTGTTTAGTCTCATGAGATCGTTCGATTTATGATCTTAAGAGCGTCTTTAGCGTCCCGGACGCGAATAAATAGCTTGTATTTTAAAGCAGTCGGTGGTAAAAGATTTGTATCTTCTTTTTTCGGTTTGAGGGAGCGTGGCGCGAACTGCAACGTTCGTGTTGTGTTGCTTTCGGTTAAAAAATCTCGGAGCACGCGAGCCGAGAGCCAAAATCGGGAGTTTTACGAGCGACAGATAGGGTTATTTATATTGAGAGTTTTATTTAATAACGTTATCCGAATCGGCGTGTCGTTAAATCCATTAATGCTTGTCGTCCCAGAATTTTTTGGAGCCCTAAAAGGAAGATACGACGGCCGCTGCACTCTTCGACTTTTTGTTGGACAAGCCTTTTTTGCTAAATTTGTTTTAAGAATTTTGTTACGTACACTCCGCAGAATTAAATTAGGAGAGGATTAAATGAACGATTTGTTTAATTTGGACGGTGCCGCCTTCGGGATTTTGGACCCTTTACTTTTTGAAAACACAATCAAGTATATTTCGGAATTTGCCCGCCTACTTAGAAGATGGCTTTAGAAATAAATCCTTCAAGAATTCTTGTATAAGTTTATTGTTACTGTCGTTCCTAAAATATACATTGTTTTCAAATAATTTAAATTTGACGACTGGCTTTTAGAATTATTGAATTTGATAGTTTTTGTTTATTTTATTTCTCTATAATTCCTAAGATTATTTTGACGGCATTTCGATGGAACGATGCAATTAGAAATCTAATACACTATTCTCCTTAAATTGTAATTATGATTGTCTGATATATGTATTTATCCCTTACTTAGTCTTCGAGACTCTTAATCAAATTTAGACTTACAGATAGATATCTAATTTAAGCTTCATTCAATCTCAAATTAGATCATTTACCCGATTTGGCATACTTCCTACTTATATCATTTACCCACATTCATTTCTACATCATTATATTTACGTCTTTCATCATACATAAGGACATTAGTTATTTCTTTCGTCAATAACCAGAAGCCATCTATGAAAGCCTCGGACCTAATATATGTACGTCCAGTAATTCTCTAAGACCCGCACGACACGTCATAATGGTTGGCATCCTGTTATTCCGACTTCCTCATGTCGTAATACAATTTGCTGTAATCACATTAGTAGAGTAATGACATCAGACGTCGTCCTTTTAACTATTACCATGTTTTGTGGTACTAATAACCTTTTGTACAATATATTGGGTGTTTTCGCTCGTCCTGAATAGTTACATGAGGATAATGAATACGAAAACATTAATAATGTTACTGAATGGGTAATGGTCTCGGCAAATCATGACTTTCGAGTTTCGACATTCCGTTTTGAGATTTAAGAGAAAGTTTTTCTTAAATTGTATGATATTTGACGGCTTGATAATAATCAGAGAATACTCCTTTGTAAGCGATCTGAAAGTTAATTTTGCAACAAATAATCGTTTTGAAATTCGCAATGAGTGTGCTGTTAATTTTGCACTGATGGTGTACAAAACACGTGTCAAATGATGTAATATTTAAAAGCAATCTGATGTTTTTGTACAGTAAATTAATGTTATAGATATCGCATTTACTGGTTTTGAAACTTGAATTTGATACAAGGTTTTGTTAGGTATTATTATTGGTTTCTCCTCTATTGAATTTAATATGTACGTACTTGCATGAAAAAAACATCAATCAATAATTGTGTGAAGTGTCATCGATATTACTTTCTATATTAGATTACACAATGTGGGTCTTAGTGAAGCTAACCAATTCATAAGTTCATTAAAAACTTCTTGTTTCTTTACGCGTTTCACTTGCCTCATCTCTTTTATCATTCTCCATATACTCGTATATAAACCAAGCTTAATAAAACCCCAGTCAATTCTACTCCCCCGCTTTTCGGCTAAACAACGGTCATATATTCGAAAGGCGTTACAAAGCTATTTCCTTAAAACCGATACTGAGTTCTCTTCTCCGAACTAGCAGCCGCAAAACTACTCAGACCGTTCTGCTGCTGTGCACTTTGCATTTTGATGGTACCATTCTGTAAGAACATGGTAACAGTATAACATGGTGACAGTGTAGTAGGAACATTGAGGTATTACCACTATGTAAAAAAAGGACATCAAAAACATAATCTATACGTCAACTTGATGGGAAGGGGGTGGATAATTTTGTGATTTTGCACTTTTGTAAGATCTTGGATTCTAATGATATAGTGTTCTGGTTAGGTCCTACAAGAGCAAGTATCTTCTTCTTCTTCTTTCTAGCGTTTATCCCGTTTCTATACGGGGTTTGACCAACAAATACAAGAGCAAGTAAAATTTGCCATACGGTTCTAAAATGTAAAGCTATACTTAAATCGCACTATCAACAGTACTTTCCAATGAAGGGTTTCAAAGAAGAATAGGCTTTGATACTTTCTTAAGATCGTCTGTTTTGTTTGCGTGACTGCCAATTTTTCATGATTGACCTTGTAAAAATAGAGGTGTCTTTTCAAGTTCGTCTCATATTATTTTACGTTCTTTTTTAACGCCATAATCTTCCCTAGTTCATCAGTTCTCTTTAACATAGATATTAATTTCTCTCTTTCGGTCTTCTTTATTGTTGTTGTGAGATGGTTCTCTGTCCTTATCTACAGTATTAAAACAACCTGAGCCAGCAGGTTGAATGCGTTGTTTAGAAACTCCTTAACTGACGAGTTATTTGCTGCCCGAGAATTGATGGAGCAATCTTTGTGGATGTTTCAGATGGAGGTTTTCTTCTACGGGGGCTAGTTAAGTCGAATAAGGGGATTTGAGAATGCACTTGGCATTTTGAGCCAACTTAGCTGTTTTGTCTTGTGTAGAATTAAGGGGACAAAGATACTCGTATTGTGCTTTCTTAGTTTAGAAGTTTCCAATATTGGAGTTGGTATTTTCCATTTGGCATGTTTACTAAAATTTAAACCTGTATCTTTTATAAAAGAAATACACATTTTTGGACTTTTCTAAATAATACAAAGGGTTGTTACCGTTAATGCTGGAAAACACCAGTTTACTTGGTAGAGTTTAAAAAATCTACCAAGATTTTTTGTTGTACCTAAATGTATATAAGGTGTAACAAAATATACTGCAAATATTTTAAGGGCGAATCGTTTAGTGGAAATGTAATAAATTTATCTAGTAATTTTTTTTTGTTAATACGCTAGTTTCCGAGAAAATCAACAAAATTAATTGAGTCAATAATTGGGAAGTACAAAATTTGTCATAAACAAGGCAGTTATTCGTGTCTTATCAGTGTAATACAATTACTACACTTGTCCTGCCCCAAAAGCAAAGTGGTGGAGAGGGGTCGAAGCTTACAGGACGAAAAGAGCAAATTGGCCAATGCAGAAAATGCAATATTTGGTAGGCATTAATTTTGACTTTTTAATATCTGATATTGATTACATTGCCACTAAAGAATTCGCCCTTAAAATATTTGCAGTATATTTTGTTACACCCTATAGATATTGCACATAGATGACAACCAAATCAGTAGTGTTTTACTTGCAAGATTGAATCCACGAACTTTATTGAAAGTTAAATTTTCAGTCATAATTAATATGAACTAACTGATATAAATAGTATTATGTTGATATAGTTTCAACATTTGAAATGGGAGTAAATTCCTGTCACACAAAAGTTGATAAGACCTATCTTAATTGAATGTTATAAGAAATAGGACTGAGATTTCCCTGTGAACTACTAACTCTTTGAACTGTGCCCTTTCAATATATTTTATTGTTTCTTGATAAGATAAGTTACAAACAATGTGCTCGAGGCAAATAATAACATTTCGATGTGAACTTAAGGAAGTAAGTCAGTTCTAAAAATAAATTGAGCTGTTATATTTAATGTTTTCAGGATTATAATTATTTTTTTTAAGTTTGTCCACAACAAGTTATTTGTATTCATAATAGAGGAAAGTATTGTAAAAATGTGTGCAAAGATTCAATGAGAGTAATCAGTTAACTTTAAAATCAACAACAAAGTCAACAAGATTCCTTTTATATCCCATGGGAGCATTTAATCAGGCTAAAAACCTTAGTCAGTCCACATCTACCTGTGTACCAAATTTCACCAAATTACATACGTTCAGTAGTTTCAGCGTGATTGACGGACAAACATCCAAACAAACAAACTTTCACATTTATTAGTATGATTTTAAGAAAGTTGGCGGACCAAATCTCTCCCATTGGTAGGTTGGGTAGTGAGCAAATATTTTTTTCACCCACACACCATCTATTTAAAATGTAATCCTATTGTACGGTATTTAAATCCAGTCCACGTTGCGATGCGGAATCCATTGTTTTGTTGTTTAAAATTCATGAGAAGCTGTATTATGTTGAACGTTATATTATTATAAATTTTAGGCCGTTGATGCACTGGATTATTTAACGAGTATGTTTGAAATATTGTCGAATACACCTCGTGATCTTGGGTTCGATTCCCGGGTCGGCAAAATTGTGTTAGTTTTTCAGTACAAAGCTCGAGTTTGTATTCATAAAACCGCATTTGGTAGTAACTAAAACATGATGAATCAATAAAAAGTTATTTTGCTTACTCAGATTTGGTAGTCATTGAAATATTATAAACCAATTAGTTTTTACCCTGCCTGTGTACCAAATTTTAACAAAATCCGTGCAGTACTTTCAGCGTGACTAACGGATAAACAATCATACACAGAAACAATTTTTCACATACATAATATAAGTAGGGATTACTTGTGTATTTAATTTAGTTTGCTCCCATACAAACATGGGTAATTAATTTCTATTTGCCTTTAGCTACCGTATCAGTCTAGTATACCTTTTACAGTAATATGAGTTGAATACTACGAATATTTAGATGAAGTCTCGTATTATACCGTCATAAATAGTGATGTGCTTGCTATTCATCGGCCGGCTTCTATTACAGCGAATGAATACAAATATCGACATTCGTGCTGTTTCTTTGCCTCACTAATACAGACGTTTTGTCCCACTGTGCATCTTCAATTTGAAATGACGGCATTTTACATGTCTTGTATGAAATGTATTTCTCTTACTTAGGGTAATCTCGATCCATTGAAAAACCCAGTGTACGCTACAAATATATAATTCTAATGACCAGTCTGGTTATGCATCCATTGAAGTCATATTTGTGATCAGATACCACCTTTGGGGACTGGTCGGATGGAACTCAAACAATCCATAAAAAAATAGAATTTTAAATTTTAGCAAAAGGAATTGTTGAACCCGCGGTCTCCAATGTACCTATAAGTGACCAGTGTTCTAATCACTACTCCACCACTACACTACACTACACGGTTGTCTTGTTTGAAATGTTACAGTCGTAATTTTGAATGAGTTTTTGTATGAAATTAATGGCTCGTGTAAATTCCTTCTTGTGTTTGATATACAGATCGTTATCGCTCATACCGACTTAATCCGCTTAACTCTGTTATCGTGTAGGTATTTCATTACTTTATGTTAATTTTGTGTTAATTTTTACATAGGATTTCTATGATTTACAAAGATTAAGTGGTTCCTGTTTTTTTGATTTCGACTTCATAGTAAGACAACCCTTGTCGTTCAATCTTATAGCCGTCATAGAATTTGTATAGATATTTGATTTGATTTAAAAAAATATATTAAGTCATTCGAGATGAATGACAAAACTTAAAGATATGTTTGCCGTGAATATACCATCGGTTTTTAAATTGTCTGGACGGGGCGAGCCAAGTCTTCTTTTGGGAAGCCAGAAAATTTTGTTACAAAACTAAAAACACGCTAAACGTAAAAAAGAATAGTAATCACAGCTGTTGAGAATTAAAATTTCATAAGAAAAAATATTATACTAAGAGCGCGTAGCGTTCTATTTTTGTGTTTCGCGCGTCAATTGCTTTTGAAATGTTTTTAATCAATAAAAAAATATGACGTCAGCATCATCTAGAGCGATGGTGGCCTGGTGGTATGTACGGCGCCTCACATACGTGAGGTCCGCGGTTCGAATCCAGGCCCACACCTCCGGATTTTTCGAAATCTATGTGTGAATTTGTACCATTAGCTCGGCGGTGAGGGAAAACACCATGAGGAAACCTGCACATTCAGTGATTTCTGACTTTAGTTTAGTTAGATCTGAATGTGTAACCATGATCCAATCTGTCTGGTTCCCCTCTATGGGTTACGAAGGTCTGATGGCAGTCGCTTCACTGTAATAATTAGGGTTGCCAAATCCTGGATCATGGGCAAAGCGGACCCCGCATAGAAACGGGATAAACGCCAGGCAGAAGACATCAGCATCATCTAGTTCTTTGAACTTAACTATTAAAGTTTTTAAATAGTACATAACCCATTGCCTAGAAGCCGCCCTGTTAAATGTACTATCATGCAATACATGTGGGTCGGTTCAATTGATAGCTTTCGTCGTCAATTTCGTCCCGTACCTAAACCCCGGTGGATTGGTGCCAGGGCAATTCCGTCTTGTGATTGTCCACCCGTATCGTTGGCTACGCTTTGAAATACGGGGATATGACTGTAACTGTGTTTACTTTGTGATGTAGTAACATCTAGAAGTATCTAAGCTATATTAAATACTAGAAAAATATATGCTTAAGTTTTTAGTAAAGATTTTAGGCTACTATTTCCACGGAACAACAAATCTTGTCATTATGAAAAGAAAAAAATAAATAAATTCCGTTTTTGAAGTCGGTTAAAATCGACAAAAATATCTTGCCATTGATTTACTACGAATAATAATTAAAAATAATATTTTAATTAATTTTGTTATTTTTCTGTTACAGGTACATACATGATTATGCTTACAAGGACTCTCCAGAAAACAGGTATTCTTTAGATCTAGGTTTAAACATAAATAACTGTTATTTTTTCAAAGTTTGATTGCTGCCTACATGAAAATTAGGTCACTGTCAATGACCTGCCCATATTTTACACGATACTCATTCATTGCCATCAGACTATCTTAGTCCACTGCTGAGCATAGCCTCTCCAATGGCTCTTATTTTAGCTCAATCCTTGGTACATGCATTCAAAATTCACGTGTAGTTACTTTATCTAACGCATTTATATGAAGAATAGTAGCAATTTTCGTTCTATAAATTGAAAATAGGTACATACATACATCCAGTCATATCAAGCTATGCGTATGTTTCCGTGTTCCCAGTCGCACCACTGTGTAATAGATTTTCGCGCCATCAACGTCTCAATGGGAATAGCCCATTGGTTCGTCTCTCAACTGTTTTCGGAAATAATTCCGTCCCTCCGTTACATTGTCCGAACCGCCATGAAATGCCGTTCTTGGCATGGAGTAAAAGAAGAATAGTAAGAAGGGTAAAATATGTTGTAAAATAATACAATAATTTATATCCAGAAGTTCCTATGTATCGAATTTGTACTAAGTGAAAAATAGGCGTGTTCAAATACTAGTGTTCAACCCCAGATATACTTGGACAAAAACTTGATATAGTTATCCACTTATATTTGACATATACTTACTCGTATTCTCTTTCTGTTTTTAGTGATTACTGAACTTCATGTCAAATAAACTTTAAAAAAAGTTGATGAAAAAAGGTTTTATTCGTCACAGTTTTAACGCAATCAGTCCCATTGGCCTAAACAAAAATTAACTATTTTATAATTAGACGTATCGCTCCTAAATCTGTTATTTTCCTGTCGGAAAAGGACTATAATATGACAAACACATGTTTTATGTTATCCCATGTTCTATCTTAGTATGTATTCTGTGCTTCTTCTTATTCTATGATTCCCGCTTTCTCCGAATCCTTTACCACAGCGCGTCAGCATTTCTCGACTATATTGCTTTGTTTATTATCCATTGTTTCTTTTGACCGGTGAATGGAATTACTTAGCCTCAGCAATGCGGCTTACTAGCGCTCACACAATTTGAGTTCGGAATAGAATGGCGGCTAATTGGTAATCTCGTATTTTAATACATATTTCTATTATTGTGTGTAAATGTACAGTAATATTTACTGCGAGGTAGGTTGTACTGAGGGCTGGGCTGTGGTTAAATGCTTTTTCTGTTAGGAAAGTGTCAGTCATATAAGTCTGGGAATGGGTAGTGTCAGCCTTCTTTCCCACCTAACAATAATCTAGTGGTCAGAGACCCTGGCTACAAAACCAAGGGTCACGGGTTCGTATCCCGCTAGTGTCCAATGTTCGTGTATTCATTAGTACTTGAGCCGTGGAAGCTTATTAAAGTTTTATGTATATCCTTATTGTAATATTACCTAACACCTACTTTTGTAAATCACCTTATTTCATACACAATAAATTACTTACTTACTTACTTTTCCTAGCAAACATAATACAAGCTTCGAGCTTAGTGTTTAGCTAGGCAATTGGTGTGTTAGTCCAAGGCATTGAGGCATTTATATTTGTATTAAGCTTTAAATAATTTAAACATTTTGAAAACCATTATAAAGTTTAAAAGTCGATAACATGTCCGGATAATAATTTAATCGTTCAAGCCAACAACATCAGACGTAAATCGACTCAATCAAGTGTGCAAATGCATTTTCTATGCATAAAATTAGCAAGAACAAATTAATATGTATCTTGTTTCTCTTGTAAAACATAACCATACACACACTGACTTTATTTAATTACAATAAGAGCAACCGATTGTTGAGAACATAAACATTTCAATTTATTACAACGGACAGGCAATCAATACCAATAAAATACATTCGTACATTCGACCGCAAAAAAACCGCACAAAACACAATGTATTCGTATTTTACGATCTTCCGTTTTATTAAACATATTATAATACAAATCGACATGGGTATTAAAACTGTGAGAAACAATCACAAATCTGTGTAGCTCCATCCTTTTCACTCGTGGTTATTTCTCGTATAAACGAAAGGGATGGCAGATAGTTCTTTGCCCCGGGTTGAGAGGAGATCGGTGCAGCCAAAAACATTTATTACGAGCCATCAATTTTTGAAATCGTGTAACGTGACACCCGGGAACAAACGAACGTTTAAGGCAAACGTAAATGTATGTACACGACTTGGTGAAGAAACATGGTCGTAACAATTAGTTTTTAGGGCTTCGGCCCAGTGTTGCTTTGATGAAGTGGTTTCATGCAAACTTTTTCTTTATATTAGCACAGTATATTGGCCTCACTGCTCAACTAGATTGCCCAACTCCACAAAGTTGTGCAGTGGGTCAATACCGTGACCGCCCCACGGCTCAACTAGATTGCCCTACTCCATAAAGTAGAGCTATTGGACAATACCTTAACTGCTCAACTAAAATTGGTCATCCATTGACTGTTTGGCTGACAACTGACAGAAAAATAAAGATTTTATTTTAAACTGTGTTCCCGCGAAACAAAACAACTTCGCCTAATTATCACTGCCCGCCTTGATTCGACATTATATGACACAAATTAACTTTTAACGTCGACTAAAGTGCAGAAATAATAGCGGCAGCTGTGCTTTAGTTGTTTTTCTTTCCCATCACCTCTGTTATTAACACAAAAGAATTTAATGAGACCTCTGACGATAATAAACTGATATTATAAACTCTCTTTTATAACCAGTGGGTAAAAATATAAAATAAAACATGTTGAAGCGAGTATTAACTCGCCAAGGAGCGGGATCCACGCAATCATAGTGTGAGATTTGCAGTATAGATAACTAGTATTAAAAAATAGCAGATACTTGATAAATGAGAGCATAGTAAATGCACGAAACTTCCTTCGGGTGATTTTTTTCTTAAAATACTTTCAGATGATTTTTTTTCTAACACAAGCAGACGAAAAACGTTTGCGTAACATGTAGTTTTAAGAACTTTATAATAAACTGTCTATTGAATTTCGTTATTCCGGAGCCCATTTTTTTTTCGTTATCACAATTATGAACACGAATACCTACTTATGTAAGAAAATAATGCTTGCAGGCATTCTGCAAGCATTAATTATGTGGTCGAGTTTTATATATTGCACACAAGTTACGAAAGCTGTAGTGTCACTGCCCTTCCAATGCAATTCCGATACATCATACATACACACTGCAACGTCTCCGAAGTAAAAAGCTGTATCTCGACAGACATCTATCTCTGGTTCGATCTACACGCCTTTACTTCTGTTGGTGTTAGCAAACAATGGCATGTCATATCGCCTTTCATTTCGCGGCGTTTAAATTTAAAAGACATTTAAAAGCGCTTATTTTGAGTTACGGCGTTTTTCTTTTTTGTACTGCTTTTGTGTGGTGACAATGCTTTGTGCGTTGTATGGGACGCCTGTCGACTGTAATGGGATAAAGGGTTTGAGTGTATAGAGTTATGATAATGATATTATTATCAACTCTATGAAAATAAACAAGACTCGAGAATAGGTCAATCAGTACTTAGAACGTTTTTTTTTTCGGAATGGTGCCAATCGCAGCTCTACTACCGAGGTGAGAATAAAACATATAGAGTTTGTGCATGTTAACTTATTTACATTGTGATCTGAAACAAAAAGTAATTGGTCATCCAATTGAGTCCAGGGTGAAAGTCTTCGCATTTATAGTTGAAACAAAATCCTTTAGCTTTGAATAGGCCTAACTGAACGCATCTAAATATACCATCTTTTGCTCCCAGGCTATAACACTACACCAAAGACCAAAGAAAACACAAGTGCAGCCTTTCCATTTTTAATCAACATTTCGAGGCCGTAAAGGGCGTATTTTTAGATACATTTTTTTACGCGTACGCACCGCTCGAGTTGGTCAGTCGTTAAATTTGAGCGTAAAAGTCGTAATTGCGCAATTACAGGGCTTAATTAGCACAACTGAAGCGCTTGTCAGGGGTAAGAGGTTTACGGCATACGTGACTCAATGCGATCGGTTAGAGCTTTGTACGGCTATTGTTGTAAAGCGCAGGGGAATTCAGTGAACTGCACGTTGTGATATATTAAATAGTGTGCGTTTGACTATCATTTTAAGTTAGTGTTCCATGCGTGGTGAATACTTTTGTTTTTATGGAAAACAATTTTATTTATGTTCGCTCATTTAGGCAAAAACTAAAAAAAAAATATAGCATGCGCTTACGGTGCCGATTTTATAATTCCACGATTGTATGTGTATCAAATAAATAATTATGCAGGATGGAATTTTGAAATGGGCTTTTAACGGCAAGAAAAGTAACCGTTATAGTTACAATAAAACGTTGTTAGGCAACGTACTCTACATAGTTAGTTGCCTACCGACGTTATACATTATGATTTGAGATATTTTGACCTGCATTTACAGATTTTGCAGAAAAGTTACAGTCTGCAAAAAATACTGTAGTAAGCAATTTATTTTTTATGTGAATCGTTCCTATTTTGAGGATTAAATGAGTCTGTACGACTGTTTGAGGTACTAAAAATGTCAGAAATCGCAAAAAAACTTTTCCTATTCAATATTTCACACTTACCACAATTTACATCGTACAGTAAGTAATTCCCTCACTGTCCTCCACCAAACTGTGCCGGTCACGTGGTCTGTTTATTTCGGGCTAAGGGTCAGTGGAATTAATGAAAGATGGGATTGTTAGATAAAGAGCACTTAATGCATAGAATGAGCGTAAAGACCCATGAATGTAGACCATGCTGTCGCCTACTTACACATATGTTTTGGTGAATATATGCCGTTTGTTTTGTAGATTTACGCTTGCAAAGGCTAAGGGTCCATACTAATTATCGTTGCTTAAGTTGCTTCATTCTTAAGAATGTTGTTAAGGTGAGGGCTTTATTAAGAAGAATGGAACAATGTTGTAGTGCGATCCTCCTTTATTTTTGTTGAATATGAACACACAAAAGTCAAAGTATCTTTTCTCGGTGACGATATGTTTTGGTGAATATATGCCGTTTGTTTTGTAGATTTAGGTTTACAAAGGCTAAGGGTCCATACTAATTATGGTTGCTTAAATTGCTTTGTTCTTAAGAATGTTGTTAAGGTGAAGGCTTTATTAAGAAACTAGCGGCCCGCCCCGGCTTCGCCCGTGGTACTTGTCCACTATTTAATGGATGATATTATACATAAAAACCTTCCTCATGAGTTACTCTATCTATTAAAAAAAACCGCATCAAAATCCGTTGCGTAGTTTTAAAGATTTAAGCGTTCATAGGGACAACATGACAGAAAAAGCGACTTTGTTTTATACTATGTAGTGATATGGAACAATGTTGTAGTGCAATCCTCCTTTATTTTTGTTGAAGATTAAGACATCAAAAATCGAAGTAACATGACATATTTGATTTACAGCTTACATCGAATTGTAGCGAGTTCTTTGCATAAAAACATTTTTTTGTGTGAATGTGACGTGAATGAAATTTCAACTATTTTGCTTTTATAAGGGCTATAGCTGCAGGCTAACTTATTAACTACCAACTCCCACTATTCACTTACTACTCTGTTATTGGTAACTCCTACGTCAGAATTTAAATAGCATTTTTTCCTACATGAATCCCACGTTTTGCTAGTGTTTTAAATGAGAAACCAAGAATATGAATATTCGTTATGTTATTGTAAAACGAATGAAGTATTTTAATTAAGTTATTACAAAAGCTCGCACACATTATCATGCGGGGTGGATCATTCGTCTTTTAAAGTCTCTAGTCATCAGAATTTAATTTTTTAATAAATTTCATTTACAGACAGTACCAATAAAAATACACTTAAACATATCACCATCATACCAGCCTCTGTCACCCACCATAAAAGTCCCGCCCACGCAATCCATCGCTTCTTAAACCCCTCATTTAAAATACGTCCGTCCCGTACATCCGTCAATGTACTCTTACCAGGCACACCGTTTCACTACAATGAGATCTTAGCGTTTTAAGCCGTTAAATAATTCCTTAAAAACTCCGGTCTCTTAGACGTTTAATTAACTCAAAGGGGAGAAGGGGAGGGGAGGAGTTTCTTGTTATAAAAGACGTGAGCGCATGTGGAATGGATGGTCGTTAGAATAAGACTTTAGAGTACCTGGGTTGGACACTTTTTATCTTTCGTTTATACAAGACGGTTTGAGTTCCTCGTCTTTACACTTAGTTGAATTAAAAAGAAGTGATAATGAAAAAAGGTCAGGACTAATTTTGGGTCATATGTGAAACCTTACTAGAGTTAAGTAAATGGCACTATTACCATGTTTTTTATCAAAAATGGATTTCGCAAATGAACCTATGATTTTTAATGCTTACCTACATGAATAAACCGCTGGCAACCACAGATACATTTATTTGAATAAATATTGAAGAAAATTATTTTAACTAAATTTATAACAATTTCTTTTTTTTTCTCGAAAATATTAAATATCTGTAAATAACTTACAAAGGTCAGTTTTGTAAAAGTATTAACATTAAACCATTCGCTGATATTTATTGTAATAACCTACCGTTTTGGGTTTAACCCAATTTCCTTTTTGAAAACAGCAGTTTAAAATAACGTAGAACGGTTCTCCCGTTAAACTTAACATGACACGTTTAGTTATAACATCGAATTAATTATTCATTATTCATACCGTGCACTAGAATACATGCTACGCCTACCGACTCCGTTCAAGTTTAATTTACATACATTTATTATAAAATGCACTTTTTGTAATCGCGCAGTCGTAATATGTCAGATTTATTACGGGCTGTTAAAATGTTTATTACAATGAAAAATCTTTCATCCTTAATCAAGTTTGAAATATTAGTAGGTCGAGGTATAAAGTATAGTATGTACAGTTATTGCTTAAACGTTTAAGCTTTTGTGTAGTGGTATGCGGTTTGAAACATTGCTTTTGGGCATTCTATGTAGATATTCATCTAGATTGGTGTTATCATAGCTCTGTTTTTTTTTTCTATGAAAGATAGGGATGCTACATGTATAGTAGCAGTCTGGTGGGATTGGGTTGGGATTTCAAAGTATTTTTTGTGATTTACATATGCGGCTTATTTCAAAAAGATTCTTGTTTATTTCGTATAGGTACCTTAATCAAACCCAAGTTAGGTAACCTAGTGATCAGATTGGTTTAAGATAAAACCAAAATTCTTCTTCGTACGTTCGAATTTCAATATTATAAATCTAGGCAAATAACAAGGTTTGATAAGGGTTGAGGCATTGCGGTCCCAACAAGAGGTTGCGAGGTTTTCCATACCCACAGCCTATTCTAACAACCCAGGCCAATCAGAGAGACCCTTAAATCATTCCCTTTAATCCTACGTCTCAAAAACGATATATGTACGGTCAAGGCATGTGAACAGTTTATCAGCTAAGGTAGACAATTAACGTGCTATGAAAAAAGGGTTGATTTTCAATGCAAAATGCCGATATGTTTTACCTTATTAATACCTAACCAGACCACTTGGATCATAGTCGGGACCAACGGCTTAACTTGCCTTCCGAAGCACGGAATCATCATTCTTATAGGTCAGTCAGGTAATTTAAGCCTGCAATGTCCAAACCAAACACGGAGAACCAGCACAAATTGAAAGGGATTTAAACCCACGAACTCCGAGGTTTTGAGCACAGCGCTCTAGCCACTACATCAAGGAGGCAGTTTTTGTGCTTTGTTTCTGCTGATGTCGGTAAGGTCTCAGAGATCAGTATAGGATTTTAAAAGCAAGCAACGTATATGTGTGACCCTTGTGGAGTTGTTTATGTCCATGGGCAACGGTTTTCAATTACTACCAAGTGACGCTTGCATATAACATAAAAAAACAATTGGGTCACCACTTTCTGACTGATTGTACACTGTGATAAACTCCCATCCTCCAAGAATCTGTACCGAAATCTTTCTCGAAAAATCTCAACTCGTTCATTAAGTGCACTCGTTTTGAAATATGACCGCAAATGTGAGATTGGTCGCAGTACCGCGGTGCAACGATTATGCACGGGTATTATGCGCCCGTGCATGAGTTATGGCGCGAGTCGGTATGATGTCATTGACGACTCATTTTAGTCGGGTTATAGTGGTGGAGATTAACACGGTCATAAGTTTAGGCATGTTTTTTTTGTTTTTTTTTTATGTCAAAGGCGGCAAACGAGCTAGCGGGTCGCCTGATGGTAAGCAATCACCGCCGCCCATGGACATCCGCGACACCAGAGGTATCGTTGATGTGTTACCGGCTTTAACCCCATACCCTCCCCAACTGAGCTGATGTACACAAAATTCATTTAAACATATCACAAATCAAGTCGTGCTTCAAAGGTAACTTGAAAGTCTAACTAGCTTGTTGTTTAAGATACCCTGACGAATAAACAGAGGGCCACACACAAGTTAAGTATAGGAGTCAAATATTTTTAGTTCAATATTATCTGTACATATCTCTACGCTTGAACATATAGGTTACCTACTTAAACCACTAATATATTGTTAAGTAGTAGTAGTATATTTTTAACGAAGTCCTGGGATCGATTCCCGGCTCAGGCAATTTTTGTGTCAGTTATTCTAGGGACAGCCGGCATTACTTATCAACAAAAGTCAATGAAACAAAACCCATCATCGCAAATAAAGCATGACTTCAAATGATGAAGACTTTGCAGTGCAATAGGATATTAATAGTCTGATACTTCACTATTTGTAAACCAAGTAGGTTTCTATGGAGTTAACTTTCTGTATTTCGTGTTTCTCTGCCATACAATGATGGATTGCTGAGTCACAATGGGCATTAATTGAGGGTTTGTCAAGTTTTTTGGGCCGGCTCCGTAACCTTGGAAGTAAGTTATTCTCCTAATACCGCATTCAGATACTAATGTTTGATGTTTTTATTGTACTCTATTCATTAATGACGATTGGTACTGTTAGTTTTAATTTATGCAAGATTAAACCTTGTTGAATGGTATTAAGGTAGATTTTTTAACTTGATGTCCATCAAGTTATCAAAAAAATCAATCAAACAAACATCCATCGATTATTTACCAAAATAAAAATTATTATTTTTAGAATATTCACATAAAATGTGTCGAAGTAATTCAGTAATATAGTGATAACTGTATTGTATTCTTGTGACGAATCAGCTGCTAAAGTATAGATATCTAAGGTATGACGAATAAACTTGGGGCATAAGCAACATGGATTTCGGTTTCGGTACAGAGAGGTCTAATACCTAAAATCGCCTAAAGCCTTCCTCGTCAAACGAACTATCACACACAAAAATATTTTTTTCAAATCGGACCAATTAGCGCGTTCAAAAAACAAACAAACAAACTCTTCAACTTCATTATATTAGTATAGATTTCAATGTCAAAGTGATGTGCCCTACTAGTTCATCAATAGACTGACACTAGTACTCAGTAGTACTAGTAGGTAATACAGACATCCAGCTCGGTTGGACGATGTCAACGCGTATTAATCACCCGTATCTCACGATCCATCTTCACCCAATTGAGGCAATTAGGCTCGGAATCACTAGAAGTGTGCCTGATACTTGAGTATGTGATGAGAGGGAATGGCAGTGAGAGAAGTGGGATTGAACTTTAAGGAAACTATAACTCTAAGTCAAATCAATAAGATCCGTAAAATAAAGAAGCTACGTAGCACAGAGTTTAAATATAAATGTATGCAAGGTCTATGATTTATTTATTTTGTTTTGCCAAGGTACCACTCAAAATAATTACTAATATTAAGGGGGCATTTGGGACCACCTGTCCCGGTCCCGAAAGCCTCCCGACTCGCTTATATTCATATTCATAGTATCTTATCTTATTTCATTAAGGTGTAGCTTAATTAAAAAAAGAATCTTTGTCAATTGATCTGGTATAACTTATTTATTTTAGTACTTACTTTTTAACCAATTGAAAAGTCTGCTAGGGTGTACATATTTATATTATCTGGTCACAAAACAAGTTCAATAAAATACAACCTTGAAATGAAAAGTAATCACCCTAAATCGATATTAAGTGGGTTCCCGAATTAACACAGAAAAGTGTAATAACTTATCATAGTTTTTGTAAACAAAGGAAGATATATGTATATTATATTCGGTTAATTTCTAACAAAAAAGTATATTGTGCCATCACGTTACTTAACTAATTGCTCTTCTACCATGTGTTCAACAATTTGTTTGTAAGTTGTATTTATAGCTTTACTGCCACTTTCCCGCACTGTTACCTTGTCAACACTTATCATGAGAAACTCCATTCGATAATAAACTCTATTACTGAAGGCATAGGTACGTCACAGCAAGCCAGCCGCCCAATGGGGCGACTTAATCTAATTTTGTACTATTTGAGATAGATTTTACGGGTAAAAGAAAGTGGTATGTTCGACCAATTTACTTGAAAGGTTTTCGACGGACAAACAATGTTTATAAATAAAATATTGTAGGCTGTAAAATCTTTCGACGTCTAGCGTTCTTGTTTCAAAACATTCGCCTTTTATTCCAAGTAAATTGATTTGGTAGAAAGAAAAATAACATATTTTCCCGTACCGATGTAAACAAAATTGTTATAATTTCTGTAACAACTGATTTATTGCGTTCTACTATTAAATTCTCTAACAAGTGCCTATAATACCTGGTAAAATCTATACTTATATAATAAAGCTACAGTTTGTTTGATTGTTTGAACGCGCTAATTATGAACTTCTGGTTTGAGTTTAGAAAATGTTTTTGTGTTGGATAGTTCATTTGTCGAGGAGGGCTTTAATCTACACTATATGATAACACTATGTGTGCGGAAACCGAAATCCACGCGGACGGAGTCGAAAGCGGCCGCTAGTAATTGATAAACCTAGTACCGAGTTAAGTAGTTATAAGATACCATAAATAAGAAAATGTAAAAGAGAATAAGAGCAAATGATTTAATATCAAAGAAGACACGTATTAAAATAAAGCTAATACCTCTTCATAACCTTATTATCTTATATTTAAGGTGTATGAAAGTAATTTCTAAGTTTTAATATACGAGTACTTTGTTTCAGATATTATTGTGGATTCCTTTTGTATGAATCATAGCTAAGTTACTTATTATTACTAAGTTAGTTAACCTAAAGGTGGAGACTTGTTATCAGCATAGTTGTTTTATAGACCTTAAATATTGTTCTATTTGCTGTTAGTCTTCCTATCAATAATAAAATAAAAAATAAAATAAAATAAAATTATATTTACTTAAAAAGCCTCAATAGTCTAGTTGTCCAAGTACTGATCGTTGAACTTGAGACACAAGGATCGAGACCCAAAGGTAAATGTTGTTTTTAGAACACAGCTCGGGTTTAACATCAAAATAACACACTTTTACCATACTAAAAAAAGCTGTCAAAAATATTCAATCTTTATCAAATTAAAGCCAAACAGTTCTGGTTCAATATCGATTGAACAATTCAGGACAGTCCGTAGTCGTCAAATATCTAGTGTTGTTTGTAACAAACTGCTTACCACACTAAAACTTGCTTATCGCCAAACGAAAGACATTCAATAATTCATAGAGAAATCGTGGGCGTTGCCACATTGGAATAGGTAATTGATGTCTTAAAACCGAAAATCTTTGAATAATTTTGACATAATAGATATAATCTTTAGTTAAATTAACATAACATTTACGTTAATTATAACGTTACGAGTGGAGACTGTTATTACGGACCATTGTTTAGTTCAAAATAAGACATTACGCGTTAATTTCATGATACGGTTCACTGTACTTTGAAACTACTTCAAAATAGTCATGTTAGTGATGTGAAGTGACGGTTTTATCGATCAATTTTTCGATATTTTTCTAAACATCGAAAATGAAACATTTGAATGTCTTTGAATACGGAACGATCTCTATCCATTTCAAATATGTGTTACATATACGAAAGCTTCATACAATACCATTCAAATACCTTGAAAACACACACAACGTCACTTTCTTTAATAAAGTGCACTTTCTAAGTAATATTAATTTTATTTATTATTAATGTATGTATGGTGAATTTAAAGTTAAAAGTTACGTGATATATTTCAAATAAAGCTTTGACGACACAACCAACTTCATATTGAGTTAATAATAATAATAAAACTTACACTCAACCATTAATCAATATCTTAATCGACACGCACAACACTATCCAAAATGGCGGACGTCCTAAATAACTCAAACTCGAAACTGACCAACAATAGTCAATTACAAATTGATTCAGAGCCGCTGATTTAATTTATAATCTTGCCGGAAACATTTAGTGCTGGGCCATGGCTATTTTTCATTATAATTACATGTAAAATATTTATAGGCCTTTGTGAACCGTTTTTATAGGACTCCCGTGGTCTCCAAGCCGTGTTTTTGATATAATTGTACGATTTATGCTTTACAAAGGCGAATAAGACGGCTAGATTTGAGAAATAGTGTGGGTGTTGACGACGGTTTTCGGTTACGATGCGAACGCTTTGTTTATTTAGTTTTTGGTTTGCGGACAAATTAGTTGTATTATAAAAGCCTGTATAACATTAATGTTACTTATCTTAAACTGTTATCAAAGCTTCACATAAATGATAAAACCTTTGTAGTAAATAAGTAACCTATCTGAGCTTACAAAAAACTATTACAAAATAATTTAGCTTAAGTCGTATTACTTTTTGAACTCTGAACAAATGCTCTTAATAGTAATACATGAGGCTTTATTTATTTGGGTAATGTTCTCAAATTAGATTTGATGCTTGAGAAATTGGCCAGTATTTGTGCTTTTGATTATTGCAAAATTAAAAACAAATTATATACTTAACATCTTATAGGCACAAAGGTCAGGCAATTGTCATTTACAATACATAATATACACAGCATCTATTTATTTATCACCTATTCCATCCCAGTATAATAGAGTACCTATAATACGAATGACAGTAAATACGACTATTCAATTCAACTCTATAGCGGGAGTTAAAAGGTTTTCCCGTTCCCACATACGAAAATAACATATGGTCGAGTACAGAAATAAATACGAGAATATTATAATTCCATTCAATGTAGTTAAATGCATGTCTCATTCATAAAATAATATACGGTTTCCCTTTTATACCTTTTACACGGTAAAAGTAAGTTGTCGGGTAGTTATTGATGGACTATTTAATTTTATTTTCATGCGTGAATCACACTCAAACGAATGAATTTTATACTTTTATTTTAATCTGTTGTAAAAGACAGTATTTTGTTTCTTCTTAGTATAAATACATTCACCTATCCGCATTTGGCAAGCGTGGTGATTAAGCCAAAACCCATCTTTGTAACGAAAACATGATTTCAAATGATGGAGGCCTTTGCCCTGCAGTGGGACATTAATAGGCTGATAATTTTACTTCAATATAAACTAGCGACCCGCCCCGGCTTCGCACGGGTCCAACTTAATTTATCAGTGTCTCTTTACTACATTATGCATGCATAATATCTATTAAAAAAAACCGCATCAAAATCCGTTGCGTAGATTTAAAGATTTTAGCATACAAAGGGACAGAGAAAGCGACTTTGTTTTATACTGTGCAGTGATGTGCATAGGTTCTGATTTTATTTTCATTTCCAGCTATATTTTCTGTTACTATTAATAACGTTCTATTCAACGTTATATTCTGTAAAACTATGATTGTCACTTTGGGTTTCATCACTAAATTCCTTACTGCCACTTGAACTATGCCGAATATTTGATTTGTAATGCGAATCAACATTGTCTAGTGTTTACGATTATAATCAGGAAACTATCCACAGTCGATTTGTTGTACAATCAATTGTCGATTGAATGCAATCACTATAAATTATATCGTACTTACGTAAGGCTGTTTAAATTATCGTGCGTATTACATAGATTTAAATGGTTAAAAATGCCTTGGCACCGAAAACTGTGGCTTTATTTTCATTGTCGTAAATTAGTAAAGAAATAAATATTTCACAACATCACATACATTGATCTGACTCCGTTTAAGTAGCTTAAGCACTTGTGTTACAGACATCAGAACCAACAGTGGTATTACAAATATACTTAAATAGAAACATAATATATAACACACAGACCAGGACAAATAGACATTTTCATTATCGTTCATGCACACAAATGTTTGCCCTGTGCGGGAATCGAAACCACGACCTTTTGAATAATTGGTAACATCTTGACCATTACACCAAGCGGGTCAAAAACTAAGGATACTGCGCCATATGAAGCGACAGTCGCTTCACATTACATGCTCTTGTTAGTACGAGTCGAAGTATGGCGTAGGCATATGTAACGTTTTCTATGGCGTATTTACTATCAGAGATAAGACATTCTTTATTGAGCTATTACTTGTGCCTTATAAGGCTTTGTTAATCTTAAATAATGCGAAATGCAATCTCACTCATCCGTACAAATTAAACGTGTATCAATTATAGTCAATTCATCTGATAGTGACTATCTAAGAAAGTATTGATGTAGATAACTATTGGATGATTGTAAATGTATGTCATTTCAGCGTATAATCCTATGATTACACGATGAAATTAAATACATCCCAACTAATATTATAAATGCGAAAGTAACTCTGTCTGTCTGTCTGTCTGTCTGTCTGTCTGTCTGTTACGCTTTCCAATTTGAAAGTGAAATTTAAAAGATCAATCATATTTTTGCTGTATTTTCGTTGGTAAAATTGTTTTCACGTTTCAAGTTAAAATATCATTGCTCTTAAGCCACTTCAAAATATAACACTAAAATACATCATCGCTCCATCAAACTCGTTTTAACTTAATAAATAATAAAAACTAATCTGAGTTACTTCAGAGACGGCGGATAAACGACCATTATGGCGGGAATCGGTAAATTATCTAGTAGTTTTAATTAAAATGCGGCGAATAAGGCAAAACGCAGACTACACTTTAATTTCAAATGTTACTTTATTTTTTTCAAGATCAGACCTTCTTATAAAACAGATTAAATCGAAAAAACTTTTCATAAAATAGGCTTTGAAGGGTACTGTACCTCCATCTTAAAATATGATTTCATTTTATGATTATAAAAAATGACAGCAAAAGTCTACATCGATATTCATATCTCGTTATTTATTTCCTAAAGTTTACAAAACAAGAAGTATTTAGTAAAAAGTGTATTACATATTAAACACTCAAAAATATTTATTATTCTTAAATGGACCAAATACCTAATGGGCCAAATCTTATGAAGGTCAAAATGTAGTCGCATTAAAAATAAAAAAAAATTGGCTTGACAATAATCCTTTTTCTTGAAGTCGGTTAAGAAGTTCCCGTCTGTGCATCGCCTTAACTCCTGAGACGAGATTAATATTCTAGAAAATTCTTCCAAATAAGATTAGATGTTACAGTTACTGAATAGAGATTTATTCGCGGAATTACATTCGATCGAATGATGTTTCAAATTAGATTTTTATAAATGTAATGGCTCATACGAATTTCTGATAGCTTCTTCAAATTAAGCTATAACTGTGATGGGTTTGTTATTGAATGCATTCGAATATTTTAATTATTAGAAATCAAGATTTTTGATTAATAATTACTCGCATAGGGTCGGTGTCTTGTTGAAGATTAAGATCTATTTTCTAAATTAATTCATCGTAAAGCTATTTTAAAAATTTGAGGTAACCGAGTCAAATGACCAAACGGGTGATCTGAAAGTAGTTGATAGATCTCATAGCTTATCAAATCAGAATGGAAATAAACTGACATTGATAAAATAAGACAAAAAATCTATGGATGCGAGCATATTGTAATTACCTAGGTATTCTTTTTTCGTTATATCTGAGTAAATGAGGCGGCCGCTATTCTTAATGATTATTTCTTGAAATTGTGCTCTAAGCGATCAGTACTTACCACCGCTAAATAATATAATTTGACGACAGTTTCGCCGTTAAATTATACGAAAGTTTATAAATAAATAACACGTATATATCTGCCTTTAGATTACAACGATGATTTATTGCATAGTGCGTAGACTCAGGTACAGATTTCATTCCAATTGTTACAGAATTTATTCGATTTATTGAAGCCTAGATAAGAAAATACTAGAACAGCATTTCAAATGCCAAATGTAGGCGGATTTAGTATACCTATGATAATTAGCTATTGTATCCTAATAAGTCTGTTGGACCTATTATTATCTTTGACCGATAGCAAGCTAAGAATTATTTATTTAAAGTCCGCTCTAGTTAATTGATAAATTGTAGTTTGATAATAAAGTTGTTTGATTTGATGTTGAGTTAGTACTAAGGACAATATGTTTTGAAATCAGCGAATGTCAATATCTGATGGAGTACTAACGTACCTACCTGCTAAGGTTTTGCCAAAGTATTGGACCAGTTGGATACCGATTGATTTGGTCACCTTTTTTTTGGAAAAAAACCCGAATGTAATGATCGAAGATTTTATGTTTCTGTTTTTTTTTCAATATTGGTAGTATAGTTTTATACCATGTGGCTAAAAATTATGATCCTCACGTTTAGTCGCAAACAAATGTAAAGGTACAAATTCCTTTTAACTTTCCCTTAATACATACTTCACAAACGCATATTGCATTGAACATCAAACTTTGCTCATAAAAGACCACAATTAATTGCTAAGAAGTTAAAGAAAAATGTTAAATTAACGCCAGCTGAATCATTAATAATAATTCTGTGAATATTCTTAAGAATCGGAAGGGACTTGAGAAATTAGGGTGCAGTAAATCAAAGAGGGGTGCAAATCATTTATAAAAACTAACGTCAACATAATCATTAATCTGAATGAAAATAACAGCTTTGGGTTTCGTTCCACGCAATGCCAGAACACGCCATGTAGATACTGTTATTCGGGTTTTATAGCCTTAAAAAACTTGGTAAAAGAAAAAACAAGAAAAAAAAGAAAACAAAATTTGTACAGAGTGCAATTAATTAATGTTCTACAGGGAGAATGCGCTTTTATGACACTTACTGGTGGGACTGTTTAATGTTATTTTTAAAAATTGAATTTCTCTTCACAAAAGTTTTCTCAAAAGCTCTAAAAAAGTGACGTTATAGTTTGCGATTTCCGTACAAGATTGTATATTAAAAAAGAAAACATTTCGACAGTAAATGCAATTGTAGTATGTGTGTAAAAATTATATTAAAAAAAATCAAATTACTGGAGGTGGCATCATCTTTATTCCTCGTACCCATCACTATAATAATCACTTGTGAAGGTTATGAAATGTATGAGTAAGAAAAACATATTTATAACATACATATAGCACCGCACGTCCCCGAAAAATGGTACGGAAATAAATTCTTGCCAATGAGTACTGAGAACATTAAAACTAGGTATGACTTCACCAAGTCTAATTTAGTTCCGCTCGATGTAAACAGATGACCTAACCAATCTGACAGCTTCATGGATATCGTGTTTGATCTGGGTCTTTGTGTAAACGTAAATAACCACATTATGGAGCAAGGAGCAATACAACTGTTAACTACATATGTCTGTGCTGATGATAACTTTTCATTTTTCTAAAGGTTGACTGGTAGAGAATGCTTTTAGCGTTAAGTCCGCCTTTTGTACCTTACTTACTAGTGTGGTCAATAAAGTTTTTATAAATATATATAAATAAATAAATAACTTTGATACATTTGAATAGACTAGCCTGTATAAGAACTTTCATTCTTGGAATTGTAAATATAAGTATCAGCAGTGATAAATTGTAGCACGAAGGAGTCGATCATTTGAAATCATGTTTTCTTTACAAATATTGTTTTCACTGCAATGTTTGCCAAATACAAACACCCGGCAGTGTTCGAAAAAAACCGATAAAAATTGGTCCGACACAGGAATCGAATCACGGACCTCAATATAACACCTCGGTACTTAAACCACAGTTTATATAAATTATTGAATAATATTAATTAACATGACATTAAAAGCATACCATCAGAAGGAACTACGCGCCAATCGGCTATTTTAGATAGTGATTTAAATTAACAAAATTGACATGGCCGAAGTAAGTGCCAAAGCTTATATTGAGCTGGATGCAGTTTGCATGAAATGCACCGATCCGCGCAATCTATTTCAAACTCCTTATTTATAAAACTTTGTAGACAGTTCTGAACAAAACGTGTTTAGAATGACATTAGAATCCACTTCGCGGTAAATCGAGGAATTAAAATAGATCCGACATGCTCTCTTTGCTTTGGGGCTGTGGTTATCCCTTGCAAGAGTTGCAAGTTTATACGGGAAAAGTAAGAGATGTTTTATTATCGTTGTCTAGAATTTTGTAAATATTACAAGATAAGATGTTAAGTTGACAAATTAAATCTTGAAAGAGTTTACTTGATTTCTCGCAAGACAAAATCGAAGTTACTATGTATCTACTAGATTTCTAGTGGATATTAACATCGACTTTTCTGCCAAGAAAATTTTTGCTTCTCATATTTTCACTTTTTAATCCATACCGACTTAATCTATTTGCAAAGCAATATCATCTAGCTGAAATTAATCTAAATACAATTCCAATTTTCTTCTTTATTTATCATAATTTCCGAAAGACTCAAAATGCTCATGCTTAATAAATTAATGTACATTTGACCGCTCCAAATACTAAACAACCTCCCATGTCAACTCGAACACAATAATTGTAACACAAATAAAAGGTTAACTGCTAATTAGCCCTTATTTCACGGTGATGTTATTACTAATACACTAAGAAAGGAGTCCATTAAAGATAATTTTATATAAGTAGCGCATAACAATGCGCAACGGGCGGAAAGTGCGTGCGCTACATCAAAGCCGATTGAATGAGCCGAGTGAGTGAGTGAACTGTGAACGTGTGAGCGGTGGATCCGTCCGGATGGCTGGCGCTGACCGGAGAGCGGTTAGAGTTAAATATAGCAGGGATGGATTCAAAGTTGGAATATTCGCTGGTAATAGAAGATGGTGGAGTGTAGCACATTGTAAAAGTTAATCTGGGCACAGTACTACTGATACTGAATTTTCATAGGTAAAAAATAAATAATAAATTTAAAAGACTTTGTATTAAACATGATCACGAAAAAAAGGTTTCATGTGCTTTGAGCAATATACTAAAAGAAAAGACTAATCTGAGAAGGAATAATTACATGTAGCTGTTCATGGCATAATTTGTTTAAGATTTTTGCGTGTACCTAAATAAGAAAGTAAAAATTGAAACTTAACTCTTAATTAAATCCTAAAATCCTCATCTTTGAAAATAGCTGACTTTGTACTGTTATATTTGCATATTCTCAACATAAATCTACCTTCTAAACACAGCACCACATATACTCACGAGTACGTCTAGAAACAAAGAGACATAATGAATAATGCTAAAACCGCTTCTAGCTTCAAGAAAATGGAAATGTACCACCCTACTTACGGATTAAATTAGTTACATATCATCCTGTCCTACTTATCCAGATAGAAATAAGGGTCAAAATTAAATGCCTGTATCATTTTACGCTCAAAGAGTTCGCATGTGAAGTATTAAAGAGAATGCCTTTGAAGACGAAAATAATTTTGCGAAATGAAGTAATTTTAGAGGTTAGTTCGGGCAATTAAAACGGGGACAGATTTGATGAGGTCTTGTTACATTAGAAGTCTTGATTAAGGTTATTTACGATGTGTTGACTAATCTTAAGCCCCGTAAAGCGTCGACGTAGGATTACTACATTATGACTTATAGGCCCCAGAATTGTGCCTTGAGGAGATCCTTTCATAACACGCTTAAGTGTTATCTCTTTTCTATTTTCGTCTAATAAGTGTTAATATTTTATAAACAAGCATCTAGAGCTATTGCTTTGATTTTATGTGATCATGTTTTGGAATTAAATCGTTTGGAATGTTGCTCTATTATAGGTCTGAAAGCCTAAGTTAGCCCAATTTAATTTGAAATTATCATTTACTAGCGGCCCGTCACGCGGTTTCACCCGCGTCCCGGGGGAACTACTTCCCGTACCGGGATAAAATATAGCCTATGTTACTCTGGGTGAATGTAGCTTTCCAACAGTGAAATAATTTTTCTAATCTGCCAAGTAGTTTCGGAGCCTATTCAATTCATACAAACAAACAAACAAACAAAAAATCAAACCTTTCCTCTTTATAATATTTGTATAGACAATATAGAAGTGATGTTCGCAGCATCGTTTATTTTTAACCGACTTCAAAAAAGGAGGAGGTTCTCAATTCGTCTGTATGTATAATATATATATATTTTTTTTATGTATGTTCACCGATAATTTCGTCAATTATGGACGGATTTTAAAAATTTTTTTTTTGTTGGATAGAGTTCAGTTCTGAGGTGGTCCCATTTTCACCACTCCAGGATCTGATGATGGAATCCAGGAGAAATCGAGGGCAACCACCGAAAATTGTATGCTCGTATGGTGTTTTTGTTACGTAATCATGTCTTACTCAGGTATATGCTTCAGGGTGTCAACATCTGAAGCTGCTGTCCTGATGGTGATGCTACAGTACTCCTTAACGGTTAGGAGTTGGAAGGCAGAACTGCAATTTGGTCGATGGAAACTATTTAGTAGTATGTAGGGCTTACATGTTGCTTGTGAGGTATGCTTGAATCAACATCGGATGCTACTGTGCTGATGATAAAGCTACAGTACTCCTTAACGGTTAGGAGTTGGAAGGCAGAACTGCAATTGGTCGATCGAATGTATGTAGGGCTAACGTGATACTTGTGTATATCACATCCAGACTCACGGCGAGAAATCTCGCCGAGAAGTCTCGCTGGGCCTTCACGCGAAAACAAGAAATTTATCCACACTCTCATTCACTCTTAACAACAACTAAGTTCCTATTAATAATTAAGTTCACAACGCTTTTACACAACTAAAAATCATGAAATAAACTGACTTTTAAAAAAAAATTAAACCGACTTCAAAAAAACCGTGAACACAAAAATAAACTAAAAATTAAAAAATAATTCCTAATATCTATTACCTAATACTATAATTTTCCTAAACTATGTATGTCAAAGTAATATATCTTAAACAAACTAACTGAAGTCGGTGCCTGCCCAAAAAAAACAGAAGAGAAGAAGCACCGACTTCAGTTAGTTTGTTTAAGATATATTACTTTGACATACATAGTTTAGGAAAATGATAGTATTAGGTAATAGATATTAGGAATTATTTTTTAATTTTTAGTTTATTTTTGTGTTCACGGTTTTTTTAAAGTCGGTTTAATTTTTTTTTATTGTATTTCAATACTCTGGAAGTCTACGATTATCTAAGAATTTCGTTTTCGAAATAGTTAAAGAATCTTCTTTTCAACGCGAGAAGCCTTCAGAATAGTAAATATTTCGGTTCCACACTGGTATATCTTCTTTTTAACTTATAGCCGCTACGTCATTACTTTCGTCTTTAGCCTCTTAATTTATTATATGTTTCCTAATCTTATGCTTACGCTACACAGGATTTAGTGTCAACAGAGATTATCTCATACCAAAAATAGCTTTCAGTAGTACTGGGATATATTTTACAAGGCTCCTACAGTAGGCAACATGTAGCTGAATATAAATGCCGTATTATTATAGCCATAAAGATGAAATTTGTGTGAAGATATTGTTCTTGACTGTGTCACAATTGTTTGCCAAGAAATCGTTGGTACACATCTCGCGGTGTTGTCAAACGATAAGTGAAATCTTGCTTTAAAATAATTATATGACTCATTTAGTCTTCTGCTGATTCAATTGTATTATTAGATTTTAGATATTTCGGGAGAAGACCAATGTTTGGAATATCAAAGAAAAATTTGTATCCCCTGTTGAAATGGTGATCCAATCAGGCTAGTTGAGGGTAAGAGTCGGGGGGCTTTCGGGACCGGTACCAGAGGTCCCAAACGACGCTAAAACATTTGTAATTGTTTTTAGTGGTTCTTTGGAACCACAAAAAAAAAAATAAGTGTTCAATTTAAAGTTCAGTTAATGACAACGATGACATTTAATTTTTGCATGCAAATGTGGTCCCAACGTACCACACAAAATAATTTCTTATTTTATGGGGTCGTTTGGGACCACTGGTACCGGTCCCGAAAGCCCCATCAAAATAAATAATAATTTCGAAAGAGTCTTCTGGGACCGCGGTCCCGGTCCCAAAAGCCTCCCGACTCGTAACCAACTTAAGTTGCAGACAGAGGCGTTTAATCTAAATATCACTCATTTGAAAAGGTTTAATGGCTTATCGTAAATAGTTCATGACCAAATCAGCATTTTCAAAACATATTTCATAAAGACTAGTTTGCTCCAAAATTAACTGCACTACACAATATAATATGTTAGTATTGAAACACAAGAGGCCAAAAAAAACGCGACCGAAGTTCGGCATGACTACGCCTACAATGTATTTTAAATACAAATTTTAGACACTTTTTTTTTATTTTATTAGCTGTCAATATCCCACTGCTGGGCAAAAGCCTCCCCTTTTTCCCGCCAAGTCTTCCTGCACTGTGCGACCTGTTGCCAGTCGGGCAAATGACTGTGGATGTCGTCCTTCCACCTTCGTCTTGGCCTCCCACGACTTCGATGTCCGTCGCTTGGAACCCAATCGGTAGCGATCTTCGCCCACCGATTCGGTTCCATTCGACAGATATGGCCGGCCCAGTTCCATTTGAGTTTTGCGGTAGCGACCCCGACGTCCGTGATTCGAGTTTTGGAGCGCAGGATGGTGTTCCGAATTTTGTCCTTGAGTTTTACACCCAGAATGCTGCGCTCCATTGCTCTCTGGCAAACCTTGAGTCTGGACTTCTGATGTTCAGTCAAAGACCAGGTCTGAGCACCGTAAGTTAGGATGGGCAGGATACACATGTCAACGAGCTTACGCTTCAGAGTGAGTGGTAACTCACCCTTCATAAATTCCTTCATGGACCAGAAGCTCTTCCAGGCGTTGTCGATTCGACGATCGATCTCTTACCGACAACACACGGCAGACACACTGTGCCGAAATTATGTCGCGTGAATTTCCGTTGTTCCTACACTTACAGAACTTAATAAGCGTGTGCACGTAAGTACTTACAGGTACATTATTTATGTGCATTGGTTAAAATTCGTGAATAGCTGTCATAATTTTACAATATCTTAGGATCTTGTTTGCTGAATTTTTCATAAACCTACAATTTCAATTATTCAAACGTGCCAGTTGTAAGCTAATCTCCACAAACATGGCTGTTCCTCTTTTGATGTATAATTTCTGACTCTACGTAACCCCTAGTATTAAGTGAATGCTCTTTGCCAATTATAAATAATTTACTAAGCGACAACAAGCGGTAGTCCACTTTGGACACCCAATTTTTGAGCACTCATAACTTCCGTACCTAGCCTAGTCCACTTCGCGCTCCCAATCAAGAAAGTGGCTTCCAAATTGTCACAAATGGATCTGCCAAGAATCCCGTGGGTTTGAAATTGGACTAGGCTATTTCTAAAGTTGTGTGTTCTAAAACAAACAGCTCGGTAGCCTAGTGGTAAGAGCGCCGCTTTACATGCGTGAAATCGTTGGTTCAAATCCAGTCAGGCACGCACCTCTGGATTATTAAAAAATCTATGTGCGTAATTTTACACCAGCTGTACGGTGAAGGAAGACATCGTGAGGAAATCTACACACTACGAGTATGTGTGGGAAATGGAGAGAATCAATAACCACTCATTGAAAAATCAAAAGATTTGTTGCCATTTCACACAATGAACATTACCCTCAGTATGAGGAATACGACTCAAGGAGGAGGTGTCTAAAAATTGGGTAGTCTAAGTGGATCACCTCGACAACAGGTCACTGTCCAACGAATGAACGGGTGAACGAGTGAGTGACCGTCTGATTTATTTGTTCGACCAGCCCCGGTGGATGGTTCGAAGGTAATCGGGGTAACAACAAAGCTTTGACCGAATACTCATTTAGAATGCTTAAATAGACGTAAAGTAACGCTCGGGTTGAATGGGGAACGTCGGACCTTTACCGTGGGTTAGTGTTTGCGGTTGTTTTGCCAGGGTAAATAGGGGAATAGAATAACCTTAATTGGTGGGTATTTAATTTTTTACCCTTGAAGAGTTTGACTGGTAATCGTAGCATGTTTGGATAATTGGATCATCGTTAATAGGAGGTTGCAAAGCTTTTCATTTTGGGCGATGCAAGCAAATACTTTAGTAGGTATGAATGGGTAGGTTAAACTAAAATCTTTTTAACTATGCAATCTATTTTCATGCGGTTCTTCTTACTAGATGGAGTGATTCAAGAGTAAGGTTAATGTATATCATCCATACATAAAATAGTATATTTTTGACGACCCGCATGGTGTAATGGTCAAGACTTTGCCTATTACACAAGAGGTCTCGGGTTCGATTCCCGCACAGGACAAATATTTGTGTGCATGAACATGTCTGTTTGTCCTGGTCTGGGTGTTATTTGTATCAATTTAAGTATATTTGTAATACCACTGTTGATTCTGATGTCTGTAACACAAGTGCTTAAGCTACTTAAGACGGAGTCAGATCACTATGTGTGATGTTGTGAAAAAAAAACATAGAAAAATATGTTAACTAAAGCTGAAAGTTCTTATTCTTAAATTATGCCTTACAAAAGAATCTCTTTTCCTCGTTAAATAGGCAGTTTTTGACCTTGTTCTGTCAGGGTGCGTAGGCGATAATCGAATTGTTATTTGTTTTTGTAATTGGACAACCTTTTTATAAGATTTTTATAACAAAATACATGTTTCAAGTTTTATACAAATTGGTATTAACAGTCGAAGTGAATTATTAATAGACAACATGAAATCATTTCAGATTTAACAAAATACTCATTTGTGAGTTCACCAAATTCTACTTGACATATTGCTTTATTCAATAAAGCAATTACAATAAACTTTATTGTAATGGATGGTACCGTCAACATAATAATTAAATAAATAAATGTAAGTCCTTTTACTCTCACTTATATTTATTTTAAAACAAGTGGCCGCTCGCAGGAGCTCCAAAGGAAAGAAGAATCTTTTCGGTTTCCGCACACACAGTGTCATACTTGTATGTATTATAGTTAAAGCCTACCTCGACAATGGATTATCAAACATAAAAAAATATTCTTAAATTTCAAACCTGTAGCTCCTGGGATAGGCGCGTTCAAACAAACTCTTCAGCTTTATTATATTAGTACCTACATACAAATAGATTTTTATTATAAATCGTATTTCCTTTGTTACAGGTATGTTATCAGTTACTAATTCCATTGCAACAGAGGGAGTTGACACGTAAGTAAAATCGTAGCATTTTTTATTCATTGCCTTTTCTTTGAGGTTCACAATTTGTTTGTCTCATACTTCTCTCGTCTGAAAGGGGGACGCCGGCTGGCCATAGAAGTTTCGGCCTACAGCGCACACATATGAAAGTACTATGGAAATATAGAGTAAATAGTCATTAGTTAACTGGCGAAAGAAAGGGTTTAAAAAAAGTCAGTGTTTTTGGGTAAATGCATATTCATTATTTTCCATCAGTAATACAATCTACGATTTCTACCATATTAGCTGTTGAAGGTTGTAAAAAGTATTTGTTTACCTGCTGCGGCTGAACCCGGATCGTCGGAGTCAGTATTCATGATGAAGTTGTTTAGTTAAACGCACGAAATAAAACCGATCACTTTGTTGATGCAAGAAAAACACAATTACTTTTTGATATTTTGAACTTTGACAGTTGAATTGGCAGTTAATTTAGTGTTTCCATTGTGTAAAAAAATATCGATATTCGATTTTAGATCTATTCGATTCTAATATAGTTTTATAAAATAATGCAGCCTTAAATATACGTTTCATGAAAATATTTTACTAAGATTATAAAATATTTAAAAGATAAATAGGATAATGACACTATTTTAGCTAAGATCCACCAACGTAATAATATTCGATATTCTCTTATAATCGATTATCTGAAATTATATTTCTGTAGTGGCAACTCTTGACACACACGAGCCCGCCGCGGGTCGGCTCGATACACACGAGTTTGAGCTTTACTTCAATGCTGATAAGGCGTAGATAGATTTGTTTACACATATCTGTCAAAAGGACGCAATTCCGGTGGGGTTAATAAATAGTTCAATTTCTTTTAATTTTTGTTATATTAACCCCAACTTTTAGCGACATACAAATAGCGCGAATAATTAAGAACGAATATTTTAGCAATTTTTATAAAATGGAACATCGTGTGCACTTCTTGGCCATATTCCGGCATCCCTCTTTAACACTTCTGTCATGAACAATGTTAATTTATGTCTAAGTAAAGGACCACACTAGGGCGAAAAAACGCGACCGAGTTCGGCGCGACTACGCTTGCAATGTTTTTTTAAATGGAGGATGACACACCATGCCAAAATAACGACGCGTAATTTTGTATAGGAAATAAACTTCGGCCGTACTTCAGTCGCATTTTTTTCACCTAAAATTATTTATTCTCATTTCTTAAGCATAAATACTGAAGCCAAAATACAGTAAAAAGGCAAAACCTAAACTGTAAAAGACACAATTTGATTTGTTAACTATTGTTATATATTACATACACTATTCAAACTAAATCAACATATCTTATTACAGACTTATCCCATCAGACTAAAATTAAGATGTTCCTGGAGATATTAACATTTTATTTATAGTAATAAATCTCCCGATATCAAGCTAAATACAAAATGTTTATTCTAGTTCGTTCTCACGCTAAAAGCCTTTTGAAAAATTATGCTAATACATTCTACTTGTACATGTTTAGCACAATATTTCCATAATTTATACACGATGCCGCTTTAATAGTTTGATATTTTAGAACTCTTTCAATGGCCTATGATAAAATAGCATACATTTAATTTTTATGCCCCGATACCTAAAACCTGTGGCGTTATTATGACTGACATGACGTATGTTGGCTACTAAGGTTACTAGGCGATATGAAGCGACCTCGCTTCACATTACAGGGACTGTGTCAGAGCTGCTCCAAGTATAGCGAAGGCATATAACACGATTAAAATTTACGGGCTTTAATATTAGTAGTAGAATTTAAAACTCGACTATTTGATAAGTTCCATTAATTGAGGATTAAAATTTCCGATAAATTATGAATCATTACTGGATCGAAGACTCCAGGTTATGTTACAAAGCAATTTATGATGCATTCAATAAAATGTTTTGATTTAAAGTCTTCAGCTTAACGTTCATATGATGTGTGTAAACACGCACACACACACACAATGTCTTGAATTTTTAAAGTCCACCTTTAAAAAATAAAGGTTTTCATAAAAAAAAGTAAACAATTTTGTGTCTTTTCAATCAATTGTTAGTTTCAAAATAATAATTATAATTATCTGCTGCTGCATGTGTTTGATGTGTCATGCCTTTGACATGAGTTTTCAACCGACTTTAAAAAAGGAGGAGGTTCTCAATTCGACCCTTGTTTTTCTTTTTTTTCTATATTTGTTACGCGATAACTCCGCCAATTATGAACCTATTTGTAAATATTTTTTCGGCATATAGGTAATCTAACTTGCAAATCTTTCAATATACGACTCAAGAATAAAGATTAGAAATGCTTTTAATTCGTGTCCTACAACAATCTTCGAACTAGGTAGCTAGCAAAAACAAAATGGACATTATGAAGACATTACTCGTATACCTAAAGCTCTCCCTTAGCATACACTGACCAAGACATGACATACGACACATCACTTTGCATAGAATAACTTATCACTAAACTCCGAATAAATCACATCAAGATCCACTAAAACGATGGACCGAATTTATCACACAACATTAATACGGTTTTTCTTATATGTTTAAATCGTTGTAGATGCCCTGACCCTCAAAAACTGTGGTATTATTTTGTTTGAAAAGACGTACGGTTCAAAATGCGATAAGAAGCAACTGTCGCTTCAAATTAAGTGCCACTTTCTGAGCGCGCGGTAGTATGACACGGGCATCTATTTCTCAATGTTTTTTCTGTAGTCCGTCCGCTATTCGTCTCGGTAGGGACCGCCGAACAAAGGTAGCAGAAACCAATTTGTTACGTGATAATATGCCCTCGCCCCCTTCTTGTTAGATACGCCTCCCGCCAGGGTCCAGGTCTGGTAATCAAGGTGATGAAGGAAGAGAGGTTTTTTCGTGTGTTCATTGAAATTGCAACGATCAATGAAGGAGACTGGCCAGTTGAAAAACTCCATCTTTTCTTCTCATTTGATTACTTTGCATTGTTTGAGATAAGAAAGCAACCGATTGACATGGCATTATAAATTAATTGAAGAATTGTACATTTGTGCTTTATCTTGATTGCAATGTAAAGGCAAAACCAAGCATTACATCAGGGTGGTGTAGTATTGACGGCAAATAAATTTCTTTACTTGTGTAATTTAAGAATGATGTTTTTTTTTTCTTTTTCTTGTACAGATTCTAGTTCGACGGTTAGGTGTGGGTTTTGGTTTATTTCTAATTTCACAAAGTTCTTCTTATACGAGATAATATGTTCTGTAGAGAACTCGCAGTAGAAAATGAAGAAAACTGGGGTAAACGTGTAGAAAACTATAAACTTTTACTTACAGCAACTGTTCGTGGCACATAAATAGAAAATATTAAAAACTAAATCAATAAACTAACCCTTACAATTGAACCAATAAAAAACAATTGCCGACCAAGTCTCTTGAAAAAGAACAATGGCGAACCTCCATACAACTTTTTTCAAGTATATATTTTATGCGTCTTGATTTGAAAAAAATACGATAATATACAGCTTCAGTTCCTCAACAAATTGATGTAAGTTACACGATTGTCGTAAGTCTGGAGATTGAGATATTCCAGTTTGAAGTTTTTGAGGTTATGCGAGAAAAATAAGACGTTAGTGAAAACAAACAAAATATTATCAGTATTTCATACCCAATAAACTACAGATACCTACTATAAACAGAGTTTCAAGAAGCCAGAAGTTATCTTTGACCAGGCAATATCACTTTTTATTCATCACCGATTAATATTATTTGCAGGGTGTTTGCTGGGTTAAAAGTTGAGAAATAACGTATATCTAGATCGATATGAATGAATGAATAAATGTTTTTTGATTCTATCATTAATTGATGAATTACTCCGTGCTTAAGCACGACCCCACGCGCTCATCTCTGAAACTACTGGTCCAATTTATAAAAATATTTTTGTGTTGGATAGTCCATGTGACGAGGAAGGCTTTAAGCTATAGTATATACCTATGTGTGCAGAAACCGAAAACCACGCGGACGGGTTCGCGGGCGACCGCTAGTTAAAAGTAAAACAACATCAATTGTTATTATTTATTTTTATATTCTTCGTCTTCACTCAATTCAATATTGAGGAGCCACATAAAAGGCAGACATTTGTATGTCCTCTAGTACTTGTTTCAGCTTTATCATCACAAGACATTTCACTTGCTAAATTATGATTAACTGCAGCCATGGTAAAATCTCTGCAAGCTTCCCAGAAATAGTCGTCTTCCGAAATCTATAAAAAAGGTAAAATACTGTATTTACAATGATTTCTTACAAAATATATAAGTATCTGAACGGCAACGGTTCTTATGAATATTCTAATAGGTAATAAGATTATGGACATAAATTGCTATGTCAAATAGTTAAAAGACACAACATTCATTTAGTCCAATACTTACTAAGCAGAGCTTGTATTTTGGGTACGAAATAACATTTATAATAATTATATGAACATCCAAGACTCGGGAACACAAATGCTCGTGCTCATCACACTAAACAATGTCCCTACCGGGCTTTGAACCACGAACCTCTTGGTGCAGAAGGTTCTGTACTGCACAAAGTACTTACAGCTATATGTTTTTATAATTTTCAGTTTTACAAAACTTCCCAACGTTTGTGATCAAACTCAATACACAAACAAAATGCAAAATCATAGTTCCAAGTCCACAACAAAATGAAAATAACAGAATATCGGAATCCCTTGGCAAACACTAGTCGGCAGACCCGCGAGGAAGATCCCAAGAGTCCAGAAGCAGTCCAACTCGTAAAAATTGAAAGAATAATACGATCGAGCATAAATAAGCCCGTTATTCAATTGTAATATCACAAATGACTAGGGAATGCAATCTCGCGAGATTAGGGCTCCGGCGAGATCTCGCGAGTTTACGAACGACGATCTCGCGAGATCTCGTCAATTACGAGATCTCGCGAGATTGACAGTTTTGAGTATTAATTCGTACAGAAAATCACAAAATTTCCATGAATTAGGAAGAAAATAATGAAAATCATAGTTATTGTGAAATCAACATGAATTATTGCGACTTATTTTATTAAATGTGTTTAACAGCTTTAAACGTATTAATTTACGTATCTATTTTATATCAGTCTCCTTTTTTAAATCTATAAAAAAAACAATACTCTGCTCTTATTGACTGTAGCGTAATGAAAGTATCCTATAATCTGCCCAGGAGTATGAAGAATAATTGAACCAAGTGTCGATAAAATCCGTCGAGTAGTTTTTGTTTCTATAAGGAGCATACAGACAGACAAAAATTTAACGATTGCATTTTTGCACCTGAGTTATTTTGAAAATATTTTTCATGGACAGAATTGAACTCCACAGATTTATTATAAGTTTTCACACGTAGGTGTGAAATTAATATTTATTGACTCAACTGGCCTAGCTACTTTGTTCAGTAAGTTGCACGTGTAAGGCACTCTTTTCTGCGAGATTTGATTTAGAAATGGCAATTTACATACGGGTATTTACATTTTTATTTTATTTTATCATTTTTCTGAATGGAAACCATGAATATTATGCAGCATTCGCCTTTTGGTGATGACCAAGAATTCAAGTTCAATCTCGTAAATCTCGCGAGATCTCGTCCATTTTTGACCGAGATTCAATCTCGCTAAAATAGGCCGAGATCTCGTAAAAACGAGATCTCGCGAGAACGAGATTGCATTCCCTACAAATGACAATAAAATGACATGGCAAAATGGCCGGCAAACTGACATTGTATATTGTATAATAACGTTTAGCTTCTTTTAAAATTAATATTTTTTCCGAGACTTAGTTAGAACTAGATAAAAATCTGAAAAATCTTACGATTTTTCAATAGATCATTTCGTGTTAAAGACATTTTAAGACGCTTAATTTATACCTCAACAAAAGTTTCGCCATTGTTCTTTGACAGGTAACATTATTTTCTTTTTAAATTCAGAGCGCCCGCTCCGCGTACGGAAGCAAAAAGGATTTATACCTAAATAAAACAAAATACAAAAAATAATATTAAAAAATTTTGTCGCTTGCATATTCTATACCTATAGTCAACAATGTGAAATACTTTGCCTTACATCACACAATACTTATTACTCCCATATGCTTTGACGAAGACTCCAAGTATTTTCCTTGAGTGACAGGCGTCATTATTGTTATGAACTATCCAAGTAACCCATATTCGGAGTGAACGCCCCCAGTTATGCAGAGAGAGGAAATAGGTTACGAAATAGGTTACCTAGTTAGAGCTTAGCATGTCTGGAAGACGTTTCTAGCGCAGCTCGTTCAGAAATGCTAGATTGGAGCTCGGGGATATTATTTCTGATAACAATGTAGTCTGGTCTTGGCGGCTTTCTGCCCGCGGATATAATAGAAAATTAAACCGAGGTATTCGCGACAAAATTATGCATCTCTTATAACCTTAAGTTTATTAAGCAGCTAAATAATCACAAGTCCAAATTCATAAATTCCCTGAGGGAAAGTTCTTCCTTGCGTTCTTTCCGACAAATACTTATGGCTTATGTTGTAATCATTTATATTTTTAGATCTTACAAAAAACCATATTCCATTCCATAAATATAAAGTGGTGTGTAAAAGACAGCACCGATTAACTAACATTCATTTTTCTTGTGCATTGTGTAATACTACTTTTTCTTTAAAAAAATATTCTAGACTTGGTTTATTAATTATCAAGTCAAGATTTTTTTTTTTCATCAATATCAAGCAATGTTTTTAACACCGAGTCACAACTTGAAGCTTTTTCATGTCGTTACAAGGGTAAAGTACCAATAGCTGAATCGGCACCACTAAATAAAATTTTATACCCTTATAAACCAGCGAATATTCGAATAATATTTGTAAAAGTATGCCCTAACGCCTGATCCTTTCATATATTTAAGGTTAGTAACAGTTTATTGGGGCTAAGTAACCGATATTCTGCGAATATGATTTGTGATGTGAACACGTATCGGAATGTATATTCCTTTGAACGTGATTTTAACAAATCAAGGATTTTGTTTGACATAATATTTTTTCGTGAATCTTGTTTAGGTATCTAACTAAAAAAAATAACTTTGTGTATCTTAGTTGGGCTTTAGAGCAACAATTGACTTCTGATCACATAAATTATCAACTAACATTAACCACCAGAGTCATATCATATTAAGTGTGTATTCAAAAGAATAAATAAAGGAAAACAAAAATCGAGCACTTTCGAATAACAAAGATAAGTCATTTCAAATCTCGAACATTAGATTCAATGGTAGAGAAACAAAAACTGTACGTTTTCAAATTTTCAATCATTATCTTATTTTAAATCTGGAAAAGCCAACAAGGGTAGGTCAAAAAATAACATCAGCCAAATCCAGTGATTCCTTCAATTTTAAATTGGCGACCCCTCGATATTCCCACAATTTCAAATTTGGAAACGCATTATTTTTTTTCTTAATATCACCCGTCAGTTATCTAGGACCTACCTATCTAATAAACGGATGACACCCCACGTCACATTAATAATACATAAAACTTCTCGCCCGTAGGGTGCGCAGACGGGTTTATGATAAAAATAAGCTAAATGAATGCAAAGGGGCTGTCAATAAGTGCCTTTTCTGTATGGAATTTATTTTGAAATTTCTCACTCGGGTGCCGCCATAATCTGGTATAACACTGATCATTGATGTGTTGGAAGAGTCATTATCTTTGAGTAACTTTAGGTGACTTAGTTTCTTTCAAAGATTAATTTTATGAATTTCATGAAGATGTTTTTATTGACGCGATAAAGAAATTGCCATCAAAACTTTGCTATAAGTTTAGCAAGTGCCAATCAAAAAAGTTGATGAACGATATTATTATATTCTATGCGACCTTATTGGTCTAGTATTTGCATTGCAGAGCGATCAAAATCACTTGGCAATTGTGGTATTGAAATAAAAGGAAAATTTATAAAATAAATAAAGCCATTGCCCTGCAGTGGGACAATAAGTCTGAAACTTTGAATTTCTATGTAAATTAAATATAAGTTACATTTTTTTATGGGGTCTTTCGTTAATTTACTTGTAACCAATTATCAGTTTATTTAAATCTCATTTACAACAACCACATCCAGTGATCTGTATCTCTAAATCTGTTGTGAACGGTCGAATCGGGAAATATATTAAATTCACTCGGCATCACCCTTCCGGGCTGTAACGACGGGCCTCTCTAACCTCTCCCGACCTCTATCGCACTCTCTCTTACCCTCTCCTGTCCTCTCTGTCCCTCTTTCCATCCCGGACCCGCCTAAACTTGTTAGGATTACGTGTCCAATTCAGATTTATTTACGTTTTAATGTACCTATTCACGTATGACGATGCGGAATAGGCTGGAACGAATTTCTGGGGTGAATCACGTACTTATATTATGTAGTATATGTATACTACTTACTGCTTACATTTACAACAACAGTGGTCGCAAGTCTGCTCGGGCGCGGTTGAGAATCTTCACGCTCTACCTCCAAATTGTAATTTGTTAAATTGTCACCCAATTTTCACGATACACAACCCCAACAGAATAAGCTCATCCGAGACGGTGAAAATCGCGGTTAAATAATATGAGTATTTAAATGCAACGCAAAGTCTTACAACGTATATATATGTTATGTATTCAAATTCTAGGTGTCTCATTAAGCATAGATTAAGATGCCCTCAGGCCAGGTGCAGACCATTGGACTTGTCCAGCAGACAGCTACGATAGGCTGATGATGATTATCATAAATAATGCCTATTTTACGTGTTCGTCGGTAAATAAAACATCCAGACCTCTCAAAGGAACGCAACGCATCTGCAAACACTTTTACTTTTAAAATGAAATAAAAGAATCTTCTTTAAATCGATGTAAAATTTACTTTGATGTAAAAAAATAACTTGTCTATTTTTAAAGTACCGAAGGCATTTTGCGATACATTTCATATTTTTTTCTTTCTCTTGATACTCAAAAGAAATTATATAGATATCGAATAGCGATGAAAGCAGCAGTTACAAAAAATATATTGTTCATTTGTTCGATAAATCGTACGGGCTTTATTTTATGACAATATCATACCTTAGCAGACGGGCATGAAATACTTGGTCTGATTAAATTCAATCAAACAAGCATTACTTCGAAACGATATTTAAGGAAGAATAATAAATTCAATAGCAGCTGTGATGTTTCTTTTCAATTTGTGGACCAGAACGTTTATTTTAAATGGTTATTTCAGCGAGCCTTAAATACTCGTATTCACATGGATGGCTAAAACATTGATCTCAAAGAAATTTCAAATTCTCATTCCTTTAACGGATCGTGATAGGAGCCAACCCTTTCATTACAAAGTGTACGTAGGCACCAACCTTTAGTCATTTGCCGCCACTAGCTCCCTCTATAATGAGAGCGAAAACTCCCCCAACCGCATTGTACCAACAAGAATCGTGGAAAAACAAATACCTCTCTTTACAAACATTGGACCCTTTCCGCGCCTTTTTGATCTGTGTTTCAATTTTGAAATTGGAAACAGGAGCTGGTTTTGACATTTAACTTTTTCTGGCGTTATTTTTTTTCGTAAGCCAAGACTGTATTGTTGCAATGCCATTTTAAATACTTTGTTTTTTTTTTGTATAAAGTGCCAGTATTGTGCCGAAAAATAAATGATAATGTTCGGCCTATTTTTGGAAAATTAATTCTAATAGATCTATTTGAGATTCTATGGATCTGTCAAAAATGTAAACTCGACACGAATTTAACCACTACGCAATTACCTTATTACCTATCTTAAATTACGCGTTAACTTCCGATCATAATAAGTTCCTAACTTTTAATTCCTTAACGAAGGATAATTAGTATTAATTCACACAAATAATGTAATTAGTTTTTATTAACATCTCTATAGGTGTAATAAAATCAGAGTACCAACGTGACTTAGAAGCGTGATTCGGAGATGAGACACGAAAAGAATACGTAAGCCTACGTGTACTACGTGACTTCGGCAACTGGGTTCGTTTTTCATCTGTATTTTTACCTTGTACTACATTTTTCTTTTTGTACGGGATTTTTGACCGAGCCAAGGTCAGGTGAAAGGTCGACAACAGGACGGTTCAAGAATTAGTGGTAAAGGGTTTGTTTTGATACCTTCCTGATTTATCCGAATGCACTTTTTAATTTTGGTTGTCGAAAATTAACACCAACAATAGTGGCTTCTTTTCCTTAGAAATTTTAAGTAAATCATTTATCGAGGGGCCCGTTAGTCTAGTGGACCAAAACCCTGGCTGCAAAACCAAAGGCCGCGGGTTCGAATCAAGCTAGGAGCAAATGCTTCTGCGATAAAATCATTGCTGACAAATTAAAGTTGTATGTATTTCAGTATAATAATCTGTTCCCTAGCGTTCACAATACAAGCTTCGAGCTTAGTTTGGGGCTAGACCATTGGCGTGTTAATCCATGGATTTTTAAACGAGTCTATAAGCAGACATAAAAGAGGGACAAAAATTAAACGTTTAATTTATGTCTCGCGGTAAAAAGAACAACGTTCGAATTTTAAAATTAACCAAACCCCTGACCGTTTTCAATGGCAATTACGAAATAAAAACGGAACGGTCGTGTACCTACCAATGGCAACGGGCAGCTCCTTATTCAAATAATGTTAGTACAGTACGTTTAAAAATAAAAGCCTTCTTAAAGTTAGTAAGTTAAGGCACCAAGTGACTTATATGTATTCATAGTAATTACTAGCGGCCGCTCGCGACTCCGCCCGAGTAGAATTCGGTTTCCGCACAATACCTACTATAGCTTATAGCCATAGTGTAATACTATCCAAGACATACTTAATTTTTATTAACAAACAAACTCTTGAGCTTTATAATATTGGCATCGATTAATATTAGTTTACTCTGAGTAGACTAGGAATTGCTAATAAACTATTACTTTAAAAATTGCCTTGATCTATCAGAGCTCGCACCTAAAATATCGGCGACTTATCAATCTTACTCATTTACTCTTGCATTAAATCACCCGTTTCATTGCACTCGAAAGCACATACAAAAAACAAAAATGTCTCAACCATCAACCGCGGGAACTTCGGCCAATATATTCAGAACGCACTGCACGTCAACGGCTTTTTAGTCAAATAATGACAATGCGACACGGCAAAGGGCCCAATGTTTGTATTGATGTGTGTTTGTTTTTCCATTCCACGTACCGGTGGGGTGAACTGTCCTTTTATTAGGGCGGGAAGTGGTCCCAACTAGTGTTCAGGTAATAATATACAATATACTGGACTGTACCGGTGTGATTTGATTTTCTTTTGAAGTGTCATTTAGAATGCACCTTGTTTCGCTTGAAATTAAAATTACAATCACTTTGTTTGTCGGAGCAAAGAATGTAGAGTATCTTTGACCGTTACTATTTTGTGTTTAAACACGATTACAATTGTGTTTTTGCTTTAAGAACTTATAGTCATCAAATTCTGATACAAGGTTTTTAAGTACATTTATACAGTATCCACATTAAACTATAACTCGATTTCAAACGAACAAAAATAAGTATCCATACGCTGCTTAATGTATCGTGTTTAGTCCTGTTTAGTCAGTATTAGTTTAAAATGATTTATTCGCCGATTCACTTATCGAAAGATTATGAAACGCGAATTCTAGGTACATTTCAATTATGTCAGTGAGGAATTATTGCTATTAACTAATGCTAAATAGTAAAACCTAGCTTACAGGTCATAATCTATGACACTAGATGCACTTTTAGCCACCCTCTCTTGCACATTTTCACTGCAGTCAGGTGCATACACAGTGCAATGACGTCACACGACGCATGCTTCATAATAGCAACACGTACTGAGTGAGACTGGATTCACAGTATATGATGTAACAGTGAGGAATGAATTACTTTAAGAAGTCACTGATGACCTGATCCAAATTAAAATTATGTAACATTAAAATGTTCCTTCCACTCAAATTTTCTAGAAATGTTGACTTCGATGTGACAAGTTTCTTGTATTTTTATTAAAGATTCATTGCGATATTTTTTACGAAAGAACATAAAGAATATGATGCTTTCGGCAGTTGTTTGATCCCAACTTTTTAAGACTATAAGGTTCATGTGAAGTTATTTATTTAATATGATACAAAAGGCAGATTTAAAGCCTCATGGCATTATCTACGAGACAACTTTAGGGCAAAACAGAATGTCAAGTTATACAAACATATAAATTAAATGTGTACTTAATTGTAAAATGAGAAGATGCAGATGCTTTATTTTTTTAATGTTAGATTGCTTTAATAAGTTTTGAACCTCGTTTAATATTTGCATATTGAATAAACCACAGTCCTAATCCTAACTGCCAACATCAGCCCATAGCAGTATAAAATCAGTCCAAAACTCGGTTTCTTCACTGTTCATAAAAGCACTGTGCTAGCTACATAGTTTCATGTTTTACAACCTTCGGATACGAGGTCTGAATACACAAAATATGCAACTTACTACCAGGATAGAATTTGTATGCAACTTGAAATAATGATAGCAGGAAATGCACCAATATATGACTGATTTACATAAAAATATCTGGCGCCAATTATTGGTGGCACTTCTGAATATATGTGTTATTTATTTTATTAATTTGATTGAGGAAGTGGAAGTTGCCTTATCGGAACATCGGGTGATTCAAGTCTGTATTGTCCTAACCAAACTCGGAAAACTAACACGAAGTGAAATAGCTCCCCGCTGGATTTGAACCCACTACCTTCGAGGTTTTGAGCATAGTGCCTTTACCACTACACCACGGACGCAGATCTTAGAGCTGTTCGTTTTTGTCCTTCTACAATATTCCATTGGCAACCATCATCGATACACATTTTTATCATATCAGCCTACTCCATCGCAGAGTTCCACAGGCCAAAAATACTCAAAATACTCACTGTTTCACGTATCCACTATACCAAACGGAGTTACCGTCAAAGCCTGCTTTAGTTACCTAGCTAGGCCTTTTAGGGTTCCGTAGTCAAAAGGCAAAAATGCAACCCTCCCTCTAACTTATTAAAAACTAGCGGCCCGTCACGCGGTTTCACCCGCGTCCCGGGGGAACTACTTCCCGTACCGGGATAAAATATAGCCTATGTTATTCTGGGTGAATGTAGCTTTCCAACAGTGAAAGAATTTTTCAAATCTGCCAAGTAGTTTCGGAGCCTATTCAATTCATACAAACAAACAAAAAATCAAACGTTTCCTCTTTATAATATTATTAGTATAGATATAAGTAGTTTTTTAAAACGTCATAAATTTAATTTTTGAGGAACCCTAAGTGTGCTATTCCGACTCGCACTTGGCCGATTTTTTTAAGACGTTTTAAATTTTATATGATTTACTAAATTGCCGATACTTGACATATTACTTTTTTATAAATCGTGGTACGTTGAAACATTATACGGAACCTTTGACCCCCTCTTCTGACTCGCCCTTGCCCTCTTTTTTTAAGGTTTTTCCATCGTCACAGCGGCACGATTTTTTTAAGACGTTTTAAATTCTAGATGATTTACTAAAATGCCAATACTTGACATATTACTTTTTTACAAATCGTTGAACGGTAAAACATTCTGATACGGAACCTTTGACCCCCTCTTCCGATTCGCCCTTGCCCTCTTTTTTTAAGGTTTTTCCATCGTCACAGCGGCACCGGGCCTGCAATGGACCGTGGCCGGCGACGCCAATTATTTCCCGCTCGGATTTTCCCGCGTCACTTTACAGACCGTGATTGACGCTCGACGCCATTTTGGATTTTCTTTTTTTTTTACACACAAGCGCTCGGGGCATAAATAGAGTACGGCGTGGAATAGGTGAGGTTGACTAGTTCTTTGGTGATGTTTAGAGTAAAGACTTTGCACTAGTGCACATTTTGTTGGTCGTGCAAATCGACAAAAATCTGGTTTTCCTTTTGAGGGTTTAGGGGGCATGGCAGTCTTTCCAATTTAAACCAGGCTGGTCAAATCAGGTTCATAGTTGCAGCGCAGGTACCCTGGGGTCCACAATGGACGAATAACAACGAATATGAAGATAAGTGATAGGCGGAAAAATGACCAAATCTGTATTTAATGTCACCGTAAATAGAACGTATTTATTATTTTCATTTTTTTCTCTAATTTATTACTTGATCTACCCAAAGTATCTTACGCTTACCATAGTTATTCTCCTGTAGTGTAAATAATGTTTTCCGCGCAATTAAATAATCACAGCAGATACCATCAATCACAAAGGGTTACTTTCAAAGCAGATATTAAACATTTTTATAACCCAGAGAAAATATAATCCGTTCTATACAGAAACCATGTCAATAGACGGCAGTCGGAATCATTGTGCTAAAACTGCAGGGTGTGAAATCAGAATAAAAACCAATATAAGTAGACCCCCTACCCTATGAAGTGCAGTTAATTCATTTCAAAAGAACGCACGGAATACACTATGCCTTTGCACAAGTTAACTTGCTGTACAACCCTATTTGTATTGGTTTAAGGTTGTTTTTGCTATGTTTGGAGTTTCGCAGTCGATTTCAATTTCGGTTTGAAATTCATTACCCGTAGCTCTTATGTCGATGTGTTAAGGTCTTTTTTCGCCATTTGCGAATTGTCCGAAGGGTCGGCATTAATTGGACCTTCACCACGAGTGGCTAATATAGTGACACGTGCCTTGTGCATCAGGGATTATGTAGGGAACCGAGTCGGTCGGAAGATAAATGTGTGAACGTTGGTTGAACTGATTGACGACGGCCTTTGACATGGTTTGGGGGGGGGGGGGGGGGGGGGAGTCTGGGACTTATAGCCATGGCTACGATAGCATGAGTGTACTACTATGTAAACAGATGATTGGTTCATTAGGTTTAGACATATTAATGGTTTTATCGTATTGAATTAGAAAGAGAGAAAACGACTGAATGACTCACCTACTACATCATGTTTTGTTGTTGTTCTAATGACTAATGTGCAATTTTATTTAATAATATTATATATTTCTGTTAAAGAAAGGTCCCTCAGATTGAGTTCTTTCTCTACTAAAAAGAAGACGCCAAAATTGGGAATCTTGGTAATGGAATGTTTTTCGGTTGTTTCAAACAAATAACACATCGTTTGAAAAATCTGCTGGTTATTTTTATTGTTACCCCGGTCGGATTCTAGTAGGTAAAACACCTCACATATTTTCTATAAATCAATACCATAAGTGCTAAATACAAATGTCCACAGCATTTCAATATCTCTCCGGAAATAATTTACGTGCTCTCTCCCCCTTATTAATGGGGGGAAGCTCGAGAACTTTTGTAAACATAATCTTTGACAGGACGTGAATACTGATTCGTGGAATATAGTATTGGAAATATGAATTCATACGTTTGCTCCTCTGTTGAAATTGTATGAAAGCAGTTTCGAATGTTGTAGTGATGTATTCCAACTTCGCTGTTAGTCCAAGTATTAATAGAGCGACATATGAATAGTTGAAAGGCGACCACTATCCCAAAGGTACTATTTCAATCCCACATAATTAGTTCTGTTCAGCTTTTATTGGAGTGTCTCGAAATGACCAAAAGGGTTGTTACTGATCACTCATGGATGCAGATGCGTTGCCTGCCATTGAAACCCTATGACTTTCCAAATTGAGATGTGGCACATAATAGAAATGTCTTGGAAAAGGTAAAAAGCTTTTTTTTATATATTGAGTAGATATCGTTGTGTGATTAGGATCCATGATACTTTTTGTTTGTTTATGCACGATTGCACGACGGCTAAGTATTATCATAAAAAATAACCAACTATAATCGAATGCCACTCCAAAAATATTCATTGCATCACTAGAATGCAGATTTTGCATAAACCTAGTTTTGTTCCAAGTAAAAATAAGACCGTCTATTTATATTTACGAGATGAAATCGATTCAGCTTCCATCTGAATATGAACAAAGATTACGGTTATTGGTAGATAAGTCAATGTTACTGGGAAAATATGGAAAAGCTCGGGTTTATTTAGATCTTATATTGTGGTTGTGTGTGAATGAACTCGTTCTTTTGTTCTATATATTTTATTAGGATCGTAGATATCTGGTGTAACTTCTATTCAAGTGTTGATACAAACATTTACATACCTATGAATAGGCTATGACAAAGAATCTAGGGCACATGTATTGTAACAACACTATACGGAAATTGATAATCTGTCCTCGAGTCTTTCAATATCTCGATAACGGATATTATTTTGTCATGTATTTTTTGTTAAATTGCTTTTCAGCAACTTACTATTACTCATAAATTCTACGAAATAACGCCCTGATACTCGTTGTAAATCCGATAAAACGCCGTTCAAAAATGGTCAATTTACCACTAATTGTCGCTACACAAAATGGCGTCTCAATCCGCCATTTTGTTAACAATAGCCGCCATCATTCATTAGTGTCGAAATCTCACAATAACACACATTACCCGGCTTCACCGAATTGGGATGAAAGGACAGTTCGCTGGGCTTCCTCTGGCTATTGTTGGACTTTTTGCAAGTTCTTTGGCCCTTTTGATGGTGGCAGGAACCGGAAGGCTGTAATGAAGCCAAGTTTCGGGCGTGGGTATCGGTAAATGTCACTTTTAAGGGTATTGGCCTATATTTAGAGAGCACATCGATTTGGTTGGATACTCGTGTGTGTTAATCAATTATAATTATCAAGTGTGTTTTAATATGTTTTTAAAAGAAATAAAGAAAAAAACGTAGTATAAGGATTATTCGGTAAAAGATGAAACACTTGAAGGGTTACTTGTGTGTCACGTTCCGAAATTATTTTCATCTCCACCTACATATCATTTACATTTTTAATAAATACCTTTTGTATTTGCATTAAAACATTATACTTACCTACTTCTCAATCAACTGTCACACAACCAAATTTAACTTATTTTAAAATGTTTTTTTGGTTACATTCACCATTCAGTATATCACATATAAATGGACGTTTGCACAAAGCCAAAAAGCTTTAGTTAACAAACTGTCTAAAACACGGAAAACCTATCAAACGTGAGCCTCGCTCGTAATGTAAATAGTTATTCGTGTTGGAGTTTCTGTATTAATTTTTACAAGTCTTTGACGCCCGGTTGTGTTTTAACAAACATTCAAAATGAAGACTCAAAATGGGAATATTTTGAGCATATTTCGAACACATCCACTGAAGAAGTATTATGTATTAATGAACACAATGCCGCATTTTTTATGATTTCTGTTCATATCTGTTAATATTTTTTACATGCTTATTATAAGTTGAGTATATTTAAGTAAGTTAGGTGTATAGTTTAATGATAAAGAAAAATACAACAGACCTTGATCATCTAGTGGTTCAAGTAACAGCCGTGGGTTGAGGTCCTGGGTCCGATTCCCGGGTCGGGCATATTTGTGCCGGTTTTTCCGAACACAGTCCAGGTTGGTTTGGTATGGAGTGTTCGGATTTTAGAATACCAATTAAACAAATCTGTTTTACTAATAATGATTTTTCTTTTTACAGGTAATTTCTAAGCTGACTAATTGTGCCAACGAATGTATGTAAGTGGAATAAATAGTTAACTAAACTTTGACCTTATGCGAATGCCAGCTACATTTAAATATGCATCAAGAGATCCTTACAAGTTAGGGCCCAATCTCAGAGCATTATTAAAATGTTCTACCATATGTGTCTTTAAGCCTTCACTAGTGTTACCATGTAAAAGAAAATGCAGGATTCTCCTAAAAATAAATAAAGATTTCTAAATCAAAATGCTCGTTACACGCTACAAGTAAGATTTACTTTCTGCTATGTAAATGAGTGAGCCACCCGTCGGGGTGTACATATTATTTGTTATTTAATTATTTGAATACTTGTGCTTTTTTAGGGAACCAATTATAATTACACTACGCTATGGCTGAAAGGCACGAAGCAGAAAAGAAATCTCATCTCATACCTTATAATAGCTATGTTGGATAATGCGATATTTACATATAGATATAACCCATGATTTATATTGAGACAGGTTTATAAACAATATTACTTATATAACCTATATAACCTGGTTATATAACCTGTCCCAATATAAGTCTGATGTGTACCCACTCTAAGGCTAGACGCATTTTATAGCCTACCCAGCGTTCGAATTGAAGAAAAACAACTTTTATTATTCAAGAGTTACGAACGGTAATAATGAACACGTGTGTTTTCTTATTCTTATTTTAAACTAGCTTTTACCCGCAGCTTTGCCCGCGTAGAAAGATCCCTGTTTTATCCCATGGGAGCATTTGATTGGGATAAAAAGTATCCTATCACTTATGAAGCTCATACCCTACCTGTATAACAAATTTCAACAAAACCCGTCCAGTAGTTTACGGACAAACGTCCAAACATAACATAACATAACATAAAAGTGGGTATGCTCCATCCTCGACCGCATCATCACTTTCCATCAGGTGAGATCGCGGTCAAATACCCACTTATCCCTTAATAAAAAAAAAGCATTGACTCTCACATTTATAACATTAGTATGATTAGTAAGTAATTAAGTATGATAGTGTCAGTAGCCCTTCATGCTGAATTTTAGCGCGAACGTGATTTAAGTAAATTAAATAATTGTAATTTAAGTGAATTAAATGCTCCCATGGGATAAAACAGGATTCTTTCTAGGCGGGCAAAGCTGCGGTTAAAAACTAGATTTTCAATATTATAACTATCATGCTACAGCTAAATCATACTACTTTGACACAACACTGCTTTGCACTATAGATATTCACCTGAATAACCATTAGGTAATTCAGGATTGATCGAATTCAGTACTAATGAAAATGGATAAATGCAGTCGAATGACTGGGCTTACCAGTATTATTAATCCATAGAGAATTCCAGAATTTGTATGTGAATAGTCCAAAACTCAGCTACCGGTCAAATTATTGATAGATACAGGTATAATAATTAATTAGCATGTAAAAAGCTTGATATAACATATACAAATACATATAAGAACTTTGTTCGCTAGAAAACTCCGACAAATAGCGTTTCAAACGAATGTTGTAGATATTACTACAACATTGAAGAGATAACGCAGCATTAAGCGTTAAGCAAATAACAATGAGAAATGCGTCAAGTGTACTTACGGGCGCGGTAACTTAATGATCAAAGCGCGGTGCAGGGTTCGATCCCCGCCTGAGCCAGCTAAGATCAAATAATTATTTTCTATTAGCTATCTGCCCGCGGCTTTGCCCGGATAAAAATTAAACCGACTTCAAAAAAACCGTAAACACAAAAATGTAATTTTCTTAAACTATGTTAAAGTAATCTTAAACATACTAACTGAAGTCGGTGCTTCTTCTCTTCTGTTTTTGGGCAGGCACCGACTTCAGTTAGTATGTTTAAGATTACTTTAACATAGTTTAAGAAAATTACAGTATGAGGTAATAGATATTACGAATTATTTTTTAATTTTTAGTTTATTTTTGTGTTTACGGTTTTTTTGAAGTCGGTTTAATTTTTTTTTTAAAAGTCAGTTTATTTCATGATTTTTAGTTGTGTAAAAGCGTTGTGAACTTAATTATTAATAGTTGTTGTTAAGAGTGAATGAGAATGTGGATAAATTACTTGTTCTCGCGTGAAGGCCCAGCGAGACTTCTCGGCGAGAAATCTCGCCGTGGGTCTGGATGTAATATACACAAGTATCACGTTAGCCCTACATACATTCGATCGACCAATTGCAGTTCTGCCTTCCAACTCCTAACCGTTAAGGAGTACTGTAGCTTCATCATCAGCACAGTAGCATCAGATGTTGATTCAAGCATACCTCACAAGCAACATGTAAGCCCTACATACTACTAAATAGTTTCCATCGACCAAATTGCAGTTCTGCCTTCCAACTCCTAACCGTTAAGGAGTACTGTACCATCATCATCAGGACAGCAGCTTCAGATGTTGACACCCTGAAGCATATACCTGAGTAAGACATGATTACGTAACAAAAACACCATACGAGCATACAATTTTCGGTGGTTGCCCTCGATTTCTCCTGGATTCCATCATCAGATCCTGGACTGGTGAAAATGGGACCACCTCAGAACTGAACTCTATACAACAAAAAAATTTTTTTTTAAATCTGTCCATAATTGACGAAAATATCGGTGAACATACATAAAAAAAAAAAAAAAAAATATTATACATACAGACGAATTGAGAACCTCCTCCTTTTTTGAAGTCGGTTAAAAAAGCACCCTATTACATATTTATTCCGGACTTCTAACATTACGTCTGCAAAATTTCAAAACAATCGGTTCAGTAGTTACCGCGTGAAAACGGAACAAACAAACTCACTTTCCAATTTATAAATATTAGTAAGGATGTTTATCATTATAAAAATTGTGCTTTCCATATTTACTAGTGACATAACTTTTTTTTTTCAAACTACACTTTGCGTTTCACCGGGCTTCGAACTCACAGCCAGTAACGTGAACTGCAACCGACAGCAGTATCCTTACGTCGGGACTGCATCCGAACTGCACTCCTGTCAAACTTTCCGATGCAAAAGTGCAACAATACTTCCTATTCACTGTTGATGGCCGTAGGATGTAGGCTGTGGCTTTTGCCAGTTCATTTCTAGGGATGCAACTAGCTAGATCACTTGCGGATGACAATACAAATAGTAGGTATATATTTCACAACTCCTTTGGTCCGATTTCGTGGTAAGTGAGAATATAAAAAGCCAGGACCACCAATAGTGAAATCATACTGTCAAACTAATATTATGTGAGAATTTATTTCTTTGGATTCTTTTCCGTCAATCACGCTGGAACAACTAAACTGATTTTGGTATACAGGCAGGGTATGGGCTGACTTAGGTGATAGGATACTTTTTATCCCGATTAAATGCTCGCATTGGATAACACAGAAATCTTGATAACCCATGCAAGGTCGCGGGAAGAAATAAGTTATAAATACACTTAAATCCCATTGATTATGCTTTCATCGTGTGTAGATACACAGTTTCCACTCTAATCAGAGATTATTAGTTGCAACAAATTAGATTGACAGAAGTGCAAATTTATTTATTTTTTCGACGGATAGTCCATTAGTCGAGGTAGGCTTTGAGCTATAGTAAGTACGAGTATATAGTAAAACACTATGTGTGCGGAAACCGAATACCTTGCGAACTGAGTCGCTTTATATAAGTTTAAATATATTGCTGAACGATACCTAAGAAAACAGGCAGACATAACAGAATAAGACACCTGAAAGTCTATAGTTCTCCAGTTATAGAAGTTTGCTCTTGTAATAAGCTCACAGGGCGACACCGCAGCCCCTACATGTAGATGCGCGGCTTATACGCTCCTTGTAGGGTTGTCACTAACTAGAAATTATGAAGTCAAAATATTTTTAAATCTTTGATATTCCTTACAAGATTTCCTTTATTACAAAATACAAACTAAAGAAAATAATGGTAATACGTTATAAGTTTAAATATGTTGCTTTCTACATTACGCCATGTCCACGCCAGTATAGACCACTGTTTGGTAGAGGCCCAAATGGGCCTTTTCTATGTATAAATAAGGTGTGTATCGCTGAATAATCCTTTGAGCCCAAAGTCACGAAATAAGATCAATTTATGAGATTCATACATTTTGTTGATTTCAATTATAGTCACCTCACTAGGCAAGTTAGTGATCGCAGTAATTAATTTTCGACGCAACCATTATTTCAATTATCACAAAACACAAAAGCATTCTCACTACAAAACAAAATCAAATGCTTTTCATAATGAGCAACATAATCCTACCACACAACATGATATCTATTCAGTTAATGTTTATTTACAATACATTTTGCCGCATGAAATAAAATACACAACATTTTATTTTATGTTCGATAAAATTTAATAGTGCGTTTTATGCAATACGCGTGGTTTTAATATGCGAGTTATTTTCAATATGAATATTCCTGTCAATGGCATTGTCTGATTCCGTAATGGGTCTTTGTTTAATTTTGATAGTTAAATTTTACGGGTAGGTACTGACGCGTTATTTAATTTCATTGATATTAATGTCAGTAACATATTATTTTGTATCTTTGTTAATTTTAGTTTGATTGATGAATCAAATTTGAATGAATAAAACATGTCATTTTTGCTTGTCTGGATCAACATGTACATATCTATAAATATTTTATATGTAATTCCTCAGGGGTTTCTGAGATCTCTAATATGTACAAGTGTTTAAGCTACTTACAACAGTGTCAGATCAATGGATTGATTTAGTCCGATATTCCTCATTATGCTGCCGACGTGATCATTGTATAAGATTGAAAACACAAGAGCTCTCTTTGATTTTTATGAATTTGTTTGACCTTCTTCATAAACTTATTTATTTGTACATGATTTTCATTATTTGTTTAAAGAGTATTACTCGTTAGTGACAACCCTACCGTCGTCTTATCGCAACGCAGGTACGCTTGACGGCGCTACGTCAATAGGCGGGATCGTCTCTCGACGTCGTCGTATATCAGAGCAAAACTATGGTTTGTACATACCAATACGGTTGCCTGGCTTTTGTGGCTGCATGAGAAGAGCAAGGCAATAGATTGTCATACTTAAAAACTCGTATAAGCATTCATCGCTTCCAGATTCGAGGCCAGGGTCACTAACCACTATACCATCAGGACCATAAATGAAAGAAAAGATAAAATACAGCTTAAAAAAATATCTTTTTGCTTGTGGCAACCCTACCGTCGTCTTATCGCAACGCAGGTACGCTTGACGGCGCTACGTCAATAGGCGGGATCGTCTCTCGACGTCGTCGTATATTATACCGAATCATAGCTAAATTACTGTTCGTACATGCCAATACGCTTGCCTGGCTTTTGGAGGCATGAATTTTTGTATTGTGTATTCGCTCTTATGAGTAAATTGTGTAAAGATAACTTGCTTTTATCATCCTTATCATTATTGGTAATAAAGAAGGAAGAATAGTTTTTCTACTTATAAAGGCTTCAAAGAGGCACTTATTTGAAATCGCCAGTTTTTTACACATCGCTATTGGTTCCTCTACTAAAGTCAGTTGGCGTCATAGCTAAGCAGGCAAAAATTGTTTCCAAGTAGCATTTAAATCTAGAAAACAACATGCTTCAATTTTACGACCAAACTAAAATTGGTTTTTGTTTTTTACACTAAAACACATTATTTGCAGAAGGTAACATTTGAAAAACAAATCACTAATACTTCTTAATCCACTGTTGTAGATCGTAACACCTTTTTCAAAATAATTAATTATTTCCAAACAAAACAAGAACAAAAACCCAGTTATTGTTTTTCTTCAAAGTATTTTCAAGTTAACGTGAGAAAATCGCCTTCTCCGAAGAATGTATAAAGGCGTCTCAAGCTACACTCCGGCTGAATCGTTATTATCTCATTAAAGGTTTTACAAGCCAGGTGCAGGGGTAGTCAACTCGATGTGATTATGTAGAATGGAAGTGGAGATAAAAACTGATATTCGAATATGGAAGACATGAATCAATCATAACTTAAGTGATAAAGGCATGTTTTTCACTCTTGTTAAGTTGTGGATGTCCATGGGCGACGATTTGCTATCAGATGAACCGTTATATTAGATTTTGGAATCTGTATTTTAAGAAAATTATTAATTTAACATGTAGTTATATTCCATACTATTATTTCGTTTTATTTATATTAGTTATTTCTGTACTTTCCATGAATGCTACGAATGTATCAGTTCGATTAGAATCCAATAACATCGAGCGCCACCCAAAAACTTTCAAAAGAAAATTACCCGGCGATTTCCACAAAAAATCATAAAACAAAAGACTACGCTCACATCTGCTCATTACCCCGCTCCCTTTGACTCGCTGCCGACCCCTGCGCCAGCGATCGCCAAAATTGCCAGGAGATAATCTTGAATAAAAATAAAAATTTCTCCTAACAAAAAACCAACCCGACCGTAGTCTGTAGGCCCGACTCAGATTAAACGCACGCTCTGCAATATTTTCCACAAAAGGATACCTTAATCCCTAACAAGTGGGGAGCAGGCCTTAGGGGAGCAATTCTGGATATCGCTCTCTTCTCCACACTGAGGAATAGGCGATAATTACTTGCCAGGGTTGGCAGAAGGAAGGATTTTTCTGAAGTAACAACCTTTTAGTTTGAAAAGACAGGTGGTAGTGCCTTTTAAAAATCAAACTTAATGCAATTGCAGCAAGTTTTACAAGTTATACTACGAGTAAATAATGGTTATCTAGTTTCTAGCTAGAAGTATATTTTAATGAGCTGATGTTCAGTTTCTTACGAATTCAGTTTTACCTTGAATATAAATATGTATGTTTTTAAATAGAGTATGATTTTGTATATGGAACTGTTAAATTTAAAAAAGGAATACATACTTTTATTGACAATTGAGTTTTCACAATTTACACAATTGTTTTCACCATCATTTCAACCATTCTCATCTACAATCTTTATTTTAACGTCCGTTTTATTCCAGTCTCATTTTAAAGCCAACCACGAATAACTTTTTACGACAGTCTGTTTCTCGTCTAGACGCATTTGGTAGCCCTAGCTGTCTAGTCTAGAACGCTGATTACTCAGTAGCGGTTCTGTTGCGTTAATATTCGTTTTTCTTTAATCATCCAATGTGAACTCGGAATAATCGTCCGCCATGTTTCTTCTTTTTAAGAAAAAGCAAACGTGCTGCATATTGTCACTCGATAGTTAGTGATCACCGCTGCTTATGGACATGAACGTTTTAACGAGGATCACAGATGCGTTGCCTGCCTGTAAACCTGATAAACACCATACCACCCCAACAGAGCTCTGAAGACATTGCTCACCAGCAGAAACAGAACAGTTATGGAGAACTACTTCACTGGGGTCTTTTGTAAGGTGGAGGTACTTCCCCAGACGAACGGCTCATTCGAGTGGAAGTTCCACTAGGCTCTTCTCCTCTTTCATTTGATAAATGATGATGATGCTTTCCCAGCCGATTGAAGTGGAAACATAGGTATTCGTACCCTCTGGTGTGCTATCCAATGACTAACGTAGCCAATCTTAGCAGTAAAGCATCTGATAAATAGGCCTAGCCCGTATAGATAAACTAATGAGTCCAGAAATATTTGCGATTATAACCGAGAATAAATTGGATTCATTTAGTTAATGCTTAATTAACGGCGTAATCGATTGTAGGAGATAAACATGTGTTAGATTTTATCATTTATTTAGTGGCTCATTTGTAGGATGGCTTTGTGGTGGAATTGTATTATCTGCTTTATGTATATAGGTCTTGGAGATATATTCTAAATGGAGCATAAATTCACTTGATGTCTTGTTTTGATTAAAGCTTGATGAATTCAGATTTATATAGAAATGTCTTTGAAAATATACGAGTATCTATACTTGGAACTTATTTTTATTTTCTTATTTTATTTGTTGTCAAGTTAAAATGTCTCATGTTATTTGTTATTATCCTAAGATGACAAAGATGAAACTTTATCTGTATTTGAAACTTTACCAATATAAATCTTGAAACCACGTGATCTTGAAAACACAAGGATATTTTTTTATAATTGTTACTTAGTCAATATGCCCGAGTAAATTTTTGCAGTTTCTCAAACTTCTTTTCAAATTGATAGATAACTCCACTTTATAAAACACGCGACAAAATCTCGACTGCTTCCGTAATACCACGCTTCTTTCATTTCAATATTAATATTCCTTTCCAACATGGCGATGAGTTTCAGCGATCGGAGGTAGTCTTTTTATTGGAACTTTTTTATTTAACGACCGAAGTCGGGTCGCTGCACTCTGTATTGTTCGACTTACTATTGTTGTGTTCTATTCAGTGCGCTCTCGAGATAGTTGAAGGTATAAGTAGTAGAAATGCATTATGTGATTGGGTTCCGTTTTGTATTAAGTTGGGCCTTGGGGTAGGTAATATTGTCATATTTTGATTGTTTCGGCCGTTCGAGTGATATTAGTGTACTATCTTATTACATATGTAGATGCGGTCGGATGCTGCAAAACTTACAAGGATGTCTAGTTTTGCTCGGTACAACTAAGCCACATGCGAAAAATCAAACTAATTGAATCGACAGCTATTCAAACTAAATTATTACTGAAAACGTGACTTTAAGGCAAGAATTGGTTAGGTCGTTAACTAATACTCAGACCATAAGTATAAAAACATGGAGCAGATTGTATTTTTTTGGACATTGATTCAGTCTCCTTTAAATTACATGAAAAAACAAATTAGTGAACCGCAACCTAATTTACGACTATGAAACAAAATTTGCTAGTGTCACAACTTCCAATTTATACCGAAACAAGTTCCCGGTGTTAAATTCCCTCAATTTCCCGTCGTTTTAAATATTAAATGCATTCTCTCGCAACTGGTAACTCGACCCCAAAACGGCACCTTCAAAAGGCCGTCCAAAAAACTGATTTAAGTGCCATAATAAATTAACGAACAAGATACATTAACACTTCCATTGAAACAATAAAACCGGTAAATACCGCGGTACGGGCGTCCCTTCGACGGCGTTCTAATTAAAAATTAACATTACGAAAGGGATGTTTTAATTCATTATTAAAATTCGGCGGCGGAGACTGCGCGGGCAACATTATTCACGTCAAATAATGTATTATCTCACGAGTACGGCCATTGTTTTATTATGTACAGGCCCGAAACTCTTTGTCCCTAATTCTTTGGTCGGAAATCTTTTCTAAACCCCTGAATTGTGGCGGTTAGGCGTAATTACTTCGAGGAAGTGACACTTGGTTGAAAGGGCGACCGAGTTTTTTCGGCCCCCGAAATTGGTGTGTCATTTTTAAAACGCTAATTAAATTGGGGTTGTGACGCGAGAAAGAAGAAGCTAATGTATGATTAACGTTTGACAACTTCTGTTAAGCATTGGTGTCTTGATTTCTAAATACTCAAAAGGTCGGGAGTTCAAGTGCTATTTTAAGTGTAACTTAAACAGTGAAATATCCCATAGCTGTTTTTACTGATACATTATAATATCGTTCAAATCATTCATAAATGCTTGTCTGTTAAGTCAAAGGTCAGTTATTCCGAACTGAACTATGACATTTCAAGAGGCAATTAGCTTGTAAATATAGCTTTGGCTGTATTCTAGTTATATTGAATATGAGATCGAAACCAAACACACTAAAAAATAAAGCTCAGCCAATTTAAACCCACAGTATGGCATTTTAAGCGAAATTGAGCTTCTTGTCTCCTTTAACGAAATTGGCCGTAGTATCACACAGGTTAATTAATATTTCATTTCTCGGAAAGTTCATTAACGTTCCTCATCTCTCTCTGAAGAAACCAACTAAACCACGAACAGTGATTCCCGTATCTGTAATCTACTACAAATGAGCCACATTTGAAATACCGCTCCAACAAAAGCCAATTCTACGGTACTCAAACTTTTGAAAGATAACACCCCCGAAATAAATATAGTCAACCACTCTAACCTGTCTTGTGACTTCCAAACTTCCTTAAATATTGTAGATTTATGCTAAACGCTCGCGGACTTAGGTTTTTTATTGTCACATAAAAAGTTAATTCGAATTAAGTCCGTGTAACTTGGTTCACCCTTCCCAGTTTGACTGTAAGGGTCTAGCCACAGCTACGGCGGCGAGCGGCGCGGCGAGCGGCGCGGCGAGGCCGGCGACGGCCGCCCTAGTCGTGGGTATGGCCGCCGCGCGTTCGCTCCGCGCATCTCGCCGCCGTAGCTGTGGCATGCTTCATACAATTTCCTTTATTTGATTTTTTCGCTCGCCACTTTCGCTGGCGCAAGACGCATCGCAAGTCGCACCGCTGTGGGCTGTGGCCAGGGTGTAATGGCGGTAATAAGTGAGCTATTTTGCGAGTGTGTTGGGTATGAAATCCTTTATTTATTGGAGGGGTGGGTTTGCAGTATAAACTTAGGAAATAATTGTACTTTACGTTATATTTCAACTGAACTTGTTTCTGGAGTATAAATAGTGATCATTCATCACTACGTAGAAAACAAACTAGTATTTTCTGTCCGTCTCTATGTATGCTAAGAGAGGTAGAGCTTTGTGGAAATTCCACTCAAATGAGCCGCTCGTCTGGGGAAGTACCTCCACCTTACAGAAGACCGCAGTGAAGTAGCACTTCGTAACTGTTGTGCTATGTTTCTGCTGGTGAGTAAGGTTGCCAGAGCTCAGTTGAGGAGGGTATGGGGTTAAGGACGGCAACACATCAACGATATCTCAGGTGTCGCGGATGTCCATGGGCGGCGGTGATTGCTTACCATCAGGCGACCCGCCAGCTCGTTTTCCGCCTCTGACATAAAAAAAAATGCTATAATCTGTAAAACTACGCAATCGATTTCAACGCGGTTTTATTATCAGATAGATTGATACAAGAGAAAGGGTATGTGTGATACACATCCATATTATAGCCATGCCAATCCGGGGTAGATTAGTTGAACATAAACTCGTGTTAAAAGTATGTACATCCGCTATTCTATTTATTTATATTTATTTGGAAGACTAACAGCTAAAATAACTAATGTAAGTGTTACTATACCCATAGTTCTCAGTTTTCTGCCAGATGTAACTGATAGTTATGCACAAAATCCTTTCAAAATAATTACAAAAACACAATTATTAAACATGTCATCATCCGCATTTCCACAACCCTTATAAATGGAGCGCTAACGAAAATTGATTGTTCAATTCGAGAATGAAATCAGAGAGATATCAAATATAAAGTTAATAAACATAATGTGTCAACAGACAAAAGGCTATTCAGAACAAACAAGTTAAAATGGGAGTGGAAGCTATCAGCCCTTTGTCTTTATACTGAAGGAAATCGATTTCCCCCCCATTTAATAATATTTCCATAAGAAAATCACCCTTTACCGATCGGAGCCGTTTTAAGTCCTTTGTTTTAGGGGACATTGGATCCTGAAGTTTTAATAATTTAATTTTTATATCCCCTTTTGGGGACGGAATGGTTTTAAAATACTTTTTTAAGTAGGCAGCGTTAAGTCTGTTATAATTAGGGGCACTAGCTTGTGGGGTTTGTTTGAGTTTATGAAATTATTTTTTAAGTTATGGAAACTGGGGACTGGTTGTTTTTAATACGAATGATTTGTTTCTTTTTGTGCAAAAAAAAATTGTTTGTTTTTTCTTTTGGACCTTAGTATTTATTATGAAATGAAAAATGTTATTTTCTGTAATAGGAATATTGCAAAAAGTACATACAATTTTGTTTTAATTGCTCTATAATTTTCGTTTAGCTTTATTATTACGTAATTTGTCAATAGATATCAAGAAACAAAATATCTAATTCAATTTAATTCAAAGCACAAATCGTTCGCTCATTTCGCTCAGATCTCATGACCGACCCGATAGGTAGGTATTCTCATACCAGCGTTCTACCAAATGACATTTGCTCACCCCCAGCTAAGTTAGTATGAATAGTAAGTGGCATCCGTCGCGACAAAAGGTAAAATATTCTAACGGCCCTACCCGCAAAACGTCAATAGTAAACATAGTTAAGATTCTTTTTCGCTTTTAACTCCTTTGATTTCCAAATCTCTAAAGGATCGAAAAGACAGTTTCACACCTCCCCATCGCAAATTGGACTTTTTTTCTTCGGTGATAGAGTTACGTTTGTTTCAGCTCGTTTAGATACCCTCCTGATATGAATTATTCAGGTAGCGTTTAATAACGTGGCTTGGTACCTTTGCCTCGGGCAAGGGCGACGCGTGCGACATCTCTTGTCTCGTTCTTTTTCATAGAGAACAAAAGAGAGGGGATGATTTATGTGACATAACACGATGTCGCTCAGCGTAGATTAGGTGGAAATGAATTGGAGACGGATCAGTCGAAGGAGGAATCGGGAATTGATCGCCTTTTGTTTTATATGACGAATGTTCCGATTTCGAATTTCAAATCGAGGTGGGTTAAAGTATCAAGATCTCTTTGTTCTAGTGTGTAAATTATCTTCCAATGATTTCTGAGTGTTTGTTTCAATTTCTCGAGTAGAGAACATTTTCAAAACATGATTCATGTAAGATTGTATGTCTTAATATCTAACTGTATATGATGTCTCAAATGTATATCATATTTTTAGCTTAAAGTCTGATTTGAAATAACGTTTTAATTTAATATACTGCACACAAATCTTGCACGAGTTTTCTATTTGAAAATCAGAAGCTACAGTTTTTCTATCTATTATTTTCATTCGTTTTTTCCTGTTTACTTTCCGTTCTAATTCCAAAGGATTAATTTGTATAATCGAATAAGCTTCCTAACGGTATCAAGAATTGATTGTTTTAAAATATGTTGAGAATTTAATCGCTTCAAAGACGATTTATATTATTTTTTATCTTTTTAAGCTTTTCTTATAATGGTTGCATTGATCTAATGGCAAAACTAAGAAGTTGGATTTTTAATTTATGGGGTAAACAATCAAAATGATACTGCATTAAATAAGTTTCAAAGTATATTAATAGTTTTTAATATATTTTGAAAAAGTTTAAGCGGGAAAGCGTAACAAACAGACAGACAGAGTAACTTTCGCATTTATAATATTAGTAGGGATAACCATAGCTCCTTATATCCATCTATAGTTCATGCAAAACTAAACTAACATTGTCTTTCCAGGTACGTACCATTGCAATTCAGTGAAGGTAATCTAGTGCCCAAGTTTTTACTGTTAGATGCACTAAATCTCTACGCTACAAAGAAGTTTCCTGGGTGTCGACGTTTGTAGAGCTTATATCGCAACTTTCTGAAGTAGAGACATGTAATTTTTGAGAGTTCTCTCTACAAAGGAATGGTGAAAGCCAAGGGAATGAAAAGGAAATGAAAATGGTAAAATGGTCGGTGTTCAAGCTATTCTTAAGTTTATTTCTGGCTGGTCGAAACTAGATTTCAACTAAAAAATCCAATCTATTTTTTTTGTCCTACCTGGGATTCGAACCTAGGACACCTGACAAAGCCATCGCTTTAACGTGCAAGCTACGAGTATAATGTAGTTGGTCTTAAAAATATCGGGTATTTTTGTATGATTTTATGAATTCCACCCCTGCTGTAACAATTGGTCTCATGTTAAGTTCCTATTTTAGTCAATTCAAGAGATGAAATAATGCAAATTCGACATCAATCTGCAATTGAGAATGGGTCAAAATATTTTTTCAAAGCTCAGCTGGGGAGGGTATGGGGCAGGCAACGCATCAGCGATACCTCTGGTGTCGCGGATGTCCATGGGCGGCGGTGATCGCTTACTATCGGGCAACCAGAAAGCTAGTTTGATTGCTTACCATCAGGCTACAAGCTAACTCGTACGCCGTCTCTACCATAAATTAATAATTGTTCCTTTCTGATTTCTCTAACACGTAGCGCGTAAGCTATTTATCACAGATTCAGATCAACTTATGCTTAGTGAGCAATGTGCCAGGCTAAACACAACCTATTAACAAACTAATACAATATTCTGGATATTCTGAAGTCAAATTACATCGTGAATGCTTGCAGTTTCGCACCTCCCTTGCATTTCACACCGGTTGACCTAATTCACGATGCGAGAGGGAGTAAACAATACAATCCTATTACCATCATGGTCTTTAATACTGAATGACTGTTGGGGAGGTAGACCATAAAATGATTACGTTACATTAGAGCTGTTGTAGCATATTTGTGTAGGCGATTCACCCTGGCTTTGCACGGTTGCAACTAAAATTATCAGTGTTTTTCTACTATATTATGCACATAAACCTTCCCCTTTAATCACTCTTTGTGTTAAAAAAAAAATGGCGAGAAAGTTTCAAAGATTCAAGCATGAATAAGAACAGATAATAGTGACTATCTTTTATATCATGCAGTGATGTACCAACCATTCATAGCTACGCTTTAAACTGACTATATCATACTGATATATTTAAATCGTTAGATATAACCTCGACACAGGCCCCCTAAAGTAAAGCGACACTCGCTTCACATCTTAAAGTAACCAGAGCAACCAACAACCGTCCCGTCACTCAAAAAAATGACACACTTTTGTGTCGGGAATCTAATCTATTCATAAAACGATGTTAATGCGGTCATAGTTCAATTTCAAATATAAACATAAACATAATGAATCTGGATAAGCAATTTCCACCATGCAGTCACGTGACCTACATATAGGCAGCCATCATGGAATAGGGAGCCAATATCACAGAAAATGCCCGTCCAAGTTTACTGCGAAGTGTGTAAATACGTTACGACGGGATAAATCATAAATATCAGGGTGTTTTTTATTAGTTGAACAAACGGTGTGGGAAACGAGGCTGGGGAAAGTCCTGGGTTTTGTCAGGTTTGTTAAAATTATAACATACTAGCCTTCCGCCTTCACACACTTTGGGTCGTTGAGCCATAAAAGTTAGTTAGTCAGTTAGTTAGTTAGTTAGTCTTCCGCCTGCGGTTTCACCCGCTTGAGTTTCTTTTTCCAAATATCCTCCCCTTCCCCCCATTTCCGGGATCAAAAGTACTCTATGTTCACTGGGGATAGTGTAGCTAACCAACAGTGAAAGAATTATTCAAATCGGCCCAGTAGTTTTTGAGTTTGTTCGTTACATACAAAAATAAAAACTTTTGCCTTTATAATATTAGTGTAGATGTAGAAGTGCAACATTATCAAAAATGTTTTCACGAAATAAGACTAGACTCATAAAAATAAAGGAACTACGCCGGTAGCATAGTTCCTTTTCCTAAATACCAACATGTTTCTTTTCCTAAAAACCATCTTTACTAAAATACCTGCTTAGTTCTCCTGCATAACACCGACCACGGAGATTGGCTCACGTCAGTATGACTGTAACCGATCCACGTTCATTGTTCAAAGTTAACCCGTAACTTATAACCAAGAGTGTTTGTAAAACAAATTTGTTTTACTGCAATTGTGATTCATTGCGGATATTATGCAATGACCGCTGTGCTAATAAAAATGTGATTGTGGTAGGGAATTTTCTTGGTTCAATGGCATCTTTCTTCCTAGTTCTGTTTGTTGGGTATATAAGAAAGCCATACGTAAGCTATGCATGTGCCAGGTGCCTAGTTTTTTTCACTACATAAAGTCGCATCTTGTATGGATTTATTGAAAAATAACTAATTTAAATAAATAAATAATAAATAAATTCATTGGACTAACACACCAATTGCCTAGCCTCAAACTAAGCTCGAAGCTTGTACTATGGATGCTAGGGAACGGATAGACATACTTAAATACATTTATAAACATCCATGACTCGAGTACAAATGCCGATGTTCATCACACAAACATTTGCCCCTACCGGGATTCGAACCCGCGACCTTTGGTTTTGTAGCCAGGGTCTCTAGCCACTCGACCAACAGGCCTGTCACATTGTAATAATAATTGATATGTAAAATTAATTATTTGAATAAAATTTATATGGGTGCTACATGATACGATACATGAGTGAAGAAAATGCATATATTTTAAAAGACTTGTTTCGAAAAATACTCTTTTCTTCTAAAAGTGTTCACTTCACATTTTCGGAACACGTTTCATAAAACGAGAGTTAACAAGAGGTGCTTAAGCCCCTCCAAAAAAACTGATTGTTGAACGTAGTTTACACCAGAAAAACACTAAATTCAGCACGAAATTCAACATCAGTGGAAATATTAATGCCGAATACCGAAAGTTAGTTAATTGGCCCAATTCGAAGACCGTAAACCCTCGACAGGGCAGATCCCACCAGAAATGATGGTACTGTGCTGAAATTCTCGCAAAATCCGCTACACTCCGCACAATATAACATAATCAACACCAGTGCATTGTAGGGTTGTTCCCAAAGTCAACACAAATGTTTCATTTTGAATTTCCAATTAATATTTAATTTGATCGTGCTTTTAATCTCTATAGCTACAAAGAATAGTCATTATTTTGAATTTCGAAGACAATGTTTGAAATATGTTCTATTGATCTGAAGGAATGCTATGCCATTTTGGCTTAACATTGATATAAAATAATTAGTTTAAACTCCCAAATTGGGTAGAAGCCAGGTCTTCTCATAGCACCTGGGCTTTTCCACTCTCATATACTTTCCTAAAAGCAATAATGCGTTATTTGACAATTGTTAAGGACTGGTCGGTATACTACGAAATAGTCATCGTTAGTAAACATGACAATGTGTTACTTATAAAACCAAGGCAATAATTATTCTTGTGCAGTTGGTCGTAAAGACCAACCACCATTGCTACGAGTATAGCTTGAGTTGACAGAATGACATTATTTCTAATATAAAAAAAATACGTCAAATACCCTTTCGCAACCCTACCCGGTACAGTCGCACCAGCGGGCTCCTGACCTAGTTAGCGACTGCATTGTGGTACAGAAAAGTCATATTTTCTCAAGTGCCTCTGTCATTGCGTTGCGTGGAACTTTGTTTCGCTCCAACGCGAGAAACCAGTATTTGACTCGAAAAATGGAAAAAAAACCTGCTGTTTTTTTAGATGCAACTGTACTATAAGTAGGATGTTTGTTGATTGTAACAAAGGAATATGGGGACTACTTTTAAAATTACGTAATAGCTAGTAGGTACTTGTAAAACCTCTGTAATCTGGTGGTTAAGTATCTGTCGTGATCTAGACTCCCTAAGTTCACTTTCTGAATTCGGCTATATTGAATTTATCGGACACAGCTCGAGCTTTTGATCACCAAGCATTTGGTAAGTGATAAATTTAGAGTCCATCTTTGTAAGGAAAATATGATTTCAATTTGACCGTTGGCATTGTCTACGTTTTTAAAATGTGGTAAACTGTGTGAAAACTGCTTAGTTCGAAAATTCCAACAAAATGTGACTTAAACAAGTATATGAATACTTCACCCAATACTGTTTAAGTTTGCTTGATCGATAGCCTCGTATTATCAACGAAAATAAGCTTATCAATTCTGCCTTCACCATATACCTAATACTCCATTGGCGTAATGAAATTGTCCCAACGAATCCCATACAATGTGAAGCCATAAACGCATTGTAATAAACACAATACTTCCCATAAATCCTGCTATAAAGACCATAGTGAATTATAGCTTAGGCTTAATCGCACGAGATAGCGAATTATGCGATGGAATAAGCTATATTTGGAAATGTAAGTTATGTTTTCTTTAATAGATTTTTCTACTCGACTGTAGCCTAAAAGTTATTTTTATGAATGACGTTTTCAGCATTTATATGTACCTCTTTTTGGTATCATTTCAACCTTCAGTTTAAATAAAGAAGCAATCTTGCCTGTTTTTCATGATAATCAACATTGTAAAGGCTTTGATTCAAAAAGCCTAAGCCTTAATGTAGCTTAATCCATAATATCAAAATTTAAGTACATACTAAATTGAAAATTTGGAATTCAACTACTTCTATATGTACCGGTACCTAAACGTCATTCGAATAACACTTCAACATATTACCAAATGTAATTAATACGTGCAAAGAAACTCATATCTATCCTTTAAGAAACGCTCGACACACTAGCTTAATTCATCTCCTTATGACATCCAAAATGGCACCTAAATGATATTACCCATATCCCATAAACAATACTTCGATCATAAATCGCATAATAAAGAGAGTACTGTTAAGGCGCACCCACACTTTAATATCGAATCTATCGCTCAGTATCTCTCGTTAATATTTTTTTACACCCCCATATTTTGGGGATCAGGGATCGAATTATGGGGATCGGATTGCAAGTCATGTGGAAGAGAGGTTTGTTTTCCAATTGGTATTTTTAGGTTTTCATTTGTAGGGATATGTTGATAAAATGATTGCGTTTTAGATGGTATAAGAGAAATACGTTTTATGGAGCTTTTTAGTGACTTATTGCGAAATAATTTGCGTATTTGCTTTGTGTTATTTAAGTTTGAGTCGGTCCTCAGCTTAAATTATATGCATTAAGTAGTGTCTGAAGACAATAGAAAGTTAAGTTTAAAAAAAAACGTACAAAACATATTTTTTTAGTAAACTTACAACAAATCCTCAGGTACATATGTTTAATTTAATTTGGTTTGGGCGAAATTAAACATTAGTATTGAATTATATTATACCACGTTTAAATAGATGATCATTGATCACAAACCGAGTCACGCGCAAAACCATGTCTGAAACGACGTGAGCACAGCAGAACATCTAATTTCCGAGCCAATCCGCCATTTTTCGTTTTTTACTACTTCATAATCTATCCTGAGCGCATAAAATCTGTATCCATTTGATCGGCAAAGTGGTTCTGCAATGCGGACTATGGTTTATTTGATTCGCTTAGCCCGATGGATGTTTTTTGGTTTTTGTTTACAAAATCCAGTTTGGAACGGAGGAAATTTGATTTTTGATTTATCGATGTTACTTTACTTTGGTGCTGCAGGATTAGTTGGGATGAGCTTAGGTTTGAATCATAAGAATTGCTCTTCAAAGAGTTTTTCTGTGTATAATCTTGCTAACTTATATATTCCATTTCAGCTAAGATGGTCTCTTATACTTCTTATACGAAGTTAAACTTTATTTCCAAGCAATAATCTCCACGAGCTATTTTTATGATTTTCCATAGGGTTCTTAAAACTTGAGAATAGTGTCGATTTTCTTTTGAACCGTCAATTGTCACCGAAATCTTTAATTTCCTGTCTTATGAATAGCATTTAGACATAAGTTTTTACCAATTTAGCACCGAATGAATTCAGCTTTTATGTGTCGAAAAATAGGTATTCTATTAAATTACAAGTATGTTAAATAAACATGCAAATTTTTGACGCGTTCATGCTTGCTTATAACATTGAAATTGCTCAACACACACCGTCCAAATTGAAAACCAATAGCGCAAAATCTGTGTATAACTGACGCACGTAACAAGCACACCCAACACCACACTTGTATAATTAAAACCCTACAGTTTTGACGCCAGACCTCAGTTATAGCCTATAACATAATCGCCCGCACGCGACTTCACTCGTTATCTCCCCTTGCTTTAATCACGAGAAAATAAAATATTTTATCGATCTAACGTCCCCTTAACTCGCGGTCCGCGTTTGTTTCTAATCACCATCGAATTAAAGTTCAATTTCCAATGACAAATGTTTGGACCGCAGAGTGATGATTTGTGTTCTTTACGCCATTGTTGTAAATACGATCTTGTGTAGGAAGGGTTAGGGTTGGAAATTGTTTGTATGTAGTCCGGCGGGACGTAATACTGTTTGCGTATTTCGAATTGATATTTCATTGTAACTGCTTACGATTTTGTAGTGGCTTTGAACTTAGCGGATAGTTGTTAATCCATCGATTGTGAAGTAGCGGTTGTTGGTATATCTGTTTATACATACGGCTGCTTTTTGGTGCTTGACGATCGAACATTTATAACTTCTACTTTTAAAACTAATCTAGTATATAGGTGTAGAATTTAGTGGTCTATTTGTTTGAACGCGGTAATATCAGGAACTACTGGTTCGAATTGTTTTTGTGTTGGACTGTTATTTTTTGAGGAAAACTTTGAGCTATAATATAACTGTATGTGTGCGCGGAAACCGAAATCCAGCTGCATTTTTTTCTATAAATAACCATATCATTATTTTCCATAACTTTTATAAATGTGTAAAATATACGGCGGTATTCTGAATAATATTGAAAGTAACGTAAACTACATATATTGTTTGTACATTTGTTATTTCAAATGAAATCAGCAGAAAGTAAATAAATCTCTTGAACCAACGAAAACAACAACAACACGAACCAACGGTTAAAGTCATCAACGCTCCCGTATTAGCAATTGCATCGATAAAAGAAAAAGTTAATGGAAAAAAGCAGAATGCACACATCGCAATCCATGCATGCACGAACCAATTCCAAAAACAATACCACCTTTAAAAAACAAAATTAGAGAACGTCACTACAAATCGTTCGTACTCCATAACCCGATTGGAATCAAATCAATTATCGGAAATCGTAAACTCGCATTCGATTAATCGCAATAGCAGGTTATCGGTAAGTGTTTTTGAGTCGTAAAATCGAAGTTAAATCGATTTGTGATAGCCGATACCGAAATTATGGGAGAAGGAAAATATGACTCGGAAACTGAAGCTATTTGCTCGTTATTTTTTTTATTTATGATCTTTCTTTCCGATATTTTCGGCCAGCTGCACTTGTTGAGTTTTCGTTTACATTGTTAAAAATTACTGGACGCGTCCGATTACTCGCGGCCATTTTTAATTTCCTCTTTCGTATTCTTTTGATTTTTAAGATTCAATCTCGAAAAATCTTAATGATCTCAATATTATTTTCATTTTTACAATTTCGATTGTTATTCCAACTTAATCATTAATTTGATATTTATGAAATGTTCGTCCAATAAATAAAAGGAGGTCTGGTTACAATTATCTAACGGTACACTGTCAGAATAAGTAAACAATTTTATCGTCGTTGAGAGTTAAACTTACCGATGGGTACAATAAAAGCGGAATAAAATTTACGAGTGATGGTCGTTTACTTTACCAGGGTATGTTCAACTTCCCTCACTCTAATTCATTATTATTTTAAACGTTCGCTTCTGTTAGTTTATTTCTGCAGATAACAAAAGCAAAATCAGGATCGATTATATGCCGAAATCTCGAATTGATTTGCCGCATACGCTCTGTCTAGCAGTCTGAATACAGATAACTCTTACAGCTTAAACAATAAGGTTTAATTTAGCGAGATAAAGCTTGAACCGTGGAAAGACGAAGCTAGTGACCTGTGAATCGTTACTCCGTTGAGATAAAGCTCAAAATGGGGTGTCAAATGGTAAACAATGCACATCAAATGACAAATGCAATTTGACGTTCGACCATAAATTGTCAGGAGGAATAATAAAAGATTATCTTCGTAGTAATAAATATAGGGGGAGTACAATAGTGGCTTTATTAGACGCGTGGTGGGCTAATTTTTTTTGTTAGAATCGATACCAGACTATTGACGGACGGTTTTGGTCATCAGACTGAATTATTACTTACAGCTTGGTCCATATGAGTTAACATATAATTGAATTTGCGTAGATTTTTGTCTTTGTTATTTGGTACAACTAGCCTAGCCCCAAACTAAGCTCGAAGCTTGTACTATGGATGCTAGGGAACGGATAGACATACTTAAGTATACTTTTTATTAACATCTATGACTCGAGTACAAATATTGGTGTTCATCACACAAACATTTTCCGCTAGCGCAATTCCAAAACATTTGACATTTTAATTTATTTAAAGTAACTTTGTTTTGTAAGAAATCCAAACAAATAAACTAAAATAAACAATGTTAATCCGTTCTAGGAAATCAGACTTGCTACAAATCTTTAACTGTGACACCATTGTTTCATCAAACGTCACGCATTTGATTCGACAAGAAGTTTTTCGCTCAGTTTTTGCAACAATCATTTGCCTACGTGATTCTTTGGAAACGCAGAAAAACTAAGAGAGCGCCATCTTGCGACATAGTACACAAATGACTATTCGGGTGAAACAAAGTGATCAACTGATCAACAAAAACATGTTTCACAATAAAGTGGGCGTTGTAATTACCAGTAATCTGACAATGTTCGGATGATTGATCTTCCTACATTCACCTTATAGTTATTATTAGTGGTATTATTATTGGAATGCCTCTGTAAAGAAGTTTTTTAATCCTTGTATAATTAGTTTATAGGCTGTGTAATGCCGTTTTTGTCTTAAATAGTACTTCCCTATCCCTTTCTGGATATACCTACGCCATTCCTTACAGTGGGTGTCGTAAGAAGCGACTAAGGGACATTCGATGGAATGGTAAGCAGCGTTCCCCTACATTTCATCGTTCACTATATTGTGATCACCAACCTGCATGCCCAGCGAACCGAATATTGGGGAGGCTAGCAACGATCTGATGATGATGATGATGATAATGTAAAAGTTTAATCTATACTGCTATAATAAAGCTGAAGAGTTTCTTTGTATGTACGTGCTAATCTCAGGAACTACTGTTCTGATTTGAAAAAATATTTTTGGTTTGGATTATCCATTAAACGAGGAAGGATATAGTTAGGCTTAGGCTATAGTACATATTATATAATGTGCGTGCGGAAACCGAAAACCACGCGGACGGAGTCGCGGGCGGCTCCTAGTAAAAGCTATGAAGGTGTCATGTTGATAACCTATCAAAGTACCTTGTAAGTGTCAATATAAAAACAAGGTTTAAAATTGCACGCGATCAAAATTCCATTGAATTGAATACAACATGATACCCATCGAGTATAAACAGTTAACACAACATTCACTGGAACTATACAGGTTTAAAAATTCTGTAATACTAAACTGCAATGCACATCAAAGAGTCGAGTGCATTTTTCTTCGAACTCACTGACTTATTGACTCAGTACTGAGAATGGCTAGTTTAACGTTTCGTAATTAAAACAATGATCGTGATATGATTGTTATATGAAACCAGACCACCCATTGTGGCTGATGTTTTTATTGTTACTAATCTGGTTTCATGTAATGTAGTTTATATTAAAGACTAGCGGCCGCCCGCGATTTCGTCCGCGTGGATTTCGGTTTTGGCCCACATACCTAGTGTGTTGTACTATAGCTTAAACACAAAATAAACTTTTTGAATTTCAAAGAAACAAACATACGAACTCTTTAGCTTTATTATATTACGTAGATCAACTTATGTTTGAAATGGCTTGCGCGATTTTTTTATTCTTGTAGATTATCTTGTGGGCCAATATTGCGATATCAATGGTTAACATTGGTGGCACATAATTGTCATATTAAAAAGCTTAGTCTATGGCAATGTATTACCCACAGTTAAAAATAAATAATTGCTGAGGGTATAGGGTTTTAAAGGCAGGCAACGCATCAGCGACCCTTGTGGCATTAATGATGTCCATAGGCAGCGGTGATCTTTTACCATCAGGTGACTATTTTCTTGGTTTGCGTCCCGCTTAAACAAAATTAAAAATAAAGAAGCTATTGGAACATTACCAACACTTACGACATAACACAAGAATCACGTAGCCGTTTTTCAGCAAGAAAACATTTCCAAGCTAAGCTAGTTAGCATAAGAGCCAGGTTGCGCCCGCACTAAATCATACACCTCTTCCAGAGTACACTTAAATGGGAAATGCTGATTTATACCTCCGCCGACCAACGCTGTAAACATTAAAAGCCTTAATATTTATGCGAACACATTTAAGAGTAACTTTGCGAGATCGAATTAGAAATGGGAAGCTAAAAACAACTTGGATCGATGTTGGCTGTGGATGTTTTGTTGGCTGTTAGGGGGATATCTGTACTATCTATACTAATATTATGAAGCTGAAGAGTTTGTTTGTTTGTTTGAACGCGCTTATCTTAAGAACTAATATGTAGTTCGGATTGAAAAAAGTTACATAGAACATTTGTCGAGGAAGGCTTTAAACTATAGATAACACTATGACACACGGACAGAGACGCGGGCGGCCGCTTGTACTGTACATATGACAAATGCTATCTACCTTCTTGGTATAGTGGTGAGAGCAATAAGCTCTCAAAACCTAGAAGGTCGTAGGTTCCAATCCTTTTGACGACATTTTCCCTTTGTGCAGGTTTCCCATTGGCTTCGACTATTATCGAAACTAGGCAGACTTTTCTGGTCAATCCAGGGTCATAGTTGTAGTAATCATATGCAACCGAGACAGGCTCTTTTCTGATGGTGATTTATGCGAACACATTTAAGAGTGTCGCAGTAACTTTGCGAGATCGAATTAGAAATGGGAAGCTAAAAACAACTTTGATCAATGCTGGTTGTGGATGTTTTTGTTGGCTATTGGGGGGTCTGTACTATCTTTACTTATATTATGAAGCTGAAGAGTTTGTTTGTTTGTTTGAACGCGCTAATCTCTGGAACTGCTAGTTCGAATCGAAGAAATAAGGCTTTCAATGTGTGCGGAAACCGAAGTCCACGCGGACGGAGTCACCGGCGGCCGCTAGTACTGTACTGTATACATACAAGACAACTTATGCGTTTTTATAATATGAGGCATATTAAACCATGAGAAATATTATATGCCGTTTTATTCGATCCTATAACACTTAGCCGCTGTCACAAAAATTATACAAGCAAATGCCAATAGATCAAATAATAATTTACTCAACACGGAAATCGAACTTGGTATTACAGCATTACAGAAAGTGGCATCAATATACATACAAAGTAACACGTGCTATCCGGCGGGGCGCAATCATTTCAAATTATTTATTAAATTGGACAGATAGCATCAATTTCGATTTGATTCCATTTCCAATCCTGCAGTAGTTACGCACAAACTGGTCATCAACTGTCGTCATTACACTCACGGTCATCAAACATTCACCAGACAATCAGTTATGAATAGAATCGGCGGAATCCGGCGGGGCGAGATTAAAAGCGCTCTGCCGGAAATAGTATAACTACAGTTTTAAAGAAATTAACGGCAAATTAGGACGAAGTAAAGAATTTCACTCACATATTACTAATAGTCAACGTAGCGACGTAGATAGTGCTGATAAAATAAAATAACTATACATACATGCATAATATATTACTATACATTTATTAAATAACTATACTATACATGAATAAATACATTATAAATAATAGATGATGTATTTAAACAACTGGGATAGTTAGACGTCGATTCAGAAGGATCCACCAACCTATGCCCTTTTTTTTCGCAGAAGAACGCTAGAAACTTAAATACTCCTCTCTCTTAAATGGATATCGGTTACGGATATATACGGTTAAGGATCTCCCTTACATCTCTGATCAGCATCACACATAAAACAAACCAAGTTCGTGTGGGACGAACTTAAATCCAATAATTATTTGCGTGCCGGAACCGAAGAATTATTACTTTCCATACGTCCGTATCGTTTCATGTTTGAGCATATCACAGATTAAATCAATAAGTTCTCAATTTCATTTGCAATTCAATCCGTTCACAATGGAAGGGTTCGGTCTAATTACTTATCGCCCGGTTGTTTTTATTGCCCGTGCGAATTATTTTCTATGTTCATAAATTGGATTAATGAGCAGTAAATTCAGTATTTGAGTTGCTTGAGATGTGAGAAATAGGGGCGATATGTACAAAGTTGATTGCTTATTGTTCTTTATTATTACTGTTGAAGTAAGGTTGCAAAGAAATTAAGTCATCGATACACTGATAGGTTTTGAAAACAACTTTTGCTTTTTAGGTAGAAGGGAGAAAATTATTAAAATATACGGTAAATAACATTGTTGTTCCATTATCTAGATAAAAATGTTTTCTCTCGATCAGTCACAATATTATTCTTATTAATAATAAATTAAAATCTAAAATTAAGCAACTAATATTTTCTGATATTAAGATGATATTTCTACAGATGGGTTAAACTCGTGTTATTACATATTATCAAAATCTAAATTTTCCAATAAACACAACTATTAATCTTAGAAATTCTCCGCTACTCAAGCCCTCAAAATAATATTTAAACCATCCACGACAAATTCCATATAAACCACAGATGCAAATCGATTTTCCCTAATTAAATTTCAAACATTGTTTGCGTATATTGGAAAGTGGTTATTTACCTGTAAACTAATATGGCGGCCTAAGGGTGCAAATAGAATGGGGCGATGTTACAACAATGCACGCTTGTCAGTTGTCACGTGGCATGTTTGAATTGTTTCGGCTGTTCAATGGTGACGGACATGTTAGATAACAGTTTGTAGTTGCAAATCTGGTTTAATGGAAATGTTTTTTTGTTTCAGGTATGTTCAGCTTGCAATTGACGATATTAAAATACGGACTATGAGTCATACTGATGATTGCTCGATGGTAAGTGGCAAAAATATACAACTATTAATTATAATAGCGATCACACTTTACACCTGTGAATTCTAAGCATTTTAAAGGTCCATAAAGCACATAAAATACAATATATCGATTGCAACTTGTATTTATTTCACGATACTTCTTTAAATAATCCAAGGTTTTGTATTTAAAGTTCAGTACCTTTTAAAAACTTTTCAATATAAAAGTATTATAAAAAACTTACGATTCAATAAAACTTCCACATTCACATATGTATCTATTATAAACATTGATCCGACTGCGTAGTGAAATGGGAAGAAATATTGAGCAGGAAATATTGTAATGATAATCCAGATCCGTTAATCATAATTACATCTGATTACACTGTAATCGCTCTAGTCAGTCATCCTCTTAATTCTTACTTACCTTTCTTAGCTGTCACGGTTACATAATTGGGATTCTTGTATGTACAAGGGTGTTTACGATCTAAGAATTTATTAATATTGATTTATTGATAAGTGTAAATGAAGGAACACAGTGGGCTGAAATTACGCGTTCAAAGTTCGGCGGCAATATATATAGTATATATAAATTCCATAAATATAACGCACTTAAAACAAAATGAAGCCTACTTGTGTATTTGCGATAGTTTAAAAAGTCATTCAATTGTTTAATTGAGGTTATTAAATATTGTTGGACTAGTGATTCACTTACTATTATTTTGCGAGTTTTGTTTATTATGTTTTTTATCAAAATAAAAAATAAAAAATCTGTATTTGTACGAGAACTTCGACAAAAACTAGTCGATCCGGGATTTCAACGTAAGACCACGTGCGTCACGGTCAGGTACAGAAACTATGTATTGACAAACACAGAAAACATTTAAATAAACAACCAATCCTATTAAGTAAATGTAAATCAATTGCGTTCTGGTAAAGTGCTTACGCAAATATCAAATTGCCGAATTCTATTTAGTAATAAATCGGACTTTTGAATATAACTACTTTTGAACGGATAGAATCGGGGTGTTCTTATATACAGTACTAGTGGCCGCACGCAACTTCGTCTGTGATACAAAAAATCTGATACAAAATTTAGCCTGCCCGGAAATTGAAATCGGGACATCACAGTCAGGTAACCTCACGTCAAATCAGCAAATTGTAAAAGATTATACTTCACTCTCCCAAAGAATCGAATTCACTACCCTTAGACCAGTAAACTAGTAGTTTAACCAACCATTAATAACTTTATCGACGTCCCAACTCAAAGATAACAAGACTTGACAAAGGCATTCCTGCTAACTTGCTTAGTTGCTAACTTAGATTGGCTTGAAAGTGATACTTTAATAATGATAAGTTACGGAAATAGCATTGTTCCCCGTAATTTAAATAAGTTAAGTTGTAAGTTAAATATAAACATTGATTTGTGAACGAGTTTTGATTAGAAACTTTGGTTTCGTGTTCGTTATTTATAGCTATTGTTTAATTTAACACTGTATAGGTTAAATGGTAAATATTGATATTTCATTCAGTGCTTAGATTGTAGCCTTGTATGTATACTGTTACAAAATATGCCATTCTGGGGAGGTACCTTCACCTTACAGAAGAACACAGTGAACTCCTTGGTTCTAATCCCATGTCAGATTACGAAAATTTGTGTAATGGGTTTTCCTATTGGGATAAGTCAGATACAGTCAGGTGCTTTAAAGTTAGGGGTGTAACTTCACCTTTGCGCTACCAAAAAACACGTTAAGCTGTTGGTCCCGCGCCTGATCTCTCTACGGTCGTGTCAGATTGATGTCCCTCCGAACTCATGAGTCCAATGGAATAGGGAGTGCACCTGTACTTGCGCACTATCTCTTGCACAACACATTTTTCGTGCTTGGTTGATAAACCCCATTGGTATAGTGGTTTAAGTACAACTCCGTGGTCTTGAGGCCCACGGTTCAATTCCCTTAGCGGGCATATTTGTTTCTCAGGTTTTACGAGCACCGGCACCGCCTGGGTTTATGATCAACAATCCGCATTTGACAAGGATGGTGATCAAATCAAAACCCATCTTTGTCACGAAAGTATGATTACAAATATTGGAAGTCTTTGCCCTGCAGTAGGACATTAATAGGCTAATTCTATACCTGATCGTATGATTGGCCGCCATAGCCGAAAATCGGCTAGGAGGTTATTATTACATGCCTATCGCGTTTCGATGCCCTCATTTCGGCACGGTTCACCCACTATGAGTTAACTATCTCATTTAACGTGCAACGAAATGCAGTTATTAAGTTCCGAAACCCCGGGTAACTTTTGTAATGAATACAACGCAGTTCATTTTAACACGATACTAAACATAGATTAAACTTTTAATTAAAATAGATGGCTCATTTCAGAGTTTTACCTACATTCGCAGTTTATGTTGCATGGTTTCTCTTGAATTGTTAAAATTAATAACGTGTAAATATAGCTTATTTTCAATTAAGTGTCATCTAATTTTAAAATAAATGGGGAATATGCATGATTTTTTTTTTATCGTTTATATGTTTCTACTAGTTATTACATTACCAAACATAAAAATATCACGTCCAAAATATAAACTATTATGCAAAAAATTTAATATTAAAAATAATTAAAATCGCGATCAATTTAAACGCGGCCATTTTGGCGCGCTTGTGCGTGACGTCAACATTACACGAGTTCGATGTCAACAGCAAAGTGTTTGGTTTACAAAATTACCAAAAAATAAATAAAGTGAGTGAATATCGAATTAATTACCATGGAAAAGTACAAAAAACATATTAGAAACATTGTGTCGTTCCTATGTGTCCAAATAACATCAACACTGCACCTGACAAAGTGTATTTCCTTATGCCGAAAGGTGAAAATATAAGGAAAAAGTGGTGCAAGACGATGAGAAGAGACAATGTTTGACGACCCGCTTGGTGTAATGATCAAGATGTATTACGCAAGGGGTCGCGGGTGCGATCCCCGCACAGGACAAACATTTGTGTGCATGAACATGTCTGTTTGTCCTGGTCTGGGTGTTATTGTATCTATTTAAGTATATTTGTAATACCACTGTTGATTCTGATATCTGTAACACAAGTGCTTAAGCTACTTAACACGGGGTCAGATCAATGTATGTGATGTTGTGAAATATTAAAAAAAATTAAAAAAATGTATCGTGTTTAAGCTGTTTATACTGGTGTGCTCGATGGCACAGTGGTTAGTGCACTCGGCCTGCGGTTGCTAAAGTTAAGTAACGTTCGCAGATGCCAGACATCGGATGGGTGACCGAAAAATTTCATCTCGAGCTCCTCCGTGCTTCGGAAGGCACGTTAAGCCGTTGGTTCTGCGCCTGATCTCTCTACGGTCGTGTCAGATTGCTGTCCCACCGAATTATGAGAGTGAAGGAATAGGGAGTTCACCTGTGCTTACGCACTTACTTGTGCACTGTACTGTAATATATCCTGCGTACCTGGCTGATCGTAAGATCGGCCGCCATGGCCGAATACGGCCGGATGGTATTATTATATTTATTACTGTTGTGAAGATCATTTCAGTGTACGTAAGGATATTAAAAAAGTAAAATACATATCCTACTAGGTACTATTATAAAGGCGAAAGTTTGTAAGTATGGATGTTTGTTACTCTTTCCTTTCACGTAAAAACTACTGAATGAATTTGAATAAAACTTTACCACAATATAGCTTATACATCAGAATAAGACATAGGCTATAACTTTTAAATCAGAATAACACATAGGCTACTATATTTGAGGTTTCTAATGTAAGGTCATAAAAAAATATTACGTAAATCGAAATCCACGCGGACGGAGTCGCGAGCGGCCGCTAGTACAAATATATATTTACAAAACCATGAAAACGATCATTTATCAAATAAATATATACATACTATAACTAATTCACCTCGCAGGTTTTACTCCTCTGAGTTCAGCAGACTTATAATCTGGATTTGAAGCGAAATACTTGGCCATCATAAACACGTCGATTTTCGGAAGATATCCGACTGCGCTTTTACGAAACCGGTTTCAGTCGTTCTCTTAGTCCTTCTTCACAATTAATTAATACTTTGAACACATAAAACTATTTACTTAAGATAAAAACAGCGACACTATACAATAACAATTATTCTTCAAAAAAGAAACCATACAAATAGCTTGTTGACAGCAGACGTCTCGTGTAAAACTGACGTCACATCTTGTTCCACCAATAGTGTTGCGTTTCGAAAATTTGCGCGGTAATATCAAAACAGCCGCTTTTTGATGATTAATTTTCATTACTAAATTAAAATAAATACTAAAAATAATTGTACAGTGTGTTTTCAGTAGCAATAAATGTTTCAAAAAAAAAATATTTTGTCCATATTTAAGTCACGTGCATATTCCCCATTGAGTTTGTAGGTAGTGTTGTAGAAAACACATAGGAGTTGGGATTTGTAAGTGAGCTTACGTCTACGAGTAAAACTCAAACATTCACTACACTTTGCAGTGTACTGATTGAATATGCTTATTTAACCTATGTATAAATACATAATTTAAATAATAATAATAATAATTGATAAATGCCTTGGACTTACACACCAATTGCCTAGCCCCAAACTAAGATCGAAGCTTGCACTATGGATACTAGGGAACGGATAGACATACTTAAATACTTTTATAAACATCCACGACTTGAGTACGAATGTCAATGTTCATCACCCAATTGATTAAATAGGAAGTAAAATAACTAAGAAATAGGTCCTTTAATTTCTCTGTTACTATATGAAATATTTATTACCGTCATAGGTAACGATAATTGTGGTAAACAAAAAATATTACATTTTATAACAAATATGGCTTTAATAAACTTGGTGTAATAAATTATCAATTTCATTTAACCCCCGCGTAGGCAGAAAACGCAAACGACCCTTCTGTGATAAACAGCTTAATCTATGCCATCGTCCACTATCACCAGTTCGTTACGGCGAGATTAATATTTCGTCGCAGTAAATATGTTATGCGGACAGCGAAGTTGCACGGTCAAATTGTTGAAGTTGGCAGCCCTGGGGATTGCACACTTCAGGGCTGTTCTCCTCGAGATTATACTTTCCTGATTCTAAAAATATAAAATATAAATATTTCACAACATCACAAACATTGTAATGATATTTGTTAACGGGACTAAACCGCGCCCGAGCAGACGACGCCCCGCATCACCAGTCCGCTTGCGACCACGTTGTTGTAACGCAGCCTTAACGTCAAGCAGTGAGTAATATAATAATATGTACTACATAATTAAAATCGCGTTTAGGTAACTTCTGTATAATAGGCAACATCTTGACCATAACACCAAGCGGGTCGTCGTCGGGGATTCCATTGTTACTTGGCCTGATCAAAGAAGACAGGCAGCCATCTCATTCTTCTGCCCATAAGAGAGGTAGAGCTAAGTGGAACTTCCACTCGAACGAGCCGCTCATCTGGAGAAGTACCTCCACCTTACAGAAGACCACAGTGTAGCACTTCGTAACTGTTCTGTTATGTTTCTGCTGGTGAGTAAGGTCGCCAGAGCTCAGTTGGGGAGGGTATGGGGTTTTTAAAGGCAGGATTTGTTGATTTCATTTTGCGGCGGTGATATTATACCATTTGGTGAACTCTTCTTTTTTTCTTTTGCAATGTTACATAAAAAAGGCATTCAATTTCTACATAACGAGTATATGACAATGTTGATTAATTTCACTTGGAATCTGAAATGAAAATATCGATGTAACTGATATTTTTATTTAATATTTTCAATAACGTCATCAGTTATTTCAATTCGACGCTCGTTCATCTATTAAGTCGTCAGCATTTCTGATATTTTACGTTTCAATAAATTCGCAATTCTTTACTTTGAACGAAAATTGTGGTTCAAACATTTTCATTGCAACAAGAGGGAATCATTTTATTTCACGTTAAATAAAAGGGGAGAACTAGGTCGTATTGTATACAGTAAAATTGAACCTGTATAATTGAGACCACGTTATCGTAATAAAATTGTATTTCTGTTTAATAACCACGCTTACAAAAAGCGAAATGTCACTAAATCGTTAGAGATCGAAGTTAAAAAAAGTTCAAACAAAACAAACAAGAAACAACAACTCCAGTCTCTCATCCAATCCCTAATTACATACAATGACGACCCTTATTAAAAAACTTAAAGCGAACACTCTAAAAGTAATCTAAGAGAAATTCCGGTTGAAGTTCACCAATAAATAAAAGCACCTCCAAATTTTCTATTTACCTCTAAAGTATTTCTAAGACGTTTATTACTCTGTTCGAAGTTGCACAAATCGAAGGCACTGTCAAAATATCAAACACAATGCGAGAACGGCTTCGGGCAAACTTTTATTGCGAATTTAAACAACAATTCACTGTAATAGCTGGGAGTCTCGCCTGCCCCTACCTCCCTCCCAGATATACTTGCGAGTTTGTAAGATGAGTCTTTTTTGATAGTTTTAATAGATGAAGATACTGAGTCTTGTGACTGGTTAGGTTCTAGAATATGATTACCATTTTACCCAAGAATGATGACGCGTGAGACTATACTAAGCGCACCTTATAAATATACTAAATTAGTCTAAAACAAGCTTTTAGACTTATCCTTTAACAGTTTAGTGAAACATTGGAGTTTTTATTTCTATTTATGCTTGATATTTCCAGGATTTTTTTGGTACACAGCTACGTTATAAAGACAAATATCAGCTGAGGGAGTGTAAGTTACCAAAAGCCATATGAATGAAATTTTGAAGCATTGCAAGACGAGATTTAAACCCGCGTTTCCTCAACTTAACCAGTCTTCGGAAATCGTCGAAACAAAGGGTTTACTGCTCTTTTCTTAAATAAAGCTATTTCTTGGAATAAAGATCAAGCTTAAGACCAATGGCTGAAATTTTCCGATACACCAGACAGAACCCATAAAAACAACCTCCAGACAAGCTTTTATTGACGGACAGACGGCTCTTTAATAGCTTAAGAATAAATTTCCCCCTTCTCCTCTCCCCTCACGTATAGAGCCGTATTAATCACTTTCGCGGGCAAAAACTGCCACTAATTCATTCAAAGTTTTAAATTACATGAATTTTGCACGAGCCAGCTCTATGCTAGTTGGCCGAAAAACTGTGGGACGTAAATTATCAAAGTTGTTCTATTGTAGACATCTGCTGTCCCGTTCTACGTGTATAGTGAATTAATGTATCAAAACTTGGATGTGCTGTTGTTGATGTTGGTTGTGTGTGATGTAAGATTTTAGACAGTATCGTTGTTTTTAGTTCTAAAATAACAATAACGATTTGAGATAAACAAATACTTACATTTTACGTTAAGGAATAGTTAGCAACATCCGAAGAAACGCATTGTTAAATTATTGTACCTACTTTTGAAACATTACTTTTTTTAAAATCACTTTTTTTTCGGACTTTCATTTCGAATCTAATCGTTAAAATTTTTATCTGCACTAAGTTCTATTACAGTCTATTCTACTGCCTCCGTGGTGTATTGGTTAGCGCTGTGCTCAAACCTACAACCGAGATGGCGCTAGTATGATGAAAAGTCGATTCTTCTGTTTTAAAGATTATCTTAAGAAAGATCAGGCAAATTCTTTCTAAAATTAGCTTTGCATTTAATGATAGTATGACTTACAAAACCATATACAAGGTATCAAAATCATCTAAAGTTTTATTCATCTCTACGAATGTATTCAGAACTTTTAACGGTCCAATACAGAAGCCCAGTTAAAGGTTCTTAAACTTTCGCAACAAAATTGCATTGTAAAATCTTTCACGCCACGTTTGGTTTACACAGTTTTTACTGGGAATGTATTTGTTTCTGTCTACAACTTGCAAACGACGCGGTTTGAGAGTAAAATAAAACTTACAGGGTTGTATTTAAGTTAAAGCCCGGGCCCGCAACTCAAATGCTAAGTACTTATGTTGTACTAACTATGCAGACAACGATAAACAACACTACATAAAAAAAAAACTATCGTATCTTATTACAAATGGAACAAATAAAGCTCTCTGTACCTACACATATTGCTATGCCCCAATGGGTCTCTACATTGTAAATACCGCCCTTGTATATACCACTACTAGCGGCCCGCCCCGGCTTCGCCCGTGGTACTTGTCCACTATTTAATGGATGATATTATACATAACATCTTTTTTCGTCGTGCGTAGCCAGTTGGGAGTGGACGTGTACAAATTTGCCTCCGAAATTAAATATAAAAATCATTATCAGTGCAAACAAAAGTGACCGCTATTAAGTCCTCTAACAAACGATTATTGGGTGCATTAGTGTATTGCAAGAAAATACGTCTTTGCAGCTCGCCTGGCAAGGTCACGGACGATACATGCTAGCGCGGGGACCGCACACCTCACCGCTACGGTAAGAGACAGTGACCATAATTGCGGACTCCCTCGCACCCATTGAGCCGTATTGTTTACCTGCGCGTTATTACCTGCCCAACTTAAAAACAAGATGAGCAAGAGTAGTTGCGCGGCTTGCCCCGATGTGATCGACGAGGACAGTTATATGGAATGTAATCGCTGTTCTAAGAAATTTCACCTGTTATGCATTAACATTAAATTATGCGAATTCGAAAATACTACTGAAGATTACAAGCGAAACTGGCTATGTCCAATTTGTCAAACCAAACAACCTAAGAACGATAACTCGTGTGTACCAGTGCGACCTTCTACGCCTACAGGGATGGCAGATATGACTTTTGTTAACACTCGTCGTAAGCTTCAAAATCGTACAGATAGTGACCCGAACTTGCGCTTGTTATCTACCTCGGACACTGGCATGCAAAATATACGCGAAATGATTCGTGATGAGATGCGCGGAGTTATGAAAGACCTAATGTCTGAGTGCATTACTGATTTCAGAAAAACGATTAAATCTCAGTTTTCGGAAATGATGAGCGAAATAAATGAATTTAAAAAATCTTTAGAATTTATGAGCGAGGGCTTTGATAGTATTCGAAATGACCTGACGGCCGCAAAAACAGAAATAGCATTCACAAAAAAGGAAAATGAAACATTGAAATCAGACATACATAAATTAAAGCAGCGCCTCAATGCATTTGATCAGCTTTCTCGCTCATCTAACTTGGAGTTACAATGCGTTCCCGAACGTAAAACTGAGAACTTAGTATCAATTTTAGTAGATATTGGTAAAGCAATCAACTTTAACGTGACTGAAAAAGAAATATTATATTGTTCTCGAACGGCAAAACTCTTACCTGACAGCCCAAGACCTCGTGCTATTTTATACAAATTAAGCTCCCCACGAATCCGAGATTGCCTACTTGCTGCTGTCATCGAGTTCAACAAAAAAAATCCAGAAAACAAACTTAACACGTCCCACCTAGGAATATTATCTACCACATCAAGCCCTATTTACGTTATGGAGAACCTCTCGCCGGAAAACAGGCACCTGCACGCTGCGTCTCGAAAATTAGTCCAAGAAAAAAAATATAAATACGTATGGATACGCGGCGGCAGAGTTTACCTACGAAAAACGGAAACATCTGATGCAATTTTTGTGCGTAACGAAGAAGTGCTCGAGAAGTTGACGCGAGGTTTAGATTAGTTCTTACGTTTAAGGTATAATTGTATTAATGTGTCCACATAAATAGATATTAAAGTACGCTCCTAAATTAAATATATATTTTCAAAATGTTCGTGGCTTGCGCTCTAAGACAAATGATCTATTTATTAACTCGGCTAAATGTGAGTATGATATTATTATCCTTAATGAGACATGGCTTAACAATAGTATAATGGATTCCGAGATTTTCACGTGTTACTACAATGTTTATAGGTGCGATCGCGTAACAAACCCCTTACAGCGCAAAAAAAGTGGAGGTGGTGTTTTAATCGCTATTTCAAAACAAATTAAATCTTGTATCCTTAATAATAATGAAAGCTTTTGTGAGGATTTGTGGATTGAGGTGGACGTGGTCATGAATAAAAAAATTGAAAAACTATTGCTATGCACTGTTTATCTCGCACCGCCTGTCTCAAAAGAATGCATTGAACATTTCTGCGATCGCGCTAACTTCATTATCAGTAAATATAATTGGATCTTAATGTGCGGGGACTTTAATCACAGTAGTATTGACTGGATTGGCACGCCAGGATTACCACTAACACCTAAAATAAATTCAAGTTGCAATACTACAAATGATCTCTTAGAATTTATATCATTTAACAACTTACATCAGGTAAATTATATCACTAATCATAATAACAAAACTTTAGACTTAATTCTTACCAATATAAAAATCAGCGACCTGGTATCCCCACCCGAACCCCTCATTAAAATAGATTCTCACCACCCCGCGTTAGAATTTAAAGCCTCGTCCGATCAATACAAGCATAATCAGTTTGAGTCCAATAAAAATAAATTAAAAAATAACTTTCATAAGGCAGACTATGTTTCTATTGACACTTACCTAGCAAACACTAATTGGTCTGATGAGTTTAGCACATGCAAATCTGTAGACCTGATGGTTGAAAGGTTCTACCAAATACTTAATACAGCAATCCGGAAATTCGTACCTAGTTCGGCAACTGCTTCTAATAACACTCCTGTATGGTATTCCAAAGAACTTAAGCGTTTACTTAAAGAAAAAAATAAGTTTCGTGTGCGCTTTAATAAGTATAAAAATCCACTTGATGGCTTATCTTTCAAATCTCTGAAAAAAAGGTGTGATGCTCTAATTAGTAAGTGTTATAATAACTATATAGAAACCATCGAAGCTTCTATTAAATCCGACCCTAAATTTTTCTATACCTACATAAAACAAAAAAAATCTAATAGTGTGTCGTTTCCATCGACAATTGAGTATGACAAAAAAACTGCATCAACAGGTCCTGATATATGTGATGCCTTAGCAGCATTCTTCTCAACCTCCTTTGCTTCGAACGACGTTGACACTCCACTTTCTACCAGCACCGCAAGTGCCCCCAACATTTTGAGTACTATATCTCTTTCTGAAGACCAAGTCCTAAATCGTCTTAAATCCCTAGACCGCGGTAAAGGAGCCGGCTCCGATGGAATACCTGCTATTTTTGCGGTCAACTGTGCTAGCCAGCTGTCTTTGCCTCTCACAACTATTTTTAACGCATCACTTGCATCGGGTACTTTTCCATCGTTCTGGAAATTGGGCCTCATTGTGCCCATTCATAAATCTGGAAACAAAAATGATGCCACAAATTACAGACCTATAACCATATTGCCAGTGTTCGCTAAGTTGTTGGAATCATTATTATGTCCTTATATAACTTGGCACATTAAGAGTGTGCTCTCAGACTCACAACATGGATTTACCTCTGCTCGTTCCACAAGTTCTAATCTAGTAGACTTTGTCGATGAGATCTCCCGCTCTGTAGATACTGGAATACCGGTGGATGTCATTTATACCGATCTATCTAAAGCGTTCGATAAAGTCCCACATGCTATTCTTCTCCATAAATTATCACAATTAGGTTTTTCAGGTACTTTTCTCAAGTGGTGCTCTTCGTATTTATGCAATCGTACATCTAAGGTTGTAGTGGGTGGTTTTGCATCCAACCCATTTCCTAATTTATCAGGCGTACCTCAAGGTTCTCACCTGGGTCCTGTTTTTTTCAATATATTTATGAATGATGTTACGTCTTGCTTTAGATACAGCAAACCGTATCTCTATGCGGACGATCTCAAGTTGATGAGACCAATTATGAACACTCACGATAAAACGCTGCTCCAAGAGGATTTAGACACGTTGGTTCGCTGGTGCGAGCGTAATAAAATGTTATTAAACACTGACAAGTGCTGTTATATCCACTTCACTCGAAAACACAGTGTTATCAAGGGAGCCTATACTATAGCAGGCAAGAGTGTTGGGGAAGTCGAATCTATACGTGACCTCGGTGTGATCCTCGATAAGCAGTTAAACTTCAAGGAACATTATGACCACATAGTAAATAAATCTTTTAAATGCCTTGGTTTTGTTGTCAGAAACACTAAAACATTCAAAAACGAATCAAGCATCATAAAGCTATATGAAAGTCTAGTCAGGTCCCTTCTAGAATACTGCTGTGTAGTTTGGAATCCATGTTATGAAGTCCATTCCAATAAGATTGAACGAGTTCAAAAGAGATTTCTGTACCACCTTTCTTATAAATTCAACTGTTGTAAAAAATTGACCAGCTATCAGGACCGTCTAACATATTTTAAATTAACATCACTCAAAAATCGTCGCAAAATCTTAAACTTATCATTTCTACACAAATTAGCCAATGGAAGTATAAATTGTCCCCAACTGCTGCAGAAACTCAACATAACGATCACGCATAAACTACCACGTCTCTCTGTAGACGTGCAAATAACAGCAGAAGAAATAAAGGACATATATAGAGCTAACTCAAATCGGGAGTCAGTGAAGCCCATAGTGGTTGAATTCGTAACCCTCGCCAAAAAAGAAAGGATATTAAGCGGCATTAGAAGCTTTAACAAACAACACAAAGAAAGTAAGCTAAGCACGTCTCATTTGAAAATTTCTTGTCCAGCACAACCTATTTATGTCAGCGAATCTTTGACCTTTAAAGCCAAAAAATTGTATTATATGGCCAGAGAATTTGCGAACGCACATGATTACACGTTCTGCTGGACAACAAATGGAATTATCTATCTCAGGAAAAGAGAAAAAGGTCGAGCAATCAGGATCAACTCTGAAGAAGATTTTCTTACAATGGAGAAGTGACTAGCCGTGCAGAGCGCAAGGAATTTATATGTAACTATTTTTCAGATATGGATTTTTAAGCGATTGTTACTCACACAACCCTATTTTCACATACAACCCTACATACACGCACAACCCTTTTTAAATACACAAGCACTTTCACACACCCAATCATTTACTATCGTTCGTAATTTTACATTAACCTCTCCGTTAGTTATAATAACTTTCACTATTGTTATTAGATTCCACACCCCAGTATATGAAAGACATATGTTCTCTTTTAATATATTGCCTCACTACTCACTCTCTGACATCATACAAATATGTATACCTCGGTTTTCCTTGACTGTGCCCCTTTCTAACATTTATTCACCGTGTTTGCTGCTATAAGCGATCTATTTAATGAAATAGACAATGTATCTATATGTGAGTCCCTCAAGTGCAGACCTGAAGACTGCTCCACACATATTCAGCGTTCTGATGGCACAATAAACATCATAGCCCAAAATATTCGGAGCATCAATGCAAACATGCCTGGTTTTCAGGTATTGTTAAACAGACTAAAAGTTGACTGTGATATTATTGTCTTGTCGGAGTGCTGGCTATCGTGTAATGTAAATCTTCCATCTCTATCGGGATTTAACCGCTTTGCCTCAGTACATACTTATAATCAAAATGATGGGGTAGTTGTGTACACTAACAATGCTTTAAATAATATATCAGTATATGAGCCCCAAGTATCGGAATTTAATTGCTTGGTTATTAAAATTGGTAATGAAATGGGAATCTTGGCAATCTATAGACCTTTTGCTTTTTCGAATAAAACAAACTTTCTGAATTCACTCGATCAGTTGCTCTCAAACTTGAAAGGCATTAAAAATATCTATCTCATGGGTGATATAAACATCGATATTACCCCGGGACAAGAAAACTCACAGGCACTAGATTACCTTGATCTTATGGCCCATCATGGACTTCTTCCGGGTCACTATCTTCCCACGCATGGCGCCACTTGCTATGATCATGCTATTTTAAGAAGTACATTTTTGGCTAAATGCATAGTGGTTGAAACGACCCTTACTGATCACTACACCATCGTATTGTCACTTTCCACAAAAAATATAATTAATAACCCTATAATCTCCAAAATTAACGAAAATAAATTAGATTTAACGGTAAAAAATATTGATTTCGGTATGGTCTACTCATGTAAAGATCCAAATACTGCCATACGATACCTCATTGATCCACTGATGCAAGCTATACAATCCTGCACAACACCATACAAGGTGCCTAGGAGGCGTAAAATAATAAAGCCATGGATTACACCAGGTCTTGTTAGGTGCATGAGACACAGGGATTCCCTACACACTAAAATGAGAAAGCAGCCGGACAATGACACAGCAAAACTTGTATACAAAAGATACAGAAACTTTTTAAATACACTGTTAAAAAAAATCAGAAGAGAGTACGAGAAATCGGAATTAAAAAAAGCTAAAAACAATAACAAAAAGACATGGCAAGTAATTAATGAAATAACAAATTTAAACAAAATTAAACAGACTCAGACTGACCTACTCAAATCAGAAAACACACCGCAAAGATCTGTAGATGAGGCAAACAGATACCTAGCTAACATTGGCAAAGAACTTGCAAGCAAAATTCATTTAGATCCTCAGCCTCGAACTTTCTGGCCCACAAACAATCCAAATTCGCTAGCTTTATTTGATACTGACGAAGAAGAAATCGAACGCCTAATTAATTCGTTAAAACCAGATAGCGCGCCCGGATGGGACAACATAACCTCAAAATTTATCCAAAAGCATAAAAAGCAATTAATCCCTCCTTTCACTTTTATTTGCAATTTATGCATAGCAACGGGTATTTTTCCAGACTACTTTAAAAAGGCCGTAATATTACCGATTTATAAGGCTGGGGACAGATGCCGTATCAGTAACTACCGACCTATTTCTATCCTTCCAACTTTCTCTAAAATCCTGGAGCGTGTCCTAAATAACAGGCTTGTTGATTTCCTTGAAACCAATAGACTCCTTTCAGAGCATCAATATGGTTTTCGAGGTAAAGTTTCAACAGTCGACGCTTGTAACGACTTGATAGACCATGTAGTTACAAATCTAGACAAGGGTAAGAAGTGCATTGGCCTATTCCTCGATCTAGCAAAGGCCTTTGATACGGTCTCGATTTCCCTGCTTTTAAGGAAATTGGAAAGTATGGGTATCAGAGGACCTCAACTGGCCATTTTTGAAAGTTATCTCAACGGACGAACACAACGTGTTAAGATCGGTCATTATATAAGCGCTGATGAACCCGTCTCTTTTGGAGTCCCACAGGGAAGTATATTGGGGCCCACATTATTTCTCGCCTATATAAATGATCTTTGTAACCTACATTTGAAGAACGGCAAAGTCATCACCTATGCTGATGACACGGTTCTATTGTTTTCGGGGGAAACTTGGGCCGACACGTACAAATCTGCGCAAACTGGCTTCAACTTGGTCCGAAGCTGGTTAAATAGCAACCTTCTAACTCTCAACTTAGAAAAAACCAAAATGATTCGTTTCTCCATTCAGGATTCACGGCAAATAAGGGCTCTCGATCTAAAAATAGTAGCAGACGACAGCCAATCATCCTATTCTATTGAACACACAGATTGCGTAAAGTATCTTGGCATTTTAATAGATAAACATCTAACTTTTAAAGCTCACCTTGAACTCACATCGTCACGTGTCCGTAAGCTTATATACGTTTTTAAACAGCTGAGACATGTAGCCGATATTGACACCATTAAAATGGTTTATTTTGCTCTATGCCAGTCTGTTTTAACGTACTGCATCACCTCATGGGGAGGTGCCGCTAAATCTTATTTTATGAGAATAGAGAGAGCCCAAAGGTCAATTCTTAAGGTTGCGTGGTTTAAACCGTTTCAATTCCCTACATATGAGCTTTACAACATTACAAAAGTATTAACTGTACGGCAACTGTTTATACTTCATACTGTATTAAAACAACATAAAAAGACACCCTTTGTAAATGAAAACGTCCGACGCAATCATATTGTAGCAAAATCATATCTTGTTTACAACACTAAATTTAGTCATAGATTTTTTGGTTATCTTGGTCCTCATCTATATAATAAACTACATAAAATTATATCGTTTTACCATTTAAACAAATTCAAATTTAAACGCATTACAGAGGAATGGCTACAAAAGCAAACATATCAATACACTGAAAGTCTACTCCATCCAGTACAATAATACGAACAAACACACACACACACACAACATACACACAAACACACACTCACACACACACACACACACACTCACACATAAACACAAACATTTTTTTAAAAAAAAAATATTGTTAATTTTTATTTATTTTATTGTGAATCTCTTTCATTGTTTTTTCACGTTCCTAATCTGTTACTTTGTTGTAATCATTCATATTTGTTTTAATCAAGAGGCGGGGCCTGGTGGATTGTAATACAGGTATTCTACCTAGTACAAACATCAGCTCCCACAAACTCTGACTGTAATCAGCACTTTAATTTCTGTACACTAGTTTTTAAGAACTTCTTTGTTTGTGGAGAGAGAAATAAATAAATTATTATTAAAATTATTAAAAATTATAGATACTCATTGTTTAAACCAAATCGAGCAAAAACGAACTTGGGTCTCTTTTCTCCGATGAATAGGCTTCAAGCTGATTACAATGCAGTTAGTAAAAATAATGACATAGATATATTTAGTCTTAGTTTACCTACATTTAAGTATAAATTGCGCACACTGTCATCTAATGAAACGTGATTCTTAGTTAGTAAGGATTCTTAGTTTTCGCTCTTAACTTTTAATTATGTAATAGTATTAAGTTGGTATTTGTACACACATTCTTTTTTTAAGCTAAGGGATGCCTTAAGCTCCCAACTAATTTTGTTTGTGCTTTCCGTGGCAACCTGTAATTAAGACTGCACCAGCTCATGTACCCATTTTCAATTAGTTTATTTAGCTTTTAAGGTGTAAGATCTTGTTGGTTGTCCAAATAAATAAAATAAAAAATAAAATAAATAAAATAAAAACCTTCCTCATGAGTTACTCTATCTATTAAAAAAAACCGCATCAAAATCCGTTGCGTAGTTTTAAAGATTTAAGCGTTCATAGGGACATACAACACACATAGGGACAGAAAAAGCGACTTTGTTTTATACTATGTAATAATACCCTCCGGCATTCGGCCATGGCGGCCGATCTTACGATCAGCCAGGTACGCAGGATATATTATAGTGCACAAGTGAGTGCGCAAGCACAGGTGCACTCCCTATTCCTTCACTCTCATAATTCGGTGGGACAGCAATCTGACACGACCGTAGAGAGATCAGGCGCAGGACCAACGGCTTAACGTGCCTTCCGAAGCACGGAGGAGCTCGAGATGAAATTTTTCGGTCACCCATCCGATGACTGGCATCTGCGAACGTTGCTTAACTTAAGCAACCGCAGGCCGAGTGCGCTAACCACTGCGCCATCGAGCTCCTCAATACTATGTAGTGATAATGTGAAACTTATGTATAGCAATGTGGATTGTACTTGTATTTGTAAACAATGGCATCCATTTGCTATTTTATTTGAAGGAATGACCAACCATTTCATTCTCAAGATTGTTGATACTTCAGAGATTATTTATTCTCTCTGGGAATACCGATAAAATACTTCCATATTATGGCACCACTGCACTATTGCCATTATTGTCATTTATTTATTTTAATTCAAATTAATCGGCAGATGACAATTACTTTATTAGAGCTGTCTTTGCATACCTTGCGTAATATATAGTGAGACCTGGGGCCCCAAAAAATCCCTAAGTCCGTCTCTGACCTCTCCCAAAGGCATTACTCCGGGCAGTTCGATGGGAGCGCACTTTTGGCTCGACGGCAGGTGACAATGGCGCAGGCAACGTGATTTCTTTAGTTTAAACTTTGCCCGCACGCTTGTGTTACTTTGCACTTCTTTTTCTATTGGATTTGAGATTTCTGTGGCCTTAAATTCCGATGGAATGGCTGTGCAACGTCTCTTTTGGTCCGAATTCTGCTGAACGGAATCCGTTCTTTTCCATGGATTGCGGTGACTCTATTTTTGTTACTTTTTTGTATTGACAATCACATACATACCTACATATGTTGCTCTGATTGTAGAGCTAGTAGCTTAAGCACATTTTCTTGGTTTTTACGGTTCATGATCATCATAGAGCTTAAGTGTGGTAGAACTTATAAAATCTAGCACTGAAATAAGCCGCTCACCTGCAGAAGTACCCCCATTTTAAGAGACTACAGTGAAGAAGTTTTTTGTAACTGATATGATATATTTTGATGTTGACAAACTTTTTTGATCAGAGTATGGGGTTTTTAAGGCAGGATTTCTATCTATGTGCGAATTAAAAAAAATCCGTCTCGATGACCTTTGTTTAAGTATTTTTTTTTGACAACCAACAAGATCTACACCTTAAAAGCTAAATAAACTAGATGAAAGTGGGCACATGGTGCGGTCTTGCTTACAGGTTGCCACGGAAAGCACATTGTTATTGAAAGATTGTTATTCCCAACTTCCCTATTATAAAAAAAAAAAACATATGAATCCCGCCTGTTAGTAATCCCACGCCGTTTAAATGTTCACACATGATCCTATTAAGCATTGGTCGTCGACCATATCTTAGCCGTATCACCACCATCGTTGTCCCTTATGTATGCAAACGGTATCTCGTTTGCAGCGTGCACTGAATCCACTGCATTTATTCCTCTGTGGCCGAGGTCACTGATGCACCGTTAGCACAGTGGAGTTGATGACAGTGGGATAGGTATCGAGGTGGTCACTGATACGAGTATTAGTAGCAGTCCCAAGGGCGGATAAAGCTTTGGTACCAGAGGGGGGTCATATAGTCGTAGTGTTCCAGTAAAAAATAGTTATGTTCAATTAGTGGTCCACCTGAGTCCTGGAACCATCTCATGGGTTATATATCGCATTGAATATATTATTCTCCCTCATAAGGGGTATTTTTGGGTCATCATGACCAATACCCTTAATGACCTCTAAATACGTTTTTATTTATATTTACTACATGACATTTTCAAAAAGAAAGAAGAAGAAGCTTAAGAAGCTTTAGAAGCTTGTTCTTTGTATCTTCCTCTGCCCGTCTGCCCGGCGTGGTCTGATGACTATGCATAAATCTCATCTGGGGAAGGCCTCCCCAAGATGCTCAACATAGGCCTATGTTGAGCAGTGGACTGCAACAGGCTCACAATTATATTCTTTTATTTGAACCTAAAGTTATATTATTTTCAGGCTCAATCTTCACCTTACTGTGACAATAATATTGCAAGCATAGTTCCTCACTTCTTACTGTTACTACAATGACATACGTGAAGATATTTCTTCACTAGGACCCTCTATACTATACCGTTACTGTACATGGGACAGACAGACGGGCGATATTTTATCAGATATGGCCTGCCTCGAGATAGGAACGCCGATTATGTGCAATGCAGCCATAATTGAGAGATTAGCATGTTTCTATGGGTAGTTTTATGGGAAAAATGTTGAGGAATTATCATGAAGTGCATTCATTATTATATAAGTACCAATTTGAAGATGATGAGCGCTTATTAATTATAAGGAGGGTTATTACAGAGTCTTGACTGTGGATTCCAGTGGTTAGTTTTATTTTATGCGATCCGGGAATTGAACTTAGTTACGAGAGTAGATGCATGGATTTTATCTCCATTATCAAGTAGCTCCACCTTACAGAATCCCACAAAGAAGTAGCACTTTATAACTGTTTTGCAGGTGAGTAAGGTCTCCAAAACTCATTTGGGGAGTGGATAGGGTTTTAAAGGCAGTCAACGCTTCTGCGATCCTTGTCGAGTTGTAGATGGCCATGGGCAGCGGTCAAAAATAATCACTTGACAAAAGGTGACTTTTATGCTATAGGCTGGCTTAAAAAAATTGGCCAAGTGCGAGTCGGACCCGCGCACTGAGGGTTCCGTACAAATTCTATTTTTGACGTATTAAAAAAACTACTTACTAGATTTTGTTCAAACCAATTTTCGTTGGCAGATTTTATAGTAATGTACATAATATATTTTTCTTAGTTTTATCATCCTCTTATTTTAGAAGTTAGACGGGGGGGGGGGACGCTCATTTTTTTATTTTGGAAGGGTCTCTCACGCAAAGTATTCACTTTAGAAAATAATGATATTAGAAACCTCAATATAATTTTTTAAGACTTATTCATAGATACCCCACACGTATATGTTCAATGAAAAAACATATTTTTCATGCCGGGCCGCCATGTTGTATGGGGCCGCCTAAAATGCAACTTGGCATTTTTTACGCAATCAGTCGATAAAAAAATTTAAGAAACATCAGTCAACTGTTAGTTGTGAGAACTACTGAAATAAGAAACAAACTAATGACACTAAAAGTATTTAAGGAACAAGATTGTTATCTCCTATTTCACGGAACTGTTTCTATCCAATTTGTCAGTGATGTATTTTCACCTATTTATTGTTTGTCGTGGTTTCCGAGATTGGTTGATGGTAATTTAGGAGTTATTTTTGAGGAAATAAACGTTTAATACGAAGAGAGAATCGTTGCGTAATTGTTTTTTTGTCGATATGTTTTAGGAGATCATGTTTCTTAGAATTCACGTAAAAATTGAATGAGGAAGGTTTTGGTGGGCCTTGGAATCTTTTCATCTCTAGAAATAGTTATGGAAATGGGCAAAAAGACGAAACCTACCCATGAGAGTTTTACAACTGAGACTCATTTTAATATTCCTTAGCTTGCACATTTGTGTTATATTACAACTCAACACCGGGTTTATTAAAACAACAGAGCCTGCATTATTTTGGTACGCAAATATTGACCACCCATCCAGGCATTGACCGAGCTGGGGCTGCTTCACTTTTGGACGCCTGCACTCCATAAATAAACAAAGCATCGTCTAGACAAACTTAGCACTAATGAGTAAAGTTGGATACTTAGATATAGTTATGAGCGTTTACCTACAATACCTTGGATTATAGTTTAGTTCATACAACATAAACAATGCTTTGTCTAGACAAGACCTAAATGCTAAAAAAGATACCGAGAAAGCTCTTTGCAAACAAAAATAGCCAAGAGAGGGCTATTTATCAAGCTCGAGACTAGGATTAATGGCGGTACGACGAATATGAATCTTTGAAACGGTCCCCGGTTGTGGGTTGTTTCGTTAGCCAACTTTGGATATTGATAGTTGGAACTATAACTTCATACTCATCTTCGTAGTTGCTTTCAAAGCTATCGGGTCATTGGAAATTATAATCAAGTTGTTGAATTTGGTAACCAAAAGTAACCGAAGTTTGCTGCATCTTAAGTCTTCAGATATGAAATTCCTTACTAGCAATGCTTTGTCTAAAAAATCTTGAATCATAATTAAATTTATACCCATTTCTGAATCATTACACGTATTATATTTATTGTTTGAGTATCGAATCTATCGACCATATTAGTTTGATACAGAATTCTGTGTTTTTTATGGTAAAGTACGTATACAATGTAATACAAAAGTGGCAGTCAAAAAATTCAAAATTTTCGATAGCATTATGCGTCAATGATTTCCGCTCAAATGCTGTTTCCTCAATTTTCAGAGCATACAATTTGAAGGATTTTCTACCGGACTGCAATAGAATGTACTATAAACTAATTTGGGGTATCCATACAACAAAGGAATTCATTAACATACAATACATGATAAAAAAGGTGAAGTCACGATCAGTGCAAGATGACAGGAGCTGGATGCAGATAATCGGGCTAAGTGGAGTGCCCTAGGAAAGGCCTATGCCCAACAGAGGACTGCGATAGGCTGATGATGATGATGATAATGACGTTTTAAAACGTAAAGTTCACTCCAAAAACAACTTGCTGAATTTTAAATCTACCAAAATTTAAATCAAAGTATACCAGGAAATGACTATCGTATTCACTATGTAAATTCAGAAATTAGGTCCCAAAGTTTAAAAGCAGTGCCGGTCATAAGCACTAATCTTAGCTGAGCACTAATTACTTACCTAATTTGTTTAGTCAACTAATGTGGGCACTTAGCAAATTAGTTGGTGGACGTTGGCACACATTTGTTAGCTAACTTTTGGTTCTAAACCATTTTTGGGCTTGTGGCTTGTTTGAATTCGGTGATATTATAAAGGAATATGTGTTTTGATTTGAATACTGTTTTGATGGAAGGTTGTTTTAGTGAAAAGGAAGGTATTTTTGTCAGATCCATTAAAGGCGATTTGTTGACCTAGATTTTCAGATACGATTAACTATTTTGTATTTCATGAAACTTGTACCAATTTTTAGTTGACTTATTTTGGTTTCATTAGGTTTATCGTAAACAGAAAGTTGTTACATAAATTTTTATATCTTTTAAATGTCTAACAGAGAATCTAAATATTTCGATATTTTTTGAGCTAGAATTATTGGCTTGCTTACAATGTTTTTTTCTACTTTTTATTCGAACGGCATTGGATATCAATATGATAAATGTTTTGGATAATATAATGCCTCTTTTAACGCATCCGCCATTAAATGTTAGTAGTAGACTCACAAAGGAGACCGAAACCATTACACACAATCTTGGGCCTAAAATGTTATTTATGGATGAAAATTAAAGAGCATTTTTAAACCATAGCTCGACTTATTACATTCTGGCCCACGAATCCCCGTCTCCTTTCTACGTATTTCTCTTAAAAATACCAAATTCACCAGTCCCCATTCAGAACCGTATTAATTATACGTGCTCTAAACTTGGCCCCCTTTTTCCTACGTCACCGGAGGAACATTCCGGCCATGTACGGTAATAAGTGGCAGGTAGTGTGAGCTCGTCGGCTAAGTGCGGTTGGAACACACCTGGGACCTGCTTATACAGGGTTGTCCGTTTAAGGGTTGATATTAAGTATGTTAAAGGTTATGTTGCAATGAAAATTTATTTTTAATGAAACTAAATAAAAGCTTGTAAAAAGATGGACGTTTCAATGTTGAGTCAAAATGTGCGAAAGTATTCGTTTCAGTGACATTAATCAGAAAATGAAATAAATCGATTTTAAAGTGCGTTATCTTGTACTTTTTGAAGCAGATACTTTATTGAAATAAATAATTTGACTAAAGTTAGATAACGGCCAGTGCAATCGTTACATTTAAGGTTTATTTATATTGAGATTATTTATTATTATTTATATTAGAAGGATTAAGGTTTTGTGCAATAATACAGCAGCTCATTTTCTGCTTGTGTAGGTACCATTGTAATAAACGTCATAACCAGAACATTTTCTCTAGTAAACGAAATGTCTCTAGTAAACAAATTCACATGTGAAAACGTCTAACGTTATAATCCCTTAATTAACTTTCCACAAGTGAGGGCCTCCGTTTAAAACGGTCCGAAACATTTTTACCGCAACGGCATTGTTAAGAGAATATACAGACGCCATTTTCCTCATTAGCATTAAGTGAAACGTCCCATGCCCTTGGACTGACAACCCTGTATGACTATGTATGTACATTTGTACCATTTGGATGAGATAAGCTGTTTCTAACGTTTTGTATGGGATGACTTTATTGTTATCTTTGATATTCAAGGATACCAAAGCTTGGAATAAATGAGAAAATATGAGAATTTGCGTTTTGAAATTATTGATAAACCTTCGAGTTAGACTGATAGTCACTTGTTCAGATACTTATTAAATTTAATTAGACTGTAGGTATAAATATAAAATGGCAAGAAAGTAAGTATGTTAATTTATTTTGATTTATTTTAAGCCTTTGTAGGAGACATACTTATAACAGCAAGTTTGATAATTCCTAGGTTCCGACAGAATGTTATTGAGCCACTTAAATACCTAGTAGATCGGAACCGTGTAGTTCTAGATTCTAGATTCAGGGATTTAGTCAGTGTCTAGACTGAGTGTATCTTACGCTCGAATTAACTGAATACCGTTGCTGACTCTCTAAATGTCTCTTAGGGTTTAGCTTTCAATTATTTCGGCTCCTTTGTCCAAATTTAGGTGACAATTAATTGAGTGAAGACCTTTCATGAATATAGTGATTTGATTCGAAAGGATAAATTCGTCGGGTCCTCTAACGGTCTCGGTGGCTTAATAGTAAGAGCGCTTGCACGGACTGTAAGAGGCGCTGGGTTCGATTCCCGCCTGAGCCACATAAGATCTGATGAATTCTTCTTTGTTTAATTTAAGAATTTTACTTTGTTTAAAAATTATTGATAAAGGTATAATAATACCTACTTTAAAAAAATATATATATAAATAGTAAGCCTTCTTGTTTTTCTAATCCTCTACTTCAGTCGTATTCCTCATTACTGAGGATCGTGATAATTGTATGAAATGAAACACACAACAACTCTCTTGCCAATTTTAATGGAGTGGTTTGCCATTGCCTTCTCTATTTCACACACTCGTAGTATGTAGGTTTCCACACGATGTTTTCCTTCAGCGTGCAGCTGGTATGAAATTACGCACATAGATTTTTGATAAACCAGAGGTGCCTGACCGGATTTGAACCGCCGACCCCACGCATGTGAAGTTGCGCTCTTACCACTAGGTTACCGAGCAGTGAGAGAGCTGTGTTTTACTATTAAATGTACAAATATCCCCAATACCAACCCTACGTCACCGATTCCCAAACGACGTAAGCAAAGGTGTTCCAACAGTGTACCTGACGCTGAATATTGGATGAGCGTCAGGATCGGTCGTTAACTGACTCATGATATTGTCAGGTTATCGTCCGTCAATTACCGTCCAGCTTTTAACAACTTCACCGGGATTAATAACTAATGCTACAGTGTTTGAGTCGAAGGGTTAAATAAGTGATGCTGGTTTCAATAATTTTGGAGTCGGCTTGATTGGGAATGAATTAAGGTTGCAGTATTGTAGCATATTTTAAATGTAATTGACGGGCCTGTTAGTCTAGTGGTCAGAGACCCTGGCTACAAAAACAAGGATCGCGGGTTCGAATCCCGCTGGGGGCAAATGTTTGTGTTGTTTTGTCTCGAGTCATGGATGTTAATACAAGTATTTAAGTATGTCTATCCGTTCCCTGGCTTCCTAGTACTAGCTTCGAGCTTAATTTGGAGCTAGGCAATTGGTGTGTTTGTCCAAAGTATTTATTTATTTATTTTATTTATTAAATAGAAATTCATAACATACATTGATCTGACCCCGATGTGAGTTGCTAAAGCACTTGTGTTATCAGAATCAACAATGGTATTACAGATATATTTAAAAAAAGATAGATACATATAACACTCCGACCAGAACAAACAGACATATTTATGCCAACAAATGTTTGTCCTGTGCGGGGATCGAACCCTTGGACTCTTGGTCTAATAGTCAACTTATTGACCACTACACCAAACGGGTTGTCAAATTATGCCTAGTGAAACATCACCTATAGCACACAAGTCCCAAATGAATAAAAACTTTTTATCCACAATACCTACAATCATTATAAAAGGTGTATTTAATTTAATTCAACTTATTATTCGTATGGACTGCTACAGTAAAAAGCGCCTCTATTGTAAACGATAAAAAGCTTATTTGTATTCAAGTAGCGTAATAATACGTCCAAATCCATTTAATTGAAAAATTAACTCAATAATCGTTGAGAAAAAACCATTTTGCCGGCAATTATCGAAAAAAATCTATGAACAATAGACACCTACATAATAACCCTGTATAATGTGAAAATTATCCGATATTCATAGGAATGAAATAGATAGATGTAATTGTGGCGAATCATTCTTAACCAAGGTGTTAAGGGGAAGTATTCTACTTAATATTATGAATGTGAAAGTTTGTTTGTTTGAATGTTTGTCCGTCAATTGCGCTAAAACTAATAAACGCATTTTGGTATACAAGCAAGGTATGCGCTGACTTCGGTGATAGGATAAATCACACACAAATAAATCTAAGTCTCATCTTTAAATACAAAGCTTTTGGTGGCATGTTTTCGAGCGACATTTTAAAAGTTTAAATAATATTTGATTTAAACATAAAATTAACAACAATTTAAATAGGAATACACTTCAGAACTACATCAAAAAAACGTCACTTCTTTTCAGCAGGCCATACAAGTCAAGTGATAGTAGGTTAAAAAAAATTGATATGCAAAACAATTTCGTTGTAAATCATCTTGCAGAAATTAATAAATTTGATTTTGTTATTTAATATAAATATCCGTGCAGTAACCTTAACTTCCAATTGAAAACTTCCACCCTGCCCTTAACACATCATAATCCTACTATTAAACGAATATGCAATGTAACGTCTGTATTGTTCACCGTACAATGACCGGTTCCGATCGTCTCTCACGCTTCACTCTCTATTAATAGCGGAGATGTACTACGTGTAATGAAATGAGACGACTAATGAAAGGTGTCGGGTGATGGGAATTCTCTTAGGGCGTGTACAGTCCCCTGCAATAAATTACACCTTGACTCTTATGACAAAGTAGTAAAGTTTATATTTGAATGAGATTGTACGAAGGGAATTTTGTATCGAATCATGGTCGATGCTATGTTATATTTATGAGATTATCATGGATTATTAAGTTGCTGGGTAAAATAATACCTGTATTTCATATTTAATTCATGAAACCAGTAGTTAACCAACTGTTTGGCTTTTAGCGATATTTATTAGTAATACTTGTGCGCTCATTTATTTTAGACATGATACGAAAGTACATGCGTTATCCAAAAGTTCGTAGCCTGACCATGAATGGCAAAGAAATGTGGGTGTAAACTATTTTTATTATTATTAATGAGTAGTTCGATGGAGTAGAGTAGTATAGTTTGATGGAGTTCTCCTTTCTGAACTGCAACTTATTTTTCTTCGAAAAAAAACATTTCGGAAGATCCTTAAAAATAACAATTTTCAGCGTCTTTGGTCAAAAATTTTGATCTACTACATATTACTTAAACCACTAGTTTAAATATTGGTAGATCTATACTAGACTGCCAGTGTCACACTTAATACCCATGATCTTACTTACTCCAAACCTGGTATCCAGGACGGAACCCACAATTTCCAGGTTAACTAATCAATAGTTAAAGTTAAAGTTTCCCACAAACGTTAACTAATGACATGATCCTCTTACACTGGGCAGTCACACCGAGCGTTTACTTTAACTTACTTTAACTCGCGAGTTAAATCACCAACTTGATCGTAAGTTGGCTTAAGGCTTTATGTTTTATTCAGGGAAACTTTGGGAATTGAAACCGATATTCAGATCGCTGTCATTATGTCGGGTATGATTGGTTTTTAAACGATTGCTGTGCTAATGGTATTGGGTTCGTTGTCTGGATTTGAATTTATGTTTTTGTATAGGAAATACTTTGTTACCGTCTGAAGTATGTTTTGCTAAGGTTAAAAGTCTGTCCGATCAAGTAACTTAGTAGATTTTTTTATATAACATTTTTCACAAAGCTCGGTGAAACAGCAACGCGACACATCTATATTGAAATCCGGCTCGAAGGACCAATAATTTTACACAATGAAATATTCTTATTTTAAGCGTTTTTACAAGTACTTATTCGGTCTAAATGACCAATACGTTAAGTGCAGATCCATAATATTATTAAAAAAATATTGTTTTACAATCCGCTTTCGCACAAAATCAAGAAGTGATACCGCACACAATACAAGCGCAAAAACAGCGAGTTATAATTCATCGGGAGCATCTGCGGATCCTTCCACATTTTAAATCACAATTGCAGGCGATGAAACCAGCTATACGGAGCAGGTATGCACTGCCGTGAGTTCCGGTGATCCATCATCAGGACACTTCCAACATCATCTAATAGAACATGTACCTACGGCTGACAATCTTTTCTTTCTAGCAACATCGTAGATTGGTATTTGCAAATATTTGAATAAGTGGTAAGATAGACGTAGATCTTTGGAAGAGAAACCCGACTCGTTTTTAGTGAAATCCGGCTTGAAGGACCAATAATTTTAATGGTCCTTCGAACCGGAATTCTTTATTCAACATAGTCATTATTTTTGGTTCCAAACTGTAACTAACAAGACTTTAAGCGTCTTGACAGAAAAGTTTCGCCGCTGATGAACAATATTTTAATTCCCAAAAAAGTAAATGATTGTTTAAAAACCTCTTTCGCACACAATCAAGAAGTGATACCGCACAAAATACAAGCGCGAAAACAGCGAGTTATAATTCATCGGGAGCATCTGCGGATCCTTCCACATTTTAAATCACAATTGCAGGCGATGAAACCAGCTATACGGAGCAGGTATGCACTGCCGTGAGTTCCGGTGATCCATCATCAGGGCACTTTCAACATCATTTAATAGAACATGTACCTACACTGACAATCTATCCGTTCTAGCAACATCGTAGAATGAAATTGGAATATATTTGAATAAGTGGTAAAATAGGCGTAGATCTTTGGAAGGGAAACCCGACACGTTTTTAGTGAAATCCGGATCGAAGGACCTATAATTTTATTGGTCCTTCGAACCGGAATTCTTTATTCAACATACTCATTATTTTTTTTCCAAACTGTAACTAACAAGACTTTAAGCATCTTGACAGAAAGTTTCGCCGCTGATTAACAATATTTTAATTCCAAAAAAAGTAAATGATTGTTTAAAAACCTCTTTCGCACAAATCAAGAAGTGATACCACAAAATACAATACGAGCGCAAAAACAGCGAGTTATAATTCATCGTGAGCATCTGCGGATCCTTCCACATTTTAAATCACAATTGCAGGCGATGAAACCAGCTATACGGAGCAGGTATGCACTGCCGTGAGTTCCGGTGATCCATCATCAGGTCGTAATCGGGCGGAGAGGGGGAGGGGGGATGAAGTGGGGGTAGGGGGGAGTAATTCCGAGCTCTCGACCCGCGTACGGTTTCGAGGAAATAACAAAACAGCTTCCGATAGGATTCGTTGTGCGTTTTCTGTTGAGCGGTGTTGCTTTGTTTGGGGGTGAATGTTTTAGCTAGAATCGGTCTAGTAGGTAGATGTTATAGTCCAGGTGGATTTTGAGAATTTCACTATAGTCCATTTCAGCTAAGATGATAAATAATAATAAATAAATGCCTTGGACTAACACACCAATTGCCTAGCCCCAAATTAAACTCGAAGCTAGTACTAGGAAGTCAGGGAACGGATAGACATACTTAAATACTTTTTATAAACATCCATGACTCGAATACAAATGCCGATGTTCATCACACAAACATTTGCCTCTAGCGGGATTCGAACCCGCGACCCTTGGTTTTGTAGCCAGGGTCTCTAGCCACTCGACCAACGGGCCTGTCATGATCTCTGTGACAGGTGTACTTCTTTATAGAAAATAAACTTTATATCAAGGCTATACATCTGTATGTACAGTTCTAGGGTGCGTTTTTATGATTTTGCGTAGCATCTTATTACTTTAGAATTGTGTCGATTTTCGTTTGTATAGAAACTGTCACCGGGATCATCTTAGCTGAAATGGACTATAACTGTGTAGTTTAAATAGAATTTCCATGAACAAGAAACAGTCGGCTCCGTAGTTTTACATAAACATAATATTTTGAAACATTATGAAACATAATAATTTGTTAGTTCTGATAAACTGTAATCATAATCAAGAGATAAAAACCATATTTCTGGTAGTGAGAGGTTTTACACTCTTCAAGGATCTTTTAGAAATGTTTTTTTTTATGAAAAATAACGCTTAACTCTGCTGCCATTAAGTTCTTCAGTTTTTTTGCTCAATTGTGTATTTGTGTCAATACCATCACTAATACATCGATCATTATTGCTATTTTTTTGTTTATTTCTTTACCACAGTATTTAGTAAAAACGCATTGATTACTGTTCCCGCAAGATTTATGTTGTAAGCATCCGCGAAACGGCATTTAATTAACATGCAATCCAGCCTTTGTTTGACCGGAAGATGATTGAGCTGACTGTACTTTCTGACAATTGAAAGTCAACTTTATGTCTGCTATGTTAAGGTTGATAATCGAGTGTGAGTAAACTATTGGTCTGTACAAATGTTGTCAATGAAAACTATACTTTATGTGTAACAGTTAAGGTTGGTAATCGAGTGTGTGGTGATTCCTGGTACAGTCACCGGAGACACAATGATTGATGACGCCGGCACGGAATATAATCTGTGGTTGTATTTGCATAATGTTATGGGCCCAGATATTTGTATTTCTGTCCGTGTTGTTTGATAATGAACGGACGCGAAAGGGTATTCTTTTTAATACTTAATCAAGTTTCTTTGGTGGAGTGCTTTGAGTTGGGTCCCGGTCTCGTTTAATGGGTTTGATTCTCGGTTTAGGGATTATTTTTGGTCTCAATTTAGTGACCGTTTCGACTACATAGCCAGATGTTCGCCAGCAAACATTGGAACAATATCTTGTATAATTATGTGAAAACCACCATCAAACACTCCCTATTGATTTCCACACATTTAGATACAAACAAAACACTATTGGCGTTGATAACTATTACATTACCATGCTTCTAAAAACTTATACCGTTAGAACGAGGATCTCTGGCAGTTTATAAGTGACCTGTTTTGCTAAATACTAAAATCATAGTCATAATAATAGACTCCTTCCATCACAAGACCCCAGCTTATAAAGGTTTAACCTAACAATCTTGCTACCTCCAAGACATCCTCAAAATAACCAAACAAAACTTATTCCAACGTCTTCATAACACATACAGGGCTGAGCAGTGTAACTAATCGCTTTAATAACTTAATTGTACGCAGTACGGACGCTATTAACCCTGTATGCCTGTGACTAATTTGAATTATTTCTTTTACAGGTAATTTTTATAAGTCGGAGGCGTTGAGTAAGTTCATTGTTGGTTTGAATTATTCTTGTGTGATTGAGTCGTGTTATTTTGGAGGTCATGGGTTCGTATTCCCAGCTTGGTAATGATGCTTCAAAATGAAGTTCGAAAAAAGTCTTTGTGTCTCTTAAGTTTTAACTATAAAATTGCAGAATGATATGCTGATTTAAACTATTTACTTAAAGTCACGATGAATCTACTATTAAATTTAAACATTCATTTATTTACAAGCGGCCGTTCGCGACTTCGTCACCGAGAATTTCGGTTTCCGCACACAAAGTTATAGAGCCTTCCTAGACAAATGGACTATCCAAAATGAAAATATTGTTTCTATCCGAAGCAGTAGTTCCTAAGATTGGCGCATTCAAACAAACAAACAAACTCTTCAGCTTTATTTTAATTAGTATTGATTGACGGATGTCGCGAGCACTTCTAATAAACATACAACAGCCATCCATTTTGATAGATTTGGGTGTATTTATAATCCCAACATATTAAACACTACCAGTAGCAAGCGACAAAGAATTTGAATTTACACAAATGGAACACCGCCGAATTAATTTCATGTTCCAATTCTGTCCGGAACGCGTGAAAATCGGAACGTTTCCACATTGCGAAGAACAAGACAGGTTGACAGGTTAAAATTAAACTTTATTATGTTATTAATTTGATAGCGTTCCCATCAGGACGGTATATTAATTTTTGCTTCAATAGACCCGAGACAATAGCCACCGCGATAGAATGGAAGCTTCTATTTATTAACTAGTATAGAAAATGTCGTAATAAATGAATTTCATTAAAACCGTGGACATTGTCTAATGCTGGCGGGAAAGTTAATAAATATTTGTAATTAATTTATTACTAGCCTAGCGCCAGCGACTTTGCTCGTAGAAAATATTATAGAAGACAAGTAAACTGTTTTGGAAAATGGTTTAACAACAATATGATAGGAAGGCAAGAGGGTCACCTGATGGTAACAGATCACCGCTGCCCATGGACATCAACAACCGTACCAAGGTCGCAGATGCGTTGTATCCCTTTAAAAACCCATACTCTCCCCAACTGAGCTCTGGCGACCTTCCTCACCAGCAGAAACATAGCACAACAGTTATGCAGTGCTAATTCACTGTGGTCTCCTGTTAGGCGGAGGTACTTTCCTAGACGAGCGGCTCATTCGAGCAATAGTTCCACAAAGCTCTAAATCTCTCAAATTAAATCGGTTACATTTTAACCCTAACAGCATATTATTGATATATTTTTAGCAAACTTTATATTTTTTTAGCGTCACACTGTCATAGGCAGAAGAAGAGTTTACTTGAATTGAAATAATCATTTTCTTTTATGCACTAACATCTCTGTAAAGATTCGAAACTAATATGAAACTCCCCGTCCTCACATTATTACTTATTTTATGATTAACTTCGCATAGAAATAAATTAAAACTTCGATTACGTGCCCTAATGAATAATTATAACTTGGAATTTTATTTTTATTGCTTTCGGTAGGAAATGAGATGTAACCTCCTGGAAACCAGTCAAGTCCATTAAGTATTAAAAGATCGCCAATCTAATTAATAAGTTCTTGATGGTTATAGAGTGAAGTGACGGCTGGCGTTTCCTTTTACATTATTATTTCTGTACCAATGTATAAGTTGGAAGATGCCTTTGAATATTCTTCTTATTACCCTTTAGTATTTAAATTATTATTGGGAATGATGAAAATAATTGAAAATAATTTTGTAGATCTTCATCATCATGAGTAGCCTTGTAGGTTTATGTGTTTAAGTACCGGGCCGTGGTCTCGAGGTCCTGGGTTCGATTCCTGGGTCGGATAATTTATCTGAACACAGCCCGGGTTTGTGATCACCAAACCGCATTTGGCAAGCGTGGTGATTAAGCCAAACCCTATCTTCTTAACGAAAACGACATGATTTCAAATGTAGTAACACCAACTGCATCACTTTAACAATACCTACAACCGCCGAATTCTGTAGACCTTACTTGCAACTATGGTCTTCAAAAACTATGTTTCGTACAATTATCATAACTTGGAAATACGTGGTCATCAAAGTTACCCCTCCGTCTATGACAGAGTCATCTGACCAATTAGTTCTACTATTGGTAGATTTCACGGTAAGATAACGTGTTCGTGTGAAAATTTAATACGGATTTAGTCTTGGTTGTTGGGATTCGACCCGGTCATTTGTGGCTCAACTGGTGATTATCATCACAAAGACTGCGTGGCATTTCCGTCTTGGAAGTCCAATGGCGGTTGGAAAATATGTTAAGTATTACTTTTGAATGTCCTTTTAGCCACAACATTAAAACTAGAATTGGGGAAAAAAAAATTCAATGTTTTTTTGCATATAACATGGTAGTGCCTACCTACACACACATGCATTTACTTTGACTTATAATAAAGTTAATAAAGATAAGGTTATACTTTCACTGAGCTAACCTTATAGCTAGAATAGTGCAAAAGTGCATTTCAAAAATGGCGTATAAGACCAACGTCAACATGTGCTTTTAATATAAATACTATAGGAAAGAAAAAAAAATACATTTATGTATGTTCCCATTAAGTAAATGCCCAAGAATAACTTAAAAATAAATAAACATTTTATCGTTTTTCAATCTACCAACACACCATATAAATCGTTTAATGACTACGCGTATTCCCTTTATCGCTATTTAAGAATTTTATTTTAACCCTACATCTGCGATCCCCAAAAAGACCGTCGAAACAAAAACTCGTGATTCAACCCGTCACATAGCAGCTTAATTATGCCCTTATTGTATTCAAAAATCGAACAGAAACGGAACAATCTGTCTTTAACCGTTCGCCCCTCATTACACCAGCAAAATATACACTCCGGTCCCGAGATTGACTTACGTATAAAAAACAACCATATGTCAATCTTTTTGTCCTTAAAACGAACCAAAATATACAACAAAAGCCTCAGTCGTAAGTTGAAGAGAATAAGGTCGATAATCGATTGTAATGTGTGCAAGATAAAATGGTATTCGGTCCACCCCACAAGAAATGTCTCGGTCAATTTAAAAGAGACAGACAGACAGACACATGTAGGATCTACGATTAAACTAAAAATAGTTCGATTTAACTCCGCACTGCTTGCAGTAGGATATATTTAAACCGTCTACTGGATAATTTTACAAATTTTAGTAACATTAAATCACAGGTATGTAATGTTTTGTTTTTTATGTCGACATTTGCCTCAATCACTAAAATCATAAAGAATGATTTCAATAATTAGTTTCTAATTGCTTATCATCACCAAGTTTACCAAATACAAAAAAAACTGTTTTCTTAATCTATCTTAGTAGAAGTAGTTCGAAAGTCGAACTGTTTTTTTTTTAACAAATTGTGCTCAGCCCGGGAATCTAACCCAGAAGACCGAAAATATGCCTGTACTGCCACATAAACAATATAATAAATATCGCGTTTAGTCCCGGTCATTATATTTAGCGTCTCCGTCCGATTGTTTCAACCGTCATTTAAGCCGTCGATGGGCCGAAACGTACCGCCGCCGTTGCAGGGTTAATACAACAGCAGATTGTAAAAAAAAGTATCAACCTATTAATGTCCCACTGCAGGGCAAAGGCCTGCAAGATTTGAAATTATGTTGTTTGTTACAAATATGGGTTTAGGTTTCAGCACGCTTGCTAAATGCGCAATTATAATCACAAACACGAGCTGTGATCAGAAAAACTGTTACAAATTTGCTTTCCTGCTTGAACCGGAAATCGAACCCATGAACTCGAGATCATGACTTACTTAAACCAATGATATATTTTAAACAATTTCTAGCCAGTCTCCGAACAGTTGATCACAAAACCGAGTTTCGTTCAGAAAAACGGACTCAGATTTTTTTCGACCAGAGAATCGAACCCAGGAACTTCTACTTCGACCACTAAACCACTCGACATTTGTATTTTAAACAATTTCTAGGCGGTCGCCGTACAGTCGGCTGCGGAATTTTTTATGCGTTTATGAGAGTCGCTTTCGTTTTGTCCGTAAAACTTTTATGTGCAATAAAGCATATCCGTAGTTTTTTGTTTGCGGTGGTTTTTCGGATGTACAACGTATATTTCAACTAGATTTGCGTGAAGGTCGGTGAGGTCAAAGTGTTGTATGCGAAGTCGTGGGATAAAACATTATTCTACACTTGTTTTTAGTTTTTTCCCCGCGCCTTTGCCCGCGTTATCAAGATTCCTGGTTCATCCCATGGGAGCCTTCAATCGGGATTAAAATTATCCTATCACCTAAGTCAGCTCATAACTTGCCTGTATACCAAATTTCATTAAAATCCGTTCAGTAGTTTTAGCTTAATTAATTGAGGTCTCAAAGGCTGGGAATGCATCAGCGACCCTTGTGCGGTTGTTGATGTCCATGGGAAGCGGTGTACCATCAGATGACTTTCTTGTGCTATTGCAGCCCTATGGCATAAAAGAAAGTCATGATGCTTGACGGACCCGTTGGTCTAATGGTTAGAGACCCAGGCTACAAAAGCAGTCGCTGGTTCGAATCCCGCTAGGGGCAAATGTTTATGTGATGAACATCAGCATTTATATTCGAGTCATTTATGTTTATAAAAGAATTTGAGTATGTCTATCCGTTCCCTAGCTTCCATTGTACAAGCTTCGAGCTTAGTTTGGGGCTAGGCAATTGGTGTGTTAGTCCAAAGATTTTTTTTTATTTACTATTGACCGTATGTATTATACCTATCTATAATCTCTAAGACTTAATTTCGGTTCTCCTATAGCTATGTAATATCAATGACTTTGACCATTCGAAACAACCCTAGGTGTAGCAATTTGGACGCGAGTGCGATGTCGGCATACATCAAAGGCGCAGGGCTGGCCAACCATTGAGCTGTCGATGCAAAAGGAAATATTGGACTAACGAATATACTTGCTAAGGCCATTCCATATGGAATGATTTTATTGGGCTTTTGAGAAGTATTTTTTTGTGGAAACAAAATGAATGTGCTTTCCAAAAATGACGGCAATTTCTCACTGCAGAATTTAAGATTTTAGGGTTCATTTCATTGGATGCCTTGGTTGTTATTTATTGCTTTAGACATTTTTGTGTATAATATATCATGAACTAGACTTGCAAATATCTATGGGCAGTAATTAGTTCCCATTTAATGAATTGCATACCTACTCATATATTGCACAGCATTTTGTTCGTTATTTCTTACCAATATGTACCCTTAATTGAAAATTAAAATTTTCATGTGATTCTTTCTCTACTATCAGGCAACTATCGTTTACAAAATCCTTTCAGCCTATGTATAGGTAACAAAAGTCGGCGGAAAACTGCTGATACGGCATAAAAGCACCTTACATAAGATACTGTGCAAAGGCGTATAGCCTTGTCCCGAATACTGATTGGTAAATGTTGTGTAGACGAACCTTTTGGCTATGTTTCTGCTGGTCAGTAAGGATTCCAGGGCTTAGTTGGGTGGTATGGGGTTTTAGAGACAGGCAACGCATCTGCGACCCCTGTAGGGTTGTTGATGTCCATGGGAGCTAGGGAGATACCGGGCTATAATCTTAGGGTACCGGGTTCGATTAACGGGTCGCAAAAAATCGAGTCAATTTTTCCACTATATAAACCAAAAACTACTGAAACTTTAGGTTTGGCCGTGAAGCGGATCACTCAAAGTCAAAGTCAAAGTCAAAGTCAAAGTAGTTTATTTTGCAATTTGATTTACATAGAAATTCTTTTGCACTGTTTTCGATTTCCAAATGGACCGACACAAAAATATTTTTTCAATTCTAAGATAACTGCGTTCATACAAACTAACTCTTCAGCTTTATTATACATTTTAGTATAGATTTATATTCCCCTGGTAAAGTCCAGAAATCGTAAATAATTTATATGGCTAAGAATGGCGCGTCGAATATATCGCCATGGTATTATTGGTGCTTTTTAGGGTCGAAAAATGCGACGCCTGAATTTGCGACAATGAAGGTGAGGACAAAAAACCGCCATGATTTATCTGCGGAGTAATATTTATCCTTTTGTCTTTTGTTTTGGAGTCCATGATGCTTTTGACGGACCCTGTTTTATGTTAATGGCTGGGATTTAACTCTTTCCAGGAGAGATTGATAATGATAATAAATTTTCTTTCTCTTTTTTAACCAGACTCGTCAATTCAGGATCATAGTCGCAGCGTACCATGGGCTTCGAGGCAATGGCCGAGGATGCAACCGGGAGAGGCGCTAGGACGATCAATGAATTTTATGATGTTATTCATATCTTTTATCGTTGTTTTAAACTTTGCAAATGTTTATGAGTTCTAGGCGATCGATGGTTGAATACACTTAATACTTCATGTTTCATTGATAAGTTTGTAAGTCTGGTTTTAGGTCGTAAAATGAACTGTTATAGCCTGAATCTCGAACTTTTGATGTCTTTAAAACTGTGTTTCTTTGAAAGTGTGCAAAAGTACACTTATGTTCTCAAACGACAGATATGTGTCCCTGATCGCAAATAACTGGCTGATTTATATATTTACTAACTATAACGGCCCAGTGACCCAAAATGAGTCTTGACTTCCGATAATGATTGTTCCTTGTAGCCTTACTAACACAGCATACTACATCCAAGAACTAAATCACATCTTACTATGGTAAGGTACATCTTATGATCACTGATTATTGATTAAAACTAACTGTACATACATTAAACTGTTACTCCACTCCACTGGACACATAAAAAGATTGTTTTCTCCATCCGTAATACAACTTTAAAATAGGAATAATGTCATCTCACGTTTTTTTAATCATCGTAAACCATACTATGTAATTTAAGCTGACATTCAATTTGCAGTAGCCAGCTCTTAAGCTTTTAAAAGAAAATTGAACCAACATAGTGCCCCGAGCTACATAGTTCCAATTGTTCTAGAGATTTATGGGTGGAACTTGACACTTAAAGAATTGGGTTGTGTTTAGAGCTTTGCTTAAAAAGACTTGGTAATTTTAACCGGTTTTATCTGAAAATAACGCTTATACTATAGGGAGGGAAGTGGGGAGTTTTGTTAAATAAAAACGTAAGTGGTGTTGTGGCTAAAGTTTCAGAAGTTTAATGTGATTTTATTTGATCATTGATTCGAATCTATTGTAAAAGCATTTTATTTGTAAGTACAGTTATTACGAAACTAGTGGCCGCCCGCGAATCCGTCCGCGTGGTATTCGGTTTCCTCACACATAGATCCTCATCTTATGGACTAACCAACAATATTTTTTCAATTCCAACCCTTGTTGAGATGAGCGCGTTCAAACAAACAAACAAACCCATCAGCTTGAATATATTAGTATAGATTTCGAATATAATAAAGTAGCGTAGTCTTTAAACATTTGCCTTAATACACAAAATTCCAAATGAAAACGTTATTATAAATAGTAAATAAATTCGTAATCCTGTCTGAAAACGTCTCGCGAACCACAAACACATTTGTTACTAATTACAGTATTAACTTGCTTGATTAAACACACAGACAAGTAATTTGCTCCATTCATCGACTTAGCTAATTCTATTCAGTGTCATATTACCGTGAATCCGCTATAGACGGCTATTACGAAGCTTTCAGACTAAGGTCGTACTGATAGTGATGTATGTTTGTTAATGAATAAATATCGATATCGACGATATCGATGTAGACGAAGCGCTTTGTGTAGTGGTCAAGAAGTTGACTATTAGACCAAGAGGTCGCGGGTTCGATCCCCGCACAGGACAAGCATTTGTGTGCATGAACATGTCTGTTTGTCCTGGTCTGGTTGTTATATGTATCTATTTAAGTAAACCAAGTACCATAGTTGATTATGATATCGGTAACACAAGTGCTTAAGCTACTTAACGCGGAATCAGATCAAGTGTGATGTTGTGAGATAATTATTATTTATTTATCGATAATTAAGTTGCTGTGTAAAAATGGCGGTGTGATTACAGGGGACTTCTTTCGCGTCATGATTCAGAAATGCATATGTATGAGCTGTTGGTTATTAAACCAATACTCGTTATTATAATAATAATTAAAGTCTGTAGAGTGAAAAGTGAGTCTCTGCAATCAGCTTAATACATTATGAAAAAGTATATGCGTAGTTCTCTTACACATACTTCCCATATTATTCCAAAACTCTAAATAATATACATGTTCAGCAGAATTTTGGCCCGTTGGTCTAGTGGTAAGAGACACTTGCTACAAAACTAATGGTCGCGGGTTCGAATCCTGCTATCCATTCCCCAGCATCCATAGAACAAGCTTCAAGCTTATATTGGTGCTAGGCAATTAGTGGGTTAGTCAAAGAAATTAAAAAACTGAACTTAGCGCAATTCTGTCTGTTCCTTTCTATGGTCATTCGATATATCGATATAGAAAGTAGGTTAATCGATAATGAACATCACTATCCACATTGGTACGTTACGGCCTCTTTATTCCCAGTAATGATATACGGTAGCCGGTTCGATGCCTGCGGCCACAATTACGTGTATCGAAGGCAAATTTCCTCTAACACTGACCTCATACGTTGATGTGGGAATCTATTTCAATTTGGATGCGGCAATTTTGAATTTCTATTTATTCTTGCGGGTCATGGAAATGCCAATGGGGAGGTATTCCTCGAAGCGCTACCAATTTGAGGCGCTCCTAATGAGGCGCTCCTTTATTATTCCTCGGAGCGCGCCTTTTAGTAGCGCTCCAGATAACAATTAAAAATATTAACTTTTTATTCCTCGAAGCGCTCCTATGATTGAACTTTCGAATAGAGATAAGATACTAACTGAAACTATCGATAAAAAGTAAAACGTGGTTGTTTTGTAATATTTACAAAAACTACTTTAACTATCGACTGTTTTTAAAAATTCATTTATCCATCATCATCATCTTCTCAGTTGCCTTACCAAAAGTTAGAAATTGATAGAAAAATATGTTTTCGCTTTCGGCACTATAATGTGTATTCAAAGACCAATGTTATTGTGTAATCAAAGATGTAAATAATAAATAAAACGCACAGATATAATATAAGTTATGTAATAATCACATTGTAGGAACTAAATAATAATTACAAAATAACTTTGTGTGGTGTAATTATCGTTAATACAGTTATACATTTATCATTAATAAAAATATAAATAAATTTATGGTTATGAAAGTGTAATCTGAATAGCAAAAAAATCTATGAACAAGCGAGTTAGCGAGGAGGCACATTTACATAATATGAGGCGACATATGACGTGTTTAGTCAATGTAATGATATATTATACTTTCTTTTTACTACTCTTAACACTTGTAACTATAATATTCATCATCATCCTAGCGCCTCACCCGGATGCATCCTCGGCCATTGCCTTGGAGCCCAGGGTACGCTGCGACTATGATCCTGAATTGACATGCCTGTAACTATGCCTGATGACTTGTAACTATAATATTATTAAATCATAATTCTCACACAAAATATAATGTTTAAAAAATCTAGTTTAATTACTTTTTGTTTTGCTGTTTCATAATGTTTAGTTATATAAGTAATAACTATCATAAAAGTAAAAATCAGGAATACTAATGAGGAAAAAAATTAAAAAGTTATTATTATCTAAATATTAATTTTACAAAAATCACAGATTGTTTCTTTGTCTCAAATAATTAAAAAGGTAAATTCTTCTGGTTGTCACAGTGTCAAACCTTAAAACTAACAGTATAAAGTAAATATTTTTAAAAAAGCGCTGCATCGCTAGAGATTAAAGTACGTTCTGACTGATTTAAACAAACAATCAATGATCAAGGAGTATAGAGTCTTTGCAAATTGTAAAAAATAATGTGTTTTACTTATCGATAAATATCGATAGTTTAGTTTCCTATCTCTATGCGAAAATCATAGGAGCGCTTCGAGGAATAAAAAGTTAATATTTTTAATTGTTATCTGGAGCGCTACTAAAAGGCGCGCTCCGAGGAATAAAAAAGGAGCGCCTCATTAGGAGCGCCTCAAATTGGTAGCGCTTCGAGGAATACCTCCCAATGGGTTACTATAATGGTGCCGCGTCCATAGTCATGTGCAACTTAGACTCCGATTTTGCCTTTTATCCGGCAGAGAGAAGCCAATATAGTATGAAATATTCACCATCATCATCATCATCAGCCTATCGCAGTCCACTGCTGGTCGTAGGCCTTCCAAGGGCTTTCCATGTAGGGAAATAAACGTACATTTCAGATAATCATGTTTTTTAACTAACTTTACTTTCTCAATATTATTCTTTAAAGATAATGCAGAATAGCAATAATCTGAAAGTTTTGTCATATATTTCTGTACTCATAACATAACAATTTCTTACATTTAAAAATTACTTTCAACAATACGTCATTCGTCATACAAATTTCTCCCGTCTAAAGGTTGTATGTATTTTCACCAATAACCTTGAATTCTAAGTATAAATTCATAAATCCTTGATATCTCCCCTCAACCTCCGAACCCTTCGTTAAAACAGTGAATATCGAAATTGCCTCCAATCAAAATCCAATTTCTACTATAGCCGTGCCGTACCGAATATTCCTTCCTAATGATAAAACCTAATGGTAAAGACCGATTTCTATGTAAAATACTTAGTTTATAAAGGTACCAGGCTAAAAGACGATTTATATAATCACAAGATGTTGCCTATTACGCAAGAGGTCGCGGGTTCGATCCCCGCACAGGACAAACATTTATGTGCATGAACATGTCTGTTTGTCCTGGTCTGGGTGTTATATGTATCTATTTAAGTATATTTGTAATACCACTGTTGATTCTGATGTCTGTAACACAAGTGCTTAAGCTACTTAACACGGGGTCAGATCAATGTATGTGATGTTGTGAAATATTTATTATTATTTATTATGTAGGTACTCTTACGAGATCACGGGTCCAAAGGGACCCGGTCCTTTGAAGCATGCGTGGGGCCAAAGCCAACAGCGCAGAGGCTTTTTTGTACCATTTGATCTAAATGAAATGTGTACATCTGCCATGTTCTATCTCTGGCTAAATACAGATCTAGTCAAAGACAGCACCTGGCAAATGTAAGAACTATTGCAATATTAAAAGAAAAACTAAATCCAGGTCTATTATGTGTAGTTGGATGGTTTGGTCAACTGGGCTATTGGTCGAGACAACGGATGTCTGCCATGCAAAATGTCTCAAATGTTTCTCCTGGCAGACGGTGACTCGCCTCCCACTAGATGGGCCCCCCAAAACAGCTACCACTCTAAGCGGCCACTAGGGTCGCGGGCAGCAAGGGAGCAACACCGGCGTGGTTGGCTAAGGGTGCCGAGAGGTGTGCACCGGTTTCTGGATCGCGTTAGGTCGGTCAGCCGTTCCCCGCTATTACGCAGATTGAGCACTTCCACCCATCAAGCATATAGCTCTTGCGCTCCACTCTGGACAGCCAATTAAGGCAAGCCAGAGGTGGGGGAGAAGATGGTAAAGTTCCCCCGGGAGGTCTCGGGTCCGTGGTGTCGCCACACACCAACAGCTCGCCACAAGCTGCCCTGCGGAGACTGATTGCATTGATGGAAGTTGTAATTCCTCAAGGAGGAGCTCCAACTTCCACCAATGGGCGATGGGGTCGTCACATCCCTACGCTCTATTTATTATTATTATTATATAAAATAGGAGGATTAAACAAATAGCAATTTAATTTACAACGAATGTATTTTGCACGTTATAGGTCTTTAACTTTTTAACGTAAATGGGTTGCTGAGAAGTGCCGCAAGAATATTTTGAACATTAGCTTTAGTAGCTGATCGGTAGCATTATCACTTGAACACACAATAGTAAAAACGACAAATGTTTTTTCGCTGTTCGTCCCCATAGTACTCATGTACGGTTGCTAAGGTCTGTCAAACTACCCAGCGGATTTTGATGCGGTTTTTTAGATTGGATAATTCATGAGTAAGTAATAAATAGGACAATATCTTGCACATAAATGTTTACACTGAGCTGGGATCGACCCCACGTGACCTCAAGGAATAACAGTCATTCCAAACTACCAAGATTCTCAGCAATTTTACAAAACGGCATATCAGAACCAATTTTCCCGCTTCAATGGCACTTCCAATTGAAAACGGCAACATACGATCTAATACAGAAACGGATATATTTGTCACCAGCCAACTGAACGGGGTAGCGCGAAAACATCTGTGCTTGAATCACGATCACGCCAAACCGAACCTTATCACCTATCCCGTAAGAGCGATACCTATCCCTTGTACAAACCGATTATCGATTCCATAATTAGTAGTTTAATAAACGGTCCGTGTCCATTTTGCGGATTGGAAAATTAATTATAAAATTAATTTCGTATGCGTTTGTGAAATGCGATTGGAAACATTAGTGTGTTCTCATATTGAAATATTGAATGGGGGTTTGATCATTTTCGGAGGGCTTTGTATCATCAAAGCTAGGGTTTTCAAGCGGATACATACATGGAGGCGAGTGTTGTTACTCGTAAACAAACTAAATTACACAAGGAGTATTTATAAGCATTTATTTAATTAATTAATTCTTGCACCATACATGATATCTAACAGACTTGTTTAAAAGGTGTCGTGTTAAGGAAAGCACCAAAGAGCTGGTCTTTCTTCTCATCTCTCATCGGTCGAGATGAATTTGCTTCCTTATTCTGTTAGATTTATTTTGTTGTTTGCTTTCTTACTATTTGTACACTTATTTAATTTGTGAGGATTAGACCATATCCGATAAATTTCGCATAACATACTTTTTGAATGAAATCGCAAGAAATAATTCATTTGTGTAACTGTTATCTTATAGACCATATAGCCTACAGTACGAGTACAATAGAGGGGTCATTAAACCAAGCCCTGATTTTCCTTTTTTCATGTTCAAAGACGCACTGACAGAGGCCTCTGTGTTTTTCCGTTACCATAGCAACGCGGTTCCACCCAAATTGCCTGCACACAATAATTTTTGGTTCCCTCATGAAAGAGTACCCAAGTCTCCGATTGCGGTCTTTAACTTAGTAATGACGGTTGAAACTTACCCGTCTGAATATTTCTGATTTCAAATGTATGCAAATTGTCACGCACCCACTCCGCAAGATCTACTGACGAGTGAGCGTCAGTTATAATACTGCTGACTTCCCCTTTGTATGTATACCATGAGCATTGAAATCACCTCGACTCTAATGTGAAAGCAGTGAAGTTCATGTTTGAATGTGATTGTATGTATGTGTCGCAGGAAGATAGATAAAGCCGTAATTTAGTTATATCCTTATGTACTGTTCGTTTTCGTTCATGTTGTGATCGTGACTGTATGTTTGGTGTTTCAAGAATCAAAGTCATTTCGAGCATCGAGGACATGTAAATTGGAGATGGACTTTTTAATTTGCAATGTTTCATGAATCAAAATGATTGAATTTGGCATGTAGTTAATAAAATCAAAGATGAAAGAATTCCCTAATCAAAGTTATACAATAGTTTCGAAGACTATTTCAAGAATCAACCTAACTTCAGGGATAGGTACTTGCATAAAGAGCAGATAGTGCATTAATGTCCTTACATTACCGAAAATAATTTTATTAATTCAATCAGTTTTTGCACTGAAATCCTCGTACGTAATAAAAACAACGTAATAAGAAGGATAATTAAAAAAAAATGCGCTCTTGTACCTTTGCGACAAAGATATCCCAGTTCAGATTCAGAACAATTTAGACAATGTTTTCTAAATAGCCTTTAATGTAAACTTGGCAATATCGCTTATGTCAATAAAGTCTAATATTACGCAACTTCTCTTACAACTCGTTACGTTTGCTTAGCCAAATGGTGCTTTATATACCTTCGGTTTTGTCTCAGAAGTGTTATTTTAAAATATGTCCCCGGCAGATTAAACCGTTTCCTTTGATCGTTACCACTGTAATGCGTACTTGAAAATTCACTCGGCTAATACTTCAAAAATAAGGGCACATCATTCACGAAATTAGGACCAGAATCAATGAGGTTAGAGTTCAAATTCGCGTGACAATGATTCGTTGAAAAGTTCGTTGAACCCCGTAACCCCAGTTATTAAAATAAGGGTGTTAGCTATTGTTTGTCCCTGGATATTGTTAAGTTTTATATCGAGTAGCAACTCTATTGTTTGGTAGATTACTAGACACCTCTGGACAAAATGGAAGGGTAATTTCTGTGGAGTGGAGGTGTTATTGTGTGATTTAGATTGTACTAATGGATGACGTTTAGGGAAGAGACAAAGCGAAGTAGTAATAACGTTTGAAGCAAAAGTTTATGTAGAAAAACAAGACAAAGAATGCACTCAATGTCTTTAAATAAAAATGATATATGTTAACTTGCCAGAAATGCTTGAAGAAATTACTATTTTCATATAAAAAGCAAAAAGTTAACTATCGGCCTATAAATTTCCCTCTGCAGAACCCAGGATAAAGGTATAAATCATTTTTTCGTTACAGATATGGGTTTTGGCATAATAACCACGCTTGCCAAATGCGGTTTGGCGATCACAAGCCCGGGAGGTGTTTAGAAAAATCAACACATCCTTTTCCTGACCCGGGCATCGAACCTAAAATCGAAATCACATCGTACTTAAACCACTAGTCCATTGAGGCGTTATTTTTATTAAACTAAGTAATTTAATGCCTGTAGGCTAGAATGTGTAAAGAATTAGCATTTGTAACATGCAATTAACCAATTACCTGCAATGAAAAATTTGCTGAACAAGAATTTTTTACTCCACGTCTTTTTTTAAATGTAGGTCAATCATTTGCTTACAAATTAATAAGGATATTCTTTCTAAAAATTAAGAAAACGGGCTCTATATATTGCGAGTATAGCAGTATGTGTTATCTTTAAGCTATGGCAGAAATGCCTTGCAAAAATGGATTGCAAAGAGCAAAAACACATCGTGAGATTAAATTAGTCACAATAACCATACACCAAAACAACGACCCACACTTAAAATATCACACGACACTGTTCAAGTTCCTGCCAAAATAACAAGAATCCGAAGACAAATGCCCCCGCATCTCGCATAAATTCCTCATTCCAACTTCTATTTGTTACAGTCAGGTCTGAATCTACGTCTAGACATTTCCAGGAATCTAGGAGATTGATCCAGGCATTAGCATAACATTAGCGATAGCACCTAGTACATCTAGCGTCCCGGCTTTCTAGATTTTCAGTCCATTTATTTTTGCGGATTAACATTTTCTACGTGTTTGTTATGGCGGTCGTTAGTCATCTTAAACGGTCGGATATTTTGCAAGACTATCTCGGATAGACAGTGTTTGTGTAGTTTAATAAGATTGGTCTTGTAAACAATGTGTCAAACATTATAAATTACTCGGTGGAGCGAACAGATTAGCAGTCTGAAGTTTTGATTTAGCACTTCGTTTGAGCTCAATATTTTCATAAGATTTATTAATTACTATTGGCTGCGACTCTGTCTGCGAGGATTTTCCTTCCTTGACAAATGGATAATGCAGATCAATTTTTTTTCAAGTTTCTGAGATTAGCGGGTTTAAACAAACAAACAAACTTTAGCGTTATTGCATAAGTATAGATAGATTGAAGTAAATAAATGTTATTTTGATTTGCTCGCATAAATTCTCAGGGTCCTCGTCTGATGAATGCGCCGCCAATGTTCAGCTCGTGAACGGATCGCTTGCTGCGCGTGTGCAGTTACTGCAACCATTTGATGCGCCTCTCTCGATGATTGTATAGAAAACTAACCTAACATGCACGCCGAGCATTCGTCAGATGTGAAAGCATTCTTAGATTCTTCTGTATTCTGTAGCAAAATCCATGATAATTCGCCAGTGCGTGTATCTTTTAAGTTATACGTGGATTGCAGATAGTTTATTGTGGTGACTTTAGATTTAAAATTAAAACCTTGTTCTGCACAAATCCTTCTTCTTCACAGCAATATATTGACACATTTAAACATGTTTTACATTCGTTATCTCCAATACTCATTTCTCCTACACCGACAAGCCCCGCAAAATCTGCCGAATTTTTCCCTCCCGGAATTCGGCAACGCGTCGATTTTTTTTATTCCCCGAATTCCGGAATTCGCGTCGTCGCGTTGTTTATTCACGCACCGGAACACATCATAACCGCTTGGAGGCACACTTAAGCCTCCGGAGGCTGTATCCCACATAAAGAGACGGTAAATCGGCCGGCTCGAAGCCAATAAAAACATAACACCTCTTATTTATGTGAGGATCTGTGACGCGAGAAAGGTGTAGTTTGACATCAAGTTTACGGTAGGTGATGAAGAAAAGAAGCCGTTCTTCCACAAGGCGATTTTTGGAATTGACCAAAAAATACTGCAAACTAAAAATACTTGAAATTGTTTCATTTTACGAAATTTACTGAGATATGACGTAAAATGACACAATTATTTTTCAAAAATATGTTGGCTCTTTTTTGGGACCTGCAGCGTAACCTGAGGCCAAGTGGACGTATGCCATATTGTGATTATAACTTTATTACCTTAACAATTTTTATCGTAGTTTTTCAATCGTTCTCATTTCATAAATGCTTTGAATTCACACCAAATCAAGTGCGCAATCACACATTTGTTTTTGTTGCCTCAAAATTAGTGCGCCTTTTTATTCCCATTCGCAAATAAAACTTGGAGACCCCTTCCCTGCAAACATTATGATATACCTATGTAAATATTACATGAGGGCGACAGAATTCACGAGAACGATTTATACGATACAAACGCACAGGAAACGGATCTGGGTGAATTCACGTGTGCTGTTAAGGGATCCGTCCGCACGCTAGCGCCGACAGTCGTTTTTTATTGAATTGGGATAAATTCATACTCATCATCATCATAAAACAAAATTGTTTTCTTCTTTCTCTCCCCATATGTGTGCTTTAATCTTTAAAATTACGACGATTTTTAAAAGAAAAAGTGATTCAGGACTACTTAAAAATGAACACCATGTTAAAAGGCATTTAATAAAAAAAATATAAATGTTATTCCTAAGTGTACAACAGAGTTTTATTTTATCTTAATATCATAAAAGGCATTTCCCTACTAAATCGGCATTGTCTTTTATCACAATTAATGAAAAACTAAATGCGGCGCTAGTGTGCGGCATGCATCCTTAACGGCTAAACATGGATGCCGGAAGGGGCCGTTACGACCCGCCGAATGTTAACCCCCGCTTTGGAGGCTTTTAAGGAGTTTCGTTTGTATGTTAAATTCAAAAATGTCAGCGAAAATGTTGGCTTTTGGGACTAATTGTGCCGTTGGGACATTTGGGCTGGAAATTTTTGGGCTCGTTCGAAATTAATTTGCCTCTTGTTTTCTTGCCTGGTTTGATGGGTATTTAGTGTCGTATGAAGGTCTAGTGCTAAGTACATGATCATTACAAATGTACGGACTGTACGGTTTTTTTTCTCTGGGCTTAGAGTTTGGACGATAAAAGTCGTGAGTGTTTTAGATATTCTTATGTCTCTGATAACTTCTATACTGGGCTATAATATGATTTTATAGTACCTATCTAAAACTGTTCGGTGGTTGTCAATATAAATTATCTGAAGAAGGTTTTTCTTTAATGTCATTGTATTTTGAAGTCAATTGTTTTAATAGTTTAAAAAACAATGCAAACACACTTTTTTACGTAGATAATTGATTTTAATAGAAATACCATAAATAATTTCTGGATTAATTTGATTGACACATTAAATGGTGCCCCCACCATTGAAAGCCAAGAATCTTTCTATTGATGCAATCAATAGAAAGATTGAAAGAGATTTAATTACTCACAAACCAATATTTGTCCCCTACCAACCTGCACTTCTAACAGTAATCATCACAATCTACCTATCTTTCCATAGTTTAGAGACGAATTGCTCATATGTAAGCACCCTTCGCAATACAAACTCCCAAGGGGGTCCAAAGATTAGTCAGGACAAGGGGACCGCAAAGCCATAGATAAATAAAGCTCCTATTGATCTTATATGCACTGTTTACAGGCAAGATTAGAATGAATATTTATTCTTCTTCAATGCACTTTTTGGTCCTTCGAGAATGATGAGGTTTTTGAATGTTTTGTTGACTCATATGGCTATCTGCACTTAATTTGTCAATAGGATTAAATGATGTAGTGGTTTCTTTAGTTTTTTCAACGTCGCCAGATTATGAAATATAGAGGTATTTGAAAGGTCAATGACCGTTTTGGTAACTTAACTATCCCTTTACCATTCTGATTGTTATTTGGCAACAGAGCTGCTAGGCAAGAAATATTGACAGGTTTTGTTAGCCTTCTAATAGTAGACTCCATTCATTTGCGGGTACTGTCGCAAAAGCAAATCTAATTAGTGCTTAAATCTAGTAGATCTGAATCTGAAACTGAAATTTCTTTTATATTTCTAAGTAACAAGTTTGTCACGAACTGGCCACAAAGCATTATGAGTATTCTAAATTGTTACAAGTAATTTATATGTAGTAAACGTTTAAATACCTACTATTATCATGTTCGAAATTGCCTACATTACTTACTAAGTTGTCAAAGAACATTTAAACTACACTTACGTTTTCATACATATTTTATTGCAACCTTTACTATACCAAAAGTAATTAAAACTAACGAAAATGTAATTATTTGTTTTGTATAAATGCTCTGTAAAGTATCTGTTATTACACATGTACTCTATTTTATACGTGACTACATCTGTATTGTTATGGGTATCACAAGAAGGGATTAGCTCAAAATAATAATCTTTTTTTTAGATTGTTGCCATTTCTTAAAAATAATACCAAAACTATTTACGTTAAAATAAAAATAAAGCATTTCAAATCGATTAAACTTCTTCAAACGTTCCGATGTATCGATTCGAGTAAACGTATAAGGTATCGATTCATCGTACATCGGAACCCCGTAATGTTGTATCGTTTAAGCAACTAGGTTATTACTCGGTTACATTTTTTATTTATGTATTGATTGGAGTGTGAAATAGCTCACGGTTAAATAATAATATGACGATTGACATTTATTAAAATTACCGTTGAAAGTGCTATGTTTTTTCGTTTTTAATTGGATGCCATCACCTATGATTGGTTAATTTTTGTTGTGTCACCTTTAAAGTGAGAAGGTAATTATCACTACGATTGCCAAGGACGAATTCTTCGGTCAATTTACATATACCTCATTGTTTTTCCTATTATTATTTAAAAAATAATATATTTGTTAACAGTTATTTGCTCTTTATTGATTGTTTTTTTGGAATACTATTCTTTTAGAGGGTACATATTTCATTATCTGTATAATATGCTAGTTGAAAAGTTCTTTCGAGCGATTTTTTCATGTTTATTGTTGCATGATATAAGTTTTGCTCGTAAATATTTTAAAATGTTATCATAGTTCCCTTGAAGTATACCTACTAAAGTTGTCGAGCCGATGTCAGTAAATTTTATAAGCAACATTCTAGGAACGTAATGGCGGTATTAAAATCTTATCTATAATAATTGTGGCCTTTGTTGCGAACGGTGTGAATTACAAGTTCCTTCAGAATTATCATAATAGTAAGGGTCCAGCCACAGCTACGGCGGCGAGCGGCGCGGCGAGCGGCGCGGCGAGGCCGGCGACGGCCGCCCTAGTCGTGGGTATGGCCGCCGCGCGTTCGCCCCGCGCATCTCGCCGCCGTAGCAGTGGCATGCTTCATACAATTTTCTTTATTTGATTTTTTCGCTCGCCACTTTCGCTGGCGCAAGACGCATCGCAAGTCGCACCGCTGTGGGCTGTGGCCAGGGTGTAACGGTCCCAAACGACATTAACTTAATGTCAAAATCTGAATGAAGTGTCTCGGACACTATTTATTGGAATATAAATTATAATTTTCCTTCGAGCAATGGTGTTATCGAATTATTGATTTGGTATTTCTGGTATTGCTAGCCATTGGCTAGTTAAATAGCACATTAAGTTTTTCAGTTACCAAATGTAATCATAAACTTATTTCCTCATAGATTTTTAGGGCCAACTGAATGGCTAAATGTTAATGTCTTGCTATTATGACTCGGGCTGTGGTTCGAAAGTAAATATAACAACTAAAATGTCTTTAAAATTAACGCCATGACGATTTTAGAACCCCAAAGATCTGGTAAGTTGCTAAAACCTGTACCATAGCATCTAAATGACAAAGACCATTGCATTGCAGTGCTACGAAAATTAAGTCAAATGATAGATCAGCTGCAAAACCAATCGCTATTTCGTACCAAAACATTCGTAATCAAAAAGTTACCGTCCAAATAAACTAAAACAATCCATGAGATTTGAAATCAAAAGTCTAAAGAGTCGTTTCAAATATTAATCTTTGGCTTGGGTCTCTTGCTATTTGAATTTCAGTCTTAAGTCTGGGGTTTATGAGTCTTTTTAAAGGACCAGTGTTCTCTTGGTTATCAGTATGCAGCGGTTGTCCTCTGTGTCTGATTGGTAGAACGTTCATTGCGGGTCGGGTTAAGATTCGTCCTTTATCGTTTCAACCGAATGGTTCGGTTAGAATTTGATTTTGAATTTTAGCGATTTACGATAATTTTGAACGTTAAACGCTTGTGTTTCTTTATAGTGTCACGTTTGGATAGTTAAATTGTGAAAACGGATGAGTATTTTCTGGCCAATCTTTCGACTGTTGTAGAAGATTTTATTCAGATGTGTTTCCTCCTCTTTCTTAAGTCTCCAATGGGAATGGTCCCCATGAGCTTTAGATTCGTGAGCATTATATAATGTTTTCTTGGAAATAATCTTCTGGTATTAACATACCAATCAACATGTCTTTTAGAGGTGGTGATCACTTACCATCAGGTAACCTTTTAATCATTTGCCCCTCTCCCTCTTATAAAATCTGGCTGCATTTTGTCATTGTTACGAATGTAGATTCGTTCAGAAACATCAGTATGTTTATCCTTATGTTAGACCGAAATGGTTGCTGAAGGTTTAAGAACCATTCTACTCCTAGTAAAAGTCTAAAAAACATTTCCCATGACAAAGGAGTCAATCGTTTTTGTATGGAGAGTTAGGCCCACATAAAACTTTAGCGTTTATTTACGAAATGGGTATCAATTTATTCCTTATAATCTCCAGATTATAGTGGTAACATTACTTTTTCATATTATAACCGGAATCGTTAGAAATCAGATGTGAAAATATGTATTAACCTCATAAACTAATCTGTCATTTTACTTTCCTGACGTTCAACGCCTGAACCGTAATTACTTGCACATAAGGGCGATTTTCCATTATGTTTTTCCTATGTATCTGAAGTAAAAGCAATTTATTATGACTAGTGGCCGCCTGTGGCTCTGTCTGCGTGGAATAAGTTTTTCGCACAACAATCTTAAACTATAGCTTAACATTTTTTAGTTCAAGCCTGCCTCGACTAATGGATAATCCAACGCAAAAATATTTTTTCAATTCGAACCAGCTGTTCCTGATAGTAGCGTGTTCAAACAAACAAACAAACTACAGCTTTTTTATATTATATAGTAAAACCATGAATGACAGTTGACAGACGGAAGGTTTCTGACATTTGTATTCAGTTTTTAAATAAAATCAAAATCCGGCAATAGACTAGCACTTGCGTTCCGTTATACGGATTTTTTTGTTTTGTTTATTTGAATTATTTTATTTAATTATTTAAATGATTAAAAATCACTAAGAATCACCGCCTTAGATAAAAATAGGCATGAAAACCGTTCCAGGAGTAAATTGCGTCTCCTTTATGTTCGATTTCAAGTGTTTTATTTTAATTCTATTGATAAAAACCTTTTTTCCTTCAGTTATCTGTATGTCAGCCATTGTTTACTAATCTTTGGACAGATAGTTCACGGATATAATCAAAATAAGGCTTTTTATTTTGGTTTTCTGACTCCGGTTTCGTTTGAAATTCACTTCAATTGCAAAATTCAATAAAAAAATATACATTTTTAACGTAGTTCTCTTTCTCTTAAACGTTACCGATTGTTGGTGGGCCCAAAAAAAATGGTCTCCTTTGAATAGAAAAATCATTTTCAGAATAACCTTCCAAAATTGTGCTCAGTTCATGTGACGTATATGAAATGTGCTCGGAACCCGTACGTAAAAGTACTTGAATTAATCGAATATTTGGCCTCTCGAACACGAATACTATTTCAAGAACGCTTAATTGGATTCTATGTAAAATCCTCTTGTGAATTATGGCAAGTCTGTTGATTTTAATCGACTATAGTCTATATCAGCTTAGAGTTGGCATTCAAAGGACGGCATTCAAATACGACACAATTTTACATAATAACTTATGTCCTTGAAGTAAAATTTAATTTCGTATAAGAAGTACACCTGTCACAGGTTCCTCTTAGCTGAAATGGACTAGATTTCATGCAACGATCTTTAAGCGCCTTTGAGGTCCTAGGTTCGATTCCTTGGTCGGGCTTAATTTGTGTCTCTGTTTCAGAACACAGCCCTGGTTTGTGATCACCAAACCGCGAGCAAGCCAAAAACCATCTTTTTAACGAAAACATTATTTCAAATGATGGAGGCCTTTGCCCTGCAGTGGGCAGTGGGACATTAATAGGCTGATACTAGAACATCACAATCAATTAATATCATAAAACAACTGATAGATGCCACATTTCTCGCTTCGTTCTTCTAACAAGGGTCTCGTAAATCAATTAAAACTGACATAATTCGATAATTCGCCAGGGGTGGTAACCCTAATTGTTTAATTTAGCCTTCGTAAGCCTATCACTGAGGTTATGGTAGTATATTGTGTAGTTATGTACGTAGTATACCAAGAGTCATCTTTACGCGGTCAAGATAAAGTCGCATTCCGCTGTCTTTCCTTGTGTATGCATAATTTTCTTTACATCTTTAAATCTATGTTCACAACGAATTATTATTTTGATATTTTTTTAAATAATAAAATAATTTCTTGGAATGGAAGTGCAAATACATATTTGTGTGATGAACATCGGCATTTGTACACGAGTCATGGCTGTTTATAAAAGTATTTAACTTTCTCTATCGTTCCCTATCTTCTATAGTACACTTAGTTTAGGGCTAGGCAATGGCCAAAGAATTCATCACATATCTATAAAACCTTATATATAACTTACATCTTTAGCAAAATAGGTATGTATATCTCCATAAGTGGTGTGAAACGGTTAAACAAAAGGCCGGGGATCGATACAAAACGCCGTCCTTGCGAACGCTGATATTTAATCAAGTAGGCCGCGCTTCTATTCATACAGAGTCAAAACAACTAGTGTCCTATTCAAATTAGTCAGGGTGATTAATCAAAATAACCGCTGAGAGCGGAAAGTGGTAGGGATGCGGTTATGATGACAGCGGGTGTAAACTGTGAAGTTGAGATAACTGACGCCTCGATGGTCTAGTGGTTTAAGTACTGGGCTACAGTAGGTCCTGGGTTGGATTCTCGGGTCGGGCAAAGTGGCGGTTTTTCCGAAATAGTCAGGTTTTGTGATCGCCATTCTGCATTTCGCAGGCGTGGTGATTAAGCCAAAACCCATCTCTGTAATGAAAACATGATATCAAATGATGGAAGCCTTTGCCCACATAGGCTGATACTTTTTTTGTGATTTTGGCAAAAGTTCTGAAAAATAAGTTGATTAAGAAAGTGTGACTTTATTTTAAAAGCTTCACGATAAAATATGATAGCGAAGACCGATGTGAAGCCATCGAAGCTCTTAAATACAGATTCTTTAAAAAATTGTTGAATGAGCTCCCAACGAATAAGACCATTTATAAATGCACATTATATACTCGAATATTGCGAGATTTTTTTTCGATTATAATTATACACAATTTTTGTATAGCACAGCGTTACGTAAAACTTTTAGTTTCTTTAGAACAGCCTTAGTGGCATTCATTCTAGTCTAGACTTGTACAAACATTCAGAAATCTCATTATAAACCTTCGAGAAACCTTATAATCTTTCAACGAGTATGAATAGGGATTTTAGAGATGTATTCAATTCTAAATAAGTCTTTTCGTAATTGTAAGACGTGATTTTGCTGTATAGTCACGTTCTATTTTCCATTATTTCGTCGAGATTTGCTATTTAAAACGCGAAATTACAGTTATTTATCAAATAATTTGATGAACGAAATTACTTTTTTATAACTTAAGTCTCAATCATATTTCAAGATTAAACTTTCATATTACGACCATAGTAATAGTTCTTATTCTAAGACATTTGTTAATTTTATGATACAAGTAATAATAATATAACGCAATCTAAACGCGATATTGTACTTAATACCTTCAATACGGATAATTACGGTGTGTCATTACAAAATTACGCTTAAAAATTAATATTCCATTTAAAATACCTAAATTGTAAGCGTAGTCCAGCGAACTTCAGTCGCGTTTTTTCCGCTAAGTGTGTTTCAATATTTCCTAAGTGTAATGTTTTTGACATTAGGAGGACATCAAAGCATTGCTCGGATATAATACATAGCATTTTATCTTTAAGACCTTTTCAACTACTCAATGTAAAAGTTAGGGGTATTTTGCATTATCTGCTCAGCTTGCAGTAAAGCCCCTTCCTGAAACCTAGTCCCTTTCTGCTACCTTTAACTTCAAAAAGCGGACATTTAAATCGGCTTCCTGATAAATGCTTACTCAGTCTATGAAATAAATAGGGCACGAAATACAATAAAATTGGTGGTACGTTATAGTTTAAAAGAATTTTGCTGTGTTAAATGAAGTATGTATTTAAATAAATACATACATTGAATTAAACATTTTCTTTAGACGCTATAAAAGCTATAAAATAAATGTCTAGTTTTCATCAAGTTTAAGTATAATTCCTTAGCAAAGTCTATTGCATCCCATTTAGCCTTATGCAGTAGGTAGGTAACTCGTTACGCAAACAATCTTTATTCTGTGCGTTTAAATTAATTTTAAACGAATCATTTTAATTTCTTCTTTAAATAACATTTCATTGACACGTCATCAAGGCTTTAATTTTTGTATCGTAGCTGAATCTCGAATATGTTGATGAATTTTTTAAATTATTTATGGTCTTTTGAAAATTCGCCCCGGTATAATTGAATTTTCGAAAGTAGTATAACGTCTGCGCTATATTTAAATATTTATTATGGTTAAATATTCATAAATACATTATATCAGAGAGTGACTAATAATTATTTTTTTTACCACTTTATTGAACAATCGGCAGAAACGTAATATATGTCATATTTTTTGATACAAGTTATTAGTTCTCACACATCAAAAATAGCCCTGCAATATTGCTTACACACTTAAAAAAAATTTCCGCCCTATCTATTTTATCTCTTCACAAAAAAGCAAACAAAACAAAAAAGGCAGTAATAATTTCAATGGGCCGAGCACATTCGCTTATCGTAACCGTACAATAGATCTGCCCATTGTATTCGCAAAAAATACATTCGAAAACAATTTCGCTTCCTTGTTTCATGTGAAACAAATGACGTAGAAATAATTGCATTGTGCACATTAACACGGGGACATTCGTATCTGGAAGTGTCAAATTCTGACTAACTAATGACAGTCACCCTGTATAATGATGTAAATGATCGGTGGAGTGGAACTGATAGTGAAGAATCGATCTCAGCCGAATGGATTTTGGGCCGTATTATTTGATAGGTATGGTCGATTTTCGCTTGTGAGGCAGAGTGATAGTTTACTTGCGCACTATTAATTTGGGCAAAGGTGATATCTCTTATTGACCCCTAGGAATACTGTATGTTTTGTTTTGCATTTGGGTGAAATTATTTTATACTTTTAGCTTTTGCATAGTCCATATAAGTAAGATTGAGTTAAGGTTACAAAACTTGTCCAAAAACTTTAACTGAAAATTAATTATTTCAGAATCAATAATTGCAATAATTTTATTTCATAAAGCAGTGACATTACGCTTTATGAAATAAAAATAGGATTTTAGTCGATTTAATAAATTCAAAGAAGAAAATAAAGTCTTATTCTTCAAAATAGGACTGCATTCCACGTTCCAATAACATAAATATTCCATCAAGCATCATTTTAATACCCAGCTCAATATCGTAAATATGAACTCGAATTACGTAGCACATAATGAAGATTTTAATATTAGCATTAAATTATCGTTATAAGTCTTTCGAGCGTGTTTAATCGAAATCGAGACGAGAATTTCGTCACATCACTACTTAACGATCACTAATAATCGACTATTCGAGTGAAAATTAGGAAATTAATTCGTATGAAAATCGATTTTACGCTACCCGTATCATTTTGGGTAATTTTATTAAGTGATTTAAAATTGATTGGGATATCATTCACACGTTGGGCCGGTAATGAGTGAATGGAATGATCGTGGTGCGGTAATGAGATCTGACGCGACAGTTTTGTTGGGTGTTTTACGGCAGCAAAGTAAGCGAGAAATCGATTTGAAAATAATCGATAAAAAAGTTATTCGATTACTTTTTTGCAATGTACGTTCATATTATTATGATGATGTGTAATCGGATTGTAACGATACTATATACGTACGATAATCCTCTTTATTCTCAATTAATAGGTTTTTATTGTATTCTTATAATAAAACCATTTAGTCATTTTAATGTGTGTAATTTTATCTTATTAACCTCAATGTACTCTTACTTAAGATTAACTATAAACTTAGATTGGTTTGTAAATTGAAATAACGAAATTTCGTTATTGCAGAAATCGAGAAAAATATCCACTTCCTCAATTTTAATGAAAGCATCGATTTATCAACGGACTCGATACTAGGTATCGATATTTACTCGCATCACTAATGAGCTGGATCGGAAATCAGGGTTGATCGGTAGAATGACTGTCATTGTGACATTCGGTGCGGCGGGAATGGGTTATAGCATGATTGATACTAATGAGGAATCCACGGAAGGTATATGGGCTACTGGTGTTATGTTTTTTTATATAACATTTGTGTAACGGTGCCTGTATCATTCCACAGATCATATTTTACGTTTTAACAAATTAAGTAGCCATGGTGCAGTGATTAAGACACGGCACGGGTCGTGGGTTCAAAGCTCAAATAATACAGACTATTTCTTGTGAGGATGGTTTTTCTAACAATCAAGTATAAAATTATACGAACGGGGTAAATATTTATGTTTGCACGGACCAACGGACGAAATCATTGCAAGAGATTTCTATCTCATTCAAAAGAAAACGACAGTTAACAAAACCTTGATAAAAATGCCAAAATTATATTTAACTAGCGGCCGCCCGCGACTTCGTCCGCGTGGATGTCGGTTTTCATTATACGAATGTTTTTTCCCGCTAACTCCCGTTCCCGTGGGAATTTTGCAATATCCTTTTGCAACTAAGCATCAAATAGCCTATGTTCTGTCTCAGGGTCTAAAGATTGTCTTTACCAAATTTCATCAAAATCGGTTGCGAGGTTTAAGCGGGAAAGCGTAACAGACAGACAGACAGACAGACAGACAGACAGACAGACAGAGTTACTTTCGCATTTATAATATTAGTTGGGATTAATATTTGTCATTTAGAGAATTTATTATATTTTATGTTATTCATATTCGTCTACTCCCATCCTAACTGTTACTGGAAACTGGTATGATATATATAAGGTCGGGGAAAAAGTCTTTTCGTATTTTATATGAAAAATCAAAACTAAATTTTTTAAACTTTATTTATATTCAACTATAGTATATATGTACCATTTTGTTCAACAACTTGTTGCCATCTTACAGGCAGAGACATGATCCCGTTGCTATAGAAATTTTGGGTCTTTTGAGCAAAAAACTGCGACAAGTAGTTTTGACAATCCTCTCTTGATGTTAACCTGACACTGCCTAGAGAGTTCTGAAGAGACCGAAACAGGTGGAAATCTGAGGGTGCGAGGTCGGGGCTATACGGCGGATGGATCAAAACTTCCCAGCCAAACTCTCTCAACTTTTGCAAAGTGGCTGAAGATGTGTGTGGTCTAGCATTATCATGATGAAAGACCACACCTCTTCGGTTAATCAATTCCGGCCGTTTTATTTGAATTTGTTGCTTTAGTCTCGTTAGCTGTTGGCAGTAGAGCTCCGAATCGATGGTTTTGCCCGGTGGCAAGAGCTCATGATGCACAATACCCTTCCAATCCCACCACACACAGAGCATTACCTTATTGCGCGTTAATCCGGGTTTTGCAACAGTTTGCGGAGCCTGGCCGGCCTTTTTCCACGACCTCTTTCGCACGTTTTTGTCGTACGTGATCCACTTTTCATCACCAGTGATCAACCTTTTCAAAAATGGTTCGGTTACGTTACGTCTTAACAGAGAGTCGCAAATGAGTACGCGGTTCTTTAAGTTTCTTTCAGTAAGCTCATGTGGGACCCAAATATCGAGATTTTTTTTGAACCCAGCCTTTTTCAAATGGGTCAAAACGGTTTTATGGTCAATCATTAGTTCTTCAGCTATATCATAACTGCTAATATGGCGATCTTGCTCCACTTTTTCAAGAATGGCGTCCACTTGATCCGTAACAGGGCGACCAGAGCGAGCTGCATCTTTGACATCAAAATTCCCGGACTGAAATCGTTTAAACCAATTCTGTGCTACTCGGACTGATACTGCATTAGGTCCATAAACGGCACAATTTTTTTTGCGGCTTGCGTTGCATTCTTTCCTTTTTTGTAATAAAATTTCAAAATATACCGAATTTCTTCATTAGAGTCACTCATTTTGAGGTCATGAAAAACAAATGAAAGATGGCGGGAAGCACACTTCTTATATTTTTTTTCTTTTTTTAAAATGTTACCTTTTTAATGGAACCATAACCAGCCAGCTACAACTTATACAGCCAAAGAGATTTTATTACTAGTTTGTACATACTAATTGCGAAAATACTTTTTCCCCGACCTATTATAAATACTATACAGCCAATAACGTTACCAATTTTACTGTCGTATCCCGTTCCTAACCTAGAAACCTGCCGATGTTTACAGACATCATAAATAGATTGAATTTTACGCAGCAGGGACAATAAAAATAAATTGCCTCAGAGGTTTTATGATCCGCCAATACGTTGCAAATAAAATGGCGATAACGTCTGACTGTAATAGACAAGGGATTTACAATCTGTGGAAAGCGTTTTATAATTAGAAGTTTCTTTTGTAACGGTTACGATTATAAATAAATAAATAAATATTTCACAACATCACATACATTGATCTGACCCCGTGTTAAGTAGCTTAAGCACTTGTGTTACAGACATCAGAATCAACAGTGGTATTACAAATATACTTAAATAGATACATATAGCACCTAGACCAGGACAAACAGACATGTTCATGCACACAAATGTTTGTCCTGTGCGGGGATCGAACCCGCGACCTCTTGCGTAATAGGCAACATCTTGACCATTACACCAAGCGGGTCGTCAAAACAATAAACTGCCGCCATTTAAAAATTTGATTATAGAGTACCGATTTGAGCAAGATGGCTGACAGGAGCTAGATGCGAGTCGCCGAGGTTCGGGCTGAGTGGAGAGCCCTAGGAGAGGCCTATGTCCAGCAGTGGACTGCGACTGGCTGTTATGTCCAATGGTTTTATTTTAAACTTAATATTTTTTATAATAGCTCGGTTTATTGGCTCCTCTCTGCCTAATCTCAAGCAAATGAGGAGCCCTTACTACCATGACAACGAATGTGCTACCATAAAGGTATCGTATTCATTGGCATTGCCATACCCGGCCCGCAAGATATTCGACACTCTTCTCTTGAAGGAATCCAGGGTATAGGAAGGAGGAAACACTCACGCTGGTAACGCATTCCAATGTTTAAAAGAAATGAGTTGCTAAACTTCTGGGTTCGCGATGGAATAGTGGCCACTATCTGTCTTGGTCAATCTGGTTTGTCTTTGCAAGGTAGCAATATTGATTACCCTCTACCGAAAAGATTAAGTATTTATGCAAAATAAATAATATTTGATAATAATGAATAAAAATTAAAAATAAATAAAATAAAATAATGTTTATTGGCTTTAACAAAAGTTGTCTCTTAAACTAGTAACATCGGTATCCCCTATTAAGTCTACATAGACCTGTGTCAGGGAGATACCGCTCTTCCTTCTTGTTCTTTAACAATAGTATAACAATATTGGTGACAATTTTTTACTTTCATTTAAATCCTTATCTAAATTAATAATATTACGTGTATAGGTAAGAACGCAATATTTTTGATACGGTTTTTCATTAATTAATGCGCAATGTGGAACATGTGCTGTATCTACGTACACACAAAATATAGTACTTATATGTAATATCCTTATGAAAAGAGTCGAACCTTCTTCGTTTCAATGTAAAGTAAATATAAAACAGTAGCATTGTCCGATAACGACAACAGACAGAACTGTATAATCCGAACAAAACAGGTCGTCTGGGTGGAAGTGCAATTTTGAACTGTCAGCCCCAAGCTTGGAACTCGGCATTTGGCAACCAAGCTGTAATGGCACAATAAATAGTTTGCAGCCCTCTCCCATCTGTCACTTAACTAGTAAAATATACAGACGTCATTCAACTTGCCACAGTGAAAAATCGCAGTGTGCCACCCCTGATTCACCCGTCTCCGACGAACAATTACACACCTTAAAACGAAAGAAGTAGAGCCGAAACTCGCACGTCCGAAACGTTGAATAAATTTAAATATTTGTTAACTTAAAATGTAACTCATGTTAACGGAAATACAGTCTAAATTGCAGGACTGAGCATTTGTTCTTTCAGCGCACGTTGGAATATAACTTTTATTGCCGTATGCGTTTGGTGCGATATTGGCTTGTCATTGTTTTTTTTCTATTCGCTGGGGTTGTTTAACTTTGAAGTCGTTCAAAAGACCCCCGATTTGCGATTCTGGTGGATTTCTTTTTGGATTAAAGGCCCCGTGAATTTAATGATAATGTATTTCGGCAGATTACAACTAAGATTATGTCGCGTGTCGATGTATTTAATAAGCTTTTTTGGGAACTAATGATTGCTTTAAATCCTTTCATCTCCATACAATGAAGGCCGGATATTTTTAATTTGATTAATTATGCAAATTGAATGCTTGCGCGAAATTGAATGTTTATATTGTTTGTGCTTATTTTAAGAGGCCAAAAGCTTCAGTGAAACTTGCATAAAACAAAAGTCAGTCCATAAATTCCTTCGTTAAGAATCTTTAAAAGATTACTCACAAAAATAACATGAGATAAAGCTCGGAAGATCGGTTTTTTAAAGGTATTTTCCCTGCCGTCATATTTTCAAATAAATTATTGCTTATTCTTTCCAAAACCCAATTTTAAATGGGCTGCACGTACGTACAATGTCCAAAAAAAGTCATAATATTTACAAAAAAACGCTCACATTTTCCCGTGATATAAACGGTAGCTGTACACTTTATTACAACCCTCAACTGGGATAGGCGGTTGATCAAACATTTGCGTATGTTCAATGCAAACAGGCGACACGAGTCGTTTCCCGCCGAATTATTAATAACGAACAATGTTTGTTTCAGGTACGATATTGGATTGTGACGGGAATAGCTGTAAGTTCGGAAGATTAATCGAGTTTCGTCAAAGTCGAAAAAAGACTGAGCATTTGTTCTGCAACTTGGTTATTTTGCAATGATTCTAACTAACTAACTTTTCTGGCTCAACGACCCAAAGTGTGTCTTTGCCTTCGAAACGAGAGACTTCCACCGGTCTTGCAATTCTTCTGCACGTCAAAATTATTTTACCCAACCAGCACTTTAAAGTAAAAAAGTACCAGCCTATTAATGTCCCACTGCAGGGCAAAGGCCTCCATCATTTGAAATCATGTTTTCGTTACAAAGATGGGTTTTGGCTTAATCACCACGCTTGCCAAATGCGGGTTGGTGATCACAAACCCGGGCTGTGTTCAGAAAAATCAACACAAAATTTGCCCGACCTGGGAATCGAACCCAGGACCTCGAGACCACGGCCCGGTACTTAAACCACTAGGCCACCGAGGCGTTACTTTTAAGTAAATGGCCTGTAATTTAATAGAGGGTATGTCAAACTTGCTACCGTTTTCTTTGCTTACATACTACTATTGCAGATGGTTTTATCTGACAAGTATAGGGAGTACCACCGGGTTACCACCAATTAAAAAGATATAACAAAGAAATTATACTGAAGAGGTATACCTACTTATGTTACTTTCTAAGCGGCCAGGGATGTAAGTTTGAACCCTATCAACACAAAAACTCGTGTGATAAATGACTTGTTGTACGGATAAGACTATATCAGATGGTCTGAATATCCTAAAGATTAATGTTTCTAACTCACTACCCTTGAACAAAAAGCTGAATCACTACCTAAAGCGCGCTGAACCAGACATTTATAAAAGGTGTACAGAAAATCAATTGAATGCTGTACCTATCTTTGGGCGCCTCGCAGAAACACTCGAGGTGTGAAAGTAATTTACATAAATTTCACATTTAAATTACGGACACAGCCCCTCTATTCACTGCAGTAGTCTGGTTTAGGCTCACTCCGAAGGAAATTGGAAAGATTGACGGGAAATGTAAGCACTTCAACATTTTGCATCAGAATTGCTTGCTCAGTCTCTTTGTTCTGCTTTTGTTTAATGATAACTTTTCTAGTATTATTTGTTTTGGTGTTATTGTGATATAGTCCAAGAAAACCAAAAAAATATACTAATTCTATAGTGTAATCATCATCATTGTCTTCATCATCACCCTGCTGCAACTCACTTCTGGAAATATTCTTCTTTTCTCCCAGATGGGAGGTTATGTCTACAATCACTACCCTGGGCAGGCGGGTAAATGATGAATGTGTCCTCAGAATGTTGAATGATAAAATTAGCAAAACTTTAACAGAAGACGCTTGACAAATAGATTTTTACACAATTTTTTGACTCTTCATAGTGTCCCGACTGAAAATTTACGTTTCCTCCAGATTTCTAGGGCTTGGAATGCGATAAGCGGTTTAAGACAGCAAGGATGACAATGCTTTTCTGTTATAGTGGCCAATTAACGATTGGACTTATGTTCTAGGTAGTAGTATTCTTCTCTTCATTAACATTTTCAAGAATCATATCATGTCGAATATTATGTCTGGTATGTCAAAAGTACAATAGGATCTTATTAAAAATGTATATTAACTATTACAACAATCTTTAATGCGACTATCATTGGACCTTTCATTTATTCATAACGGCGTAGTCAGTTAAATTAATTTATTACTTTATTATTGAGTCAATTGTTCTATCAAAGTTTTTCTTTGATGCTTGGCATTCCATTGTTGAGCGAGTTACAATCATTAATATTATCATTGTCCAGAGACTTGTTTAAGGCTATTTTTTTTCTTTTAAATCTTTTTTTGGGAACCGCTCCTACGGCAGTACATAAGAATTTCTTGTTTTTCTTGTAGTTATATGCTTTTGACCGCAATAGTATAACTACGAGTACGAACTCGTGGTTATGATATTTGACGCATAACTTTATATATTTATCATCCATATCTTATAAAGATCTATCACGCGAAATATTACGTTCCTGGCAATTGTAGTCAAGAAGATGCAAAGGTATGAAACAGACAGAAAAGACTAAATTAAAAACTGCAGGTGCCTCTTTTTAAGTATCTCTATTTTCACCTAGTGTACCATTTCATAAAACAGCTAAAGCTACACATATTTTACCTGTAGAAATTCTAGCGCAATTGAACTCTGAATCTCCTATCAAAAACCAGGCCCAAACTCATTAACTTCCGTGTCATACTGAAGTGATAACAATCAAATATAATGTTGACGAAACCCAGATATCACAATTGTCCTAACAGTTCCTTGCAAGTAAGTTAGTCTCAACTTAAATAGTCTGCAATATCGAGATATAACCTTAAACTGACTATCTACGGGTAGGCTAAGTAAATCTTGTATGTAAATTCAACAATTTTGCTTTGTGGTCCAAGTCGGGACCGTTCAATGGAAATTGTTGTCATAAAGTTAAATTAATCGAATCATATTCTCTTTGACAAATTAGCAGAGCCCGAGCGAATTCTAACGTTGCATGTGTATTATTAAATTCATCGAATAAAGGTATAAATCATTCATTGTTCAGAAGTTTACTAATAAATTTCTCAAATTCATGTCGCGAAACAAGCTTTGATTTGAGTTGTGAATAGAGATAATTTAATATTAAAATACTTATGCGCGTGGTGTTTATGATTTAGTGGCAATGGTTTATTTATTAGTTTTGTTTAGAGGAGTCAATTTAGCTTTTATTCTGCGAATACAAATTGTCAAATGCTAGTTGATTTTTTTGTAATTATGAGACTTGCAAGTGACCTTATTTATTTGAGGGGTCTATATTAAGAAAACATTATTTTGATATTTTACACAACTGACTTCAGTCCGTTAAATGCTTATGAATACCTTTTAGCCTCAGCTTTTAGCATCAGACGGGTAGATTGCCAGTTTTTATAAAAGAATGCACAGGTTAAATTTTGTTAGTGCATTTGCCAACATCATTTCCACTAAATGCAATTAATAGCACAATAATCATCATCAACTCCTAGACCACTTCACTCCTTGTTACTCCAGATGATCTTTTTTGTAGCCCTCTAGTATATTTTTTTATTGATAAAGTTAGTAATAATGTATTTAAACATAGAGTAGCTTTTATTTGAACCTGGTTAGTGCACTTACAATATCAAACACAAACCTTATTACCTGCGGCTATATACCGCAATTACGTCGCCTCCAGAATTCCACAACTTATGAATTGCACCACCTCCGCGCAAGAACACCGGCGCGCAACGATTATGCATATTAGTTGCCGAGTGTGGCCAAGTTTTGCTCTAGGTGTTTTTGGAGGTAAAGAACATTAACTGCATATGTGCGGTCAGTACAGCCGCTCTTAAGACGGAAATTGCTTAATCTGTCGCTTTAAGCTCTAGGGGATGGTGTACGATATGGGAATTTTAACTATTGCATAATGCTCTTTTGGAAGCTTTTGAAGCTTGCACAAGTACTTTATGAATCTTGAACTTCTCTATAGTACTTTGAAGGTAACGATTGCTTATGATCCCAAAGTTCATATACAAATATGTATGAAATATTAAATTGGTCCTAAAAGGGCACCCTGTCTGACCCCAAACTTTTCCACGTTTTTAAGTACAAACTAAAATTAATTAGGTAGAAAAAGTTGATCAAAGAATCGAACGAAAATGTATTTTGAGGGTCATTAGGCTGGATATTATACACTTAAAATTCTCTTCAAAACAACAATAACTTACATGGCTTCGAATGCCTTTTCAAATTCAAATCAATCAAAACTCATCATAATTTTCAGTTTCACGGCTTCACCTTTACTTAAACTTTGTCAATAACAACCTCAGATAAATTAACACCAAGCTTAAATTTTAACTTGCCACTTTAACTTACTTTGGACACCATTAATTACCCATTATATTGAATTACTGGTTCGTCGAGTAACTGTTTGTTTGAAGACCTTTGAGAGGAATAATTTGAAAATTTCACCGGGCAACGTTTCAATTTGAAAGTGGAAACTGTGTTTTATAAAAGGGAAAGTTCATTTCACATCGTTGAGTTTCATTTAATTCATACTTCTTGGTTAGGTAACTGAGAGTCTGAGACTTAAGACGTTGAATGGGGAAAACACAAGTTTACGAATTCCATAATGAGGTTAATTTGCTTGTTCCTGCTTAATTCGCGCTTTGGGAAAATTTTATACATACAAAATAGGGTGAGGGCGCAAAAGTTTTTAGTTTATTTAGTTGTTAATAAAACTGTATAATACTTGGACTTTGACAATAATTTTTGTATCTTTATCAATAAGTCCTTAATTCACTAGAAAGCATATAATCATATCAATACGTTTTTTCATTACCCTGAATTTTATAATACTTTCATTTCTAAGCGTTGTTCTAAAATCGGTAAAATTATACGCTGTATCTAATATGAAATTGATTGTAGTTCTTGAAACCTGTAGTTATAAAATCATTTGACCTGAAAAACTTTTTCAATTATAATGCCTCGAAGACGTAGTTGGTTAAGTTCATGTTTTAGATATCGTAGTTCCAAATCCTGTCTACAATTAATTATAGCATATAAATACATTCTTACTTTCATAAAGAACTGAAATTTTTCACTTTCTGTAAATAAAAATAGTAAAAGCATTTTTGGCACTACTATTTTCTTGAAATAAATAGTACATAGTACCAAAATATATGGAACAAATTACTTCATTCGGAATTTCAACCGTGCGAAACAAATCTAGTCGCTAATAATAATGATATACTAAAACTATACTGAATGTAATTGACATAAGTTACTATTGAACTAATGATACAACTCTAACGCGAAACTAGGACAGAGGCATAAACTACAAGTTTCATTTCAAAACGGCAACACGGGCAAACATTAACTATATTTAAGGAAACATGTAATACAACACATAAAATAGGTAAGTCACTGACTAAAGAATATGCATACCAATAGGTAATGTATGCAAAATAGTAAAAGTACGATAAGTATACGATATCACGCGAAACCGACATTTTGTTAGCATTTATATAAGGCTCGGAACGGAACGCAGCGATCCATAACATCAGAAACGTGACGATGGAAAGTGGGAATATAAAGCTTGGCAACGGTTCATAGAGTTCAATTTGCGATGGGAATGTTATTGGAGATATCATCTTTGAAATAATGGAAACGGAATAGCTAATAATAACAAATGATGGGTCAAGGGTGAATGTAGAAGGAATCAAAGAAGAAAATTAGGAGTCGCGAGGGAAATGTGTTCGAATTGCGGTTGTAACTCCTAATATGAATTCGGGATGGTGTTTTTACGCTATTATTGCCTACTTTACGGTTTTTATTAAGAGTAATTTAATTTGATGGTTGGTAATCATCTGGTCAGTCAAATTGATGGATTGGTCTTGCAGATTGCTACTGGGTCATTATAACGAATTCATAGATTGCTTTTGAGTTAATATTTCAATGAAATAGATAGTTGATATTATACTTGAAGTCCAATTATTGTTGTAATAGCAAATTGCTCGTACTGAATATTTTTCTAGGAATCCACTTGTTCCAAATAATTCTTTTTTAGGCCAGAACCATTATACTGATAGTAATATGGTTGTCAATTAAGGGTTTGTAACATTCTTAATAATAGGTGCCTAGAACTAATACTAGCACAAAAATAGAAAACAATATTTTAGCATTAAAAAACTATAGATATATTTTTAACGACATTCCTACTTAATGATTCTATGGTTATCAGAATATAGTATCACATTGAAGGCATAACAAATGCTAATTTTAAGCTTGAAAGCTATGAAAACAGTACTTATGACGGTAATAATTTACAAATACGAAGAAGCCAAACGCTTTTCTGCAACAGGATTGTATCTTAAATCCTACTTGGATGCAACATTGTTGCAAAATGTATGCAATAATGTTAAATGTTCGATATCCCTTATGCATCTTCTTTTGCACCGAAAATATTACTTGGTTTTGCTTTTATGTAGTTTTAGTCTGTTTTAATCGAGGGATGAATATTTCAACGAAATTGTCTATTAAACCCGGGTTCTCTACTTTTCGAAGAATCGAAATTAAACTCTTAATTTGTATTGTACACTTCAATTATCTTCTATGTTGTTATCACTTTTGATAAAGGACTATATGTTTTAAGTTATTTATACAAGAAAATAAGTTAATTAAAATCATAAGTTTTATCAAAACAGCTTCTAATGAAATCATGTTTAAAAAATTACAATCGCGACATATTTTTTGCGCCTCAAATAATGTTTTGCTGTTATTATTTTTATTGAAGGTAAAATAAATGGAGCACTTAAAATTTTATTACATGTTACACTTGCTTAACAAGTCAATAAAAGTCTGATAGATAAGAAGGTAGTAGATATTTTCTTATCTCTTACTAAATACATAACTAATTTATATTTCCTTTTAAATAAAATGTTAAAAACAATCATTATATATTCGTAGGATATATACATTGATAGTAGCTATTGGTCTAAAGTTCGTTTCTTTTTTTAGTCAAAGTTGAGTCCATGTTTACAATCACAGCTAGGCATTAGGCTAAGTGCAGATTTGCCTATTTTCAGTTTATTTCCTTACTCGTTAAAAACGGAACTTGGAATCGAACCCACGACCTCGTCAGTTAAATCTACAACGCAACAAAGGCGTATACAAAATCACTTTCGCATTTATTATCGCACGGGCATGGATCTCCAACCGTTGTAAACAGGACACCCGAATATTTTGACTTTTTGATGTCCCCAGAGTAATCCTTCTGAAGATATCAGTGACTCTTAACGGCTTATAAATAGAGTTGAGGATCGCACTTAAGTTCTTCCACCTGGATCGGGCAAATGCCCCTGTACCGTTGGGTTTCATTACCATAAGTTCGGGTCTTTTGAGCAGTTTCATCCGAAATCCCTTAAGCCAGGCTCAACGGATCTACCTTGGGTGTTTTGGGGATCGATAAAGATTTAATTACTGGAAAAGTTTGGTTTTAATTTTTTTATGTTTGAAGGATGCAAATAAGCTTGAGTATCAGTTTGTGGTAAGTGATCACCCCCGCCCATAGAGTGCACGATTCCGTGTGAAGTCAACTTATGTAAGTTGACAAAAACCCCATTTTTCAATTTAAATGAATTTGCTTTTCTAACATCAAGTGTCCTTCTAGCCACGTTTCTTATTCACAATTAACAAACTAACGCGTTACATTTATTATTAGAGTACTTCCCCATTTCTTCCCGTATGTGGATGACATAAGAATCGTTCAAGAGACATTGCTAGGGATGGGCAGCAGTGTTTTCCTGTCCAAAAGGTTGGCACTTCTCCCCTTCTTGCTATTATAAGTGCACGCCCTATTTTCATAACTTGTGGTGACAATCTGACTCGACCAACGGGTTTCCCTCGCACCCGTTCCTATTCTAATATCAAAAGCGGCGAATAAAGTGTATGAATATATCACATGTAAACATTTACAAGTGCCAATAACCAGTTCAGAAACATTTTAAAAGACCCCAACCCCCGTTTTCGAATCGAAATCAACTATGATCAGCCATCAAAAAGTCAGCAAGAATACCTCTATAAGAAAACCTCTATTGTCAGGCGTCGAATCTACTTACCTAAGGCGGGTTCGCTCAATGCAATCATTGCTCCGCCGCGCCGTAGGGACGTGCATTAGCATTTTTATCGATAAAATATCGCGATGAGAAATTGGCGGGTGATTATCGATTATTCACCTGGTTGGGGTGGTATGTTGGCTGGTGTAACGGTGGTATGAAAATAAAGGGTAAGGTTGTTAAGTGCTTAAAACGTTATTTCACTTTTTGATTTTATCTTTGTATTTACTTCAATAAAAGTATTTTTGAAATAATAATCAATTTCTTTAACCAAAACAGTATCTGCCATGGATTAAGAAGGACACATACTAACTCAGTAAATACTTAAATATTTTATAATCAACTTTGTTACGCCGATGTTGCCTCGCAGTATTCAAATCCGTTAGCACTAGGTTTTCAAACCATCACAAATGTCCTCGCAAGCTTAAATAACCGCAACAAAATAAATATTTAAGTAATTTTACACGACAATTTCAGTCTTGTAATAAAAACAGATTCAATATATTATGTGAATAACATTTGCTTCAAAAGCCGTCATTCAAAATGACATCGTCAAAAGTTCAATCACTTTTCACTCGAGAACCTTAAATTTAAGCAAAACCAATATTGTAACTAAAGCCTGAAAGTCAGCCCAGTTCGTAATAAAGAGTGAAAATTTCTCTTGAAATTGCTAAATTGACTGCCAATGAATATTGTGTAAATTTAGGTAATGCGATATTTTATTAGCATTCACTTTATAAACATTTTAGGTGGCTGTCAACAGTCTGTAATATTATTTTAGGAATCTCTTAATACACAATGCATATTGTATTATAAAATAATCACGCGATATATAAACGTATGTACTTTTGAAAGTTTGTTGTTAGCACATTCTACTAATCATGGGTTCTGATCTCGCCTTAGACGAAATGAACTTCAAAAAAATACTTAGAGCGAAAAACACGTTAAATTCTTTGCGTTGTTTTATCTATACTTATAATAAATCTGTAGAGAGGTCAATTCTGTACATTAAATATATTTTCAAAATAACTATCAGGGGGTGATTAGTGATCGATACTGATGCCAAAAATGCAATCAGTAAAATTTTTGTCTGTCTGTCTGTCTGTCTGTCTGTATGTTCCTTATAGAAACAAAAACTACTGGACGGATTTTGACGAAACTTGGTACAATTATTCTTCATACTCCTGGGCATATTATAGGATACTTTTCATCACGCTACAATCAACAGGAGCAGCGTAGTGAAGGGAAATGTGGGGAAAACGGGAGAATTTTCTCCATTTCTTAAGCTTCAGTCGCGTGTGCAGCCTTTATGGTTAAAGTCACATAGAAATCATGTATGACGGAAATATTCCACATAAAATTGCCAAAAAAATATTCCTTGACAGCATCTGTCTATCTTTTATAGTTGACTCACAATAACACGTGTAACTCATGATCCAAATTGGTTTGCGCGCCAACGCGTTAAACTCCGGAACTACTGGTTCGAATTGACAAAATATGGATAGTCCACATACTATTTGTCGAGGTAGGCATTAAGCTATCTATAGTAACACTGTGTACGGAAACCGTAACCCACGCGGACGGAGTCGCTGGCGGCCGCTAGTATTAAATAATCTTATGCATTCCTACTATAAGTTTTGCCAGAAGTGACGAAAACATTATTAAATGTTTCATAATTCACTAACACAATATTCCCGCCGTCAAAACCTCATACCAACATCACAAACATCGATACATTTTCATCTCAAAATCCCCAAAACATCGACCACCCCATCACTAGTACACGCACGGCATTTCCATAGGTACACAGCACAGAATCCGAACTGAGTTATTGGCCGTCCCCCGGGTGCCGATATATTCCACTATTTTTATTTACGTGAAAAGACCCGGTGACTACGAGTCTTAGATTCACGACGGCCGTTGAATACGATATTCTGAGCATTCTTTATGCTTTACTGCTGGCTTTGAGGACTGACCGTTCCTGAGGCGTGTTGGGATGTGTAAGTTTCTGGTGAGTCAATTCGTGGACGAATTGAACTGATATATTTTTCATTTTGCCTCAGTCTTCAGAGATCGCAAGATTATCACCAAGTTACTAATAAATTGTGAATTTTGTAATACTTCGTAGTAATATTAATTACTCGTATAACTCGGAATTTAAAAAATATAACGACAGGATTCTTAAATTTGGTAGAAATTTGAAAATAGAGAATTCAATAATGCTAATCTGAAGATTAAGTTAAGCATATTTTAGATGTACTTTTGCTCGTTATCTACGCTTTCAAAATATAAAAGTAAGATAAATTAATATCTGAATCGATTAATCAGTGCACTGGTCTCATTTACTCTGTCAACCATTTTCCGCAAAACCCGACCCGAAAAATAATCAAAACAAAATGTCAGACCAGCGAAATCTCCAAAGCAAACATCAAGATAATCTCCAAAACAATTGCGATGAGGCAAAAAATCCGTGGGTCAATTAACAAAATGGCGCCCAAAATGGCTGCCACTCAACCGATTAACAAACATGCGTGGTAGACAGTGGTTACCTATGTCATATCAGCTTGAGAGTAAAGGTTTTACTTGAGAACCTAAAAATGGTTGCTCTTTGGTATTAATTGGGGTATAGGTCGTAACTCTGTGAATTATTAAGAAAACATAAGATAGGTAGGTACTTATGTTTTCTTAATAAGCAAGCTAATTATAACTGTAAAAATATCAAGTTTTATTAGATCTTTCAATAAAGTTCTTTAAATCGCTCTGACATCAAACAGCCCAAACTATGTTTTGCGTAAAAAGTGACTTTTGATCTCACCTTTTGGCTTTTACATCCCGTCAATTACAAACGTCAACCCAAATTTCGACGATTACACCCCTCATCTAAATCCTTGCCCAAAAAATGAGCAATCCGACCACAAAATTGTCAAACCGTCAAATCTGCATAGCAAACATTAAGATAACTTTCAAAACAATTGCTCGGAGGGAAAAAAGCCACGTTTTAATTAACAAAATGGCGTCGCAATATGGCGTCAAGTCAAACAGCGGTCTCGGCCAATGAGAGCCATTCTGTGTACGTATGCTAATGACGACATCGTCGTGCGAATGGAAATGTCGTGTAAGTCCTGTCATTATGTTATTCAAAGGGATGAGCTATATGTTATTTTTGAATTTGAATGTATGATAGAAGCTGTTTTAGAAGGTTATTTTTTGACTTTGAAAATGTAAAGTTAAGTATCCTATTTTTATCCTACTGGATGAGGTCCTGTCATTTGAATTATGTTTTCATTTCGAAGATGGGTTTTATATTAATTATCGTCACGCTTGTCAAAGCTTGTCAAATGCAGTTTGCTATTAACAAACTGCTGCTTAATAACAAGCTGTATTCTAAGAAATCGACACTTTTTTTGCCCCTCTCTTCAAATCACACTCGAAACCTCGAGAAATCGTCTGGTAACTGTAGGATGCCTAAATTATGCAGATAATCAAACCCGAGATGACATAAAAGAAGTCCAATAATTCAAAATTCGAACCATCGACATCATATAATAACGGTTTAGGACTTCACATAAATTGTATATTCGCGTTATATCGTCTAAGGGTATATTTACAACTCCTAAACCAACATAGCATTACCCACCTCATAAACTACGACACTTTGAAATCCACACGACAGAACAAATACAGTAAGGGTAAGATAAATTGGCCAGCCTGAAACTGAGTTTGATACTTGTAGTTTTATCTTCTTCTTTAAATTTGTCTTTGTTTTTGAATTAAGTTAAAATACTTAGAATCGTTATCATGATAGCTGCTGACTTAAATGCGAATTAGTAACTAAAAACATCGTTCATATAAATGTTCAAAAAAACTCAAACTGGGAATCGAACACAGGTCCCTCCAAAACTTAACCAGGCACTTACACCGCTAGACCAATTTTCCAACACGAATACAAAATTAATTCAAATATAAACCCTATCACATTCGCATAAGACTTATACATTTTATCACTCTTGGGTGTACGGTGGATTTTATGGGAAAATAAAAGTTCCCTATTTTATTTACGGTTGAATTTGTGTTGTAAATAGGCTTTTAAAATGCAAACTCGATTCACGCCGCACCGGTAACGTTCGGTGGCATTCTTAGTTCACACTTGGGGCGATTTGTGCTACCACAACTTTATCTATAAGAATGTATTGTTGTATATTTTTATATTAACGGTGAACTTTTTTTTAAATATATGCACAGTTGTACAACTGTGGCAACAGTTGCATCTAGACTATACTAATATAAAAAAGCTGAAGAGTTATGTTTGTTTGAACGCGCTAATATCAGACACTACTGGTCTGAATTAATAAAAAATAAATAATATCTCTGGACATTATACACAGAGCGCCATCTAGCCCCAAACTAAGCATTAGCGTGTGCTATAGGTAAATTGAAAAAAAATGTTTGTGCTGGATAGTCTATTTGTAGAGGTAGCCTAAGCTATATGTGCAGAAACCAAAGCAAATAAAGTTAACTAAAATTAACAAAGTAAATAATTTTGTTACAGGTACACTTCTAAACACGTTGGAATATTGTGGCGAGACTCAAGGAATACTCAACTCATACATAGTAAGAATAATTAGATTTAATTATACACTTGATGTTATTGGTTATTAAAATGACTATCTCAGAGAATTCCAGCCTTGACGCGGTGGGTGGGTGGTCACTACTAAAATTTTCGTGTTACCCATTCACCTACCAGTGGGTTAGATTGGTGGGTTAGCGGGTCATTGCCCGAGGCAGCCTAATTTACAAATTCTTGTGGTCCAATTCGACTAAGTGAAGGAAAACACTAGGCTGAAATTACGCGGCCGAAGTTTGGGAGCAATGAATATTCTATACATAATTACGCGACGTTATTTTGGCATGGTGTGTCATCATCCATTTAAAATAATGTACATTGCAGGCGTAGCCGCGCTGAACTTTTTTTTTATGTCAGAGGCGGCAAACGAGCTAGCGTGTCGCCTGATGGGAAGCAATCACCGCCGCCCATGGACATCCGCGACAGAGGTATCGTTGATGTGTTGCCGGCTTTAAGCCCATACCCTCCCCAACTGAGCTCTGGCAACCTTACTCACCAGCAGAAACATAGCACAACAGTTACGAAGTGCTACTTCACTGCGGTCTTCTGTAAGGTGGAGGTACTTCCCCAGACGAGCGGCTCATTCGAGTGGAATTTCCACAAAGCTCTACCTCTTTTAAGTCTAATATTTTATCAGATTATGCTTCTTAACTTGTTCAGTGTTCGTTTATAAGAAAACGAGGCAGCATTTAACCTTTAAACATGTTCTTTTTTCATTCATTTGGTCGATATAGACAACTGTATGTTATCCCATCCACAGTAAAAGGTATCAATTGTTAAACGCATAATAAGATACCGTATTCCTTCCCAGAAAGGAGAAACCGAATCGATGTACATCCATTACATTTATTTATTGGTTACAAAGATAGGTAACATCTTTCGTAGGTATTCTAGCGTTAGGAAAATGTTTACCACTAGTATTCTAGATCGAGGAAAGATTTTTAAAAGCACTACGGTAATATATTACCCTCCACTACTGTGAAATGTTCCTAAGTGTTTCAGTTTAAACTATTAATTTTGTATCTAAGACCTAGATCTCGCAGATAGCAGTCTGAAAGATGTACTTTAGAGCTCGTGAATTGTTTTATTTAAACGGTTTTTAAAGGAATTGTTTGTTTTCGTATTTGCGAAGGGAGATTTTTGCTAAAAGTTTTCTTAAACAAAATTTTACATAGTATCTTATTTCTTTCTAGGGTTTTGTTAGTAAAAGATACTAATGGTGTAGCCTTAAACTAAGCTTATATATTGTGCTGTAAATGATAGGGAACGTTTACTTATATGTACATACTTTATTTGTTAAAGTATCAATTTAGTTTCGGTGCGCTAAAGTATAGAAATGTCCTGTTGATTGCAGACTCCTTAAAAGCTGGTTCCAGTTGGTTCAATTGGATAACTGGACATGCAAAATTCAGATATATGTATTAAACGTTTAAACATACCTTCACTAAATATACATAAGGCTTAAGATAAATTATACTTGATATGGGTTCCCATGAAAAACGCAAGCAAATTTGAACTTTATTACATTAGCTTTTTCCTTAGTATAGGCACTTAATCGTGTGATCAAATTTCAATCTTATTGCATCGGACATAGGGCACACGTGTGTTTTGTTTGAATGCTCTGTGGACTGTGATGGCAGTGTTAACAAAATCAAAACATCGGTTAATATTTATCGATGCAGAAGTTAAGTTCAAATACATGAATAATGCATTGCTATTGGTGACTGTGGGAATCATTTGTTTGATCAGAGATTCGGTCTGTTATATCAATTAGCTTTCTGCAATCATGTGTGTCTTCAAGACGTAGGTACATAGGTTCATGTCATAACACCATATATATGTATATTATATGTTTTCTTCTACTGTTACGCCAAGGTTTGATGTTATGATAATTGTCATAATCGCTATTTTGAGCTACGGACAATGCAATGAAATTGCAATCTTTGCTCCTGCAACTAACTAAAAGACTTACGCCTAAAATTCATTGTCTAGTTCAAGTTGCAATCCACATCAAATATTTATTTTGACACTTTTATTAGTTGACAGGACTAAACGCGATATTAATTTTGTAGAACGTGTATACTGCTTGACGTTTCGGCTTTACAAAATATTAGTGCAACTAGGCAACGCGAAAGTCTAAAATCTTATATATTTATTTGTTTCCATCTCCTTACTTAAATGACTATGGTCATTATCACCCTTCTAACGGAGACCTACGTCCAACAGTGTAGTGCAACAGGGTGATAATTATATCAGTTACTAGCGGCCGCCCGCGACTCCGTCCGCGTGGATTTCTTTTTTTCGAAATAAAAAGTAGCCTATGTTCTGTCTCAGGGTCTAAAGATTGTCTGTACCAAATTTATTTCATCAAAATCGGTTGCGAGGTTTAAGTGGGAAAGCGTAACAGACAGACAGACAGACAGACAGAGTTACTTTCGCATTTATAATATTAGTTGGGATTAGTTGGGATAAAGAAACCAAGTTAAATAATACCTGCTTCTCAGCAGTAGGACAATAGCTCCCCGATATTAAATATACAAACAACGTAGATAGAAATGGCTTCAGCGCCTAACATTATGTGACCTGTACCTAAAACGAGAGAGCCTAATATGTAGAGGTTAGGAAATATCTCGGCCCCTATTCAAACGATCTGTATGAACGTGCATTAGATTAACACGACTGCTGGTATGACTAAAAAGGTTGCTTAGCTGTTATAGGTTATAATGTTATAATCTTTCATGGCTAGCAATGACGTTGCTTGTAGTACTGAGTGCGATTTTGAGATTTTAGTAAATATGACTTTAGTGACAGCGCCGAAGGTTTTGGGTTCAAATTCTAGAGAGGACAAAAATGTAGTGTCGGGTTTTTTATTTTAGTTAAACTCAATTACATTATTACAAAATTCTTCCAAAAACACGTAAAGACGATATTCTTACGCCGTTACGTTCAACTTACAGATTCTATACGCGTACTGTCTGTTTTCGGCACAATAACTAAATTTAACTCCAAACTTACAAAATAATATTACAATTATTTCTGCAGACAGAAACTATAATATGTCGTATTCCTTTCATCCCGTAGCAAAGGAATGGTGCCCTGTCAAAAATGTTGTCCCTCACAAATCCTTTGATGGATACTCTGTTGTTTCGTAGAATGCGAAATATGTGAAACATCTTCCTCGAAAAAAGCTAATAAATATCTGACAATAGATATTATTTCTGATAACGTCACACACATTTATCCGATAGAGATAAGTCGCTTAAGCATAGAGATAGTCATTTTTGTCTTACTTGGGACTCAAACCCACGACTCTTAACTCCAGAAATGAAGCCACACCATTTATGACATCGAACCTATTTTCATCTACATCATCATGAGCCATTCGCAGTTCACTAATAAACCTGAGACTCTTCGAGCGCTCTCAATGTAGCCATATAAAAAAAATTAAATAATAAAAAAATACTCAAACGGAAACTACTTAGCTAGCTTAAATACTACAAAGGATACCGATAAACGGTTCCAAAAATCATTAAAAACTCAAAAGAAAGAGGAAAATAACTCGCAACCCATTTGATAAGGAGGGTGTGTTTGGACCCTCCCTAAAATGGGTTTAACCGACGTAAAAATATCAGCATACCTCTAATATGCCAATGCTGCCAGTGCAAAAAATGACCCGAAAGATAAAACATGATATCAGTTTAGGGTTACCAACGAAATCAAACGTAAGAGCATTTTGTTTACTGAAATCTTGAGAATAGATATCATACCACCTAAATCTTTCTGAGATTTTCGAGTATTTAAATAAGAAAGCCTTCTTACTAAATGCTTTAGAAAATCAATTTAAATTGAAGATATCAGAATTTTTGCACACATGTGTTATTCACATAAGATTTTATAAGAGGCTTTTTAGAAAAACAAATGTAAAACGGATAATTTACATAACGTTTTCATACGTTAAGCGTCCAAAGTCTATATGTACTTTGATAAGCATTAATAAAATAAGAGATTCATTACAATATCATACAATTCTTGCACCTTTGCGCGAAAACTGTCAGCCCTACATGTAAGTCTCTTTTTACATACATATTTGAAACAGATCCGATTTCACGTCAATGCTGGGTCGGCATTATTTTTTCCGCCTCCTCAATGTTTTATGAGCACCTCAGCCTAAGGTAAGAGGATTAGTCCCCCCCTCCCTTCCCACATAATAGTTCTGTAGTGGTTTTCGATTGAATCAATTATCATTATTGCTCTAACAATATTTGCTTTCATCTCCAATTGCCGGGGAAGACTTTTGTTTGAAGATACGAAATTTAATTCTTCTTTATTGTGTGTTTTATCATTCTCAGAATGGTCGTTGGTACCCGTGATAGCGGTTTTAAGTGCCTTTCGTACTAGATCATTACTTCGAATCTAGACTAGTGGAGTTTTATGGTCTTTTTTGTGTTCAAGTGTAATTCAGAAACTTTTATGAGTTTTGGATTGCGTCTGAAGACATTCATATCCTTTACGTCAGTGGTTCGTGAGACTTAATATAGTTTGCTATTGGATGTGAATAAACAATGATATACTTATAACTTGGTTATGTAAGACTTCTAGTGTTTGATGATCATGGCACTATTTGACAAGAATGATTAAGAATGTCAATAGTATTGAGTCATATTTTCAATTGAGTCAACTTTAAAATCAGTTTGTAAAGTTGACTCACTTTCTTTTTAGCACCATTTTTATCTAGCTGTGTTCTTCCAAACAAAGTTTCATTCTTTGCAAATATATTCAAAAATCCTGTTTAACCCAAACTATCTAGCTACCAAGCTTGAATGCATTCTCGGCGGTCAACCGTTCCCTTCAATGTTACTTTGGGAAAACATGATTTTCGCTTGTTATGCAAAATAAGAATTTTCGCTGCAACGCCGCACCTGTCCGAATATGGCGCGATTTGTTTAAAAAGCCTGCATTAGGGATTTCTTACCCAACGTTAGGGTAACGTAACAATCGCTCGGTGTTGCCAGATTTGTGTTTGAAATATTAAATTTAAATAAGTTGTTGTGGGTTGGGCGGAGGGAGACACTAGAATCATACCAATACTCAATCAGGTTAATGACAATCTAAGTAAACATAATGATTTTCAAAAAGCCTTGTAGTCTTACAGAATAATTTTCTATCAAATTAAAATCTCGATTGACATGGATATTGCAGTATCAAAAATTAAAATATTTCTGTATATTATTCCTTTTGTTTTACAAGTATTTCAGTACAAATATTTGCGCCTCAGCCTTGGGAGGTGGGAAGAGATATATGCAGCTTTCCCAGACAACATTTCTCTTCTAAAATAATTTCACATTTCTGAAAAATCAGATACTATTTTTAAATCTCTAATCTGGCAACACTGGCCGCTAACCCAGGTGTTGGGGCGCCATTTCTCCGCGTCAGAATGCAATCTAGTTTTTACTACACAAACAATGTGTTCCTAACATTTGTTACGTGTACAAAGTTCTACTGCGGTTCTGATGCAGAAATATAAATTCAGCTTTTTATCATCATAGTATAACAATGTACGGTTCACGTTAAGGATAGCTGTACCTTTTATTGTTGCTAGTTTTTGTGGTTGTTTACTCGTTTCTTTTCAGATGCGGTCAGGATAACTTTGGGTTACGTTTTTCTCGTTCTCCTGCCAAATAGCCTGTAGTTGCTGTTATATGTTTTTGTGGAAGTACTATGGAAAGTTTCGGCTGCGTATTTTACTAGCCGAAACCATAAGGTTTCTTGTTGGGATTGTGCCCAGAACAGATTTCATGGGTAATTTTACACATGAAAGTTATACTCCCACTTTTAGATTTATTGACACACAAGATTCCTTCTCGAATGCTTTAAGTTATCACTCTTTTATGGGTGTTCCCATCCTAGTTTTGTACGATCAAGGTGCTTTTTCTTGAATTGAATGTCATAATTTCAATGTCGGTGGAGAATCAACAAATCAAAAGGACTCATAACAAAATAATTTAATATTTCTCAGGTGTTACATATGCAGTTGGCAATTTATTCTTACTTATTGGCGCTTTTGGTCGCGTGAATATTACGTATAATTTGCTCGTTTATCTGTTCAATTGTACTATTCAGTGTTGAGTGAAACGATACATAGGTCCTCTATAAACCATGCTCATCGAAGCCCTTGGGGCTCACTTTTTTCCCCTCATTCCCATCAAATCCCACTAGCTCACTATTAATGACTCAAGCTACCATTCTTATGAAGTTTTTCACTTCTCCACCGCCAATTAATTTATGCTCAAGTGTTAATGGCGTATCATTATGAACATTAATATCGGAATACGGCTTTTGCGCCTGGGGGTGTACATTTTAATTAATATCAACTGTTAAATATGCGTTACCGCGAAATTTGCATTTATTTACAATATTCTCTGTTGTACGCTGTCTACTTATTATTTATATGTCAATGCTTCGATAAATTACTTTTTTGTTCGGTATACCAGCTCTTTTATTCTTGACGTTCACTGGCGTCCATAGTACCAAGTTTTGAGCAAAGTTGTGAGTTTGACCATTAATTCATTTAAACCATGTTGGATTTTTATATATGTTCTGAATTTGAGAGACCTCACCATACATTTCTTTGTATAAGAAACATTCTTGAAGTTTGAGGGGAAAACAATGGACTTATAAATCAAATATCATCGTTTTGGTAACATGGACGAACAAAAGCAATATAAATTTTTTGGTGACACTTTGAAACGGTTCTTGTCATAACGCATGACGCAAGCATACATACAAAATACAAACGGTATTAAATGGCAAAGTCATTTACGTTATAATTTTTAGTATACGAACAAACTAAAATCGCGACTATTTTTATGCATTAATTAATATCATTATTTCTACTATGACATGAATTTACTTTACTCGTTAACCCTTAAAAATACGACACGAATATTTTATTTACTAATCTTCGACCCTAATAACTATATTTGGATCAAATGCTAAAGTAAATCAGGTGAAACGCTTCATATTTAGTGCGTCATCAAACCATCGTAAGGATCTACAAAGACAGCCATAGTTATAAGCTTACATATAAACGAATCTCTATTTCTTTCGGTCACGGAATCACATAAACGATGTTCATATTTCGCTAATAATTTTTTCTTTGTTGTTGTTAGTTATTGTCTAGATGGTTCTTAAGAAACACTAAGAGGAGAATGGTATACTCGGAATAAGATTACTGTACAATTATTACACACAGTAAGTTTCCTCTTACTTGAAGCAATAATACATGAGTACCTACCATAACCATATCCTGGCCAAATTCGGCCTCGGCGGCCGATCTTACGATCAGCCAGGTACGAAGGATATATTATAGTGTTTAGTTAGTGTGCAAGCACAGGTGCACTCCCTATTCCCTCGCTCTCATAGTTAAGTGGGACAGCAATCTGACACGACCGTAGAGAGATCAGGCGCAGGACCAACAACTTTAAGCAGTCTGGACCTTACAGACATATAGGTCCAGGTGGTTAGCAAGGACCGCAGGTTCGAATCTTATTTTTTGTAGACAAATAGCCAAACATGAAACTATATTCATATTTTGTAAAATGGAGGCAAATGAGCAAAATTAGAGGTCAGCTGTTATTAAATGATTATTGGCAACTGTGGACGTTAACGGGAGCCGTAAAAATGCTTTATTAACTAATTGATGGCAACATTATTGCAACAGATTAAGTAGTTTACAGTAAAGTCGTAAAGTTTTACTGTATCACCGGTCCGATAGCCATTGTCGATAGATCCTAATTTACCCTTCATACTTTATGCATATTCGATACAACACGTGATAGTGTCGGTTAAGTATCGAGATAAATATCGATGAAAATAATTAAAATGTAAAAAGGCGATGATAAAATTTTGAATTGTATCGAATGCGCTGTTTTGAATTTGTGTGAATTTGGTTGCATTCTGTAGAGGTTTAGATAATAATTAATAATTACGTCTTAAAAAACTTGTGTTATTCTTGACGTCCATAGTGGCATATTTAACCGCAATGTTATGTACTATGATTTTACGAGTCTAGTCGATGCATAGCTCATTCCAATGCAGTATGTACTCTGACTTGTCAAACTCGATTACAAGTGAAGAAACCAGGCTCCGTTTTTGTTGTAGCACGAACGAATCAACTCGATTGTATAAATATACATGGACTCGTCAATTAATGCCGGTAGCGCGTTTACAATTACCTGATGTTGCTCCTTTTATTTTTAAGTATCGATATTCCAAGCATAAAGCATTGTTTTTATGTCCTTGATTTCGAAGTAAAAACTAATGTATAGTCATGTCATTCTGTTAATAGGTTCAAAGGTAACGCCGTGTTTTTTTTTTCTTAGAGCTCGAATTAGTTTATCGATACTTTGTCCTATCTTGGAATACTTACAACACTAGTCCATAACACTTCAGAAATTTAACAAAACACGCCTCCAGTAACTTATGGCCTTTACTAACACTATAAGGGGGTTTTCAGGGCAGCCCATTGCCGCGTATTTCCTTAACAAGACTGCCTCGAATAGGCACTTAGGGTATGAAAATTTCACGGCACACTCAATAGTTGAACGGCGATTTAGTGGAAGTGCATTCCAAATTGGGCTCGAGCGAACAATTGGTCGGTTGAGAAAAATGGCGGCCGTTTATTGTTATGACGAACCGCTTGGTGTAGTGGTCAAGAGGTTGTTTGTACGAAGAGGTCGCGGGTTCGATCGCCGCACTATAAAAGCGTTTTTTATCAGTTTGAGTGCAAGGAAGGTTTATGTTTATAATGTCACTAGCGGCGGCCCGCGACTTCGTCGGCGTGGATTCCGATTTCCAACACATCGTGTTATACTATAGCCTATAGCCAGGTTCAAACAAACAAACAAACAAACTCTTCAGCATTTTATTATACTCGTATAATAGTATAGATACATATAGTAGAGAAACACTAATCATTTTAGTTACACCCGTGTGAAGCCAGAGCGGGTCGCTAGTCTATTAATAATAAGCCTTAAACCATGTGCTGTGCAATGCAGACCTAGAATAGTACTACTTCAACTAAAAGGCTGGAATCGAGATAAGATAAATACTTTTAGTCTCGTGGCTAGAACAAGTTTACAACAAATGGACTCTGGAATGAGGTCGGAATATATATTTTTAGAGGAAAGTTTTATAGTCGCTCCTACATTCTTGACTTGATTGGATCTGTGTGCAATTTTAATACTAACTTACTTAATATTTAAAGCTGAAGAGTTTGCTTGTATGTTTTTTTGTTTGAACGCGCGTATCCCAGGAAATACTGGTCCGATTTGAAAAATTCTTTTTGTGTTGGATACCCATTTGACCAGGATGGCTATAGGCTTTTTTAAATCGAAATCCACGCGGACGTAGTCGCGGGCGAATACAATATAACACAGCCGAAGAGTTTGTTAGTTTGTTTGAACGCGCTAATATTAGGAAGTACTGGTGCGAATTGAATAAATGTTATTGTGTTAGATAGTCCATTTGTCGAGGAAGGCTTTAAGCTACATATAATGTAACACTAAGTATGCGTAAATCAAAATCCACAGGCACGAAGTTGCGGCGACCGATTTAAAATATGTAAAAATATGTCCACTATCTTTGCCAAATAAAGAAGCTTCATCAAATCCATATTTACGCTTAAAAACCCAAAATAACTCTCCCAGTAATTGAAACTGGCATAACCTCATACTACTAGATCCACAACTCATCCTTATACGGTTAACGTGAAAAAAATTAAGAATGCCTCGACCGAGGCGTGATTTAACGTAATTGCATTAACTACGCCATTACTCCAACGGCCATCTTTCTTGGACGCAATTTCCTGACAAGTTAACGTGTGGACATTAGCGACAAAAACTTAAACAGCCGGCTTATACCGCAATGAAGGTTGTAGTGAGATATCTCTGAGGATAGTTGTATGTTTGTTTGTGACAGTAAATATCTAGGCGCAAATTTCTTTCAAATGAAATATGCGGATAGTCACCGTCCAACTTTCCTACACGTTGTTACTATCATCATCAAAAAAGGCATAGGATATTGTATCGTTTGCATCAAAGTACCTTATTTTATATTATTTTATCAATTGAAAGTCAAACCTTCACCAAGAGGTTTGAAAACTCGGTCCGAACTTTGGAATCTGAAGTGAAGGAAACATTATAATTTTACCCGGGTAACTCTGAAAACTGTTGGTCCTACGTCTGATCTCTTAACTATTATCATACATCTGCGACCCTCGTTCGGTTGTTGGTGTTAGGCAGCGGTGATCACTAACCATCAGTTCACTCTCTTGTTCGTTTACCTCCCTATAACAAAAAACCAACCAGACATGCCAAATCCTGGTCAAAGCGGACCCCGAATAGAAACGGGATAAACGCTAGGAAGAAGAAGAACATAAAAAAATAAACATTACTTTGATTGGCATTAACATCCATTATTAAAGTTTCTCTGTAAATTAATCTTCAATTATGTCTCTTATCTCCTGCACTGTACAAATGCATGTATGTAGCAGACGCAATAGGGCTGCGACAGGGCATAGCCGTTTAAGGACGTGAAATTTTAACCCTGCCTCCCGACAACGCTTGGATTGCCGATTATCTGTGGTCTAAGTCAAGAGGTTTTAAGATTTTCGAGATCACTATCTGTTCCTGGGATAATAAATTGGATTGTGTAGTACCAGCCTAGGATATTATAACCTCGTTTTTTAAAGGTAGATTCCGCAAACGAACGAGCGGGTTGCCTGATGGTAAGCAGTCACCGCCGCCCAAAGATATCCGCGAAACCAGAGGTATCGTCGATGCGTTACCGGCTTTTGTTTCTTTCCGTGGGTGACGTAAGAAGCGACTAATGGACATTTCAGGGGTATTGGCAGCAGCGTTCCCCTGTATTATATCGTTCACCATACTGCGGTCACGAATCCGAATGCCCCGCGTTGTGAACTGTCGGAAGGCACTTTAAGCTGTTGGGCCCGACTATGATCCAAATGGTCTGGTTTCCCTTGTACAGGTTACGGAGGTCAGACGACAGTCGCTCCATTGCAATAACCAGGCCAGTCAATACAGGATCATAGTCGAAGCGTATCCTAGAGCTCTGCGGCAATGGCCGAGGAAGCAACCGGGAGAAGCGCTATGTTTATGATGATGCAGACAAATAAAAGTGCGAAGAAAAGTGGTCTCTTTAGGTGTGACAATCTTACTACTAGCAGAATCTACAGTATTCAAGTTGACCCAATGAGAGTCACACCGTTAGGTATGGGACGGTAAACTATCTGACTTAAATTCGAAAAGCCCCTGTCATTTAGTAAGAACTTAAACCCTACGATGCGAAACATTCTCGTCGACCCGTAACCGCGGCTGGGCCACAACTAGGAATGCGGCCATTTCTAAATTTAGATTGGACATAACTATCGTTCCCTTTTAAAGAGCTATGGCCGTCCGTACCAGTAATACCGGTTAATGGTACCGATTAAATTATTATTAACTAGCGGCCGCCAGCGACTCCGTCCGCGTGGGTTACGGTTTCCGCACACAGTGTTACTATAGATAGCTTAAAGCCTACCTCGACAAATGGTAAGTGAACTATCCAACACAAAATATTTTGTCAAATTCGAACCAGTAGTTCCTGAGTTTAACGCGTTGGTGCGCAAACCAATTTGGATCATGAGTTACACGTGTTATTGTGAGCCAACCATAAAAGATAGACATATGCTGTTGGGGGATATTTTTTAGGCAATTTTATGTAAAATATTTCCGTCATACATAATTTCTATGTGACTTTAACCATTAAGGCTGCACACGCGACTGAAGCTTAAGAAATGGAGAAAATTCTCCCGTTTTTCCCACATTTTACTTCACTACGCTGTTCCTGTTGATTGTAGCGTGATGAAAAGTATTCTATAATATGCCCAGGAGTATGAAGAATAATTGTACCAAGTTTCGTCAAAATCCGTCCAGTAGTTTTTGTTTCTATAAGGAACATACAGACAGACAGACAGACAGACAGACAGACAGACAGACAGACAGACAAAAATTTTGCTGAATGCATTTTTGGCATCAGTATCGATCACTAATCACCCCCTGATAGTTATTTTGAAAATATATTTAATGTACAGAATTGACCTCTCTACAGATTTATTATAAGTATAGACAACTGTTGTCTGTGTGTTTGAAAATAGAGTTTAAAGACGAGTGTATGGAATGGATTGAGTAGCGATGGTGAACCACGGACGTCACATACGAGGAGTCCGAGGTTCGAAACCGGGCCCACTCTTGATTTTGCGAAAATTTATGTGTGTCGGTCAATTAGCTCGGAGGTGAGGAAAAACAACGTGAGAAAAGTTGCAAATTCAGATAGTGTCTGACTTTAGTTCCGTTAGATCTGAATATGTAACCATGATTCAATCTGTCTGGTTCCCTGTAAGGGTTACGAAGGTCTGATGGCTGTCGCTTCATTGTTATAACCAGACTCGATCTCCGCACTGGACAAGCAATTGTGTGTATGACATCTATCTTTGTCCCGGTCTGGGTGTTAAATGTATATATCTAAGTACCTATGTTTGTTTGAATAAAAAGTTTTTAAGTATGTCCATCCGTTCCCTGGCATCCATATTACAAGCTTCGAGCTTAGTTTGGGGCTACGCAATTGGTGTCTTAATCCAAGAAATTTATGTTCCTTAGTGTGATAATGTGTGTCATGATAATGACACACTTTTAAATGGTAGATGACACACTATGCCAAAATTTCGTCGCGTAATTTTGTACAGAAAAGGCCTTGCCGCCGAGATTCGGTCGCGTAATTTCGGCATACATAGTGTGTTCTCACACTAACTCTAGTCCATCCTTTCTTATACCTCACATCTTCATCACCACACTCTCATCGTTTGAGCAAAATAAACTACAGCTCATCGATCCTTCTATCCCATTACGGGAGGCCGGGAAGATTAACGAGCCTGGAGAGCGGGACACCTGCGCCTATGCACCGGGATGCAACGTGCACAGTCCCGGAGGAATGGCTTATCCCGGATTAGTGGGAAAAAGTCAATAGCTTGTAGTCTTGTTGGTTGAGTATCGGATAATAGTTGATCGTCTAACGGGTAGTAACAAGTAATAGTACCTAATAGTGTTTGTATACATAGGCTCGTATTAATAAATCACACTCAATTATAGTAATAATTGAGTGTGATTTATTAATACGAGCCTTAGAATTTATACTACTTATATTAAGATCTGGACTAATATAAAAAGCTGAAGAGTTTGTTTGAATGCTTATTTGTTTGGACCCGCTAATCTCAGGAGCTACTGTTTCGATTAGAAAAAATATTGTTGTGATGGATAGTCCTTTTCGACGAGGAATGTGAAATGTCCTTAAATGTGCAGCGGTATCCTTAGTTAAAGTTCATCTATTAATCAATAATATGTATTGATCAAAAATAACTAATCTATATCTATACTAATATATAAAGCTGAAGAGTTTGTTTGTATGTTTGTTTGTTTGTTTGAACGGGCTAATCACAAGAACTACTGGTCCGATTTGAAAAAAATATTTTTGTGTTGGATAGTCCATTTGACGAGGAAGGCTTTAGGCTATTGGAAATCGGAATCCACGCGGACGGAGTCGCGGGCGGCCGCTAGTAAATAATAATAATCCATGGGCAGAGGTGATCACTTACCATCAGGTGAGCCCCTTGTTCTTCTGCCTCCCTTTAATATGAATTTAAAAAAAATTGGCAATCCAAGGTTTTCCGATGGATAACATAGTAAAAATAACAAATTATATTAATCCTTGTCCTTATTACACAAATAGGTCAGGAGGGTAAACCGATATCATACAAGATGGACTCATACACCCCACGCTTCGTTAAGCCTTATTCAAGGAATCAGCCAATTTAGAAGTAGGTTAATTTTGGTAACATACACTCCATTTGACCCAATGAGGTTACTCATTATCTTATTTGTCTAGAATTGAAGGTAATTTTACAACAGTGTGATTATTTTTTGATAATAAAATCACAAGCGTATATGAAATCTTTGATCGCGCCTAATATCCCTGCTAAAAGTATTTGTGTACAGTCAGAGTCTGAGAGATTGTGACATTTAGTACAAACAAAGTTTCCATATAATTGTCAACATTCTTATCGTTCAAAAAGACGACACACACAAAACGTCATATAGATCGGTTCAGTCAAACCTCCATAAATATGGTAAAAGCCATCATGCAAACGGTATCGAAGCGTTCTAAGTGTATGAACACACTAGGCAGAAATTACGCGACCGAAGGTCGGTGGCAATGCATTTTTATAGAAAATCACGCGATGTAATTTCTGCATAGTGTGTCATCTTCCTTTAAAAATACTTTGCAGGCGTAGTCGCACACATTCGATCGCGTTTTTTCGGCCTAGTGTGTTTCTATACTTAGTATACGTGTACCATATTTATGGCGTTCCGACTGAGCCGATCTTTATGACATTTAGAATGTGTCGACTTTTTGAACGAATATAATGATATTGATGAGTATATACTCTCGTCTCTTACTGCTTGACGTTTTAATTATAATATAGCATTTAGTCCCGGTCTAATATGACGCGAAAGTTTATATTTATTTTTTATAAATATAATGTTGTTCTTCTTCTTTAAAACGCTAACCTTTTTCCTTCTAAACATTGTTAATAGTATTAAACGTGAATAAGCGCCGACAGCCGAGGGAGTTATATAAACAGTCATTTATTGCTAGACCCGGAGTCCCAGGTGCGAGTCCCGCCTTGACTGATTGTTTGTTTCCCTATTCCCGGTTTTGTGTTGTTTTGCCAAAGAATTTGCAGTTGCATTCGCTTTGTCGGCATTTGTTGGTTGTTTTAGGGAATGTCCAGTACTGTCCGGTTATTGATTTTACGGGAAGAGTTGGGAAGTTAGAAGTCGGTGGTGGGGTCTTGTTGGCAAATGGGTTTGGGCTACCAAAAAGATATACTGACTTCTTTTTAACTGAAAAAAAACATACATATGTATGTATATAACGATGTGATTAACTTCGGAATTCCGCCGAACCGCTGAATTCGGAAAAGCAGTTTCTGCCGAGATGATTTGGCAAGCAACTCCACAATTGTGTTATTTTCAAACGCCATTTTATTTTACATTATTGCCAATACCTTTTGAGGTCTTTTAAGATTTAATAAATGGAAGCACTTTGTTTTCGGATCGTGTAATAAAATTAAACCTCACCTGATGGTTAGTGATAACAGCTGCCCCATGGACATCAACAACCGTACAAGGGTCGCTTACGCGTTACCTGCATTAAAAACCCCATACCCTCCCCAACTGAGCTCCAGCGACCTTACTTACCAGCAGAAATAGCACAACAGCACAAAACATAAATGCACCATGCACTTAATTAAATTACCTTCAGCGGAAATCGAACCCTGTGCTTTATGTGTGAGACTAATGCCATCGAGGTCGGTCATCGCATCATCATAATCACCGGAATTTGTAAGCAATCTGTCGCATTATTCACGCCTGTCGTGTAATAATGTTCATTTGGCTAATATACCACAAATGACATAATTTTGTAGCCATATATCTAATTGTGTGATAGATGGACATATGTGTATCAGATTACTCGTAAATTAAGTATGACACTTTTATTATTACTGAATGATTATCCGAAACTATCTGGCCGGGTCACATTTGTCTTAGGATAATTAATAAATAACAATTTTAAACAGTGGGACACTACATGCTCCTAATAATAATAACAATTTTAAAGAATTTGTAATTAAAATGTCAGTTAAATCTAAAAACATTCAATACTAAAAATGATGAAAGTTAAAACGAACCCTTAAGTGTTTGGGTCCACTTTAAAATTTTCAAATAAATTACTAATCGACTGAAATAGCCAAAATAGTAAATACATAATGCAGATTATCTCTTATCGTTTACGTTCAGCCAACTGCGCAAGATAATAATATTAAAGTGCACAAGTGAGTGCACAGGTGACTCTTCACTCAATGTCATAGTTGTCAAAATGCTCAATCGACCGTAGAGAGATCAGTCGTACTCGTAGGAGAAACATCTTTACTTTTTTACTGTGAAAGGAACGAATGTTCCTAAAAAGATATCAACACGCCTACTGACTCGTGACGACCCGCTTGGTGTAATGGTCAAGATGTTGCCTATTACGCAAGAGGTCGCGGGTTCGATCCCCGCACAGGACAAACATTTGTGTGCATAAACATATCTGTTTTGTCCTGGTCTGGGTGTTATATGTATCTATTTATGTATATTTGTAATACCACTGTTGATTCTGATATCTCTAACACAAGTGCTTAAGCTACTTAACACGGGGTCAGATCAATGTATGTGATGTTGTGAAATATTTATTTATATTTATATTTATACTGACTGTGACATTCATTTGGGAAAAGACAAAGATATATCAACACACCTACTTGTTGAAATTCGTTTTGGAAAATACAATCAATGTCTTCTTACTGGTATAATAACGTGAATGTCGATAAAATTGCACTGAGATTATTGAGATTTAAAATCGATTATATTGATTCCATTTGTTATGTTTGAACTAAGGCAACTTTGATCTTATAATGCTTTTTCACTTATGTTGTTTTATCTGTAGATAGAGCGTAATAAATACCTATGTATAACTCTATTGGTAACTGATTTTTGTCAAAAATTGCATTCATTATGGAAGCATATACATAAGTACACTGGTGAAGGCCAGTGAAGACAAAATGAAGAAAGCCAAAAAAAAAACAATTGAAACAAGTCCTCATTACTTCCAATAATTGACACTGCAATAAACGGAAACATCGGACCCACGTACGGGCAATATTTTTATCCGTAACGACCATCGGATATTCGGATATTTGTCCTGTCACCTGGCGAACTAGGGTGAAAGATCGTAACTGGAAATTGTTTCGGTCCCATGGGACTGGAGTTTGGAGGGGCCGAGAATCCGAGATCTTCAGGTGTCAAGAGTTATCGTGGAAATGGAAGTGAGGAAAAGTAAATTGTGAAAAAAATGGGCTGGTTAAAAAAAGTTTTGGTTAAAAAAATACACGGAGTATTTACTTAAACATAATTATAATAAAGTCGAAGAGTTTTTTGTTTGTTTTAACGCGCTAATCTCAGAAAGAGCTGGTTCGAATTGAAGAATAGGGTACTCTCGGTGGTTAATGAAAAAATATAAAAATCGGTACAAATTGAACTCTATGTAAAAATAAACATAGTTAAACTGATTTTGAGTCATAAATTTACATGATTGATTAATAATATTAAAATTAAAAATTGATATTTTTAATCTGTAATTTTGTTCACGTGACTAAAAACACGAGCCGCCATGCTGTGTGTGTGTGACATCATATTGGCAATAATAATTTGCTGTCACCTGTCAACCCAGTCCAATATATTACTATACCTACTCTATGGTGTAGATACAACAACTCGTACCTACAACAAACTTTAAACGTCAAGCTTTGTTTACTTGCCGAAATGACGTCATGAACATGGCGGACAGCGCAGAAGTCTGTTTTCGCGGGAATAAATATATTTAAAATTTTGAAGTATTTTTATGGCATGAAAGCGGGTTTATTTCGCCGAAATATTTTTTTTGGTGTCTTTTAACGATGAAACGAACATATTATAGTACTTTGCCAAACAGAGTAGAATACCCTATTATTTTTGTGGTGGAAAGAAGAACAATTCTCTCAAAATACAGCCAGACCTATTACTTCTGGATCTAACTTTCCCAGTGCCAGAATAGTGTCAGAATTATGCCGAAAACTAGAATTGAGATATCTTCCAGGTGTTATAAAATTATGTCTGGATCTAACTTTCCCAGTGCCAGAAAAAAGCCAGACTTGCCAAAAACTATTATTGAGATATCCTCCAGGTGTGATAAGATATTGTAACGTCCCCTGGCGTTCCCCTGGCATTCTCCTGGCTTTATTGGTCGTGAATAACCGCTCTATCCGCGATCTGAGCGTTACACCCTGGCCACAGCCCACAGCGGTGCGACTTGCGATGCGTCTTGCGCCAGCGAAAGTGGCGAGCGAAAAAATCAAATAAAGGAAATTGTATGAAGCATGCCACAGCTACGGCGGCGGCGAGATGCGCGGTGCGAACGCGCGGCGGCCATACCCACGACTAGGGCGGCCGTCGCCGGCCTCGCCGCGCCGCTCGCCGCCGTAGCTGTGGCTAGACCCTTATTACTCCTTTCCGGATATTTTAGGAGATTAGCTCAAATATCGGTGGAGTAATATCGCAGGATCTTAGTGGGACGTCGCCGTAATATCAGCTGTTTTCAATGAAATGTTAGATGGTACTTTTTCACATATAAAAGAGGAGGTTTTTAATTTGACTGTTTGTGTGACATCAGTTTTCCCTTTGATAGACGCGAAAAATTAAGAAGTTGCGTCTAATAAATATAAAGAATACAAAAAAGACAAATTTAGAGAAAAGATAGGCTTTAAATGTGTCAGGAAATCAATTGCATGATACATATAATGTTTCTTGTTGAGACATAATTATTAACTTAGAGAAATTCTTCATTAAGTGCTATGAAACATACACCAAATCGCATTTTTATAAAATTGGTTTGCCATTGACTTCTTTTAATGTGCTAAGTGTATTAAACATAGTCATAATATACAGAAATCAACACAAATAGGTACATAAAAAGACACAAATAATCGGTACTCAATATAACTCAATATTTTTATCCCTCACAAAGTAATACGATGCTAAAATTACCAGCTTACTTCAACTGCACTCGATATTATAATCCCCGGTCATTATCGATATAAAAAGCATCGATAAAAACAAAGCTGCATCATTATCGATGAAATAGGGCTGCCTCATTAGCAGAGTCGTTAATCCGAGTTCTTGAATCGAGTTCATCTCATCTTTATACAAATATACCCCTTGTTTACCCCTTTCTACCCGTCTAGGACGCAGGTGTGTCAAATGCTACCCCCTTTCACCCCACTTGTGATAACATACTTCCTCTTTCTACTTGATGAATTGGATAGATGACTGCTTTCAAAGTAAATTGTGAAGCACTAACATTAATAAAAAAAATGTTTAAGTACCTATAATAGTAAAAAAAATATGCAAAAACAAGTTGTCATATGCAAGGCACAACATATACCTAAAACGTACCTACTTGATGAATTGGATAGAATACTCCTTTTGAAGGAAATTGTGATAAAAATATGAATATTTAAATACGGGAGATAGTATGGGAAGTACAATTTATGATTTTAATAAACTATTACAGTTCTTAGAGATGTTTTGTTATGATATTTGTAAAAATATGTAAGTGGAAATCAAGCCTGCGACTTCAATAATTATATTCGTCTTCTAAGCCAAACCAGCTCTCAAATAAAAACAAGACTAAACCTCATTAGACAGATATTAAGAACACTTCATTTCTAGATCTTTATATCAATTGGGTCGCAGGTGTGTTAAATGCATCCCCCTTCTCCCCACAACGTTGTGATAACATACTGTCACCTCTTGATGAATTGCTTATTAGATTTTCGGCGTGTTATGTCCTTTAGCACTTCCATATTACATTGTTATGTTAACCGAATGTGTATTTGTAAATAGGATAACACAACATTTGTAATTTTTGTGAAATATCGACTTAGCCACAATGACCTGTATGAATTTAAAAAGGTTTTAAAATGGATTATTCAACGAGAATATACAAATCTATGACATCTTGTTAAGCGTATTAATATTTTGAGGCCGATATAGTGCGGGTGATTTTATTTGTTGACTTAATAATTGAATTTGAAAATTAGTATTGTTGTACATAACGAATCGGGATCAGTTACTTAATTTGTTACCATTTTCATTAGTGTATTATTGCATTATTTTGATACTGCATGGATGCGGCACCATATGTAATTGTTTCTTATGTGTAAGCATTTCTATCTGGGACCGTACCATTTCACTTAAAGGAGTCTGTATTGACTGCTTAAAATTCCAATCGAAGTCTAGGTGGGAATGACGTAGAATAAAACCCAACAAAGTTAAGCCGTATGACAGAACTCTATACGGTAATTTAAATAAATAATAAATAAATAAATATTTCACAACATCACATACATTGATTTGACTCCGAGTTAAGTAGCTTAAGCACTTGTGTTACAGATATCAGAATCAACAGTGGTATTACAAATATACTTAAATAGATACATATAACACCCAGACCAGGACAAACAGACATGTTCATGCATACCAATGGTTGTCCTGTGCGGGAATCGAACCCGCAACCTCTTGCGTAATAGGCAACATCTTGACCATTACACCATGCGGGTCGTAATTAACCATGGCTTTAGTTTTTGCAAACACTAGCTTTGTGAGTTTCATATCACTCTCGGCTATAGCCGTGTGACCACGTGTATTGTCACGAGAATGACGTTAAGAGTTGTTTTTGCGTGCATTTTTTGACTGTGTTGCTCAGTGTTTTGGTTTAGTTTGTGATTTAAGGGTGTTGTAAATTGGACTTTAAGGAGTTTAGAACAACCATTTCTTAAATTAGGAGGTGATTGTCTTTACTGTATTAAATTTATGTATATCAAACTATAATTATTAAGTGCTTTATTTAATAAGATAATGTGTTGGATATACAATAACTAGTGAGAAACATATCTTTTTTTTTAAGAGTTTATCTTAGGCTAATAATTTCAATACTGGGTCCTGATCTTTCTAGTTTGATTCCCGGGGTGGGACATATTTGTCGCGGTATTTTCATACAATATTCAATCAATTCACTCCAGACCGAAATTTGACTTTATTGCAACTTTACTAACGTACATTTTCCCTTGTTTCAGATGAGAAGAGAAGATGAAGAGGCGATTTGACCACAGCACAAACTAACAACCACATTCAAAATGGCGGTCTCCTTAGACGAACCTTTAGAAAAAACAATATCAGACGAAAGAAGGAGCCTTCAAGATCTCAAATCGTTATTAGAAGACCGAGGAGGCACGACGAGTGAATGTTCTAGCAATAATAGTCGTTATGGTGTTAATAATAAGATTAGTTTTAGCTCGTGGAGGTGTAGGAGCGGACGATGGTGCTTTAGGTTAAAAACAATAGTGGTTTTGTTATGTGTGAGCGTTTTTGTGGAGACTCTACTGTCGGCTGAAGCGAGGAGTTCAGGTGAGTTTTTATTTTATTTTTAGAATAGTTATCATCATCTTCATTATTATCATCATCATCAGCAATATCATCAACAACAGCCCTTGCAGTCCACAGTTGGATATGCGCTTGCCCAAGATTAAAAATGTAACAAATAATATAATAATATTTCACAACATCACAAACATTGATCTGACTACGTGTTAAGTAGCTCAAGCACTTGTGTTACCGACATCAGATACATAAAACACCCAGACCAGGACAAACAGACATGTTCATGCACACAAATGTTTGTCCTATGCGGGAATCGAACCATTACACCAAGCGGATCGTCACAAAGGTTTCAATAATTACTATACATACTTTACATGAATTATAAGTAATCTGGAACAAAAAAAAACTAGTACGGAGTAAGTAATTCACTCCCTCTTTAATCTGGGCTTCTCAATTTAACTCCGTAGTTTATCAACATATCCACATATTTTTATTCTTAAAAGCTTGACGAGGCAAATCTCAAATACAACTTGCGGTTAATGAATCATGTCATCTTTACAGTTAGGTTTACCTTTACTATTTAACGTTTTTGGGAAAAATTTATTCTTAAGTTTGCTAATTAAGTATTCAAACAGTTAGTCCAAGATCCCGGTGCCCCCAGACGTTACTTATTTTCTCATAAGAAATATAAATGGGATTAAGTAGTGTTAGTACGTACTTTGAGTGTGTGCATACCTGTTACCTTGGGTCGACGGCCAATTCATAGGTACCAGGTGCTAAAGGTAGATAAATACAGTACTGATTTTTCTTAAATTCTCAGTGCTGATTTTTATATATGTTTTAGATATTGTTGTTAAAAATTAATAATCATTATTGCCACACACTTTCCATCGGCGCTTACCCTTACCAGACGCTTTAAAACTTAAAAAAAAAAACATATTCTTACTTATAATCTCACTCTTGATTTTTATGTATGATACTTGGGGAACTATTTGAACACCCCTGGTCAGCAGCCAGACCAATTGGAGGGGTCAAACATCCCCCCAGACACACATAAAGTGTCGCTAAAATTCTGCTGTATTCGATATAATCAAGAGAGATTAAAGATTCGTTACATACAAAATGGAATCGAACCTTAAGATTACAAGGTATTTTAAAGTGATCTGGGTTGAGAAAATTTTATAAATAATAAATATAAGTTTCTTTAACCTTTAAGTTTTACATCTTATCATCGAGTTCAATTGAATACTACTATTTAAAAAAATCATGTTTATTAAATCTTATATATATTTTTATCTCAACAAATTGTAAATAAAATGACAGATGCACTGAATCAAGTAGCACTGAATAGAGTAGCCTAGAGACGTCAATAAGTATAAGAAAGACCTCTCAATGACCTCGCGCTTATACACATAGCGACACTTTACGTGTGTCTGGGGGGATGTTTGACCCCTCCAATTGGTCTGGCTGCTGACCAGGGGTGTTCAAATAGTTCCCCAAGTATCATACATAAAAATCAAGAGTGAGATTATAAGTAAGAATATGTTTTTTTTTTTTTTGAAGTTTTAAAGCGTCTGGTAAGGGTAAGCGCCGATGGAAAGTGTGTGGCAATAATGATTATTAATTTTTAACAACAATATCTAAAACATATGTAAAAATCAGCACTGAGAATTTAAGAAAAATCAGTACTGTATTTATCTACCTTTAGCACCTGGTACCTATGAATTGGCCGTCGACCCAAGGTAACAGGTATGCACACACTCAAAGTACGTACTAACACTACTTAATCCCATTAATATTTCTTATGAGAAAATAAGTAACGTCTGGGGGCACCGGGATCTTACTCTAAGTGACTATACTGGTTTAACCGTAAACAAAAATGTAAGAAACACTCATCCGCTTTTGTCTTAATTCGCGTTAGTTTGCGATTTACCTATTTTCCTTGTCTATGACTAACTATGTAAATCACTGAGTAATTCTTTTGTTTCTGATGTTGAGAAAGGTTATACTCAATTCGTTGAAAGAGGACATTAGGGTTTAAAGACAGGTAAACTTACTGGTTTAGTAATAAGATGTCCTGAGCAAAGAAATTAGGGTTGCAGATTCGAATCCTGCTAAAGGCATTTCTTTATGCGATGAATCGGAATTCGTACTCGAGTCATGGATGTTTATTAAAAGTATTTGAGTACATACCTATGTCTATTCGTTCCTTAGCATAGTAGAACCTTAAGCTAAGCAATTGGTATGTTAGCCTAGGGCTGCCATCCGTCCGGGTTTCCCCGGATTTGTCCTAGTTTGGAGGGCGTCCGGGGTGCGTCCGGGTCCAGTAGATACAGAAGTCCGGGGAAGATACAGAAGTCCGGGGAAGGTTTCTGACGTCCGACCAAAAAAAAAAAAAAAAAAAAAAAAAAAAAAAAAAAAAAAAAAAACAACAAAAAAAAAAAAAAAAAACGACGCTTGCCCGCCACGCTTAACCTACAATGAAGGTGAAGCTATCATGTCCGGCTTTCGGAGTCTAAAATCCGGGGTTATCTCGCCTCTTGTCCTGTTTTCCACATTTTAGAGATGGCAGCCCTATGTTAGCCCAATGAATTAAAGTATTAGTAAACATTAATGGAATTGTTTGCTCCGCAGAGACACATTATTATAATGGGCTTAGGTTTTCCGATTTTTTAGAAACGTTAGCGACAAGCGATCGCCTTTCTTCGTCTTTTGTGAAAACTTCGGCTAGTTTCGGCCCGAAAATATGGAAACAAACACAAGTCTCCTCTCGAAGTGATACAAGTAACTAAATCAACATTATTACTCCATCCAAGAAGATACAAATAAACTAACACTATGAGAAGGAAAGTTCCGACTAAGTCTTTGTTTGTGTACAATAAAGTGTTAGTGTTACTGAGTTTAGATGCGTCGTTCTTGTAATCTTACTCTCCTATCTCTGAAGGGTCGGGAAGCCGTCTAGAAATACACCTTAAGTGGAATTCTCAAGGTCGAAAACAGATTGGTAGACCAAAGAAGGCATAACAGTATCAGAGTCATCAAATCTCTTCATAAGCAAATAAAATTAATAGAGGTGGGACAAAAACAATTGCATAGCCACAAATATGGGCTTGCATCTATGTTATCTATGGTTCCATCTTTGTAATGACACAAGAAACTTTGATTATATTCGTAGGAGTGTATAAGATTGCTCTTTACATAGTCAGGGGATTTTAATTAAAACTGCAAGGAAGCTTAAAGTACATTTGCAGAGTTAAATACTCCTTAATATGAAACTTGTTTGGATATTCAAAATCTGAAGTGAAAAGTTAAGTCTAATACTTTTACAAGACTCATTATTATAATCGTGTTATGGTGACCTTAAAAAATATTGAATTTAACAAGCTCCTTGATTTTTATCAGTCAAAGCAGGCTTAAGTTATTTTAAAGTTTACCGTACATTACATTTTATAACGTTCCATTATCAATTAAATATTATTTTTCATATAATACTCCGAACTAGCGGTCGTAACTAAGTAGTTTCTGAGATAAGCGCGTTCAAACAATCGAACAACCTCTTTAGTCTTTTTAATATTAGTATAGATATAGACAAAATTGTTTGAGTAAAACTGCGACATTATCTTTTTCCTTCATTCACATCTTTATTAAAACCTTGAGAGCCCGAAAACTCTCATCGTTTCAACAAGATGTTACTAAGACGGTGACATTTTCTAACACATCCTAAAATCTTAAAATGTAAGTTTGTACTTAAGTTCTAGTTTAGTGTGGAAACGTGGGGCGTCCACTACTTTAGGCATAAGTTATTAAGTCCAGAATTCTAGACGCCTTTAGGCCAGGCCAGGTATAGACACGTTTCATGCCTTAAATGTGTACAGGGAGTTACGAAATGTCCTACTATCTAAGCACAGTCATACATTGTTTGCTTGAATTATATGTATATGTGCTTTTGTAGAATATTAGTTAAACCACTTGGATTTGTATTACCTAAAGACCTTATAAATGCCTGCCTTGGTTTTGAATAGTTGCAGTACATTTCGGAATCCTTATATTATACAACTTAACAGTTGATACTTTTAGACAAATTAATATGAATGAAGTTATAATACAAAAATAGTGGCTTCAAAGTTTGTTTGGCGGTATTTAACAAATAACCAACCTATCTTATAGTTGCAAATGAAATAACAAACACGATTTTTAGCGGGTAGAATATAAGCTCGAAAGGCTCGCAAAATAAGTCCAGTTTACAAATAACGTTAACAAGATAACACAAACAGAATCGACTGAACAATCAGTAATCCCGAACGTACAGAAAACATCCACAAAAAGCCATTTAAAAGCGAAACATCGATCGCAAATCGATTCACCAACGAAACATAAGACCGAATTGGATTAGCCCCGGACGGCGAGGAAAAAATTAAACTGTTATTCCTCCTAATTGCTCTCTCAAAGAGACTAAAAGGACCAATCCCGATACTTTACAGAAAGCAATCTACGCTGAATTGAAAAACCCGCAAAATATCCTCAGGTAAACCAATCATACTATAATCCATTAAGATTTCTCTCTGCTTCGCCGAACACACTTCCAAACTCCCGCGAGGTAAATATTTCACCCCCCCCCTCCCTTACCCTAGTATAATGTATTCTACACCACCCCCTCAAACCTCATCTTTCCGTCCCTATTTTGCATGAAGGGGGAATTTAAATTGTGTAATCTAACTTTCAATTCATTCATACATTCAACGCCATCTCTCGGTGATAAATTGAAACTGGGATAGATCCTTACAGTCATTTAGCTTTTGGACGCGGAGCCGAAAGTCCCGGACGAGAATTCATATGGAAATATGTTATGAAGTATTTCCTAGATGTTTTCGCGGCGTTTAAGTAGTTTAACATAATTTCTGATGTAGGTCGACTGTGTAAGATGTCCGACTGTGTCGCGGTGTCATTGTAAGGAAGATTTATTGTTTCCTTCGAAAGAGTTTCTGAACTATTTTCTGTGAAGGTTTTCTTGCTGTAAAATCTCTTATTTTTCTACCTCTAATATGGTGTGAATAAATAAATATAAATTCTTTACATAACCTTACACACCAATTGCCTAGCCCCCAACTAAGCTCTAAGCTTGTACTACGGAAGCTAGAGAACGGATAGACATACTTAAATACTTTTATAAACATCCATGACTCGAGTACAAATACCAAACCACTCGACCAACGGCATCCATTAAAGAAGGATTATAATCGAAAGTTATGCTAATCTTTTTAGGGTTCCGTAGCCAAATGGCAAAAACGGCACCCTTATAGTTTCGTCATGTCTGTCTGTCTGTCCTGGTTCGTTCTCCGCCGTTTCTGAACCGATTGCCACGAAAATTGGTGGAGAGATGTATAGCGATAATTCAAGAATTGGTTTTTAAAATTATCTCCCATACAGCGAAAAGTTAATTCTAAAAAAAAAATTCGACTTAACCCATCGTGTAGGGTATCGTTAAACAGGTATTTTTAAATACAATAAAACTCGCCTTGAAACCATGTGGATCAAACACCCCAGTCTCGAGATATATTAATAAAAAGTTAAAATTAGAGCGTCCCCCCCCCTTAACTTTTGAAATACTATTACAATAATTCTGAAAAAAATGTCCTGTATACCTCCAAGTAAGTACTTTCAACGAAAACTATAGCGAACCCTGTATCATACATAGTTATTTTTATACAACTCGACCAACTTATGACGTGCAGTTGCCCTTACTAAATGTTGTCTTAAGCGGTCGGGCTATCTTTTAGCTACGGAACCCTTTCATGGGCGTGTCCGACACGCTCTTGGCCGGTTTTTTGAAGTTTAAAAAGAAAACTTTCGATGTAAATACGCAAGTATATATGACTAAACTTAAGTCGATCATTCACGCATGAACTCTTAAATAGGTTTTAATCAAATTATCAAACAGTTTATAATTTCAACTATTACTCGAGAACTAAGCTTTAGAAATCGCAACCGCAAAAGTTTCTTCTTTGATGACTTTTGTAACTTTAACGGTGTCAACATTATGTCAAGGGTCAACTTACTAATCTTGCGGAGAAAAGTTTGTTAAGTTATTAAGTTATGCAATTCACTTACCCATTGACTGAGAATACGCGCACTCAAGCTTTGACAGAAAAGTAATATATGTATGTCGACTCTGATTTAGCGGTTAAGAAACGAATAAGTTACTACACTAATGTTAGTAGTGCAATGTGTCATTGCAAAATTATTCAACTACATTGTTTTTGAAAAGTAAGTAATATGTAGTAATTCAATAACTATTACAAAGTAAAGCAAACATTCTATTAGATTACACAATGCCAAATACATTATGATTATGGCCGCAAATATTTACCGTATAAACATAAATAGGGCAATAAGAAAAATAAAAAAAGACATAATAGACGGACTCGTTGGTGTATTGGTTAGAGACCCTTGCTACAAAATAAAGGGTCACGGGTTCGAAACCCGCTAGGAGTAAATGTTTGTGTGATGAACATCGACATTTGTACTTGAGTCATGGATGTTTTAAAGTATTTACGTATGTATCACCGTTCCCTAGCATCTATATTACAAGCTTCGAGCTTAGTTTGGGGCTAGGCAATAGGTGTGTTAGTCCGAGGCAAAAAACGTGAAAGTTATTTATATCAGCATCATAGGCTACTAAATAACTATATACATTATTATGTCGGTACAATGTTGGTTACATCATCTGTATGTTTCCTATTAGTATACATAGATGCACTTTGTTTAATTGAAATCACTAGTAGATTGCTAGAAAGGTAAGTTAATATAACTACAAGTCCTAACTCGTAAAAATTTCGTATCAAACTTTATTAGCCAAATGGAATATCAGACTTTTCGATTTTGTGTTTCACACATGACCTCTTTGTCTTAACGTTAGGCCCAATTTTTCTTGTTTGTACGTCTGGATATGCCTTTGAATGTAGGCTAAAGGGGAATTTCATTTGGTAAGTGCATGCTAATGAAATTAGCTGACGGCTGCGTTGCTTGGCTTTTGATCTCTATTCGTATCGTAATAAGAGTGATTCCGTTAAAAGGTTTGCATGAATTAAACAATGCGATTAAAGTTTCTAATGTATTTGGAGTGACTTAGGATGAAGTGCGGTTTTCACTGCTAACTTCATTTTATCTAGTTTACAAGGTTTTTGTGTTATATTATGCAAGCAAGCTTGTGGTAACCTATTTTATGTAATGAAAATCATTACCCCAATTTTTTTTTCTTGTACCTTCGGTTTTTTTGGCTTGGTGAGGCATTCAGCATATTTTAATTGTTGACTTCAGTCTTGAAGTTGATATTGCGATCATTTGATTTTATTCTGTATCTGGCTGTATTTAGTTTATTTCTATACAAGCGGCCGCCCGCGACTCCGACCGCGTGGATTTATAAGCCATCTTCGATAAATGGATTATGCAACATAAGAACAAACTCTTCTACTTTATTAAATTAGTATAGATTGGCAAAAATGAGAACATTGTCAAATACATATATCGAGACTTGCAAGCATGTATGAATTGAAAATATGTTTTTGAAGAAATGCCATTCATAAGAAAAACATCTAGCAAAATATAAATTTTCGTTTTTTTTCCATATCTAATTGGGTAGGTAAAGATTTATTACCGTAAGTAGTTAAGGAAAAACACCAAGGAGCGACCTCTACAATCAGATAATTTACTTAATTCGTCCATGACCCAATTTCATTGTTTTCTGCGGAAAGGTTAGGGGGTTAGATGGCAAAATGGCAGGTAAACGTATTCCTCATTTCTATAATGTCTATTAAATTTGATTTTCACTGTGATTATTTTATTGAGAAGTCATCACGAATGATATTTGTGTAACATTTATCTTTTTTTCTATCCGCTGGGAACTGGGATCAATTAACATCTACTCGTAAGACAAATATTTATGTGATAAATGTTTGTGTTAGATGTATTTTTTGCTTATTTCTTTACTTATATAAAAGGGCCATCAAAATTACTTAAACTGATTCGCATATTTCGAAACATTTGTTGAGAAGCAACATATTCATTGTCATGTGTTGTGCGACAACTTATATAATGAACCTTTTATAACTACTTAAGTATATACAAGTAAAATTCCTAAGCCAGTTAAGAACTTAAACTTAAAACACGGAAGAATGTAAATTAAAAAGATTCGACAAACTCGGACATGATTCGGAAAGTAAATAAAAAGTTTAGTAGGCTCAAGGAAATGATAAAAAAGTTCCGTCCGGTTCCATCAGACGTGAAATTGCAATCAGGACTAATGAGCGAGGGTGTCTGTCTGTCATCAGCGAATTAGTTGAATCGACACGGAATTTGCGTATGTAAGAGAGGTTAAGAGAATAAAGAAGTAGTTAAAAGCGTTAAACATTTTGAAGAGCGTAAGAGAAGAGAGAGATTTGAGCAATCAGTTTGATCTCCTTCGAGATCTGAACATCCAAAGATCGTTGGCATAAACGCAATCTCCTGACGATAAAATAGCTAGCATAGAAAAATTAACGTTTGAAATCTGTCGCTCTTCTGGGAATATTCATGGTACATACTTAGGAGACCCCAGTAATGTAGCACTTTACAACTGCTAAGCTGTGTTCGTTTGGTTAGTAATGTCTTCAGATCTTAAAAGCTATATGTTATGTTTTGATAGCAGTAAAGGGTATCCAGAGGTCATCAAGTATTGTAGACCACCACCTAACAGAAAATTGCCTTAGGTACAGACCAGAACCACTAAATAGCGATATGTTTCTGCCAGCTAAGAAACTCGCGAAAGGTCCATAGCTCCCTACGGTATCGGAAATATCTAGTACATACAATCACTAGTATTTATTTTGGCTTATTTTTAACAATATTTAAAATGACCATCCCATCTAAAATCCTTTATCGATCAAACATATCTAGGACACATGTATTTTCATATTTCACGTACTTGAAAACGTTAACAATTTCGAGAGTAGATCCAGCGAGGCCAGCATCGCATCCTGTGCCCTAAATTCATTTTTCAAGCCTGATCATAGTAAAGTTTAGCTCAGTAGGTCAACGTGAAGTTATGATGATAATATCGCAACGGTTCGTTTAAATATTCTTCTTGAAAGCAAGTTCTTTGGGGGAAATTTGTGATTGTTGCCTTGGTATTATTTTGGACGAGTATGTTCGAATATGTTAAGTGATAGTAATGGATGGTGTAGACGAAGATACATTTAGTTAAATAAGGAAACTATGCTAGATAGAGTAATGTATTATGGAAATTTAAAAATAAATTAATTTTAATCATGTCAGTAAGAATCTATACTATACTAATATTATAAAGCTAAAAAGTTTGTATGAACGCTTAGGCACTACAGGTTGGAAGTAAAAAAAAATATGTTTTGTATAGTTCGTTTGTCGAGGAAGAAGGCTTTAAGCTGTAGCATAACACTATGTGTGCGGAAACCGAAATCCATGGGGACGAAGTCGCAGGCGGCTGCTAGTTTGCTAGATAGTTTATTAATAACACTATGTCAATAATAATGTAGACATGTTAATGTGTCAGTATTATCATAAAAATACTGAAAAGAATCTAGCAAAATATTCTTCCTAACATCCATCATACAAGTTATCCTACTATGATTTATTACCCTATGTCCTCCGCAGCAGGTGTCACATGGAAACTGGACAAGCTTTACGTTCCGTGCAGTTCTTTGTTCCTCATCGCGATGGTTTTTGTTCCAAATCTCGATGGGTTTTGTTCCACTACAATGGGATTCGACAGTTTTGGAACGCTGGATGTTGTGAAATTTCGTGTCAATAGGCCGATGGCGAGATTTCTGTTTTTGAATGTTGATGCTGTTTTGTTTCGAAATTGGGTTTAATTTGTTAATTAGAGCGTGTGGTGGGTTGATGGAATGTTGTTGTGATGTGATAGGAATTATGACAGTTACGTAATGTACTCGGGCATATTTGTTTTATTATGCCGGCATATGAAATTCAATTCGAATTTTTTATTTATTTCTGGCAAAGCCCTTAACAATACTAGTTACAGTATCTTAAGTCTTAGAAGATTACATGCAATTGAGAATAAAAATAAATTATAATGATGTTTACCTACTAATTCGCCTCGGCTCTATTATGCATCTCTAACAGAAAAAAAATCCCTTTGAATCAACTTATCTGTTAAAAAAAATAATGGAAAATCGGTTGCGTAGTTTTTAAAATTTAAGCATACTTTGAGACAGGCGAAAGAAAGTGATTATGTATCCAAATGAATAAAAAAATACCTATTATCTTTGATGCTATGTAACATTGGCATAAAGTGTTCTCAAGCAAAGTATGTAATCTTATGCAATATCCATAAAGAAAAATCCATTCTCTCATCTTGGTACCGACAGTTCGGATAGGTTCTTAACCTTATCAAGTATTTCAAATAATACAATACCTAGGTCATAGTGTCTACTCTCACTTACTTATCTAATAGGTCTGCTAAATTAAGTCGTATAAAAATAAGGAATTGTTATTTGACAGCTCTCCAATTCATTCATTTCATATCTCATTGTCTTTCCTTTGATCTTCCACGGTTTCACCAACACCCATTGTCCTGCTCATCATAAAATTTCTATCTAATACCTTTATATCTTCGGGCCAATGCAATATCATACTTATCTCCAAAAGATTAAGGTGGAAAATAGCCACTTTAGAAGCTCATTATCGCTCCTTCCTGATTTTACTGGTAGGCGCAATTTTATCGTCAAATGTGAATTATTATTGGCCTTTGAAATGTACGGAATGCGAAATCTATGGAATGGAAGAAATGTCGCGTGATAAGCATTGTTTTATCCAGATACAATGGATAAATAGATGATTAAGGGACTCTGAAGTTTAAAATGGCTGACGTATTCTTGTGTCAATTTGACAGCTTCCATGAAATAGAATGAGTGAGACAGTATGAAAAAGAAAACGGGGATGAGTAACATTCACATGTATAAACATAGAAAAACTAGAGTTCACTAAAGATTTAGAAAATGTATGTAGTATGTCCTATAAAAAACATGGATGAGATGATTTAGAAAATGAAGTATGTCCGATAAAAAAAAATTACCTTTCTATGTTTACACCAAAAAGCAAGTATTCTCCTCTCCAAGACCTTTAGAAGAGTATCCAATACCTAACCACTTATAATCGACCTTCAAATCAACTCCGGCCACTTGTCTCCCAATTGTTTTACCAGATCATTGAACCATTTAAACCCGTGTTAAAAGTCCTGAGTAAAAAAGTTACCGCCTTTTAAAGGAATTTTTAATATCTGTTAATTCATTTCAATGCAGTGAAGTGTTGAAAATAAATTATTCTATTTAATCATACCCAATGTGGCGAAAGGAATTCTTCAATGGATTTTAATAACTTGAAAAGACTTATAACAGTAAACACTTTTGGCGATTGGTTCGTGTCAACTCACTAAATCCCAAGATTTTGACACAAACTCTGTCAAACATATTTTAGCCACAATTTGAAAATTTAAGTCTTCATTCGAAATAATAAGTAATGAGTATATATCCACAACAAGTCATATTAATTAACGAATATTTATCGTCCTAACTTTATGGTCAAAAAACACGAGGTTGAAAAAACGCGACCGCAGATCGGCTTGACTACGCCTGCAATGTATTTAACATGGAAGGTGACACACTATTCTCAAATTACATGGCGTAATTTTGTTTAGTAAATGCATTGCCGCCGATCTTCGGTCGCGTGATTTCAGCCGTGTTCCTACACTTAGTACCGAATTGAGAAAATATTCTCAGGCACGCCCCGGGCTTTGAACCATTGTTGAGACAGCTTTCGAAGGCTCTTCTCTCTGACACCACCCCTCTTGACTTGCTACCTTAAGTAATTTATATACCAATAAATTAAGTCAACTCTAACAATCCGCTACTTAAGACAAACGTCCAAAAATATTATATCTCACCAACTCCCTAATTTGCGATTTCATAATTGAATGTTATCAAAATGAATGCCCAACGAGGTTTCTTCTTAAAAAATTATGTTCTAGCCCTACAAAAGGACTTTTTACTCCAAATTGCCATTTCAGCTCGGCAGTTCGAGCGAAAAAGTCCCCATTGTCAGTCGGCTTAAGATTTAAAATTGCGTGCGCGATTTTTTTCCATGTGATTGTATTTGAGAAAGATCCTTTTATTATCTTTCATTATATTTCAGTGACGTCAAGTCAGGTGAAGGAGGCATAAAATGAAATGTTGCTTAATATTTAGTCGTGATTTAATGCCTCTGGTTTTTCGTTTAAATCTTGATTTGTTGGAAGGTTAAGAGCTGTTGGGTTATTGAAATACTTTGAAGTGGCTTGGGGAAATTGCTTCATTCATTTTTATAGGAATTAGTTTCTTAGGAAGGTATAATAACTTCATTAAGGCGTTGGGAAGTTTCTTTGCTAATTATATTTTAGTGTTGTTTGTTCAAATTCCAGACAGACCAATCATTATATATGGCTGGTTCATCATCATCACCTATTGCAGTCCACTGTCAGAGGAAGGCCTTAATCAGATGGGGTAATCCCCATCCAGCCAGCGGCTACCCAGGGTGGACCTAATGGTCCAAGCTGGGTAGACGGGTTTTACTCATGGGAAAAGATAAAACACAGGGGAACGCTGCTGCCCATCCTCCAGAATGTCCCTTAGTCGCTTTCTACGACACCCACGGGAAGAAATGTAGTAGTACTATCCTAGGCCAGTACTACACGGGAGCAAAACTCGTTATTACTATCCGGCCCTAGCGTCCAGTATGTCAGCTTGCAGCTCCCGTAGGAATGGTCGAGTGGAGAGGTTTATGCGTTAACAACACGCTTGGAGTGGACGTGCCGCTTTATAAATTCTGCGGTAAAAATGTAAAGGTTTGTTTTTGATTCCTGGATTCGAGGTTAAAGACTAAAACCTTAGGGCTATAGTTATCTCGTCAGTTTCCTCGGCTCCCAAAGCATCGAAAAGACACCATTATGACCTTCATAACCTGTTGACAGCCCCTCTTGAAATTAATGTATAGAAAGTCGATGCTATCTAGAATTCCTGAGTTAAATTCCCTAGTAGAGTTTTTAACTTCCAATCTTTTGAATATAACTTTGATTATCACCATTGAGGCTTGGCAAGCGTGTTAAGCGTGCGTATTAACTACCAACACAGTTATTATTACTAAAATGATGATGATGATGGAAAGCTTCCTTCAGAAGTCATAAAGTATTCATCTTATAAAATTAATTGAAAATTATACTAGAAAAAAATAAAACTTATCCTTAAACTCCTACGTATTTACTAAGAGCTCGAACAATAAAATGGAAACTCTTATAAATCGCGTTTTTATCTAAAACCTCGAAGCGATAAAATGCTTTTCGACAAAATGTTTAATGAAGAAAAATGGCCGTCTCTAATTCTGTGGGTGGCTGTTTTTATTTTCTTAATGTCGCCATGTACGCCTTTTGTTACACAGGATAAGTATTTTAACATTTACTTTGTTGAAAGATGTTGATGTTGATTGTTACAATCACGGTTTTAGTTGGAATTTTTATTTTATTGTAATTCAAAAATATGTTATTTTTGATGTTCTATTCTTAAATACTTTGGGGTGTACAGCTACTTTTCAATACATCTTTCAATCATGTTTTACTAAAGTTTTGTTCATGTCCATATTTAGTGACATTTCTTTTCATTATACGTTAAAAGGGACATACATTCCAATGACGAAATTACTATCATTTGGACTATTGAAAACCAAATTTTCAATAAATGACCTGGTACTATAGATGAAATCATTATATTTTGTAATCTTGTTAAGAAAAAAATTGCTAAGGGCATAAACACCAATTACAAATCATACCATTCAAATCAAATCCTTAATAGAGAAATTGCGTATTTTACTAGTACATGACATTAAAACGGTTTCTTAACTAAACGTAAGAATTAACCAATTAAAATGATCTGCTTTTCGTTTTCTCGGAAACTCTGGCTATAATCATAAAATAAAAGTTACCCCATATAATCAATGTTACCCTTACCGGTCCCAGATCTTTGTTAATCTTAATACGTTCAGATAAGGTTGAGAATTGCATGTCTTGGTGGATATTCGAAGTCTACGGATGGTAGAGTATCGCTCTCTTGGGAAGTACATACCGATTCGGGTACAGAAAGTGAATGATCACTAAAGTTTCTGTTTAGGAATAGCAGTTTTTGCTAAGGTCTTTGTGATTGGGTATCAATATTATGAAAAGAAATATACGAGTAATCATAATTATTTTCATTCAACTTGCGGCCGCCCGCGATTCCGTCCACGTGGTTTCCGGTTTTCTTTCACATAGGTATATACTATAGCCTGAAGCCTTCCTCGTCAAAATGACAATCCGACACAAAAATATTTTTTAAAATCGGACCAATACTTCGTGAGTTTAGCGCTTTCAAACAAACAAACTCTTCAGATTTATTATATTAGTATAAATTCTTTTTTGCTCAACAAAATATGATACAAAAACTGAAATATGCCTCATGAAATTATCTACCAGTCAACCTTGAAAGTGAAATTGTATGGAGTACTGCAAAGCTCACTTCTAGACGAATAATAAGATTCGGTTGTAATCTTGGTTTATTCTAGGCAGCTATATTGATCCGAGAAAATTCATACAATCATACGACCTAGTAGTAGAATTTCTTACACAGTGAATGTACCAAAGGTCCTAGCTTCGATACGCGTCGGAAGCATTGTACGATGTCTAATTTGTTTTCTGTCAAGTCAGCAGTGTGTGTCGATTCACACGCTTTTATTGTGACGATCAACGTTTGAACATTTTTATTTTGTGGAGCACAGAGTAATGTTAAACAGAGAAAACATCTATACACTATTAAGTTGAATAGTTTGTTTGTTTCTTTGTTTTAACGCGCTAATCTCAGCTACTTTTTCGAATTGAAAAAATCATTTTTGTGTGGATAGTCCATTTGACGAGGAAGGCTTAAGGCTATAAATACTATATATATGTATATACTGTAGCCTTAAGCCTTCCTCGTCAAATGTGTGCGGAAACCGAAAACCACGCGGAGTCACGGGCGGCCGCTAGTAATAAATATCTCAAATCACATACCTTGATCTGACTCCGTGTTAAGTAGCTGAAGCGCTTGTGTTACAGATATCAGCACACAAATGCTTGTCCTGTGCGGGGATCGAACCCGCAACCTCACATTATTAACAATATTTGTACTTCCTAACAAGCCTTTCCCAGATCCATAATGCTTATTTCCACAAGTTCGTTGCAGAAACATAAGCAGATTGAAACATCGCATTCCTTCCTCGAAATCCAACCCATTTTCCATTTTCCGTTTTCTCTAACCCTTCATTACTCTTGCGTAGCAAGAACGTGTTGGTACGAAGGTAATGGACTATCTCCGAGCCGAATAAACTTCTACAAAGGCAGCCATTTTGTATTATGATTGCTTTTAATATTGACGTTACTTGCGTTTATCGACAGGTACAGAGCACGTCATGTAAAACGCTTCCAACCACCCTTATTTCAAAGGCATGAGTACTATAATTGAACTGAAAGTTTATCTTGACCCGCGGTGGACTGTACAATTCGTAGTTCGACTTGGTTTCTTTGGGATACGAAATTAGACTTCATATTTGCTCTTTGAACAGAACTAATAGTGAATTTGATAGCAATTCTAATAAATAGCTAATTCATCCTAGGTATTCTGGTATTCTGTATACATCAAAGAATTGGTGCGTGATTTGCAAGTAGGTTATAATTTTGTTTCCCTTTTGTCAAGTTCAAAACCTTTAATACATAATTAAGACATAAATGAACGTACATATTAAACAGAAATCTGTGTATGTTCGCCTCATAAGGTTTGTATATAGCCTTTAATAAGCAAATAACAAGTCCGTAACCCATCTTTATTTATACCAATCCTCCTTTTTACTAACAAATTTCTTAACGTAACCAAGCCTATCTTGGAATACAAATTTCAATTCCACTCCATCTACGATCTTAAGAAATTAACATGTAATTAAAAATTCGATTCATAACTCAACGCCGAAATTTAATTCATTACTGCACCTCCTAAATCAAGTCGGCCATGAATTCATTAAATTTCAACAGATATTAAATTTATCAAGCGTGTATTAAAAATTAAGACAACGGTTAAGAAAGGACTATTAAAATGTTATTATGTCGATGTAGCGACCACCCATATGACCAAATTAATATGCTCTTAAGGCATGTCATAATCTTTCTCATTAGTGAGAAGTATAATTTATGGGCGACAATGCGACAGTTTGCGTTACGGAGAGGTATAAATCATAGGATGTGGATGCGGTAACTTATGGGACAGGGTAAGGCGTGTGCTTATGCGGTATGCTCACTAATGAGGTTTTTTGATTTAGATGTTGCCACGGAATTGCAAGGTGTTTAAAGGGAGCTATCTGGAGAAGAGTTATTCATTATGAGGGATTGTAAACTGATGAATTGTACAAAAATGTATAGTGTGTAAAAATACAAGATTGATATTCGCAATTAAAAGCATGTTTGAGATTTAAAGTTCCCCGAATTTTATTATCTTTCCATTTTTGTTTGTGAATGACGAAATAAAAAATCGGTTTATGGAAAAAATATTTTCATATAGAGCTTTATAAAATGTCGTCAATAAAATGTTCTCAGTAAACTGGATAAATATTTTATAAGTTTCGGGTAAAATTTGGAAATAAAAGCGTGTACAAATATTAATCCTCTACTCACTTGAAATAATATTTTAACCGGTCTTTTCGCCGAAAGGAACGGTTTTATTTCTTTAAGCTTTCCTTCCAGATAATCATGACATTATAAAAACCAAAAAAATAATACACGCTGGATATATGTGTGCTTCTTACACCTTCCTGTCTTTAATACACAGTGTTCACTATTCTCTGCATATATTTGAAGCGTTAGATACGCCCTTGGCATACCCCGCTCTGTAATTTGCACTATAATAAGAAGCGACTGTTGCTTCTTATCGCAGTGACAGCATATTGAAACGCACGCCATATCAAACAAAACAATGCCACAGATTCGGAGTATATCTAACGGTTCAACTCATTTTCTGGCATCAAATACCACCTCCAAACAAAGTCACAAGTATTTATCCGACCTCCGTGTTTCTACAAGCGCACATAACTCATACAAAGCGATCAATCTTGCACCCACGCTAGAGTATTTAAACCACTGCGGCATCTCATTTTTATTCAAATCCTAATTCTCTTCTTGATGAGTGTATTTGTTATTAAATTTAAATTCCATTAATAAGTTAATAAAGATTTGGAACTTTCGTCGGTCTTTGGTCGGTATTGGTTTAAGTTTATAATCGTTATCAGGATTTTACGACTGAATGGCAAGCACAGTAATTAAGCCGGTTATCCATCTTTGTTGGAATGGGTAGATTTAATATGAAGGTGGTATTTCTTGGTATTTCCTTTGTAAGGTTTTAACTGGCACGCTGTTGTGCATTGATGCCATATTTAATGAGTTTAAATGGGGTATTGTTGGTTTTCATGTAGGATTAAATTCATCATCGTGCGTTCGTAGATATATTGAATTGGTGATATCCCTTCTTTCCTTCAGTTGTAAATTTTTTATAACAAAAATAAAAAATCTTACTTTTTTATATTTCTCGGAAAAAGCAATATAAAGGAAATCCATCTTATGAGCCATCAAAAAATTATATAATATTTCTTTTAATAATATGCTCTATAAACAAGCAGAAAGACATAATAAAATGGATTTAATAAAACAAGTGAGCCTCACGCTATTCCGTCCAGATCTCATTCGAGATTAATAAAAATTTTATTGTTCCCGCGCCGGCCGGGCGCCATTTTGTTTGGCGCGAAATTAATTCAAAATGGCCGATGGACGCGTAGCTATGTGCTTAATGAGGGACGATTAAAATTGCTTCAGGAACGATGGGAATGCATTTTTTGTGTGTACCGACTAATAAACTGGTTATACATAGCAACGGATCGCACAAAGGGAATTTGCAGGGGATATACTATACGGTTCAATTAAAAAGCTTTTAACAATTTTATACCGCGTACTGTTACGGTTTATCGGATGCTGGATTTTAAGGTTATTAGTTTTTTAATCTCACTAAAAAAGTTTGTTTTGTTTTTCAAATGTTCCGAAAAGCTTTTATCATTTAAGCCACTTTTAAAGATAAGATAATAATAGCTTTTCTATTGGTTTTACAAGTTTGATTTATAATAACTGGTTCAATGGCATATATACATATAGCATAATTTATAGACCATGCCTTATATGCAGCAGGTGTGTTTCCAATTACTATACAATAACAATGCCTTAGACTTTTCTGAAAACATCTTTGTACCATTCCCAACCTGCATTTGGCAAGCGTGGAGATTAAGTCAAAACCCATCTTTACAACCTTTACCCTGCAGTGGGACATTTAAAGGCTGATACTAAGAATTCGTAGAGGACCTTATTAAAGTTACTTTAGAAACTGCTTAAATACACTACTTGATTGCAAAATTGTTTATGAAAGCAACACTTTTTATTAGGTGTTTCATTTGTTAGAGCCCATTTACGAAGTAATGAAGATATAACATCCATAAGTAGTCATTAGCTTTTATGTAATGAATAAAACGTATCAGATACCACACCAATACAGTGTTCATGACAGTTAAACGTGGTGTCGAGATCGGTAAAAGGAAAAACTTTTATTTTTTACAACAATCCCTGTCAAATGCACCCTTTCCTTCCTAGAGGGCGGCTAAATATTTAACTAGATCTTTTTTTGTTATAATGTACAAGCGACGAGCGGTTATAAAACTGATTGTTTTGAAAGTCAAATTATTATTTTATCTATGCAATGTATGAACATACATTATTAGAGTCCTTGGTGGGCGGTGTGTTTGAGAGATTACGTCAGTGTCAAAATGTTATTTTTCTTGCCGACAGATGTCGTTAGTATTTGTAGGAATTTTTGATGTATAACTCGCGATGACGAGATTTTTTTCTGTTTAATGACCCTCGTCCCATACATACTGTTGCTTGTCTTGGAATAAACCGCATTACTGTGTAAAGTGATTTTTATTGCCTACATGGTAAAGACCACGTTCGAGTACGCTATAGTCTCGTACAATTACTATGTATCCTCGTATCCATACCTACTATCGTATCCATACTACTAATTAAGTCGTCAACTGTATTTTTGCTAAATTTTTACTTATTTTCATTCTGTATATCGTTATTTTTTAGTATGAGATAAAATCATTTCCCGCTGTCTATGCCTACGTGTGTATGTTTGTTGTAGATCTTTATAGGAAATTGCGGTTTTTTTTTATTAAATAGAATGGTTCAACATTCAAAAGTTAATGTAGTTCATTTTACAGCCAAAAAACATTATGCTCCCACGAACAACAGTATTATTCATCTAAAAAAACAATCGTATCTAAGAAATGGTTATGGTTAATGACTAAGGTTAGTAGATAATGCCGCAATTCATTTTGTAAAATATTTGTTGTAGTATAATAAAGATTAAATAGATATTTAAATAAGATTTGAAATAAATACTGAGAGCCATTTAAATCGCTTATTTCTTGTCACCTGAGCCACATCTTATAACGTATTCATAGTACGGCCTCATGGGCTATGCCCAGTCCACTGTTATTAAAGTGACTAGCTATTTTATTCGACGTAAATCCGTATTTTCATCATTATTCAATACGGGAAAGTGTTATCTGTCCGTCTGTCATTATAACGCGACTAGTGTATGTGTTACCGGCAAAGCATGTAATCGAGGTATTCTATACATTACCTAGGTAATGCATTGAATACCTGGGGCGTTATGGCAATGTATGAAATACTATGAATTATATTTTCCATTGCATACTTTACCGAGGTAATCTATGCAATGCCTAGGGATTGTTTAGAGTACCTATTGTGGCACAGGCAATGTGTAAATGAATAGATCTTGGTCTTTATTTTTAAATATTTTGCAAAAAAGACCTAACTAACCTACAATCTTTGGGACGGAAGACTAACTGGATTGATAAAAAAAGTAGGTTAGGGTTATTTTTTTTTGTAACCCTTTAAAATATTTTATATTTAAAATCATTTTGATACTATAGAAATGGATTTAATGAAAACAACCTCTATCTTACTAAAGGTAGACTAATATATTTAATCGTTTTGACACTTCTCGAACGATACCCAACATTACTATCCTCGTTCCACTCTTCAATGCGTACATTACCGGGTGCGTATTTGGTATTGTATAGAGTACCTAGACAAAGTATAAAATACAAAATATTTCATACATCACCTATACGTTTTTGGGATTCTATTCATTGCCTAGGTATTGTGTATAATGCCGGATTGTACAGATTGCCGGTAACATATGCATTAAAGTTGCAGTAATGAAATGGTAGGTTGTTGGAAATGTAAGCTTACGTGAAATGTATTGTTTTTTATGAGGGAAAGTTTACTATGTTTGGTCGTGTCGTTTCAAATTAAATGTTAATTTAGCTTTGTAGTAAAATTATATTCAAATTGAATTGAAAGACTGTGTAGATTATAAATAGATGAAATTTTTTGGTAGTTTTTTGTATATTTTTGTATCTAAGTAATAAATTTATTGAACAGAAATCGATTGTTATCCTTTTCATTGACACGTAAATTTCTTGTCTTTTTATTTTTAACTAGCGGGCGCCCGCGACTTCGTCCGCGTGGATTACGGTTTCTTTATCACCTATTTTTCCCGTTAGGGGTGGATTTTTCAAATAATCTTTAAAAGGGGATGCCTACGTCATATTATCTTTTTGAATGCAAAGTCTCAGTCCGATCGGTTAAAAAATGACAAAGTTTCATACTACCGTTCATCCCCTATTTTACCCCCTTGGGGGTTAGAATTTATCAACATGATTGCTTAGGCGATGCCTACATCATAGTAGCTTTATGTGTGCAAAATATCAGCCCGATAGGTTTAAAATTGACAAAGTTTCATACTACCGTTCATCCCCTATTTTACCCCTTTGGGGGTTGGAATTTATCAATCTCATTAATTCGGCGATATCTACGTTAAAGTAGCTTTATAAATGCAAAGTCTCAAGCCGATCGGTTAAAAAATGACAAAGTTTCATACTAACGTTCATCCCCTATTTTACCCCCTTGAGGGTTGAAATATATAAATAAGATTATTTAGGCGATGCCTACGTCATAATAGCTTTATGTATGCAAAATATCAGCCCGATAGGTTTCAAATTGACAAAGTTTCATACTACCGTTCATCCCCTATTTTACCCCCTTGGGGGTTGAATTAATCAAAATCCTTTCTTAGCGGATGCCTACGTCATAACATCTACCTGCATGCCAACTTTCAGCCCGATCCGTCCAGTGGTTTGGGCTGTGCGTTGATAGATCACTATGTCAGTCAGTCACCTTTGAGTTTTATAGATATAGATTAATAAAATTGAAAAAATCGCTTAAAATTAAGTTTAATAGTTAAGGCTGGCGATGCTCAGACATGTTTCGTATTCACACCAATTGGGACTTTAATATCTACCATACAAATCCTTATGCTTTTTAATACAAGTCAGATCAATTGTAATGTACATAATATATAATATTGTCAGACATTTATGTATTTATTTATCTTACACCCTCCTACTGTCTGTAACCATAATAATATAATTTAAATCAAGGACGCCTAAGGACTGGCGATTAATAAACGTTTTGAGGACAGACGGCATTCAACGTGACTGGAATACTCATCGCCATTCACACAATACAGGACCTTATGACGTTGACATAAGAGCTATCTCCAATATTTATGAGATGGCGTATGTGGAATGCGTATTTTTATCACTGTGACGTGCATTGATTTGAATGCCCTGACACCAGAAAACTGTGGTATTTTTTTACTTGATATGCCGTACGCTTCTACATGCTGTTACTGCGATATGAAGCGACAGTCGCTTTAAATTTTAGTGACTATTTCAGAGCGAATCGGAGTATGGCTAGGGCATATGTTATGGCTTAAATCTATAGTAACGTAGCAGTTATTCGCTCACATCGATGTAACTCGGTCATGACCGAATTCCGAGATGTTATCACAATGGTTCCTCTTGCTTAAGTTCTGGAGTAGACGCTGTAGATTATTACTGTAGGTAGATAATGATTGTATCTAAACTTATTGCTCTAATTGTGCTATCGATGGACAACTTGTGTCTTAATCACTGAGTTTAAGACTTAAGACTTTTTGAAAATCTAGGAATCTTAAAAAAAATTACAATAATTCACAGTTAAAAAATTTACTGAATTGCTTGCCAATTTCAATTATTTAGTATTATTATTAATGCAATTTTCGCATAACAAATTATTAAGACTTTTCTTCTTCTTTGAAAGCAGGACAAATTATTTAACCATTTATGTAATGCATAAATTACGTACCATCATTTTAGAACAAACCTATCTTTCTCAACTTAAAATCAAAATAACCTACAAAGAATAAATAGTAAAGGATCGCAAAATTACCGTATCATTTAATTTCCCCACCGCAAGGACGTCTTCACCGTCCGAAGGCTGGACAATTAATAAACAATTTAGTGTCTCCGGACGCCTACGTGCCGTGCATGGCGAGGGGTGCGGGGAGGGGGGTAGGTATGGTGTACTGATTACTAGTTAGACAGTATTCACAGTCGAATTAGGAACAGTGGGTAGTGTGTGCTTTGATTTAGTATACGCAAAGCAACGTGTGCCCAATGCGTGACGAATGAAAATTATACCAATACCTTGGTATGAAGAAAAAATCTATTGGCTAGAATGCGTTTTGATTTAGAGAAAACGTACGTAGTTTTAGGTGCTTTTCTTAAAAGATAAGGTGAACAGGGAAGTGTAGTTTAACTTAACTTAAATGCAAAGCTAGGCAAAAAAATATGTAACAATATGTAACGCAATATGTGCCATGCTTACTTAGAAATAATGCTGCGTAAGAATTATGTTAGATAAAGTTATGTTAAAATTATGTATGTTTTAATACACTTAACTTAACTTAACTCTTGATAACCGTATGAATATGCTATCTTCTAATACGAGACTATGGTAACTAGCTGTCTCCAATCAAAGTCCAATAAAGATTGGACATACTATGTTAATTAACACATATTCCAGATGATAGTCAAAATTACGAAGTCAAATCTTCTATTTTGGATAACAGTGAATTTAATTTCAATAAAATAGGCTATGGTGAGCTATTTGCCTATCTACCAACTGAATATTTATACTAATTTGAATATTTACGATATCATCACAATTTTTTCGATAAAACAACCGTATGAAAATCGGTGGCGTAGTTTTAAAGATTCAAGCATACATTTATTTTATAGTCAGATGGTAAACGTGCCTTTGTTTTATACCATAAATAAATATTTCACAACATCACATACATTGATTTGACTCCGTGTTAAGTAGCTTAAGCACTTGTGTAACAGACATCAGAATCAACAGTGGTATTACAAATATACTTAAATAGATACATATATAACACCCAGACCAAGACAAACAGACATGTTCATTATTGTTCATGTACACAAATGTTTGTCCTGTGCGGGAATCGAACCCGCGACCTCTTGTGTAATAGGCAACAACATTACACCAAGCGGGTCGTCAAACTATGTAGTGAAGATTAAGATAAGGAACTTTACCGTTCCCATATTATACTGTGTTGCAGTGATATTTTTATCACGTAATATTGAGTGAAAAATGGTCATTAGAGCTAGTGTTACCGTCGTAACGTATTATTAGGGGTAACATTGTAGGGGGAATTGAGGGGCATTGTTTTAGTTGAAAATTAGTGGAAGTAGTTAAAAGTAGATTTGTTATAAGTTGAGATCTTACGGGCGGTGTTCCTGTTGTAATTTATTGAATTTGGAAGGATCAGATTTGTGGTGTATGGCTAAGGGGTTTGAGTTCTAACTCCGGGTGAAATCAAAAAGTTACCATTAGGTTTTTCTGCTCGGAAAATTAGTTACAGTCAAAAGTTTAAGCCCTTTGTCAAGCAGTGGACTGCGATAGGCTGTTGATGGTGATGATGATGATGAAAAGTTTAGAATGCGGTAGAGGGATCAAACCACCTGTGTCTTAGATAAGATGAGAAGCCGTTGGTTCTGCGTGTGATCTCTCTAGAGTAGGCCCAGATTGCAAATTCATTAGGCTATGGCCACTATCTAAACTTCCATAGTAGGGAAAGAGACACTATACCCTATCTTGAATGCATGCTAAATAAAAAAAACATAAATATACTACCTAGATTTTGTCAACTTTTTTTTAAACAAATAATACTCAAATTTAGTTTTCAATTATAAAATTTGCCTTCATCATTAATAGTTTATCTGGGGTCAATATGTGGAATCCTTCCATACAGACCGTTCATACATCATCATCATTAATTCTAATTGAATGTATTTTTTGTTTCAGGTAAGCGAATCTTCATCTTCAACTACTATTGTTCGCTCAAACTACATCCAGAAACTGTTCACAATTCATCCCTGGACGGTAAACTTAAATACGATTAGATTAATCAAAAGTTATTACTCGGCCGCCCTAAATTGACAATGATGAAATTCGCTCAACGACAGCCGTCATAGGCCTGAAGTTTCTTTGAAAGGGGACTATTTTGGGGTGCTTTGGTTTTGTTATAGTTGTAATTAAGTCAGGTTAGTAAGATGTATGTGTGTATCTCATTAATGTAACTCCCAAGTCTCACATACAAAAAAAAACTTGTAATATTTCGACACGGTTAATGAACCTGGGACCGTTAAGAGTGAAGAAGAAGTGTCATCAAATACCTTTACCTTCCATTGTGTAAAATGGAAAAATAAAATACCCGGAAAATGAACTGTAACCCTGTATTAAAGTACTACAGCCTTAAAAAGGATACGAATGAAATCTCACGAAATTACCTCTGATAAATTGAATATCTATTTTATTTTATTTTTTATATGACGAGCCGTTTGGTGTAATGGTCGAGAAGTCTGCTATTATTACACCAAAGGTCGCTGGTTCGATCTCTGCACGGTACAAACATTAGTGTGCATGAACATTAGGGTGGAGTGAAACAGGCAAAAAAAATTTTTTTTTGGAATTTCATTTTTCCTGTGTCATTAATGGATGACCATACAGAATAGCTTTATTCATGCAAAAAATCAAAATCGTACGACTTCATCTTGAGGTGGCGCACTAAGAGTGTAACTTGAAAAAAAATATTTTTTTATGTCTATCGCGTACCTGAACCAAAATGTTATTGTGTATCTATGTGTAACAAAACTTATATTTTACGTTACTTAAATGAGTTAACTTATTCATCTTTGCATAATTTCATTAAACTTTTAGTCCAGGAATTTTAGATTTTATCTGCGGAATAATTCCTAGTGAGCTGAATTTTTGTATACACCTTTATTATGATATTGTAATGATGATGTGAAAAATCGACATTGATATCGTGCCGGCTAAAAAAGTTATAGGGGTCCAAACGTCACGAAAATCAGTTTTTCCCAAATATCTCGCGATCTATTGCTCAGAGGTCAATAATGGTTTCATAAAAGTTGTTCGTCGTAAAATTGTCTACAAAAAAAGTCCATTGCACTTTTCTGTACAATTAACCGTTTTTGAAATAGAGACTAGAACGCACTCACATATGGTATTGTATACCGTGCGGCGCATACCAAGGCATAAACCCTATTGTTTGTTTTTTTCCCATTTTCGTTTGTGTGTTTTTTGTTAGTATGATGATCTACATCCAGAAATATAAAGGACTTGTAATACTAGTACAGTCAGGAAAATAGGAATATCAACTATAAAAAACTAAGTGGCAATTTTTTTCGTCACTTTATAACTCAAGAACGGGCTCACCGATCCAAACCAAATTTTCAGGGTTTGTACAGACTATTTAGTATATGTTTTATGTGAAGTTTGAACAAAATCGGTCGCTTCACTTTATACGTAGCGAAGCACGTACCGGGCCGCTAGTAATGATATAGATATGCAATGTGAATTTTAGCAATTTTGATCCACGATCTGCGGAAAAAATCCTAGTGGGCTGAATTTTTGTATACGCTTTTATTATGATATTGTGATGAAGATGTGAAAAATCGACATTGATATCGTGCCGGCTTAAAAAGTTATAGGGGTCCAAACGTCACTGGACATAGCATATGTATATCATTACTAGCGGCCCGGTGCGTGCTTCGCTACGTATAAAAAGAACGACCGATTTTGTTTAAACTTCACATAAAACATCTAATAAATAGTCTGTACAAACCCTGAAAATTTGGTTTGGATCGGTGAGCCCGTTCTTGAGTTATAAAGTGACAAAAAAAATGGCCACTTAGTTTTTTATAGCTGATATTCCTATTTTCCTTACTGTACTAGTATTACAAGTCCTTTATATTCCTATATGTAGAACATCATACTAACAAAAAACACACAAACAAAAAAGGGAAAGAAACAAACAATAGGGTTTATGCCTTGGTATGCGGCGTACGGTATACAATACCATATGTGAGTGCATTCTAGTCTCTATTACAAAAACGGTTAATTGTACAGAAAATTGCAAGAGACCTTTTTTGTAGACAATTTTACGACGAACAACTTTTATGAAACCATTATTGACCTCTGAGCAATAGATCGCGAGATATTTGCGAAAAACTGATTTTCGTGACGTTTGGACCCCTATAACTTTTTTAGCCGGCACGATATCAATGTCGATTTTTCACATCATCATTACAATATCATAATAAAGGTGTATACAAAAATTCAGCTCACTAGGAATTATTCCGCAGATCGTGGATCAAAATTGCTAAAATTACTGGACTATTTCTAATTAAAGTCATAACGACAAGTGTAAATAAGTCTGATAAATTCGTCAATAAAATGCCGAAATCTCGAAAAGATTTGCGAAGCCCCTTGTTTGGTGATTCAATAAAACTAAGTGATTGTGTTACCAACGTATTATGATATTATAAAATATTATTACTTGTGGTTAAAAATGACTTACTGGAACTGAAAAATGCTAAAAATAGAGATAAGATATAAGAGGGAAACATTTGTGTGATTTGATAGCAGCTGATGTTGAACTGATGTTGAAATTTGGAACAAGGGTTCAATTCCTAATGGGTCTTTCAACAAGGACGGGTTAAAAGTGAATAAAACAAGATGTATGTGAGATATTAATGATATAATATATATGAAATACCCATTTATGACATCATGGATGGCATATTACATCGTTCAAATATTCGCAGCGGCTTCGTATGGTGGCACGAATCCGAGAGGTCTAATTTTTAATAACTCTGCTTCATAGATCCGACTGAATCAAAGCAATGGCCTGCGTTATGTTGGCTTTCAGGGCAACAGTCGATTGTTGCATTGGCAAAGAGATTGATTGACTCAACTTTGGTCACCAATCGTCGGAGAGTAGACTTTGAAGGATCAGCGCGTAAAATGAGCGCAATGAGCGCTATAATAAATACAAGATATGGGATATGATTGAGTTTCTTGAGCCAATGTTTGAGTATCGGCCACATTTGGTAGCTATTGGATGTGACAGTGATGCTGCAAATATAGAACATAAAATGGGAGTGATATCTTTATTAGAAAAACATCTGCATAGACAATTTCAATGGTTAGTGTGGTTGTTACTTGCAAATGAACTACCACTTCGTCATTTATATACCAGGCTTGATGGTACAACTACAGGACAAAACAGTTTTTATAGGACGATAGCTAAAATGCTAGAGAAATGCCAAGATTGTCGAGTACAGGTGTTCGAACCCATTCCTATATAATTACCGGATCTAAAATCTGTACTAATACCCTTAGCACTGGTCAAAGCTATTGAAGCATGCCTTGCAGATCACACATTTTTGAGCACATCCCCTAAGAGCACAGTAGGTATTCCTTGTAGAAATATTATGATCTGCCATTTTAAAAGGTACGGTTCCACAAAACGTAGCCTGCAAGGATCATGATAAACTTTCACATTAACGGTAGTTGACTTGCGCTAATAGAATTGGTTTGAAATTAAAACAAAACCTTCTTGCAAATATGGTCCAATTCATATACAAATTTAACATGATTCAAAGATGTTTGTATCTACCGGATGACCAAAACAATGCGTTGAAATATTATGATTTGATTGACTGGTCAGATTAAAAAATAACAGAACCTCCGAAGACCATGAAAAATTGTGACGCAGAATTTCAAGAGTGGTTTCCTCAGGTAGCAAATTTTATTTGAAACCGTAATGTTTTCCTGCCACAAGTAGGCAGTAGAACGTAGGTTCACGCTCGTAACTGAGGCTTCTTCATCTTTTTGTCGGCCAGAGATGAATTCATTCGCAAGGCAAGTATACCAGTATTTGATACAAAATCTCATTTTTTCAAGCAAAAAGAAGAGTCTGTTGGTTCATCTTCCGAATGTTACAATACTCTAATACTCTAATTTAATATTCTTTGTCTATTTATAAGTATAATAATTAATTACAAGCCACAATATTTTCATTTTGATAAATAGTTTGTCTCAAATAAAAACTTTACAAAAAACAAATTTTGTTGTTTTTCTTTACATTTCAAGTACGATGCGCCACCTTAAGATGCAAAGCTAGGAACTTGAAATTTTATTTATAAACACTTAAGAAGGTCGATCAATCATTGGTGACACATGAGTAACGAAATTCAAAAAAATTTTTTTTCGCTCCACCCTAATGAACATGTCTGTTTGTATCGGTCCGGGTGTTTCTATGTATAATATGTATGTAATTACAAAAAAAAGTATATAAGTAATGTTTATCCGTGGTCTGGATGGAACCCATAGCACAAGCTAATGCTTAGTTTGGGGCTAGATGGCGCTGTGTAAATAATGTCCAGAGATATTTATTTATTTATTATTATTTATTTATTATACATCTTCATTACTACATACAATACCAGATCCATTTTCCCATACTTTCGAAAATCCGATCTATATGTTATACTCTCTCGGTCGTTAACCTAACAACGCTGAGTAAGCAAATGCTATAAATTAACAAACAACTGAAAGTTAAGTGCGTTCACGTCCCAGTTTAATTTGTTAACTTATGTACTTAGACGCTGTATATCACTAACAACTCGTTGGATGCGGACAGAATAGTTTAATATGTAGTTTAGACGAAGAAATACTATTTACTATTTAGCTGAGAAAAATAGGAATGTTGATATTTAATTTAATTTCTTGATTCATTAATACGGACTTTATTCTGTGAGCTACATATATGTATAAGCTATGAGCTTATTTCAATGAGGGACGCAAAAGAGTGTAATTACATTTTTTATTGATTAATACGTGCTTTTGACGGTTTTTAATTGAAACAGGAAAGGTAAATTATGGATATAAATAACTCGAAAATGCCGCAAATGCGTTACCTGACTTTAAACTTTTAGTCTGAGATTGGCTTAGCCAAAAATCTAACGTTAAATTACAAACTACACACATAATTATACGAATAGTAATCTTCAGTTAAAAATCCAACCATCTATGGGCAAAATCCACCACTTGATTACGTATATAAAATACATGGTATTTAAAAAAAATCTATCAATGTGGAAAGTTTCATAACCACTCAACTCATAAAACAATAATAAAATGTTATATAAACTTGTTTAACCCTGTATTATCTCAGCTCCCGCCACAAGACTGCTCTAACCACACGTTTTAAGATTTTAATTTGCCACTGTCAGGGCGGGCACTTGTTTTAATCAGTGCAGAGAAAACTGGGTTTAGTGATGGGAAGAGACCTTTTTAAAAATAATGTACAACGATAAATCGGTTTATTATACATCATTATTAGTCTCTGTCACGAGCACTCTAGTGAGGTTAAATAAATAACATCTGTACTATGTACTGTAATCCGTGCATTATGTAAAAGCATTGTTATGTCTGAACCAAAAAGCTCAGACAATATTATGTACGAGCAGATGAGCACTTAGTTTAAAGGAAGTGCTAAAATTGTTAAACCATTAAGACAATAAGCGGTGACTTTCATCAGTGTGGCGCGTTTCGGTGATTACATGTACAAAATTAAATAAATCTCACATAGGTATGTATGTTGCTAGCCTGGGAATCTAACCCAAGCCCTCAGCGGTAAGCCATCGAAACCTTAGCAGCAATACAAACCTATCAGCTATTAAACATATTATCATCTACTCAAAAAATATTCCAGAAAACGAGATAACGATATTTGTAAAATCCAATCTCGCGTAGCGATAAATTAAATATCTATTATCAGAATCTATATTACTCAATATGGCCTCCTCACTAGACTGTTGTTTAAATTTCCCATTAAGACGAAGAGACGAGTAGAGAAAGACAAAAGCAACGTTACGTATCTCCGATCTATTAATAAGGCAGTTTAATTTGGTAGCTGGGTAAGGTCAACAGTGGCGACGAATTTTAACCCTGTATATTGGCGAAGTTCGAGCCTTGGAAAATGTTTGCTTGTTTATAAGTTCCACCGGTTTGGGAAAGTTTAGAGTGTCGGGAAAGTAACGATAATGGTATTTTTGCACGTTTTGTGATGAAAAAACGTGCAAAAATACCATTAAATATTGTCAAAAACAATAACATGATGATGTTATTGTTTTTGACATCCAATTTTAGGTGTCTTAGTTAAGAAGTTGACTGTTTCATCAAGAGGTATCAAGTTCGATTCTCGCACTATTTCCAACAATTTAGTATGAAAATCTTTTTCTTGGTGTTTCTACGTACAGTCACTACGTTCTACACACAGTCAGATCACTATATTTATAGTACCACTGTTGAATTTAAGTAAAATGCCTAAGCTACTTAGCACAGAGTTAAATCAATATCTATCCGTACCTCTATCTATTGTATCCAAAGTACTGACCCTTTCTAACGGCTCAATTCGATTGTTTTGCCCACGGTACCCCGAGCGGCCGCCAAGCCAGATTAATGGTTATATTTAAATTATCCCTGTATATTTCATGTTTTTTTACTGTCGTTGTTGTATTTTTCACCGTTCTTTATTCCGTTGTTCCCGTGTTTTCCACTACACGTAATCTAAGCTTGCATTTTTCATTCTGATTACATAGTACTTTGTTGTCTACCTTTGACATCCCCGTTCATGATTTATTAAAGGTTTTTCTGCTGGCTGTATTATTGTTTTTATTTTTAATTTTCTGCGAGATATTTTTTGTCGGGCACGCCAGTCATTTAATTAATGCTTTTTCGTTCTTTGTGAGATACGTTTTACTCGTGTGCTTTTTCTCGGAAAAATCTTCGAGCACAGTTGCACTAAAATCTTTATGTACGGTTCAGTTAATGTGTGGTTAAAATGTATGCCACTGCTGCTATGGAATAATGTAGTGTATATTTATTAAACTATATTGTTGTAATACATTAGAAAGTAAAGTTGAAAAAAGAACACTAGGTAATTAAATAATGAAGAAACAGAAAAAGAAAAACATATAATCGTCATAATACAATTTATTTTCAACGACATTGAATTGTGCGTAATTAGTGAAATACATAACGATTTTTTAATATGAATTGATTATCGTAATCTTAATACGCAGCACATAATTTTATTGTTACAACGTAGGAAAATGTTTTTAACTCACCCTATATTATGTATCTACTTAACTGGATACTTCTCTATGATTGGACGAACATACCTATGGGACATCTCTTTGTCCTTGATTAAAATAATAAGAACACTATCCGTCTTATTTATTTTATCGTAAGAATACACATTTAGGAAACCATTTGGGGTTATACGTTTATCTGAGGCTGTAATAATGAATTTTATGGTTTCATATTGTGTGATAAATGTTCTACTTTTTCCTTATGACTTCATATGACATTTTTTCCTATTCTTATGAAGATATAAGACTTATTCGGCCGTGCTATGGCGAAAGTTGTGTGATAAAACCTATTCGCTCATAGTCATAAGTAAGATATCTAGAGGTTTGACTCAGAATTAGGTTATACATATTATATTCACGTAGTTTTAGTGATAAATGATTGTAGTATATATGTAGTATACCTATCGAAAATAATAGTAATATAGTAAAATGAAATACTTATATATATCCGTTTTGATCTTTGAAATATTAAAACGAGGATCTTTTTTCAATAGAAAATGTTATTCAAATAGGCAAAGGGCTTAAAATTCTTGGAAATCGTTGGCGAAATCGCGTGCCCAGGTAGATTTGGGCATTTCCTATCTTCCGAGACATTCGAAGTCATTTATAAATGACTTCAAATATCTTCGTTTATGAATGTCAATTTTAATTAAACCCTTTGAATTGTACTGCAATGACAAACAGCTTTTATAACCTAGAGAACAAGACATCAGCTATTATTTAGACTGAGGGAAAGGGGGTGAATCATAGTAGGGGGTGAATTGGAATAGGGGGTGAATTGTAATTAAAATTCGTTTCAGATCGCTGAGGGCATTGTAGGTGCGACTCGTCCGAATATTCGTCATTAATTAAAATTACATTTTGTTTTGGATTGATATTTTCAATTGTGTGTGAGGAAGACAAAGGGTTTTGTTCGAAGAGGAATTAATTAAGTGTGCCTGTTGATATAGTATTTGATTTTGTATTCTCCGAAAGGAAATATCTATTATGTTGGTTCAAATGTTAGGGACTAATGTTCAAAGGTAATCAGTGATTTGACATTTTTACATTATACTAGCGACTGCCTGCGACTTCTTCCGCGTGGATTTCGGTTTCCGCACACATAGTGTATTGTATTTTATAGCCTAAAGGCTTCCCCGACAAATGGACTTTCGACCCAGTAGTTCCAGAGATTAGCGCGTTCAAACAGAATTATCTGTTTTGGTCATTTCACACTAAGACAATGCTGATATAAATATGTATGTGCCAAATGTAGCTAATGCCCCGTTAATTTTTTATTAAATAGAACAACAAATACAGTTTCTTTTCTTCTTTTAAAGGCTACAAAAGCACAGACCAATTATGACTTAAGTTCTATCCACAAATATTGACTCAAAAATCTTTCCTTACCACTATTACAAAACCGAACAAGGGCTAATAAATCAACCCTTTTATAAAGGATGTACCTACATTCCCCTGGTTCCCCGCAATGCATTATGAAGTTAATGTGCTACCACCAATGTTTAAAGATAAACTTTACCAACACCGAGGGATCCATTAGAGGCTTGTATTACATTTTCGCATGTTCCGCGATCCGCGAACTTAAGCAGCTAATCGATTCGTTTTTCACATTATTGTAATGTGTTTTTGATTTAGGATGGTGTTTCAGTGATGGTGGAATAGCGGGATTAAATACTTTCGGGGCTGTACCTGCTGATAAAAAGTAGTTGGTTTTTTATCCCATTGAGTGCCGTGCCTCAATGGGTTAATTCCTTCGGCGGGCAGAAGTTTAATAATACACAGCGACCAGCGAGCTGACATATTGAATCTGTCTACATTATGCCGGCATAGGTGTAAAGTTGCTACTACTTATAGAGACAGTGAATAGGTTAATAATTTCAAAACATTCACACACGGTAACCAAAAATAAAAATTACTCAACAATTCCCGTGTGTGCCGTAAAAGGAAGGGATTTCCCAAAATAAAAAAATGGGCAGCAGCGTTTCCCTGTGGTTGATCGTTCACCATACTGCGGTCACCAACCCGCTTGCTTAATGTAATTATGTGGATTACTACATCATATAAGAAAAGCCTACTCCCAGCACAGGAGTCAAATCATATGCAAAACCTATTACTATTACTAAAGTAAGGATTACTTTACTAATATTATAAGGCGGAAAGTGAGTTTGTTTATTTATTTGTTTGTATGTTCCGCTTTCACGCCGTAACTATGTACTTTGCCCGATTGCTTTGAAATTTTGCAAACGTACAGTTAGAAGTCTGGATTAAATAATAGGGTACCGTTTATCCCGGAAAAAAAAAGATTTTCCCGCGGGACAATACTGTTTGCAATTTAACCGAATCCCACGCGGGCGAATAAATCGCAAATACCTTCCGCTTCTCTCATCACAAAACACAACCTTACATACTTCGCTTAGTTCTAATATTAATGTACATTTAGCGTGCACGTTAAACAAAGATTAAGCGCGAACTGCTAAATATAACATGTACTTATTTATTATAGGAAAACTTTCATTATAGAAACTAGGTTGGAATCAAAAACCATTTCGGGCTTACATTCGTATTACAGTTATTACATTGGGTCCGTAATCCGGCAGTTTTAATTAAGTTTAAGTATTATTTGATTTTCTATATCGTAGCCATATTATAATTACGAGTAGGTATGTTTGTCTTTTGGTATAAATGGCATTCTAAATAGTGTAAATGAATTGAAATTGTTGGCGATAGTTTTTTTGTTAGCTTCTTAATTGCAGTTGAGTGATTTACAAACATTTGGGAGGGAAATGGACGAATAAACTAGGGCCTCAGAATGTATTATTAATTCTGTGTGGGCTAACTCTGTTGGACTTAATAAAAACTCACATTAAATAAAAGCGGAAATCAAAAGTGACAGTAGTGCATTCATCCGAACTATGAAGATTGAATGCATTACTTCGGGCGAATGCACTAGTATCACTAAACCCAAAGGTTTAAGTCCCGTGAAAAGATGTTTTTGTGTATTAATGTAAAAGTAGTTAAATAACATTGGTAACAAATATTAATTGAAATAACTGCAAGTCTAACAGTAGATATCCAAGCATAAACCTCGACTTCCTAATTCCAGGGTTTAATAATAAACACATTCCAACCGCGATAAGGATCGTCCGGTATTATAAATTCAACCTTTGCCAGTGTTTAGCTTTTAACATTAGGTATTTAGCTTAGACTTCTAAGGTTGCTAAAGGCTTCTGACTATACCTAATGCTATTACTTGACTTATTTTAGAGCTATCTGATGACCCCGTCTCCATTCGCCTGGATTTTAGTTTATTCCATGGGAGTATTCAATCGAGATATAAAGTAAACTTTCGCCTAAGTCACCCTATACCATACCTGAATACCGAATTTAAATTGTACCGAATCGAACCCACTTTACCCACCCACTTTTTTATACCACTAGACCATCGAGGTGTTTAATAAATATACCCGCAATTAGAAATCTGACCTCTAAACTCTGAACTTCCTATTTTTATGCAGTTAGTCAAACAAAAGTAGATCAAGTTCCTAGTAAATGAGAATTGTATTTAACATTACTATTTCTTCTTCCTAGCGTTTATCCCATTTCTATACGGGGTCCGCTTTGACCATGATTCAGGATTTGGCAAGTCTGGTTATTACAGTGAAGCGACTGCCATCAGACCTTCGTAACCCATAGAGGGGAACTAGACAGATTGGATCATGGTTACACATTCAGATCTAACTGAACTAAATTCAGAAATCACTGAATGTGCAGTTTTCTTCACGGTGTTTTCCCTCACCGCCGAGCTAATGGCACAAATCCACACATAGATTTCGAAAAATCCAGAGGTGTGGGCCCGGATTCGAACCGCGGACCTCACGTATGTGAGGCGCCGTCCGTACCACTAAGCCACCATCGCTCTCTGTATTTAACATTACTATTATAGGCATAAAATACCATTCGCAGACTGAAACAGTTATCCATTTATCGAGGTAGTCTGTTGATATTATAAACACTGAAATGACGGCGGCGTATTTTCAAATAAAATACTGTATGTAATACAAATAATTCATGTGCTGAATACGTGAAAAGCCATTTATTCAATTTTAACAGGTTTTCTGTATGTGAAAGCTTAATTTGTATTCAAAATATTTTATACTTTTAACAGTATGTCTGGTTTTTACTAAACTTTTTGGATGTGTTTAAAGTTGCCGTTGGATTAAATCTATACGAATATTTAAAGCTGAAGAGTTTGTTTCTTTGTTAGTTAGTTTGAACGCGCTTATCACAGATACTAATGGTTCGAATTGAAAAAAATACTTTAATACGTTTGTCGAGGAGGGCTTTAAGCTATAGTATAACTCCATGTGTGATACCGAAATCCACGCGGACGGAGTCGCGGGCGCCCTCTAGTATTTTATAAAGAGCATAATTGGATGCTAAACAAATCTCAATGTACATTTAGACCTTTTACTTGACCAAAGAAAGATTTCAACGATTTTGAGATCTCATAACAAAAATATGGCTAGATAATAAAAAAGGAACTTATTTATCTCGCTTACAATTATAGGGTTTATTTTACCAATAATTAAGAATTTCCATTGCTTTATTCAACCAACATCCTTCACAAGTCTAAAGATAGTACTTGTATATCAAAAAAAACATATAAAAGACTACTCAAACTTCAACGTAGTTATCGTTTCCATGCTACTAAAAATCTAGAACCTATTTATTCCCTCTATTTCCGACAAATATCTGTTAAAACGACCTCTTAAAGCATCCGTCATACAAAGTCCAAAACCCCCGTTTTATTAAGGTCATATGTTACGTCTCTCTCGCACAACAATGTAAATTATTGCCACTCCAGCAGAATCCTGGGAACCTCGTATGTAGGGAAATCGCTACATAGTATAAAACAAAGATTTCTTCTGTCTGTCCTTATGTATGCTTTAGTCTATTTAGCCCCGACGTCAGAAAACTGTGCCTTTATTTGGTTTTGACATGTTGTACATTTTAATATGTTGTCACTGCGAAAAGAGGCGACAGCCGCTTCAAAATTTAGTGCCAATTTCACAGCAGATCGAAGTGTGGCGGGAGCTATTTTTCGATGGAAATATAATGATTAAAAATGTCTAAAACTACGCAACAGATTTTCAACAGTTTTTTTATCGGATAGAAGGATTTAAAAGCAAATTTTATGTGTATAATAATACATGCATGATAAAATGTAAAAACACTGATAATTTTAATTGCACCAAAAGCCAAGGCGGGTTTCTAGTCTATACTAAAATAATAAAGCTTAAGAGTTTGTTTGTTTGCTTTTTCAACGCGTTAATCTCAGGAACTACTTGTTCAAATTGAAAAAGTCTTTGTGTTTTATAGTCCATTTGTCGAAGTAGGCTTTCAGCTATCGTATAACACCATGAGTTCGGAAACCGTAATCCACGCGGACGGAGTCGCGGGCGGCCGCTACTGTGGTATAAAGAGGAATACAGGCAAGTCAACTATGTAGCAAGTCAATAAGTGTGGCTGGGAAAATAAAATGGCGCTCTTTACGTAAATCCAGATTGGCGTTTTGGTTTTCGTCTGGCATTTTTGTAATGGCATCGTAAGTATGAATTGGAATGCTGGATAATTCGGAAGGTGTCGGGTGCCAGACGGGAATCGAAGACGGGACTTTGTTGTTTGGCCGAATGTTAGAACATAGATAGAGTTTTGGCATTTGACTCAATCTTTTGCTTGGATTCACATAAATTGTTATGAATTGGGATAAAGTTGCAATGTCTTTAGAATTAGGAAATAAATCACATCAAATGGTCTGGTTTCCCTTGTAGAAGGTCAGACGGCAGTTGACTCATTGTATTAACCAGGCCGGTCAACAATATCATAGTCGTAGCGTATCCTAGACTCCAAGGCAATGGCCGAGGATGCCACCAGGAGAGCCGCTAGGATCATAATGATGATAACCTTTAATCCAGATAATCAAATCAGATGATGATGATGAGTCCGACAGGACTATCACCACAGATGATGTGTGATGATAGTCCTCTATTTATAGTCAGCCGGTAGTCAAGACCAAAACAATCGATTGATAAAAACACCAGCCATTCCATCAAAACTAGTCGCCCATATTCTTTCTTCCGAACAAAACAGTATCATACCACACAGGGGCTCAACACTATGGATTGACAAGTTAAAAAGACGTTCTCCGGCAAATCCCGCGTCGCGATCCCGGGAAACATTCCCCCGGGAATGGCCCGTGAATCGTGGCCCGGCGTGACGGTATCCCGCAAAATCAATAGGAAGGCATTTGAACGGCCCGGGATACGGAAACAGGGATGCGGTATCGATTGGATAGAGTTGTAAGTTTTAGAGTTGACCAATTTTAAAAAAGGAGGTGGATTTTTTTTTCAACATTTTGGGCCTTTAAAACATTACAATTTACAGCTGTCATGGTGACATAAAATAAATTTTTGTACCGATACTAGAAGTTGTAACATTTAGTCATACTCAAACGTCTGGGTGTGCCAAAGACTGATGAATTCATTGTACATTTTTGAATTTTTTTATTTAGATAATATGTGCGTAATTTAATAATGCAATTAATTCATTTTTTTAGTTATTTATTATATTATTGGAAGCCATTTTTGTGGCAATATTATTGATTGTGTAGCCATATGCCCGTACGTGTAAGGTTGTTCATACTTAACGAGAACTCATCAATCGGTATCCCGTTCTAGTATATTCTGAGCTTTGACCCACAAACGTCGAGTATTTTCCTTCAAATAAACTACGTATACAATAGTAGAACCACAATAGGAAACGAGCTTATCTCTAATTCTAAACCAAACCTATATGCGCTCAAATAAGTTAAATATACCGCATCCATTAGTTAACTGGCTTCCCACATCCATGCCCGCTACCGTCTATTGCAAGTAAATTCAATACTAGCAAATATAGACTTGAATTTCCCGACTTAGATCCGTAGATATAATGATATTATACATTTTAGGTTATATCTTGAAGTCTTGGCAGGCCGTGAGCTGAGAATATTTTTGGCTCATATATTATTCGTATTTCATGAATGTGGTGGAAATAGGGATTTCTAGTATTGTTTTATTTGATTTAGGTGTTGTGGAGAGATTGCAGTTATGTGTTCTTGGTTTAGCTAAGTGAGATATTGACGTAGTGGTAGAGAGTATATTTAATTCACAACATCTCATACATTGATCGGACTCCGTGGTAAGTAAATTTAGCTCTTGTGTCTCGAATATACGGGCGTTAACGGTGGATTACGAACAATAAGGTCACCTGATGGTTAGTGATCACCGCTGCCCATGGACATCAACAACCGCACAAGGGTCGCAGAAGCATTGCCTGCCTTTAAGACCCCATACCCTCCCAAACTGAGCTCCGAGGACCTAACTCACCAGCAAAAATACAGCATAACAGTTACGAAGTTGATCTGATTTAGAATAACTCGACACTTGTTTAAGCCTTTACCTACTTGATTCTAAAGTCAACCTACTGAACACCAATAACTAATAATGTCCATCAAACCAAATTAAGTCCTAGGTTCTTACCTAGGCAGCCAAAAATTGTAAATTCAAAAGGAGTAAATTCGCTTGTATGTTTAACCTAAAATCGCATTCAAAATAGTTAATTTGCCTTTATGCGTTAACTAAAATCGTTAACCAAACGTAATCTGGCAAAACAACTACTAAACAATCTTTGACTGCCTCCGTGGTATAGTGGTTCGAGCGCTGTGCTCAAAACCCTCGGAAGTCGTGGGTTCTAAAACAATCTTAATTACGATAGTAAATGAATATGCATTTCAAGCTTTATTCGTACCAATAAAACATAACTAACAAACAAAACAGTTTCAGTTTGAATATTTAATAACAACATAAACTGGAGTAATAAAGGAATCGAGAGATTTTATAACCGCGCTTCTCAAGACAATTAAATATGACCCAGATACAACTATGTAGTTGCATATTTTATGCGACTACCTAGAACTATCTGGAATATGCCAGTTATGGTGTGCACTAAAAACATTTCAATTCTTTTTTCAATTACTCTGCTAAGCCCTATATAATACGTAGCATCGATTTATACTTGATGTTTATACGTGATTTAACAGGCCCGTTGGTCGAGTGGCTAGAGACCCTGGCTACAAAACCAAGGGTCGCGGGTTCGAATCCCGCTAGGGGCAAATGTTTGTGTGATGAACATCGGCATTTGTACTCCAGTCATGGATGTTTATAAAAGTATTTAAGTATGTCTATCCGTTAAATAGCTTCCATAGTACAAGCTTCGAGCTTAGTTTGGGGCTAGGCAATTGGTGTGTTAGTCCAAGGCATTTCATCATCATCATCATCATATCAGCCGCACGTCACCCACTGCTGGGTATAGGCCTCCCCTAAGGATCTCCACTTATTATTATTTATTTATACTAACTGATGACTGTCATTTATATAGATATGAGTAACTTCTGGAGAGTTCAACCGCCTAAAAGGTTCTGGGAATCAATGCTTAATACAATACTAAGGCTTCTATGTGTAGAGACACACTAAGCGGACAAAACGTGACTGAAGTTCTGCCAAAGTTTATTTTCTATACAATACGAGATATTACTGCACAGTGTGTCATCTTCCATTTTATATATGGACATACATTGTGAGCGTAATCCCGCCGAACTTCGGTCACGGTTTTTTAGCCTAGTGTGTTTCCATTCTATACTAGGCTTAAATAATACTCACGAATTTGGCTTTCATGATTAATCTCTCAACGTTGCACGCTGGTCGATTAGGATTAGGAATACTTGTATTCGAAATAAGTTAGGGTAATTTTCTACATAAAGTAACAATGTAATGTTGAGTTAGCAATATTGCAATCTAATGCCATTTCGAGGAAGTAGGTGCTGTACAGTCACGAGCAATAACATGTATACACTTTGACTCTTATGTCAAAGCAGTTAAGTTCATATTTCAATGTGTTTGCATACATGTTAGTGCTCATGACTTTACAGATCATGCGTTTTATATGCCCAGATTTGATTGTGAACTGTATTTACGTGAACAATCAGTGATATTTGAAAGAACCTTAGGCATATGCAGTTGGTGTAAATTGGTGTTAGAATTGCCCAAATTGCAGTGCCCTATTTGTAAATATTGTTACAAGAATGCCTTTGTTACGCAATGACAAGTAAGTAGCAGTTTGAAACAACAAAGTTCAAATTCCTTCTCGAAGCTAAATCTTGTGATTTTTGATTTTGAAGATTGCGACTTATTTTATAACAGTAGTATAAGCTCATAAAAATTGTAACATTAATGCATCTTGTTCGTTTGCCTCCCTATCATTGTTCATACTGATAGCATTATGAAAGAGAGACTTGTTGTTAGCTCTAATAAATAGAATACTCTTTACCAGTATTTCCCAAAGTATAGGTCGCCCGCAACCCACTGATGGGTCGGTAGATTTTGGGTGGGTTCCTGAGACGTGATCTTTCAATTGTCATTTTACTCGTTCGTACGTCGAAGTTTCTCTGCTTTCCTAATTGAAAGGGGGTGGTGGCGAGCTTTCGAAAAGGTCCACTGGTCCAATGAACCTTAGTAGGCTGATGATAAAGGTATGGTGGTGAACTACGAGTAGAATAAAATTAAAAAAAAACTTTATTTATAGGTTCGGCACTTATAAATCGTCTAATATATATTACAATAGAATGACTCGACAACCGACTTCGGAATGCAGTCATCTACCGAGAAGAAGCAAATAATAATAATAAACGTGTGATGGCGGCAGCAACATACCGCTGCTTTTTTTGTCTTCATCACAAAAGGTAGGCGGCGAACTTTAAACTTTCTTGTAGATGGGTCGCGGTCTCTAAAAGTTAGTGAAACACTGGTCTAAACCATCGCATGTGTATTAAGCTGTCCTATTCAGCTGAATATACCTGCTCCACCCGTTTCTATATTCATAACAAACGTGCAGAGGGTCATTAAAACCCAACCATTACTGCGGGCGTAATCTCCAGTTCGACTCGAGAACTAATTGGACAAGCCGTGTAATTTACACACTCGAACGCTCCCTGACGCTATATTATCTGTGGTTGAAAGCCGTTTATAATCTGTGCTGTTTTATTTATCCTGTGGCGGGTGCTTAGTGTTTAAATATCGAATGGAACTGGTAGTCCCTCAGGTGATACCTTAGATTATCCTATGTCACGTGTGAGTGTCTGCACCAAAACGTCAAAAATTCACCTAACTTTGTCCCTAAGTCTGTTTCTATATCAGTCTCTCTCTGTGCGGGCTTTGGATGCTTACATATGACATGTCAAAAGTCCCCATCGATCTCGCTCGGGCATTGTTTTTTATTCGGGGTCAAAGATCACAAATTCGTGTTTTGCGTATATCTCTAAAACAATGAGAACTATCGATAAACGGTGCAAGCAAAGTTTCTAGATCGTAAAATTGTCTACCATTGTACTTTGTCTACTTTTCTACACAGCAACGATTTGCAGATATCGTGCCTTTAGACTGCAAGATAGATGTATTTTCGACTATCATATTTAAGCAAATACAAAAAATTCTAAAGATATGTATGTAAGACCTTCCTTCAATGATATAGTTCATACTAAAGCAATTAAGGGAGGCCTGAATCCGGAAGGGTAATGATATGCAAAAAGAAATAGCCCATCGACGAACTGTCCTTCGTTTGAAGTTGATTAAAAACCAGCTTGATGTGATTCGTTTCCATCTTTTAAAAAATAATATACCAATTTTAACCCCCCGTCGACTAAATAGAGACATTTTAATTAATTACTCCTCAAGAGTTACGAATACCTACCAAAAATTTGATTTCACTAATAAATGCAAATTGCTAACACGCAGACGTTATAATTATGTCAGGTGTCTGTCTGTCTCTCATATTGAGTTCGCCACAGACAATTTGCGTGGTTGACTGTTATAATTTGAGATTGAACAGTTTACTGGAATGTTTATTAATGTAAGATATTAGACGTTTAATTTATGTGTTATTTTACTGCTAGACGCCTTGATAATCTAGTCGTTTAAGTACCGGGCTGTAGTCTCGAGGTTCTGGGTTCGATTCCTGGGTCAGGCAAAATTTGTGTCGATTTTTCTGAACACAGCCCGGGTTTGTGATTACCAACCTTCATTTTCAAAACCCATCTTCGTAACGAAATCACGATTTCAAATGTTGGAACTTTGGAAGCCTTGCACTGCAGTGGGACATGAATTGGCTGACACTTTACTTTTTTCTGTTTTTTTTTAAGTATTTCTATCATTTCCCTAGCATCCATAGTACAAGCCTCGAGCTTAGTTTGGGGCAAGGCAATTGGTGTGGTAGTCCAAGGAATTTATCAATTTTAACCTTACAACCTTGATTATAATATTACGACTCTACCCTACGACTTATACGTATGCAATCCAAAGTTTGCAGTACGAAGTTATTTTAACTTCATCTCGAATAAAAACTGAGTTCAGATCTCTCCAGCTTTATTATTCCTTGAAATGTTGAAGTCGCGGTTCGTTCATAGCTAGGTTATCTAGACGTCTGGTGTTAAACCTAGGATTTCGGGAATCGGGGAGCAACTTGAAGGAATGACTAAAGTAATAAACTCTCACCATTGTATGGAGTCAATCAGAGTTTGTTTAATTTGATGCTGGGTAAATGAAGGCATTTGATTGGTTGATTTTATGAATGTAATTATTTGGATGTTGATTTTAAAATAAGAAGGTAATAGTGATTGTTAAGTGTTGTCCTAGCAGTTGGTAATGGGTTTGAATTGCCCTAGGTTCGAAGCTCAAGTCGGATTCCGCATTATAGTTGGAATTTTTAGGTAGATTGGTAGCAGAACGGTAGTTTTCCTTGGTACGAGTACTAAGTTAAGGTACTCATATGTGAGCAATATGGTTCATCTAAAACACACGACTTATAGAAAAATCTCATAAAAGAAACCATGTCTTCCAAATGGTACTCACAAATCATCAGTTTAACCACATGCTCACCTTCTCGGTTCACTAATCAAATAACATTTTGAATGTAATATAAACTATTTGCACTAATCAATTTCAGATGATCAGCTAAAACGGGACAAACGAATCGTGTTGTGTAAACACGCCGTGTCAACAAGCCGCCAACACAATGTTAATAATTAAACCTTTCCGTATCATGATTTGTCAACTAGTTTAGAATTTAAATAAATAATTTGTGGTACTGATTTAAGTTTATCATATAACACTTGCGGGTTCCGTCGAACGCAAACATCATCATTTAATTTAAAATAAAATTTCTACTCACACCATTTGCCTAGCCCCGAACTAAGACGACCCGCTTGGTGTAATGGTCAAGATGTCTATTACGCAAGAGGTCGCGGGTTCGATCCCCGCTCAGGACAAACATTTGTGTTCATGAACATGTCTGTTTGTCCAGGTCTAGGTGTTATATGTATCTATTTATGTATATTTGTAATAGCACTGTTGATTCTGATGTCTGTATCATAAGTGCTTAAGCTACTTAACACGGGGTCAGATCAATGTATTTGATGTTGTGAAATATTTATTTATATTTATTTTATTTATTTATTTAACTTAACTTGAAGTTTCTACTTTGGACACCAAATAAACTTCCATGACTCGAGTAAATATGCCGATGTTCATTATGCTCATCATACAAACATTTGCCCCTAGCGGGATTTAAACCCGCGATCCTTGGAACCTGCAACCTTCCATTTCATTTTAAAATGTCTGGCATACATCAAGTACTCCGAAGTACCGAAGTAGCAAACAACTAAATCTAACCGCGGGGTACGGAGTTGCGGAATCAGTCGAGTGCAAATTATTTCGTTTCTGCGGCAAACTGTGTAACTGTGTAATCATCAAAGGATGTTTTCTGCGTGACTGGTGTACTTGTTAATCTGGATTCGGATGGATTTGTAAACGTCTACAGTTTGTAGCAGGAGGCTTAGTTTTAACGTAGTTTCGAAGCCCTATTATACTACAATATTCTGAACACAGCCCGGGTTTGTGATCACCAATCCGCATTTGGCAAGCGTGGTGATTAAGCCAAAACCCATCTTTGTAACGAAAACATGATTTCAAATGATGGAGGCCTTTGCCTTGCAGTGGGACATTAATAGGCTGATACTATACTACAATAAGCACTCACTTTTCACAGCTTTCTTGAGTCATTTTACAATAAGTGTAGAGTTCAACATCATCATAGAACCTCTCCCGGTTGCATCCTCGGCCATTGGCTCGGAGCCCAGGTAACGCTACGACTATGATCCAGAATTGACCAGCATTGTAATTACAATGGAGCGACTGTCGTCTGACCTTCGTAACCCTTACAATGAAATCCAGACCTTTTGGATCATAGGCGGGATGAACGGCTGAACGTGCCTTCCGAAGCACGGAATTATCATTCTCATCGTAGAATCAGGTGATTCAAGCCTGCAATGATCTAATCAAACTGGGAAAAAAACACTAGAGTGAAAGCGTTCCCCGAAAACCACTACACCGCGAGGTAGTTGCACAAAGGGTCAGCAAATATTTCCCTACTTATACTTAACTAGCGGCCCGCCCCGGCTTCGCCCGTGGTACTTGTCCACTATTTAATGGATGATATTATACATAAAAACGTTCCTCATGAGTTACTCTATCTATTAAAAAAACCGCATCAAAATCCGCTGCGTAGTTTTAAAGATTTAAGCGTTCATAGGGACATACAACACACATAGGGACAGAAAAAGCGACTTTGTTTTATACTATGTAGTGATGTAGTGATTGATAATAAGTGCTTGATGGGTGCAATTTGAAACAATAAGTTACTTTATTAGTGTAATTTATCACTTATCTGTTTTACACTAGAAGATTTAATCTCATAACAGTTTTTAAATACACAAGATAGTTTTCCCCGAAACATAGAAACTCTTCCAACTTAAATTTCATGCGAAAATATCTAGCATAGCAAAGCTATAGCGAACCTAAACTCTTAATGATTGATTTTGTACAACGCTTGTAGGTCGATATGCATGTAATTCTCTATCTACGTAGATTATCAAATTGTAGACGAGTCTACACAAAAGCCATCAGCGGTATGAAAGTTTCCTGGCTCCCCGCCAAGGCTAGATTTCACGTATGAACGAACATGTTTTGATCCTCAGTCGAACTACGTATTTTCACCATGTCAGGTAAATGATTTATCGCTGTGTGAATGGAAATTATTGTTGTAGGTGATGCGTTTTTGTCTGGATTTTTTGAAATTCGAATGTTTGCAGGGATTGTGTTGTGTGAAAAATATTGGCCCCTAAAAATCGCCAAAACAAGCGAAAACCTATATCTATTCGTTGTTTGGCTCCTATATAGGAGCTCTTTTTGTTTGTGTACATAAACGAAAGGAATAAAAAAAACTTTATTCAGGTTGACGTTATTTTTAGCTTGAAAGAAGTCGCATTTTCTGTTGCAGCTAATGTTACTTACTTATTTATCATAAAATGTTATATTGGCCTATCTTGATGATACTAATTACAAGGCATAAATATACGGCGCATTTTTTGTTGTTTCAATTTTTATTCCCCAATTTCTTAAATAAATAATGGTCATAGAGTACCCGAAGTATTACCGACAATTGCCGAACCAAAAACTTTCTAGAGAAAAAGAAAGAGCAATGGTCCCTATAATTTTTGCACCGAAACTAAAACCATATATTTGAAGTGCAGACAATTCATTTTTCAAACACCGGACCAAACGGTCTCAACTTCGCGACTTGGGAACTCTTCAGAAGTTGCCGAGAAGTTTTGATATTCGTACTAGGGATGTGCCGGATATCCGTGGCCGTATCCGCGGATATCCGTTGGAGAGTTGAGATTCGTGTCTGTTACTTTTTGGCGGATATTTCTCTTTGAATTTTTTGCCGACTTCTCTGTTACATTCTTTTAAGGAGGATGCGAATCTATGTAGGGCTGTTTAATATTCACAAAAACTCTTAAACATGAATATGTATGTTATAAATTGAAATTTAAAGTCAAATGTCGAATAGGAATGTTATGATTTAAATATTAAATCAGCTGATGATGATGTTAGTTTATTAAATAAATATATATTTCGAATTTGAAGTAAGTATGTCTTTTCGTTCCCTAGAATTCATAGAACAAACCTCGAGCTTAGTTTTTGGCTAGGCAGTTGGTGTTTTAGTCCGAGAAATTTATTTATCTAGGCGGAGTTGCTTGCGGCCGCTAGTTTACAATATTAAGACTGTTTTAAGTATCCGTTACCGCGAATTTCGACCTCGGATATTCTGCCAATCCAGCACATCACTACATCATACCCGTTCGAACCTCCGTTCGGTTAAATTTCATAATTCGACCGCGCAAACCCACCGCAGTAAGTTTGGCTTTGCGGCGGTTTCGGAGATCGGGGGCGTTTTGATTTCGATACGCAAGTTTATGGATTAGAGGACAAAGAGGTACGTAGTTTGGGGGATTTGTTTAGTCCGCTTGGGATGTTAACTTTCTGATTTGCTTTAGATAGAAGCAAATGGCTAATGATTATAGCTGGCTCTATGTAGATTAGTACTCATAGGGACAGCTATAATTCGACCCGTTTGGTGTAATGTCGCGAATTCGATCTCCGCACAGGACAAATATGCATTAATATTAATGTTTCAAAACATCACATTCATATTTTATGATTTTTGAATTATATTTTACCATTGCACCGAACCGGCTTGATTTCATTCCAAATTTCCCTTTTAATTAGATTGCACTCCATTTAGTTCAGTCATTATCATATTATCTGACTTCGTGTTACATTGGCATTTGTGCTTGAGTCATAGATGTATATAGAAGTATTAAAGTTTGTCTATTCGTTCCCTAGCATCTATAAGGGCCATAGCATAGCACACGGCGTATTTTAAACGCGCAGACGACGCGCGTTTCAGGAACGCTCGTTTTCGGCGCCGTAGATGCTGATTGATGCGTTTGCAATCATGATACAAAAGTTACAAAGTTGCGATAGAATCTCGTTTGAATCGCGTATACATACGTGTGTAATCTGCGCGTCGTCAGCGCGTTTAAAAATACGCCCTTATACAAGCTTCGAGCTTAGTTTGGGGCTAGGCAATTGGTGTGTCAGTGCAAGGCATTAATTTATTATTATAAATCGTTAATCACAAATACTTACGAATTCCCCACAAAAAATAACAACTATATTCTAGTTGTTACATGAAAATCCCGATAGCAGAGCGGACCACCATCAATCACAACCGGTGTCTCCGTCCATCTTCCCGGTATTACAACCGGGATCCACGGGAAAAAACCGATGGAATTATTCATGTGACTATACCGCAGAAAATAGGCTTGCTTTAGCTGTTATAGTATTGTGTTTAGTCGATATCATAAATGAAGTATGGTACTTGGAAGGAAAAATATTTAGGTATTTATTATAGACGCTTTTTTAAGACAAGTGATAAATTGTCATTAATGTAAAGTTTCTATCATTTTCGTTTCTAAATTGCCACTGTTGTTGTCATTTCTTAATACTAGCAATTTAAAAGGGCTGTCTTTCTTCTTCATTTATTGTTACTCATCAATTATAAAATAAAAGACCTCTTGGTCTAATAGTCAACTTCTTGACCACTACACCAAGCGGCTCGTCAAATTGGTAACATTAAGCTTATTTAACGTTCCATTTGTTGATTACATAATGCTAACATTCTGGTTCGCAACTTTAATTCTTCCACATTATATTTTATATTCATAGTCTTGTATGGATTTTATTGCTTAGAGCCTTCCTGGATAAATGTACCATAGATATTCCCAACGTAAAATAATTTTGTTAATGAACTATCCAACGTAAGAATATTTTTTTTCTATTCGAACCAGTTCCTGAAATAAGCCCGTTCAAACAAACAAAAAAAATATACTGGTACGCCCTTCTAGGCACGACAAGCCTTACAACCTTCCCTTACAAAAATGAATATGTTGTGAAATATTTATTTATTTAAATACAGCTAGAATTTAATTTTGTAGTTTAATACATTATTGATTGGGTGTAATTTGACGGACGAAATAAAAAATGGCCGACAGCCTATGTCTGAAACAGATCTAAAAGGACATCATCGCGGTTTCATACATTTTTGGTCCAAATATGAAAGTGCCGGCCAATAAAAAAAAATGCTGTATTTCGTTAGAACTTGTCCCCCGGAGTATTTATTATTATGACACCAAAGCTGTAGGGTCATTGTCCTTGGTTTTATTGGAGTTCAAAAATTCAACACCTTCATACATTTTCAGTGAATTTAACTACCAAAAAAATGAATGTTATACCATAACTTGTTGACATTTGATCATTTTTTTTAGTAAGACGCAGTGGTTCTTAACCTATCTCGTAGTATTTACTTAAAATAAAACTTCTGTATACAGGGTGGAATTTTTAAAATGGGTTTTGAGGGGCTGGTACATTAACCGTCGTAGTTTCAGGAAACGTTGTTTGGCAACCATCCACAACTTTTAGAGGTGTTCTAATCTGCATTCACAGATTTTGTAAAAAAGTTACGGTCAGCAAAGAAAATGCTGAAATATGCAACATTTTTTTTTCATGCCAATCGATCCTGTTTCATGTAAGGATCAGATGACTCTAAGGGACCATTTGGGGTTTAAGTACTGGAATTGGCAAAAAATACTTTTCCCATACATTTGGTACTAAAAATCTTCGAAGTTTTTTATTTTTATTAATAGGTGCCGAACGAGTAGTAGTACGCTCTTTTTTTGAAGGTGTGTAGGTCTTATCGGTGCGGAAATAATTCAGGCCATAATTCATTCCATAGTTTGGTTTTGCGGGGCAGGAAGTTTCGTGAGAGACGCACAGTTGAGGCTTGCCAGTCATCTAAACAATGACGATGGAACTGCTTTCGCGTAGAACGATGGCGAAGATGCAAGAGGTATAAGTCCGAGCAATTCCTCGGAGCACTCCCCATGTATATGCGATAGAGGTTGCAAAGCAAACTACATCTTTGCGCAGATGCGCCAGAAGATCAAGCCGGCTTGAAATATAGTGGCAGTCGACAATTCGGGTGGCTCTTTGCTTGATGCGGTCTAAAGAGAGTGGCTGGTACTGAGGTGCCCCCGCCCAAAGATGAGAACGGTATTCCATGTGCAGCCGAACTTGCGCCTTGTAAAGTTGAAGAACTACCGTCTCGATCTATTAAGCACACCGAGCTTCTTGGAGCCTATTTCTAACATTCCTAGTACTCAAACCTTAATTGGTCTCATAGAGTCTTCTGATCCATACATGAAACATGATCGATTGGAATTAATAATTAAACAGCAATTTTCAGTACAAAATGTATGCGATAAGATTTTTTTGCTTTTTCTGACATTTCTAGTACATAAACCTCAAATGGTCCCTTAGAGTTATCTGATCCTTACATGAACCAGGATTGATTGGCATGAAAAAAAAATGTTGCATATTTCAGCATTTTCTTTGCTGACTGTAACTTTTTTCCAAAATCTGTGAATGCAGATCAAAACATCTCAAAAAGTTGTGGATGTTTGCCTAACAACGTTTCCTGAAACTACAACGGTTAATGTACCAGACCCTCAAAACCCATTTTAAAAATTCCACCCTGTATACAGAGGTTTTATTTTAAGAAAATACTACAAGATAGGTTAAGAACAACTGGATCTTACTAAAAATGTTCAAATGTCAACAAGTTATGGCAGTCAGTTCATTTTTTTTGTTGGTTAAATTTACCGAAAATTTATGAAGATGTTGAATTTTTGAACTCCAATAAAACCAAGGACAATGACCCTACAGCTTTGGTGTCATAATAATAAATACTAGGGGGGACGAGTTCTATCGAAATCTAGCATTTTTTTTTATTGGCCGGCACTTTCATATTTGGACCAAAAAAGATGATGTCCTTTAATAAAAACTGTTTTAATACGAGGCTTTTTATTTCTATCGTAATGAAGTTTGTGAAACTTTAATAATTTGCTTTTGGCGAGTGAAATGTTTTAATAAATTGAATTTCGAAAACAAATTTTAAATGGTTAGGTCCGAAGTAGTTTTCTTTAAACACTTTGAGGAGTTTGAATATTTGTATTTTATTTCAATAATAATTTATGGTTTAATGGTAAGTTTTGAAATGGCTTTAAGGTTTCGGTCAACCTTTTAATAAACTTCTTATGAACCACTTAAAACCATTAGTGCGTTTAAGTTAATTATTAAGGCGTTTGATATTAATGTCCTCCTCGTGTGATAAATTTTTCGAGATCTTAAATTTTTAATTCTTAAGAATCGAAAGAACTTTCGCCCAATCTGGTACCTATTCTAATTTTAACCGTTCACATTCTTCTGGACAACTTACATAGTGCGGCCTCGCCTTGTTGTGTTTAACACAACACAATTTCATTTTATAACTCAACCGTGCAGGAAAACAAGCAAAATGAACTGAAATCGTTTATTTCATTTAGCATCGCTTTAAAAACCCTTAAAACACAGATGAGTCAATACAACTTCATCCATAACAAACACAAAAAGATACTGTAGGGATTAATATTTTTACGGCAGCCATCATTTTATCGCAGCCACTCGCAATTTAGAACAATCCAAAGCAAAACAATAAAACTGAATCATTTATGCGGGGTTCAGACCGCTCGGTTAAGGCGCCGACTCGCGGATTTGTGGACTGGTCATTTTGAGTGCTAAGTGTTTCTTTAAAACGTTTTTTTACATGATTTTTCAAATTTATATTGTTACGTTAGAACATCGTTTGTACGTAGCAAAAATGTCGAAAAAAAAATTATGTCGAAAACTTTAAAATATTCTAACATTAAAAAGTTCATAAAGGTTTATTTTTATATACCTACTCAGTTTAAATTACAAAGTTACATTTAAAGGAGTATATTTAAACGAATGTTTTTGCATGAAAGAAAATGCTTGAATATTGAAATTGCATCAAACATGATATTATATATATAATATGGCTTTTATTTATTAGTGTTATCCTGTTAAAAATAACATATGATAAATTGTTCATTTATATCACTATATCCTGCTAACCAAATATTCTAATCATTTAGCTTTTTGAGCTAAAAAGAAAGTTCAATTCCATAAAAAACTCTACCATACATAACCAATAATCATTCAACATTTTGTTATAAAACACTGCAATTAATTATTTACAAAATCACTACAGTTGTTTCATCGCACCAGTCGTCCTCTTAACGTGTAGACACAAAAACGAAACATCGGAATTCCAAATTGAACTCTGGTCCGCGACAGTGCGGTTGTGCTAAAAAAGCGTTATTCGGCTTTCGGCTTTCGGCCATCAATCAAAATTGTCTGCGATGCGAGACTCCCCCTTAACTAATTACAGATATGTGTACGAGTTAGTTTATTTATACATATAAAGTTAAGTAATGGGGTACATTTTGTATACTTACTTTTAGTCGCAAACATAATTCGAAATAATTAATTAGTTTTCTCTGCACAATTAAGTAATAGGTTTTAGTAAGGTTTAATAAAATAGTTTTTGATCTTATTTGATATTATGTATATAATTAAACACTTATTAATTTTCTTTAATTCTTTTACAGGTAAGCACAGTCAAAATTTAAAGCAACAAATCGAAGGTAACCCTTTATAATTAAACAGAGCGCGTTTCGTTATTATTAACCTAATACTATAATCATAGACATTTTTACGCTTATACTATTTACTCGTTTTATCTATCTTTCTCAACTTTCACTAGTATAAAAACACACTAGACCGAAAAAACGTTTCGTTTTGTTGTAAATCAGCCGCCGAACTTCGGTCGTGAATTTTCAGCCTGGTGTGTTTCCACCCTTAGAGTTAAAGAACCTACTTGAACTATATAAACCGCATTTTTCTTACCTAGCAATCATAATAAATATTAAACTAAGCCTGATGATTCTAGCATACGTAAGTAGCATTCACGACATCTCATACTCCATACTAGCGCCCAAACGGTGCTCACAATAAAATATTCACATTATTAAAGTCATAAAACCATTTCGCAGTCTGGTTGTCCGTTTAGAGGGCGTGTACGTGCAATAAATGCAGTTACAAATGCAGGTTGCATACGAGAGTGCAACGGTTTAGCTATGCATGGTACTGAATATGACACTGAAACGTGGTTCCACTTTGAGCACCTAATATTTAGGCACCCGCGAGTTGAGAACCTGGCCTAGTCCTGTAAGACCACCTATTCATACTATGTAAAGTAAGGAAAAGTGTCAGCCTATTAATATCCACATCAGGGTTAAGACTTAATTATAATGTTAATCAACAAACGTATATTAATGACATGCAATAAAATCGACGGGCCCGTTGGTCGAGTGGTCAGAGACCCTGGCTACAAAACCGAGGGTCGCGGGTTCGAATCCCGCTAGGGGCAAATGTTTGTGTGATGAACATCGGCATTTGTACTCGAGTCATGGATGTTTATAAACTTATTTAAGTATGTCTATCCGTTCCCTAGCTTCCATAGTACAAGCTTCGAGCTTAGTTTGGGGCTAGGCAATTGGTGTGTTTGTCCAAGGCATTTATTTATTTATTTATTAAATGCAGTTATAAATGCAGTTTGCATACGAGAGTGCAACGGTTTAGCTATGCATGGTACTGAATATGACACTGAAACGAGGTTCCACTTTGAGCACCTTATATTTGAGCAACCGCGAGAGCACCTGCGCTAGTCTAGTTTAAACATTTTTGGTGGCGATTGAAAATAGCATCTGTGAAGTTTCTTCTCGATAGATTATAGCATTTCGAAGCAAGTGGTTGACTCAATCTGTGGTTTTATTTAATTGAGTAAATAGTGTGTTTGTCCGTTAATCACGCTGAAACGACACGACTGTACTGAATTTGATGAAATTTGGTGTGAATGACTTATGAGATAGGATACTTTTTATCCGGATTAAATGCTCCCATGAGATAAAAGTATCTTGATTATGCAGAAAAGACGCTGGTAAAAACTAGGAAAACTTTATTTGTTACTTTGGTTTTGCGTCAATATCAGATAGGCCCTCTTGAATCAATCAAACGAAGCGGCCAAGAGCTAAAGATGCGGGTGCCCAAAAATTGGGTGCTTAAATTGGATTACCTCAACATGACTGTTACGAATGAATTGTTCCTAAGTTAGAGTGACCTAGTTAAGCCAAAGTCGGCTAAGGAGATACGTGGTTGGAGTTACAACTGTAATTATACCTAGGAAGGATCTTTGGTAAGAACTCGCATGTTGTTTGTTTGAAGCTGATTTAAATATTTGTAAGATACTTTTGTGTGTTGTGTGATCTTATGCATCAGTAATCATTTAATTACAATAAAATTTCTTTGTTTTCATGAATAAAAAGTTACAGACATACCCGTAGAATCGAACCTTGTGCGTCACTCTCCAATATCTGTTCTTATACAATAAAGCTTGAGTTTGTTTGTTTGTTCAACGCGCTAATCTCAGAAACGAATTAGGTTTTGATCAAAAATATTTTTTGTATTGTTTTGCCATTTGTCGAGGAAGGCTTAAAGCAATAGCATAACTATGTAAAGACGAAGTCGCAGGCTATAGTTCCTGAGATTAGCGCGTTCAAACAAACAAACGCTTTAGCTTTATTATATCATTATAGGTATATAAGGTGTAACAAAATATACTGCAAATATTTTAAGGGCGAATTCTTTACTGGAAATGTAATAAATTTGTCTAGTAAATTTGTTTTGTTAATACGCTAGTTTCCGAGAAAATCAACAAAATTAATTGAGTGAATAATGGGGAAAAGTACAAAATTTGTCATATTCAAGACAGCTGGTCGTGTCTTATCAGTGTAATACAATTACTACACTTGTCCTGCCCCAAAAGCAAAGTGGTGGAGAGGGGACGAAGCTTACAGGACGAAAAGAGCAAATTGGCCATTGCAGAAAATGCAAAATTTTGAGGCATTAATTTTGACTTTTTATTATCTGATATTGATTACATTGCCACTAAAGAATTCGCCCTTAAAATATTTGCAGTATATTTTGTTACACCCTATATTTAACAGTAAGACTAATTTGAACTCTTCACTTTCACAAACATATTAGTTGTTTCTTATAATTAGTTTTGCTCTTACATGTAGTTCTTGCATTTTCTCAGTAGCTCAACAAAACCTACTGTCATGTATTAGCTGTTCTTATTTACATATTTTCTAAGTAGCTTAACAAAACCCGCTCTTTGTAAGACTATAACTTACATCAGTGCTCTGCTCCTCACGTGAGTTACGACGCATGCAAACTCACGACTTGTTTCAGAAGTGCAGCTGCGATTACCATAAACATAGTATATCTGAAACAGAATACCCTTTTGTACTAAAGAATGTTCGTAGGAATACACTGGGCTGAAATTACGCGACCGAAGTGTGGCGGTAGTTATTTTGGCAGTGTGTCATCTTCCAATTAAAATACATTGCAGGCGTAGTATTGCCGAACATCAGTCGCGTTTTTTCTGCTTAGTGTGTTTCTACAAATTCGTTTTTTTAGTTGTAAGAAAATAAAAAAATATATCGATGCCTAACGGCCAAAAAGGCCTAACCGCCACTTCACAAACTTTACAGGAGAGAGGATTAAAGACGAAAAATTACGAAAAAAAATCATAAGTCGTTGGGTTTTGCGTCCTAAGATTCCAAATTTTAGGTGTAAATATAAAAGATATTTCTCTTCAAAATGTATTTATTAAAGTATTACAAATCATTCATCTAAGGGTGTTTTTAGTCGCTTATGCTCAAATGGATTTATTTTTTTACAGCAAAAATGTCGTAACTGCATTTACCAAAAAAAATCATGTTAGCCTAAGCGACTTAATTGCATCTGTATTTTTATTAAAATTGCTTAACCGACATTAGCCAACATAAGAAGTGATTGACGAAAAAGTCTTAGTGTTAGCGAAATACTAAATATACAGGGTGTCGCAGATAACATGTACCAGCGAAAGTCTGCGACCAGGGACACCAATACCCATAGATTGAATCATTTATTTTGAGAAAAAAATGGGATAAGCGCCACAATGCATAGTAATATGTGATAGGGCAAATAATCCTAAGCGCCATATCTTATATTTGAAAATTGCAGCCCGAAAGTATTAAGCGACATTTTTGTTGTTTATTGTTTTAAAGCAAAATTGTCTAAGTAACTTTTTCAAAATATTATATTTCCTAACCACCAGAATGAAAAAAAACACTAAATATTGGGCGCTTAGGACGTAAAATTAAGGCTTCGAGCCTTAATTTACCAACCGCTTAAGCGACAAAAATAACGCCCTAGAGAGACGAAACCTAGATAGAACGACGCAGAAAAAAAAGGCGATTCCAATGATGTATATAAGTCGATTTCGCAAAAAATGTCGCTTAGGCCATTTTGGCCGTTAGGCATCGAATGAACTTAGTATTATGAGAAACGCAATAAATACCCTATTGTTTTAATTTATGTACTCGTAGTATACTGTTCTAATACCAAATCATACCAAAGCTATAATTAGTATAAATGGACATACAGTGTGGTACAGAACAACAAACAAAACAGGATTAACTCAAAACCCATTTTGGTATCGAAAACACTTTCTAATGATGGAGGCCTGCTCTTCAGTGGGACATTAATGGGCTGATACTTTTCTCTTTTATTTGCTTAAAATCTTTCGATTCGCTCAAATCCCAGTGTTGTGTCAACTTTAAAACCATCAAGGGCTGTTCCCATAAAAAATCTCTTTGTACCGTCTGCCGATTCTACCCTCATTTTAGCATTATGCCTATTCTTTCCTTTCGTACGATTTGCATTTGAAATTATAGTAGTCGGCTAATTTTGTAGGGAAACCTTTTTTCTCTCGGAAGATGCTGAAAAATTTAAAATAACGACCGAGTGAGAGTTTATCTTTGTCCTGTAATTGGTTCATGTGTATATTTTTATTCTTTGATGTTGTTTTTTTGATCTGTACTGTACCTAAAAAAAATTTAGGTACAGTACAGTGCAAAGTACAGTTCAGTAATTTATTGCAATAACAATAAATGAATATTTAAGACACGTTTTGAATCAGCTGAATTATCATGTCACACGAATCTTTGAAGTTCAGATAGGATGATGAATGAAGATGATGATCTCATCTTCATTCATCATCCTAGCGTTTATCCCGGTCACATCCTCGGCCATTGCCTCGGAGTTCAGGGTCTGCCTTCCTACTCCTTCTACTCCACTTTTAAAGATCAGATAGATCAACATACTTTATGAAAATGTATTTTTTTTCAGAGTTGGCCCTAATTATTACACACAGACACTTTACAATGCACATCACACAATTATTTGATCTTGGTTTATATTGAGCTGTATCAGTTAATCAACCTCTAACTAATATGGAGACTTAGTTATTTGACAACAAAATGTCACTTCATAAAGTTAATGAAATGTCTAAAAATAACTACGGAACTGTCAGATGTACCTTTATCCGACTGTACTTTCTTTGAAAATAAGATTCCATTTGTATAAAATAATAACTGACAGCTGAATTCAGGCCGAAGTACAGTCGCCATGAAAAATGTCATCGAGCATTCTTAATTTAGTAGTAGCATTCGTTTTATAATGCGAGGCGTTTCGACGTCCAATTTCCGAGAGGAGAATCGTGTCACATCCAGAAATATAAAGTTGTATAGCTTTTCATTATACCGTTTCTACATCAGGGTCGTCGCTGCCGGTTTTAATGCAAAGATTTTTACTTAAAATATTCAAAATTTAATGGATATTAAAAATTAAAAGATTGTTAAATTATATCAGTTTCAACAATTTATGGGTCGATTGATTGTCACAATTTTAGTCTTAAGCAAAACAAGAAAAAGCTATTTGCAAGATTTATTTCTTCATATGAAAATAATTAATTTCGGTGTCTCAAAATTGCACTCTGGAATTGTTTTGGAAAATAAACAATCGCAAAGTGCTCACTAACTAAAGATGCAGAGTTAACTTACTGTATACACCGCTAATACATATTTAACACACTCTTTGTTATTCTCGTAATTGTCGTACCTATCTTTATTAAAGATACCAAGAGTTGTTACCAAGAGAAACAAACTGGTCATGAATTGAAAAGTTTTTGAAGAGCAGATTACATCAAGAAATTCTAACGTAATTGCCAAAATCAAGATATATTAGTAAAAATCCTTTAATGTTTGATGTTAAGACTTGCCATCCCTACACAGAGGAACTGGAAAATAAGCCGCTTACAGGAAATTAACAAACAAACGTAACTTTGAAGCGCGGTTGCGGCGATTTTTAGCAGATCGCGACTCGAGCTTCAAGCTTAATCATCGTCGCTTTGACGTTTATTGCTTCACGGATAGCACGTTTTGTAAGCGAGTGTACTTTCACACTTAAAAGTTAAGTTTCAGACTATTCATATATACAACTGTAAGTCAAAATCCTTGTAAATCATGATATTGTGAGAAAGATAAGTTTTGGATAAATCACCATGCTTGCCTAATGCGGATGGGTGATCACAAGCCCAGGCTGTGACCGAAAAACCGGCACAAATTTTGCCAAACCCAGAATTGACGCCATTTTAATCACAATTTTGCTTTTTGTACTCTAAGTGTACAAAAATGATTCTTAAATCATCGAATGAACAATATTTGTTTTGCTATACTCTAAGCAATCTTTGAAAAAAAATTAGCATGGCCGCCATTTTAGTTCATCTTTTGTGATTTTTACAGTAAGCCATAGATTTAAATCGTTAGATAAGCCCGTCACCAGAAAACTGTGGCCTTTTTGCTGTCACTGCAATAAGAAGCGACAGTCGCTTCTTTATAAGTACCAATTGCAGAGCTGATGCAAGTATGGTGAGGGCATTTTAATCTATGCAGCAACTCATATAACACTGCGTACGAAACACCCAGCATTAAAACGTTCATACTCACTCAATGATATTCAGTACGAGCTTCTAAATCAAGTCGATCATACAGTTTAATGTGGCAATCTCTTAAGTGTCCGTATAAACAACTGGAAATGCCAGCGGCATAGAAGCGCGGAGTCGTGATAAAATGTGTAATGCCTGGCTTATGGTGTAGGGAAGTGGGGCATTGTATCGATACTATGCCCCAACTGAGAATTGAACAACAAAAACTCTCATCAAACCATCGATGGTTCGGTGAGTTTTTGTCTTTCTGTTTAATTATTACGATGTCTTTCATCATCATCATCCTAGCGCCTTTCAAAGTTGCAACCTCAGCCCTTGATTTGAGTCAACTCTGGGCTACCCTGGTCTCCGAAGCCCAGGGTACGCTGGGACTATGATCCCTTAAACGGCGTGGTTATTATGACGCTGTCATTTAGAATGTGTGTCAGTTTTGACACAAAAGCAGCCTTCAACTGTCCATGTCTCTAGTATTAACTTTAAAATGCATATGTAAATGATTGAACTACATAGTTAGAACAGTAAAATCACAGGCAGCAGTAAATAACGATAATGCACAGTAACTGTTCCCGTAAATAATTTAGAGCCCTATTCTCTATTTCAATAAAAGTAGTCTGGACATTGATAGCTCACAAAAAAGTCCTTAACATTATATAATAACAATTCATACATCGATATCGAGAAAACCACATCCCTAGCCATCGTAATTTCCATAAAGTTGTTGCGTAGGGCGGAATCGCAATTAATAGTGATTAGGCACAGCTGTTTCATTCATATAACATCAGCTGTCGATGAACTTAGAACGTGCTGTCGTATAGTTTTAATGTGGTCGAGGTTACACACCAGACTGTGGGTTCGATTCCCGGAATATGACATTTGGGTGCGTGAAAATGGGAGGTACGAAGTGGGACTATGGGTTCGATTCGAATACCCGGAAAGTAACATTTGTTTGCTTGAAATTAAGTATTCAGAAGAGCGTTATAATGGTTTACTTAATGACTCTCTAGCTAATACTGAATTGAATAAAAATCATGCCGAATGTACACATACCTTGTATCTATTCCTTGGTAATTATTAATTTTACTAAATCTAGGCGTTGTTGTGTGATACCCGATTGAACGACACTTCTGGACAGCAATAAAGTAAATAAAAAAGCCGCCTGCGACTCCGTCCATGTAGATTTCGGTTTCCGCACACATAGTGTTATATATTCTGCCAATTCCTCGACAAATGGACTTTTTCAAAATGAATACATGAATTCGAACCAGTAGTTCCTTAAATTTACGCGTTCAAACAAACAAACAAACTCTTAAACATTTTTATTGAATCAAGATTTTGTCACGATTGGGTCAGAAACTGCTTTTTTTGCTAACCGCACTCCAATTACTTCACTCATCTTCATAAAAATCTCCTTATAGATACTTATAAAAATCTCAGAAATCCCTCCACAATCCGATCTTAAATTATCTTCTCATATTATAATCGGCTTCCGTATAATTCCCCTTACATAACAAAGTCGTCTAAATAAACTACAATAATCTTTGATACCGTAAAATCCAAAAATTTGGGGCACATGTGTCGAAACACCATCTGACTCCCATTTGAATATAATTACAGAGATTAACAGGGGATTATATACCATAGTTCGTTGTGAGAAGGTCTATTTTTGTATTGCATGTATCTGGAGGGGATAATTACATATTAAAGCGATATATACATTTTAACATGTGGTGTTATTACCCCGGTGGTACGTTTATAATCGCCGATTTACTGGATTTCACTAATGGTGTAGCACAGTACGTTTTATAACCGCTTTTAGGGATTATTAAACTAATAAGGAAGAGTCTCATTTCCTTGCAAGAGATTTCCTGGTCTAGACAATGTAGGCTTATAAAAAGGTCTGAGATTTAGCAAGCCTATCAAGACTCATTACATTCCTGCCATTAGGTATATTAAATTTATTGATTTATTCAAGAAACGAGGTTATAAGTACATACATTTCAATGGTACCATACAGTGATACAAATACATCGTCAAAAATAGACATTAAAATAAATAAATTAGAACGATTAATACAGCAGGCCAAAACAAAGCAAAAAATATTATCGATTGAGCCATTGTAATGATCCAATTTATTCACAAAATAAACATAAAAATCGCAGTTGATCTAGACTAAAATGTAATAATAATTGTGATGTTACCGAACCTAAACGTATAATGATACTTATAAAAAAAACCTTCGAAATAAACACGTTTCATCTAACCTAAAATCACATGAGTATTGTCTGTGGCACCACACCAACGGACGCTAAAAAAAACAAAAAAAAAGAAATAAAAAATGAAATTCCCGCGCAATGGTGCGAAACTTGCCAGAGATAATTAAGGTAGATATAAAATAGAATATTCGATGCCTCCCTCCAATATCCGGTATGGACGGAAGCGTCCCCATTTTCAGTTATATTCCTGTAGCAGTTATTTTTTTCGATTGTGGCAAATTCGCAGTGGCGGCCATTTTCGTTTTTGGTACTACTGATAGAAGTGGGTACAGCAATTTGACGTATTGTAAAGTTTTGTAGGGTCTAATCTCTTGAATGTTTGAATCAGATTTTCTGCCATTGGAAAATCCGTAATTCTGATGACAATATTTTATTTATTTATGTGGCTCATCGTCTGTATTTTTGGAAATTTATATATTGGACAGCAATCGTTTATTTTTGACTTGTGCTTCTTATATTATACATATTTCGTATGAGATTGTATTCCAAAGTTGTATCGTTTCGATAAATTAACTAATTACTTTCATCACAATTAGTAGCAATAAAGAGAGATAAATCTAACGTTTTATATATTTATTTATTCCGAATTTTCTCTAACGCTCCTTTTGTAAAACGATCTTGTTGATAACATGCATTATTTTAACACCTTCCAAATCCTCAGATACTTAATACCGACTTAAATAAAACAAAAAATATATTCAAAGTACAAAACCACAGAACCACAAGATTATGGAATCAATATTATGAAACTAACCTCATATTGCAGAAACCCTTGAGCTAAGACGTCTGATCTTTGGTGGCTCATATCATATTCGCGTCAAATACTTTTTATACTGCCAGACTTAGCTATATTGCACTTTATTTCCTAGACAATAGGGTTGGTGTCAAATACTTTTTTTATACAATCAGAACCAGCTATATTGCACCTTACGTAGTTAGAAATAGGGTGGAGTTTTGAAAATTTGGGCCGTGAAACTCTGTCTGAGGTTTTACCTACCAGTACTTTAGGTGGCATTCAATAGACTTTCTTTTATATGTTTTAGAAGAACCTTATTGACTTGAAATAGCGGTGAAAGTTACGAAGACGGCAATCGTAGTTTTACTGGTCCTTAATATTACTGGGGAAATATGTGGTAATTTGTTTCAAAGATTTTAAATAATAATTTAAAATTAAAGTTATTGTATTTAAATATATTTTTTCTGACTGGCAAACAAGTTTAATTAATGGTTATTTACAAAAGTTTATTTGTTTTTATGTGACCAATTTCAATTAAGATCATCAAATTTTTTTTAATACTGAAATCTCAGTAGAAGTATTATTTTGTAGTACTAGCGACTGCCCGCCACAGAGTCCGCGTGGATTTTGATTGCCCGCATAGTGTTATTGTACTATAGCTTTAAGCCTTCCTTGACAAATGGACTTTTTTTTTTTCATTTGAAACCAGTAGTCCCTGAGATTAGCGCTTTCAAACAAACACAAAAACTCTTCAGCTTTATCCTACACGCTGGGTCGCAAGTCCCAGGCGCCGACTGACATTCCTCTCTGTTCCACGCGATGGACCCGGCACCCGCACGGAGAATCCATGGATAGCTAAGAAGTTCGTCTCTACATACATATAAGTATAGATTAACTTTACTTTATATTAACATTTCTACTTTTTCTTTTCCAGGTATGTCCACTGTCCAGTTTAAAAACCATCGGTTAAGGTAACTCTGTCACAGAAAGCTTAACTTAGCACCTTCAAAATCCCATCAAACTAACTGCAATGGAGACGACACTAAAATTCGACCTTAGCCTAAATAAACAGTGAATTTAATTAAATTAATCCTGCAATCAGGAATTTGGCTAAGTGTAATTACTTATCTGTTACTCCTTGAGGTAATTGGTTTTGCAGGTATGTTGATTCAGGGTAGGTATTGTTTCTAGGAAAGGCCCTAGAAACAATATCTAACAGACCTACATATTGTACTTTGGGAGTCCTACGCAGACTCTCTTAAATTTTAACACTAATTTAAAGATGGAACTTTCCATAAAGGATGTACATAGGCTGATCGCCATCTTAAGGGTAAATAAAACTTAATTCTAAAATATTCGCGGGACCCTGGGTTCGATTCCCGGGTCGGAAGAAAATGTTAAGGTTATTCCGAAAACAGCTCGGGTCAGTGATCGTCAATACGTATTTGGCAGGCGTGGTAATACCTCTTAAGAGGATTTCAGTTTTGTATCGGGCATACTTTCCCCAAAGAGTGACAACATTCACAGTCTTTTAAAATCCACTTATGTGTACATGCAACTTTTAGTAAAGGTATTGTTTTTATGCTACAAAAAGGTTATCTATATCTATAAAACTCAAAGGTGACTGACTGATTGACTGACTGACTGACTGATTACATAGTGATCTATCAACGCACAGCCCAAACCACTGGACGGATCGGGCTGAAATTTTGTATGCAGGTAGATGTTATGACGTAGGCATCCGCTAAGAAAGGATTTTGACTAATTCAAATTCAAATTCAAATTCAAATTCAAAATATTCTTTATTAACATAGGCTTCATAGAAGCACTTATTAATCGTCAAAAAATTACAAAAAATGACTCTACCACCGATTCGGAAGGCAGTTACTGCCGAGAAGAATCGGCAAGAAACTCGACAGTTGCTCTTTTCAAATGCCATTTACAATGTTCATATTATAAGTATGTCAAAAATAATAATAAATCTAATATAATATAATAAATATGACAACAACATGTGCAGAGAGGCAAGAAATTGTCAGACCCACAAATTCTTGTCGACATCATTTAAGAAATCTTGTATCCTATAATATCCTTTTCTCATTAAGCAATTCTTTACTTTAAGTTTAAATAGATGCAAAGGTAATTCAACAAGATTTTGTGGTACTTTGTTAAACATTTTTATGCTTAAGCCTACGAAAGTCTTTCCAGTTTTTTGAAGTCTGATTGTTGGATAGGCAAGTCTGTGCTTATTTCTTGTGTTAAACTGGTGAGTATCGGACTTTTTCTGAAAGTTCTCATAGTATTTCCTAACATATAAAATACAATCAAAGATGTATTGAGAAGGAACTGTTAAAATGTTAATTTCTTTAAAAACGTCTCTGAGCGAGTCACGAGGTCTAAGGTTGTAGATTGCACGGATAGCTCTTTTCTGCAATATGAAAATAGACTCAATGTCGGCAGCAGAGCCCCACAACAGTAGACCATACGACATAACAGAATGAAAGTAACTGAAATAAACTAGTCTTGCCGTTTCAACATCAGTGACATATCTTATTTTTCGAACAGCGTAAGCAGCTGAGCTAAGTCTTCCTGAAAGTGTAGATATGTGAGGACACCATTGTAATTTTGAATCAATGGTTATGCCTAAAAATTTGACTGAATGGACAATTTCCAATTGCGCATTATTCATAGCAATTTGCGTATCAATTTGCCTTACATTAGGCATCATAAATTTAACACATTTTGTCTTATTAGCATTAAGTAACAAATTATTGGTACTAAACCATTGTGAGACTTGCGAGAGAGCCATGTTTACTTTGTCAAATGATTTTTCGTTTCTTCCCGTTTTAAATATGAGGGAAGTATCATCCGCAAACAAAACTATCTCACAGAGGTCTTTGGTATAGTATGGAAGATCATTTACGTATATAAGAAAAAGCAAAGGCCCTAATATAGAGCCTTGGGGCACGCCCATTTGTAGTTTCGCACCAGACGAATTTGTGTTATTAATATTAACTCTTTGTATCCTGTCAGTGAGGTACGATTCAATAAATTTTAGGGCAACGTCTGAGATACCGTAATGTTTTAATTTAATAAGTAATATTGAATGATCAACACAATCAAATGCCTTTGATAAATCACAAAAAATACCTATGGCATTCTGTTTACTTTCCCATGCATCCAGGATATGTTTTATAAGTGCAATACCTGCATCGGTTGTACTCTTGTTTTTAGTAAAACCGAATTGTTTCGAGTGAAGTAAATTATTGACATGAAAATGTTCAAGTAATTGATTAAAAATAATTTTCTCATATATTTTACTTAATGATGGTAATATTGAAATTGGTCTAAAATTTGATGGGTCACTTTTGTCGCCCGATTTAAATAAAGGTATTATTTTACTGCATTTCATTAAATTGGGAAATTTATTTTCATCAATGCATTGGTTGAAAATGCAAGCTAGATGGGGAGAAATTATTTCTATTATAGTTTTCGTAATATCAGTGGAGATTCCCCATAAATCCTCAGTTTTCTTTATACTTAGTGATTTGAAAGTTTTTAATATTATAATAGGTGTGATGTGATGAAAATGAAATATAGTCTTACATTCGTCAACACATGAAGCCAAGATATTTTGGGCTTGATGTGTACTAGAATTTAATACACTTGTGGTTTGTATAGGTATATTTGAGAAAAAATATTCAAAGGCATTTGCTACTTCTATGTCTGTTTTAAAAGTACTATCATTAATTCTGAGAGAATAATCACTTTCATGTGACTTGGATTTGCATGTTTCTTTATTAATTATATTCCAAGTAGCTTTAATTTTATTACTTGATTTATTTATTTTATTCCTCAAGTAAATGGACTTGGCTTTACAGCAAACTTTCTTAAATACTTTAGAGTAATCCTTAACATATTCTATCACTTTTGGATCTTGAGAATATGCTTTTAAGTCATATAGCTCATACAATTTAATTCTACTTTTATAAATACCAGGAGTAGCCCAGTCGCTGAATTTTGTTTTATTATTACTGACATTGATAGTCTTTTTAGGAAATATTGTACTAAATTCCGATGAAATTAAGCCATGGAAATTGTCATAAATATTATCAACATTACGGTTATCGAAAGAAATATCAAGTATTTTATTGACAATGTTATTTTTAAATAAGTTTTTGCGCTTCTCAGTGACAGGTCTACAAATGATTTTCATAGATCCTGAAGCAACACAGTGTTCAAATTGAACCTGTTGTCCACTATGATCTGATTGCATACAATTAATGATTTTTTTATTAACCACCTTACTATTACAAAAAACATTATCTAAACAGGTGGCAGATGTGGGCGTGATTCTCGTAGGTTCATTGAATAGATTAACTAAATTAAAGGAATTAAACAGATTAATAAAACGACTACTCAATTGAGAACCTTCAAGAATATTTACATTAAAATCTCCACATATAATAAGTTTTTTATTCGTCATACAAATTTTCTTGAGTATTTCTTCCATTGATGTTTCAAATAAATTATAATCTGATGAAGGCGGCCTATACACACATACTATAATGTAATGCTCCAGCTCTGCACATGCTACTTCTATAGTTCGTTCAATTGAAAGTGCTGTTATATCTTTACGTTCTTTGCTCCTAAGTTTATTATTAACTAACAAAAGTGACCCACCACGAATAGCAGACTTTCTCATGAACGAGCTAATTACAGTAAAGTTGTCTATATTAATTAAACATTCATTTTGTCTTAACCAATGTTCGGTTAGACCTAAGACGTGTATATCCATACAGTCTAAGAATAATCCTATTTCTAGTTCTTTAACGGAGAAGCCTTGAATGTTTTGATGGACTAGATTGAAAAAACTACAAGGCTTATCCTTGGTCACTACAATAGATTTGCTAGAGACATCCTCTATTGTCTTACTAATTAATTTAAATTATTTGGATTGACATCCAAAGTATCATTAATATACATGTCAGATAAGTTACAACCCTGCTCAATAAAAGCAGGTTGGTTAGCCAAGTTCTTGGCTGTTAAAATAAAATAATAAGATAGCGAACCAGCTATCTGTCGTTTTAAATAATAAGAAGGATAATAATTATCCTGAGTCGCATGAATACCATGCTTATTAATTGTATTAATGTCAATTAAATTTATAATATTATTATATCTACCAAATGTCATAGTGTCCAAAGACATATTTAACTTATATCTAATGTCATTTTCTTTTTGTGACACTCCTGCTAAATATGGTAAAGAGTACAAAATTATTCTTTTAACATTTAGGCTGCATAAACTATTGAAATGGTTAATTAACTTCTGCTTGTTCAAATTACCTCTATTTCCTATTAACACAATTAAAGTAGTGTTGGGTTCAAAATTATATTGAGTTATTTTTTGTACTATATGGCAATATGAGGAACCAGGCGTACAAATGTTCAGAACTGGCTGATCTAATTGCATACTCAATAAATGACTCATATGTTTTCCTATGTCATCACTAAACATAACATATTTGGTGCTATCAACATTCAAGTTACTGCCTTTCCCTACTGCAGTTAAATCACAAGTGGTGGGGTGCTCCACCTCTCTCTGAGTACTTAATATGCAAGTATTGTTTATAATTATACTGTCACAGTGAACTGTTTCCTCTGCGCCTAATGATTGAGTCATGTCAGTAACAACAAGAGGCCGGGTTTCAGTACTGAAGGTACTTTGGCAAAACAATAATTCATTTGTGGCCTTTATTTGGGCCCTTATTTGATCTTGTGCCATATTGTATTTAGCAGTCATGTCAGCGAGAGACTGGCGTAGCCTATCAATATCTGTCTGCAACTGCTGAGTATCACTCTCATGCAGCTGTCTACTTTTAGCTAACTTAGCACTAAAAATTTCTATGCTATCTATCAAATCAGAACGTTGTTTTCTTAAACTTACATTTTTATAAAAACATTTTTGTCTCTTAACTAACCGTTTAGTTTTTTTTATGTATCTACAGATTTTAAGGTACTTTTTGAGCTTCTTTCTACTTAGCATTCCACGCCTACGAGAAGTACTAGAACTACACTTAATGTCTATGCATGCAGTTGAAGTAGCAGCATGTCCCTCTTTGGCAGCCGGGGTCGCAAGCAGCAGCTCATCAAACAGGCTTTGTGTTTGAGAGGTCTCCTGTACTTTCTTCTCCTTTTCAAGCAGCTGGATGCGCTTGTGCGCTTCACACAGCTCAATCTCCAGCTGGTCAATGCGTCCCAGGGTCTGCTCGTAGGTATTGCCGCACTCTTCAAAACTGCTGATTACTTGCAGCAGCTGGTCCCGATGCTCCAGTGCACTAACAAGTTGGATGTGTAGTTCGGCCATTTCCTTCTTCAATACTGTATTTGAAGATAAAAGTGTTTTCAAGACCTCTTCGTTTTGCTCTTGCTCATTTAAAAGATCAGTGTTCTCTTTCTTCGTGCTCTTCAGTTGTTCCAGAGCTAGCTTGAGCTTGTGCTCCATATCCTGGGCAGTAGCAACAGCAGCGGCTCTTCGGGTAGTCATTGTGTAGGAACTCAATAAACCTGGAATTATAACAAACAAGTATCAATTATTGGCTAGTATATCTTAGGGAAGTGGAATCAAATAGTTCTATAGATAAACATTAATGTTGGCTTAAAAGAAAAAACAATAACTAAATTAATTTATTTATGTTTTTATAATTACTAGTGAGGGTAGGTTAATCTATAATATTAACTGAAACTTTAATAATCTCTCACAAAATAGACAATTATTAATAACAAAAAACTAATGACATTATAACAAATTTAACTTAATTAGTAGGTATAATGAGAATGTTGAGAATGTTAAGTTTGTAAGTATAAGAAATTAGAAAATCCTAGATTATTATCTAATCCAACAGCTGTATTGCATAAGTGATTCACAAGTTCAGTGTGAGTGAAGTCTGTGTGGGGCAGAGCGTTGCATATCATCAACTTTACTTCCACATTACGTCAAGTAAAGAGAGGCACAACAAGCCCGTGTTGTGTGGTTTGACGTGTCTCGCAGTACGAGTTATGTGAAGTGTCATGGGTGTTTATGATGATGATGATGATGATGATAGATTTTGTGTGTAATATGATATTAAAATGAGTACTCCCCCGGTTTTATTATCAGGAATTTCCTCCTTTTCGTTTTCAACCGGCAAGTAACCGGCGCCGATCCGTTGACATTCAAGTTTTCATAAAATTTGCAATCCTTGTTACAGCTTCCTGCTAACACTTGCACTTATTTATCACCACATAATACGACTTGTAAATGGTTATTCACACAGTTATTTTCAGTAAAACAATAAAATTTTAATTCAACCCCCAAGGGGGTAAAATAGGGGATGATCGGTAGTGTGAAACTTTGTCAATTTTAAACCTATCGGGCTGATATTTTGCATACATAAAGCTACTATGACGTAGACATCGTCTATGCAAACATATTGATAAATTCTAACCCCCAAGGGGGTAAAATAGGGGATGAACGTTAGTATGAAACTTTGTCATTTTTTAACCGATCGGCTTGAGACTTTGCGTTCATAAAGCTACTATGACGTAGGCATCGCCTAATTAATGAGATTGATAAATTCCAACCCCCAAGGGGGTAAAATAGGGGATGAACGGTAGTATGAAACTTTGTTAATTTTGAACCTATCGGGCTGATATTTTGCATACATAAAGCTACTATGACGTAGGCATCGCCTCATTAATTAGATTGATAAATTATAATCCCCAAGGGGGTAAAATAGGGGATGAACGGTAGTATGAAACTTGGTCATTTTTTAACCGATCGGTTTGGGACTTTGCATTCATAAAGCTACTATGACGTAGGCATCGCCTAATTAATGAGATTAATAAATTCCAACCCCCAAGGGGGTAAAATAGGGGATGAACTTTAGTATGAAACTTTGTCATTGAGACTTTGCATTCATAAAGATAATATGGCGTAGGCATCCCCTTTCACAGATTATTTCAAAAATCCACCCCTAACGGGAAAAAAAAGTTGATATAGAAACCAAAATCCACGCGGACGAAGTCGCGGGCGCCCGCTAGTTTATGTATAAGTTGCAAAATATTAAGTTACATGGTTTCCACAACAACCCAATCTTGGTGCGAATAAAACTAAGCTTAGACAAAGAAGCTCGTTAGCGGGCCTGGTTAGGGTTGCCAGAAAGAAATATAAATTATATATTTTAAGTTTAACTATTGCATAGTACAGGTGCTTTATCAGTTAAAATCTGTCTAAAAAAATCGGAATTTTGGAGTACAAACCTTCGTCAAAAAATTAAATTGTTTGGGATGGTGTAATATCGAATGCAAATTTAAATAAAACACTAATAATTATCTGTTTCGTTGAATGACGAATGAAAACAGATGAAAAAATTCAAACATTTTGCCAATTTTTAGAATAAAAATATACCTACTTTTGTAATTTTTACCTGGTACGAGTAAGTTGAAGATGATGAAACACAAATACGAATATTAATACCAGCGGCCGCCCGCGACCGCGATTTCGGTTTCGGTGCCTTCCACGACAAGTGGACTATACAACACAAAAAATAATGAATTCGAACCAGTAGTTTCTGAGATTAGCGAGTTCAAACAAACGAGTCTTCAGCTTTTTTATATTAGTATAGATTGTTTTAAACTCAGGCAACATTGGACATCCTTACCCGTAACCGCGTTAGCGGGTAAATCGTTCATAATGGCCGAACTGCGCAGACACATAAATCAGTGGAAATTTTCGGCGATGGCAACACTGATTGGAATACTAGTTAACTGAGCGTGGGGTGACCAGCTTTTTGGAGACAGTTGGATTTTAATAACTAGCAAATGAAGTTTTATTGTGGATAGTAGGGAAATGATCGTTTGTTCATTTCGGGTGAAAGAGGATTTAATTGAATTTTCGTATTACGTTTGAATTGATTTCTGTGCAAAGCAATTAAATGTTTATTTAAAGTTTGCCTGCTTAGCTGGTTCAGTAGCTCTGCTAGTACCTACGGTCTTATTATAATCGAATATCGCTCACATAAATATTCGTGTTTGATCTGTATATGAGAATGAGAAAATAGAATAGAAAACTTTTTCTAAATCAAATTATATTTTTTTTATTTTTGTTAACCAATAACATTGATGATATTGAATTTTATTGAAACATTCAATTTCGTTTCAGAAAATTCCATTGTTAATTTTACATATGTAAGTATTTGGAATAAAAGAGCCTTGATAATAATTTTAATATTTTATATTGAGAGCGAAATACAAATTCGATTCAAGATAAAAACTCGCCAAGACATAAATGTACTTTCTTTACTTATTTTCTGAAACTAAAAAGACAGTCGATTTTAATGTAAAATAGCTTCGAATATATTTTGTATAGATACTGGCATACCTACAAAATCCGCCATTTTGAATAAATCCAGTTTCGGCTGCCTGTCATAAAACTCATGTCAATCGACAGCTAAGTAATTAAAATAAACTAAAAGTGTTTAGTAATCAAAGCTTCAAGTGATACGGTTACCGAAATATAAAACCCCAAAAACTGAAAATAGTGATTTCAAATGATAAGTATTTTTCATTCTCTTATTCATTCCTTAGGTTATGAATGTAGGTACCTATTTATTATACAATTTTTGCACAGCTTTTAGTTAACTAAATGTTGGATTAAAATGCAATACCAATAAAATCATATGAAACTAGGATATTCAAAGCATACTAATTTGAATAGATTTTTAAATGCAGTAGAAAATTAATTGCTACATTTTATTTCCACCAAACAACCATTACGCGATATAATATTCACGAAACAACACATCAACTCCGATTTATTACAGCCTGCCCCGTCCATCATTAATACAGCCGAATCACATTTGAACGTTTAATTTATTCCAAACCTGCAGAAACTGTTGGTATCTGAGATAAATGAGCGGGCAAACGTGATCAGTCATCTGTATTAACATTATTAAACTCAATCCCGTCCATGGTGGGGTGTCGAAATTCCCGCCTTATAATTAAGGAAATTTGAAAACGCCGAATGGGAGACGTGGTGCCCCCGCCATTAATCAAACGACAGAGTGACATATGTTTGATTGTACCTGGTTATTAGCGACGTTTATGGCATTTCAGATAGTCTACCAATCCGCATTTGGCAAGCGTGGTGATTAAGCCAAAAAGTGAAGAAAACATGATTTCAAATGATGAGAGGCCATGCAGTGGGACATTTATTTATTTATTTACTTAAACTTTATTGCACGATATAAAAATTTTACAAAAGGCGGACTTAATGCCTCATGGCATTCTCTACCAGTCAACCTTAGGGTCAAACAGAGAGTGAATAGTAGGTAGGTAGTGCTATTAAAATTAAGTAAATATACGTTCACTATGTACTGGACATTAATAGGCTGATATTAAACAGGTGATAGTTTTGATATAAAAATAACAACAGTCAGTTTAACCTTGTCAAACGTTTCGACGACCCGCTTGGTGTAATGGTCAAGATGTTACCTATTACGCAAGAGGTCGCGGGTGCGATTCCCGCACAGGACAAACATTTGTGTGCATGAACATGTCTGTTTGTCCTGGTCTTTGTATTATATGTATCTATCTATTTAAGTATATTTGTAATACCACTGTTGATTCTGATGTCTGTAACACAAGTGCTTAAGCTACTTAACACTGGGTCAGATCAATGTATGTGATGTTGTGAAATATTTATTTATATTTATTATTATTTATTAAACATTATATTCTTTAAAACTAGGACTAGTTCTAGTTTCTCAGAACGCATGGTCGCTCTCATCTTTGTTTGCCACTTCGAGATATTGTTTGTTTTTAATTATGGCTAGTGATCTTAGGTGGAGTATCGAGGCATTTGTTTATTCGTAAGTCTAGCTAGATTGAAATTTAAATCATAATTTATGTATCTAGTGAATTGGAGGATAGAAATAAACATGCATGATTATAACATTACTAGCGACTGCTTGCGACTTTGTCCCCGTTTCGGTTTCCGCACACATAATGTGTGATTGATCTCAATTGACCATTATTTCAAATTATCTGCATAAACATTTGTTATTCATTACATTCTCTTACATTTGTAATTAACTATTTTTGTCATAATGTTTACAAAACGCCTTGTAGATCCAATATAGTTGGGGAGGGTATGGGGTTAAGGTCGGCAACACATCAACGATACCTCCGATGTCACGGATGTCCATGGGCGGCGGTGATTGCTTACCATCAGGCGACACGCCAGCTCGTTTGCCGCCTCAGACATAAAAAAAAATATATAACATTTACTATTTGAGATAAGAATCTCAAATGACAATGGAGACGTATGAATGCGATCATATTTTACGAGTAATTTCACAGCACACAAAGGTTATATACGTAACGTGGTAATCGAACTCACGACCTTATCTACCAGTCCATTGTGTATATCACTTACTAAGTTACTACACTAAAATTCAATCACGTCAACCTTCTATAATTTCCGTTATACGTGTTCAAATTCAGCCCCCGATGTCTCAAATCACCCCCTAACAAAAGAATCGTCACGGCTACTCAGATCTCACCCCCTATAATTACCAACGGTATAAATGCATTCGGGGACTAATGGATTCTGTTTAGGGTTGCTAGATGTTGGATATTCATATATTAGGGCAGGCTATTCGGCAATAACAATAATAATAATAATAAATGTGAAAGTTTGTGTGTTCGGATGGTTGTCCTTCAAATCAATCACGCTGAAATTTTTGAACGGATTATAATGTAGTTGGATTTTTATCTCTTGGATGGATTTTTATATCTTAGGGCACGCTTTTCGCCAATAAATCATAATAATTATAAATATGAAAGTTTGTTTGTTTGGATGTTTGTCCGTCAATCACGCTAAAACTACTAGGTACTACCTAGTCGCAATCTTACCATGCTTGTGCATTTCAAAAGTCACAAGTTTTAGCTCTGAAAGGAATTCGAACTTTGTCGTTTCAAACTGCTACTACTACTTGTCATTGCGTAACAAAGGCATTCTTGTTACAAAATTTACAAATAGGGCACTGCAATTGGGGCAATTCTAACACCAATTTACACCAACTTGAATATGCCTGAGGTTCTTGCAAATATCACTGATTGTTCACGTAAATACAGTTCACAATCAAATCTGGGCATATAAAACGCATGATCTAGACAGCACCTACTTCCTCTCGATCTTCGTACTTCCCCAAACGAGCGGCTCATTCGAGCGGAAGTTCTAAGCTCTACCTTTCTTAATATTGGTGCTAGTAGTAGCACCAACGAATTTATTCGTCTTGCCAGCCCTACCAATGTCGCCTTCCCATGACTGAGTGCATACGATCATTACATTATGCAGTTTAAAGCGCTACTATCGCCCCCTTTATGACGTGCAATTAACAATCGTACTTACCACTAATTACTTGTACAACGTCTAATTAATATGCAAAAGATGTAGCATTAAAAATAATTTAACAAAAATCGTACTTATTGTTAGAGTAGCGGGTGAATTACGTGTAATAAAAATGTGCAAATGTCTTAGTTCAAGTTATTACGGAGAGCTTTAGAAAAGGTTTTATACATATTTTTAATAGACAGAGTAATAATGAAAATTCTTAGTATTTTCATTGAAGGACCCAAATAAAATAAAATATAGCAAATGGAATAGCAAATGCAAAAATATAACAGGGTTTATACAGGGTTACACTGCAACATGAAAAGCAAATACTATCGTAATGTAAACACCATAAGAATTAAATTTGAGTGAGTTCTTGAATTTCCTGATACATTATAACATGTGACTGCACATGGCATGCGCAATAAACATTATAGTATGGTTAATTATTTCATTTGTAAGATCAACACCCAGAACCAACCATAACAAATTCTTAACGTCGATCAGATTAATAATTACCTTGGATGGGAATCGAACCAAAACCCTTATTATAATACACATCGCATGAAGATATTTAACCATTTATTTTATGAAGATTCTTACTTTTTTTATTTTAAATGGTATATACATTAGCTACAAAGGTAAATCAGACATAAAAAATCATTTGGAAATTTACGTTTTTCTATTATCCTATAGTTTTAAGAGATTGAGTTAAAATTAGGAACAAAGAAAAATTGGATCAGGCGGGAATCGAACCCAGCGCCTCTTGCAATCCGGGAAAAAAATAATTCAATTACACTTAGCAGGCTAACATGGTTAAAATAAATATAAAAAAAGATTAAGTTAAATCCCAATACTGAGCACATTATTGCAACATAGAGCATTCTAAAAGAAATATAACACAAAAGACTCCCGCGGAGGTAATTAGTGTCACATATTAAGAACATTTGAACCCAAATGACCCATTAGTGGCACTAAAGCCATTGAAGGATTTCCCATAGACTGGATTTTGGTAAAGACTACCTTATTTATTGACGCTAAAGTGCATTTTCGATCGTAGTTTTGAGATTCTCGATACAATGTGTTAGATTCTTTGCTGCTTATTATTATTTTTGTTTTGGTAGTAATATGTTTAGCAATCATGCATATCATTCATGACTATAATTAGAAACTTAAGCTTATCATTTAGTCAGTAACTGACTTTATTTTGAGAGACCATAATAAGAATTATTTTAAATGATTAAAGAAAGCTAGAATTAAATAAAGACAGAAGGGCTATGTTATCGAATACGATTTGTACTTACCTGTGATATTTTCTATGAATTTATTCTTCCCAAGATTTTGTGACAAGTTTACGAATAATTTTCAAAATTACCTTCTTCTCACCATCCTATAGAGTTAAACCAATATTTAAATTCAACTTACCAAAAAAAGGTGCGAATTGAAATTCAAAAGCAAGCCGCCACCTTAAATATGTACATAAACAAATATTAGTCCGCGGAACTAGGGCACGCTTAAATACCTCTGTTTATTTCAATTTTAAAAATATAACTAACATTATACCGTTGAAAATGTAAATTATTTTTTCCTCCCTGTATATTTTTCTTCCTGAAATATAAATAAGGGCTCGAAGGCTTATGCTGTCGCCGAACGTGTCCGCAACTGTAATGTTCCCGTGACGTCATAGATGTAGGGCTGTCACATAGTGGATGAAGATATCATAGTCGAAGATAACCCTATGCTCCGATGACCGATGATGCAACCAGGAGAAGCATCATCCTAGATGATGATAATGAGAAAATGTTTGGATTTTGCAAATTTTGGCTGCATAGATCCTTGCCATAATCTTGTTTGACAAGACACATGTAATCTATTTAATTAAAAAGAAGTCTATAAATCTTCTCTTACATCGTAATCTGAATCATAATCTGTCTTGCCTAGTGCATAAATTCATTTCAGAGTGAAATAAGTCTGCTCATTTATAACTGTGGGAGGATATCTATATCTATAAAACTCAAAGGTGACTGACTGACATAGTGATCTATCAACGCACAGCCCAAACCACTGGACGGATCGGGCTGAAATTTGGTATGCAGGTAGATGTTATGACGTAGGCATCCGCTAAGAAAGGATTTTGATTAATTCAACCCCCAAGGGGGTAAAATAGGGGATGAACGGTAGTATGAAACTTTGTCAATTTTAAACATATCGGGCTGATATTTTGCATACATAAAGCTACTATGACGTAGGCATCGCCTTAGCAATAATATTGATAAATTTTAACCCCCAAGGGGTAAAATAGGGTATAAACTTTAGTATGAAACTTTGTCATTTTTTGACCGATCGGGCTGAGACTTTGCATTCATAACGATAGTATGACGTAGGCATCTCCTTTTAAATATTATTTGAAAACTCCACCCCTAACGGGAAAAATAGGTGACAAAGAAATCAAAATCCACGCGGACGAAGTCGCGGGCGCCCGCTAGTATTTAAATAAATGCGTTGATATTTTTCCTAGCCGCCATTTCGAGAACCAACCCTGCGCCCGCCATTTTGGCGACGCGAAAGCGCGCGAAAAGCGATGTCACGGCGTCGGAATAATTAGATTTGGCCTCTTTCTCCGGTTCATTTCTGTATGTTTTGTTAATTATTTCCCCGCTCATGCTCCCTGACTTATCCTGTAGGAAAGGTGCCTGACGAGATAGGCTCATGGGATTCTGGAATAAGCCGTTTAAAAACGGAAACGTTGGAGTGAAATTGGATATCTTATTTCCTTTTTTTTCAGTCTAGATTTCATTATGGAATTATAGGATTTTTCCCCATTAAGAGTAAGGGGCATTACGAAACGGTGCTAAAGTCATAAAGAGAAAACTTTAATGTTAATGTTTTACTGAATAAATTGATTCGTTATATAAGTACAACACTAAAAGTTTAACATCTTAGAATTAGATTACAAATACAGTCAATTCTATTTTCTCTAAAATGAGCTGTGAAAAGATAAATACGGTGGGAACCCCGCCTCTCATCAAAAAATTCACACATAAAAATTTAACCCAATTGGCCACCATAATAAAATAAGAGCCCCTCGCTATACTAAATTGATATTAATTGTGTTACAAGCCTGGTCGACACTACCCCGTGTGTTTTCTTTACAATCAACCATTTACATTCTTATTTACTACAGCTTAACAAATCAAAAACATGGCAAAGTACGCCTTACAACTCTAAAAATAAAGGCTAATGTTTATTATGTCGAGTGGTGCCCCCAAACCGGTTGCGTAAACATCTATCCTACTCGCACGACACAAATTCTTAACCACCAATGCAGCTAATCACAAGGGATTTTGAACCCTTATGCCATTGTAACAAGATCTTTATGGTGTGCAATGTAAGTTTGTCAACCATCCATTCCTGTTCCAAATTCAATTTGAAAGCGCAAAACGCAAATTTTGGTGGGCCTTACCCCGCATTGGCAATGTTTAAATTAATCTTTTGTTTAACGAATGCATCCCACATTTGTTAAGCAAATTTTATGGGGTTGTTTATTGCACTCCAGTGCATTGGAACTTGTTAGGATTGCAGGATTGCAGTGTAATTGAATTTAGCGTGAGATCTTTTAGAGTTAAACTAGACACCATCTGGACATTTTTTAATCAGGTTTTGATGGCATAGGCGTGCGTTGCCAATTCAAGAATTCCTAGTAGTACACTTACAGCTTAAAAAACGAAGAAATTAACATAAATGTTGAAACAAACTTAGCGGAAAAAACGCGACCAAGGTTCTGCCGAAGTTAAATTTCTATAGAATGTAACGCAACGTTATTTCGGCACAGTGTGTCATTCTCTATGTTAAATACATTGCGGGCGTGATGCCATCAAACTTCGGTCGCGTTTTTTCAGCTATGTGTGTTTTTATACTAATAGCTAAAGAACGTGTCGACAACGTTGTTAAAAAGTAATGTAGATACTTTTGTAACACAAGTATGGGCCAAATAAAAAGTATTGTACCGAAAATGAGAAAAAAGTACCCGAAAATATAATGAGCAAACTTTTCCAATTATTATAGTTTGATGATAGCGAGAGAAAAAAAGTATCTGTACAACAAAGTTTCGGTTTCGTACGTGAAAGTCATGTTTTCTGAGTTATATTTTTCCCAGCGTAATATAATCTGATGCAATGTATTTTATTATCTGGTAAAAGCATATCTTTTTGATTTTAAATGGACAAAGACTTCTTCTTTCGAAAAATATACTTTTTCGGAAAATTTGTTGTAACATGAACTAATTTCTATTTACTAATCTTTGTTGTGTTTAATTTAGAGCTTACCTTACCACTTTTGCTCGTTTATTTTTGTTGTTTGCTATTTGAGGGAGGTAGACCTTAATGGAACTTCCACTCGAATGAGCCGTTCGTCTGGGGAAGTACCTCCATCTTACAGAAGACCACAGAGAATTAGCACTTCGTAATAATTATTGTGCTATGTTTTAATGGGTAAGGTCGCAAACGCTCAGTTTGGAAGGGTTATGGTGTTTTTAAAGGCAGGGAACGCATCTGCGACTCGTGTACGGTTGTTGATGACCATGGACAGCGGTGATCACTTACCATCAGGTGACCCGCTTGTGCGTTTGTCTCCTTTTCACATAAAAAAACCTTCGTCAGATTAAAAAAAACTTTTCAATCAGAAAACACTTTGTTCTATAAAAGATAATCCACGAAAATGAATTTGCGGGTACGATCTCCTTTGAACTGCTTATTGACTAAGGTATGACAGCCACATAAACTTCCAAGACCTTCCATGGTCCTAATACAGTGTGGATTATTGTGCGTAACAAAACCTTAACATACCAACCTTATTACCACGGCTTAAAGGTGATTTTCCACCAGCAAAAGACTTGCTAAGAAAATATCACGACATTTCAGCAACATATATGATTTCGACATTTGACAAAGGTTGCGAACCATTATCCTAAAATAACAACTGAATGTAGTGGTGAAAGTTCACCTTAAAGGCTTCTTATTTCATTTATGTAATCTAAGTTACTTTGTACTTGTATTTAGAGGACAGAACTTTGGAGCTTATGTGAAACGACACACGCAAAAACATTCTTTGTACACGTTATTCTATTTTGAATGCATTTTTTTTTATCGCTTTTGGCAATGACTTTGTAACTAACACTGTGACCGTTGTTAAATTTAAAAAGAAACCAATGATTAATAAAAATTAATCAATGGTTGAATTTTCTTCATTTAATTTTGCCCTTAAAACGTTAACATGATGCAGGTTTCTGTTTGATCTACATCTAAATGAAAGTTGAATGTAAATTAGCTGTCTAATTTATTACAACTAAGCTATTATATGGTATTTTTTCTTGAAAATTTCACTTTGTGAATGACTTTGACCCAAATGTTATTAATGATGTAAGTAAAGGCTACCACTATTAAAATTAAAATCAAATCATCTATGAATCGTTAACTTCGACTTTTGCCCTAAAAACTATAAAGTACATTACCGTCCAAAATTATTGAAGTTCCGACAAATTACCAATCGACGAGATTGCTTTTCATTAGAAACTAAAGTTAACAGTTTTCCATCAAATATTCCACGAAAACCATCGCTTTTCACAAATGGAATTGTAAATGTGAAGTCCTAATCACTTACAGTTAGGTTTAAGAGAGTCCAGGGAACTATTAGTGTCATAAAACTAGTGTTTAATGAATAAGTACCTGGCCCTAACAGGGCCCATGTACTTATTTTAGTTGGACTCCTAAAGCGTCAGTTATGAAGGAGAAAGTACCTATTGTCGCATTTTTTGCTTGCATTTAGTACATCGAAGGTAGTGAGATTTAAACCCCGACTATTTTCAAAGCATTTTTGGGATGAGTTTTGTATCGTATGCCAATATTTATTTTAATCTTATGTCTTACGTAGTCATAGACTTCTAGTCTTAATTTGACCATTGCCTTGAAAAAAAACCACTTTATTCATTTGCAAGACCTTATTGAATCTCTTTGTCGACTTAAAAATATTTACAAATAAATTGACGACGAATTAACACATATACCAAACCAAAATTAAGTGTTTTGGGAATATTGCTACTAAATTCATCTGTAACACGATTTATAACGCCTTAGGGAATTAGTTTACAAGCGCCACACGTTGAAACTAATAAATCAATAAACAAATTTGACTTCTGCGAAACGTCCATATACTATCCCAACTAATGTGATGTATGAAAATATACCTTAACTCCGCAGCTTAGGGTCTCATTTCTAATCAGCAGTAATAGCACTAATGAGGCATGGGAAAATAGACTTTACCCAGTCGTCTTAAGGTTTGTCATATTAGTTAACCTGGTCATTAAGTGCACGGAACCCAGTCACCTCAGCCAGACTCGCTTGACTAATTAGAGTCGTATTCGCCACCTTATCCGCAATCAGCTGTACGCTTCCAACTAGGACCACTGTAACGTCTACTCAATGACGATGTGGTGGAAGTCATGAGCGGAAGAGGGAGCGGGAGCGATTTTGAGCGCTTAGCTAAGTAACATGGAACCAAAACCATAACTAGACAATGTGAAGGGTAATAATGGCATTTGAAGTTTTATAAAGTGGGGTTAAACTTTTCAGTATTCCTGAAACTAATTACATATCGCTTGAATAGGAACAGTTGCTTCTACAGCCATTGTAAATGATTAAGACCTAATGAATACATCCATGGAGGAGCCCCATGGTTTAGTTGTTAATGCACTCAAAGGCCGGTTATCAGAAAGGAGGCAAAAATTCTTATCTCGGGCCCTTCCGTACTTCCAAAGGCACGTGAAGCCTTTAGTCCTAGCTGCATTTGCAGTCGTTAATATTACCATCCCCGTGTGGTGGTTTGTGGCCTCATTTACTGGGCCCGCATTGTAGCATAAGGCCCGAACCCCCTATTAATCCATAGGAAAAGCCAGTTCCCCAGTTCCAACATTATCAGGCTGATGATCAATCCATCCATGTCATTCTCCTATGCAGGACTCGTCAAAACACTCCTAACTTAGACCATCCCCCTATTCCATCTCCCTAACAGACGACGACACGGAAATATGGCGTCCAAACAGACAAGATCTCCGACTACACATTCATCTTGCCGTTCATCGGTTGCCACGCGTCGACTCGGAGAGGCAGGGGAGCTTAACCTACCCTGGTCTCCAGTAGCTAAGAAGCACCAATCCGCATTGAGTCCGCTTGGTGGTTGAACTCCCGATCTTCCAATTCGCCCATAGGAAAACCCCGTACCCGGCAATGGAGTTATTCGTCAACTCGCTCGCTTAAATCTCACTCGATCGAGGGAGATGATATTATTAGGCTGATGATGAATTTACCATGTCAATCTCATGTACAGGACACGTCAAAACCCTCCCAACTTAGACCATCCCCCTATTCCATCTCCCTAACAGACGACGACACGGAAATATGGCGTCCAAACAGACAAGATCTCCGACTACACATTCATCTTGCCGCTCATCGATTGCCACGCATCGACTCGGAGAGGCAGGGGAGCTCAACCTACCCTGGTCTCTAGGAGTTAAGAACCACCAATCCGCATTGGGCCCACTTGGCAGTTAAAGGCCGGTCTTCCTATTCGTCCATGGGAGAAGCCCGTAGCCCAGCAGTTAATTCATTATCAGGATGATAATGAATTTATCCATGTCATTCTCCTGTAGAGGACACGTCAAAACTCTCCTAACTTAGACCATCCCCCTATTCCATCTCCCTAACAGACGACGACACGGAAATATGGCGTCCAAACAGACAAGATCTCCGACTACACATTCATCTTGCCGCTCATCGGTTGCCACGCGTCGACTCGGAGAGGCAGGGGAGCTCAACCTACCCTGGTCTCCAGGAGCTAAGAATCACCAATCCGCATTGAGTCCGCTTGGTGGTTGAACTCCCGATCTTCCAATTCGTCCATAGGAAAACCCCGTACCCGGCAATGGAGTTATTCGTCAACTCGCTCGCTTAAATCTCACTCGATCGAGCGAGATGACATTATTAACCTGATAATCAATCCATCCATATCATTCTCCTGTACAGGACACGTCAAAACCCTCCCAACTTAGACCATCCCCCTATTCCATCTCCCTAACAGACGACGACACGGAAATATGGCGTCCAAACAGACAAGATCTCCGACTACACATTCATCTTGCCGCTCATCGGTTGCCACGCGTCGACTCGGAGAGGCAGGGGAGCTCAACCTACCCTGGTCTCCACGAGTTAAGAACCACCAATCCGCATTGAGTCCGCTTAGTGGTTGAACTCCCGATCTTCCAATTCGTCCATAGGAAAACCCCGTACCCCAGCAATGGTGTTATACGTCAACTCGCTCGCTTAAATCTCGCTCGATAGAGGGAGATGACATTATTAGGCTGATGATCAATCCATCCACGTCATTTTCCTGTACAGGACACGTCAATACTCTCCTAACTTAGACCATCCCCCTATTCCATCTCCCTAACAGACGACGACACGGAAATATGGCGTCCAAACAGACAAGATCTCCGACTACACATTCATCTTGCCGTTCATCGGTTGCCACGCGTCGACTCGGAGAGGCAGGGGAGCTCAACCTACCCTGGTGTCCAGGAGTTAAGAACCACCAATCCGCATTGAGTCCGCTTGGTGGTTGAACTCCCGATCTTCCAATTCGTCCACAGGAAAACCCCGTACCCGGCAATGGAGTTATTCGTCAACTCGCTCGCTTAAATCTCGCACGATCGAGCGAGATGACATTATTAGGCTGATGATGAACCCATCCATGTCATTCTTCTGTACAGGACACGTCAAAACCCTCCTAACTTAGACCATCCCCCTATTCCATCTCCCTAACAGACGACGACACGGAAATATGGCGTCCAAACAGACAAGATCTCCGACTACACATTCATCTTGCCGTTCATCGGTTGCCACGCGTCGACTCGGAGAGGCAGGGGAGCTCAACCTACCCTGGTTGCCAGCTATCTTTGATTATCGGCGTGGATTCAAATCGGGACGGTTTTGAAGCTCACCTCGTTACTTTGTGTACTGTATCAATTAAATTATGTAATGCGAGCTTAACGCAGGCTTAACCGTAATAATTATGTACGCGTCCGGATTGGAAATTATTTCGGTATATCGTTCTCACGCGTGTGTGGTTAGGAAATAATGACTGTTAGAACATTTACTAGTTTGGAACTAGTATTAATTAAGGAAATGTCTATTAGATTAGTTGCTATTGCTTAAGTTAAGTGCGTAATACAGTGTCTTTTTTAAACGTAATAAAGCCTATGGCCTGTCTGAACGCAAGACTCGTAACAACAGAGGAATCACACCCATTTTAGGAATAGGGAATTTGTATTGAAAATGACTGTTGAAGTTCATTTTCAATGCAATATCACGTGACGTTATTTCGGCACAGAGTGTCATCCTCCGTTTAGAACTAATTACGGGCGTAAACACGCCGAAAGTCTTCAATATTTGAAATTATGTGTTCGTTATAAAGACGCATTTTTGCTTAATCATCACAGATCTAAAACGCAGTTTGTTGATAAAAATAAATACGAGTCAAATTGAGAAAACTTCTTTTTTGAAGTCGGTTAAAAACACGTTTTCTGACGACGAAATCAAACCTGGGACCTTGAAACCACACTACTTAATCAACTAGACCGAAATGCAACAGTATTTTCCCAACAACGAAAACAACAAAACTACAATCAGGCCTTAGTTAGAACCTACTTCCCTAATTTACATAACTGGTAGGTAGGCATTTGTGTCTTCCCATCCGTCACCTTCCCACGGCCACCCAGGCCAGACCTGATGACAGATGATACGACACTGCTGTTAACTAAGTCGGATGATACACTGTTAGATAGGTAGACGAATGTTCTATCTGTTTTAACTTTACCTACATATCTGGAGTTTAGCTTAATCACCACTCTTGCCAAATGCGGATTGGTGACCTAGGCAGTGTTCGGAAAAGCTGACACAATTTTTTCAAGACCCGGGAATCGATCCTAAATATTCGGCACGGTACTTAAACAAAATGGACTATCCAAAACATTTTTTTTTCATTTCGTACCTTAGTTAACCTAAAAACAACTCTTCAGCTTTATTATATTCGTATTGGAATACAAACCTTACAATCATACTTACTATTATAAAGGCGAAAGTTTGTAAGTATGGATGTATGGATGTTTGTTACTCTTTCACGTAAAAACTACTGAATGGATTTGAATGAAACTTTACCACAATATAGCTTATACCTACATCAGAATAACACATAGGCTATAGCTTATAAGGCTTTAGGCTATAGGACGGAGTCGCGGGCGGCCGCTAGTATTCTATAAGGTTATTGAAACCTCACAAGCCTTCTTATATTCATAGAATTCATCCCCGATCACTCAAACAAGTCATAAAATACCAGTAAATCCAATAATAGAAGCAAATTCGAATATTTTCGTTTCATTGAAACTCAAAACAAACAAGAAAGTTCATTAATTAAAACTAAACTTCGGCACTAAATAGGCAGCCACTATAAAACTTCTCAAACTGAATACATTGATGTTACCGATCAATCAATTGTGAACCGTAGTGCTGAAGTATAAGGATCACTTTTTATTGTCTATTTGTTTGCGTATGGCTATATAAAATACGAGTATCTTTGTTGACTCGTAGAAGGCTTGATTGAGAGGTATTCAATATATGACAGACTTGGTGTACCAGGCAAAAAGTTGACTATTAGACCAAGAGGTCGCGGTTTCGATGCCCGCTCAGGACAAACATTTGTGTGCATGAAAATGTCTGTTAGTCCTGGTTTGGGTGTTATAAAATATTTTCACAACATCACATACATTGATCTGACCCCGTGTTAAGTAGCTTAAGCACAGATATCAGAATCAACAGTGGTATTACAAATGTACTTAAATTGATTGATTGATTGATATAACAATGTTATATGTATGTATCTATCAATTTAAAGCGATGTACGTGATTTTGTGAAATATTTATTAGTTCTAGCCAGTGTGGAGTATCGTTCAAGGTATAACAAAAATTAACACCAAATTAAACTTTACCTATAAGTTTTAATTATCAACACTGTTGTCCAGTTCGTCTGTCCGTATGTCCCGTAAGCCGGGGTAATGACCCGGCTGTCATGGGCTTGTAAGGTATTGGGGATCATTGTCTGACTCATGGGTTGAGAACCTATCGCTCGGAGTAACAGTAGTTGCTAACTACTGTTTTAATTAATTTTAAAGGTGTAATGTAATTAGACAACGTATTGAAGATGAATATTTGTTTCTTTTTTGGTGAAAAGAACTATACAAATCATATCTTATCTGTCAACTAGAGTTAAATACGAGTAGCCAACCAATTTGTAAATTCATTCGCTTGTTATTTAGTACTTAAAAATGTAATGAAAACGTATTTTTGTGATCATGCACAGTTAAAAACGTCATTTCATTCCACCTGAAAGGTGAACCCGAAGTTGATGTTTTTATTGCACTACAATATTATAAATTAGTTTTAATTATGACTACCCGCGATCACCAAAGAAAATACTATATCAAAAATGCATTTTAAGCCTTTGAACCTCTCTTTTTTTTGAAGTTTGTTAAAAATGCATTAAAACAAAAGGTTCAGCACCCCTGACCAATTGTGTGTAAACGCAGCGCCTACTGGATTATGTCAGGCAACACCACGCATTCGCAAATGCGTTTGCCGTGTTCAAATTACAACACCAGAGGTCGTTGTGTCCAGCTGTAATTATAGAAGATACGATAGATACTTATTGTATTGAATGAAACTATTTTTATTGGGGCGAAGTTTGGAGATCTTATTAAGTCACGCCTGGTGTTCTAGCCAAGATGCCAATTCGCGAGGGCGAAAATATCACTTTCGTGTTCACACGAATATTTCGCGGGCGGGATGGAGATTTAATTCGCGACGATAGCGATATTTTGCTCTCTTGATTGTTTATAAAAAAATAGCGGCCGCCCACGAATTTGTCCTTGTGGATTTCGGTTTCCGCATATAGTGTTATATTACTCGTATACATAGCTGAAAGCCTTCCATGTTAAATAGACTATCCAAAACGAAAAAAAAACAATTTAAACCACTAGTTCCTGTTTTAGCGCGATCAAACAAACAAACACACTCTCGTAGTTTTATCTATTTTCACGTAATCGCGCCTCTTTTCTCATTAAACTTAAATCAAATTCATATTATAATATTTTCATTTTAAAAGATGCAATCTTCAAAATATCTTAATGTAGGAAAAAATATTTCTAACTGGCTCGTTTATTTTTATTATCCAGAGGTAGTCAACTATTGATATTTTTTATAACGTTGCCACTATCGCACAATTAATCCAACCATTTTAAACATATTAAAAATTTTGCGTGATTTCCATTATCAAAATTAATCACAACTTCCAATGAAAATATTACAAATAATAACGTTATTACCATGCCTGCTACAAACAACAGCTTTGCTAAATACAAAAACACTGATGATACTTAAACGAGAATTCCAGGAAAACTGGTCGTTAAAATCAGTTTAAACGGTATCAATTGACAATGTACCGGGAAATTCTAATTTTACCCGGTAAATTGTAACATTACTCTGACAATCAATTTGTACCGGTGTCAATACAATAGATGACCCCTGCTCACTTTGTTTGGCGTTAATTATAATGTTTCATCACTGAAATTTTGTCCAATCAGAATAAGGTAAAAGCTAAAACCTAGTTAGCTTTCCTTTTGTAAATAAATAAATAAATTCTAGCCCCAAACTAAGCTCGAAGCTTGTACTATGGATGCTAGAGAAAGGATAGACATACTTAAATATACTTTTATAAACACACATGTCTCGCGTTCAAATGCCGACTCACACAAACATTTGCGCCTAGCGGGATGCGAACCCGCGACCCTTGGTTTTGTAGCCAGGGTCTTTCACCAATAGACCAACGGGCCCATCAGTTAGTTTATATTTATTATTGGACCAGTGCTTCTGCAAATGTTACTTTCAATAACACTTTACAAAGTATAAAGGGACTAAGTGTAACAACAACGTGATGACTATAGAGTAAAAGCTTCATCTCTCAAGAATGTAAGGTATAGGAGTATAGAATAACATTTATGTTATCTCAACCTCGAACATAGTTGAAAATAAACTATTGTCCTCACCAAATGGCCCAGAAATCTTACGCAACCACAGCCATAATTTGAACCTATCTCGATCAGAGGTGTTAAAGACACTAATGAACAAATTAATTATGGCACAATGGGACCCCTATTAATTACCTGTCTTAGCTTCAAGGACGAAGAAGCGAAAGTTCACAATGCTGTTAAAGACTGGAGGTGGCAAGGAAGAATTTATGGGCGTTCGTTGCCGAACAAAAGCATGGTCGTACGCCCCTTTTACATGGAAGGAAGACGGATGTGGCATTTGGATGTGGTTTCTGTGGGAAATTTATTGGGGGAAATAGGGAGTTATGTCATTGGTTGAAAGCGAAAACCATTGATTGTTCCTAAACTATTCACACGTACATGAATTTTCGAAATATACACGCAAAGTAACATTGAAAACCACTACTACTCGTACAAAGATGATTTTATAAAATAAGACGTGTCATGTCATAAGTTTTCAAAAGCAAACATAAAGTTACTCAAAATATAGTGGAGTACTTATGGGGAAAAATTCAACCAACAAAACATAGATTTCAAAAAAAAATATAATATTTAAAACTTTCACGTTGCATATTCATAGTAAAATTAATATTAGCTCAAGGGACTTTACGGGAATATACGCGATATTTAATTACATTATATACTACTAACTGCTTGACATTTCAGCTGAGTTACAACAACCGTGGTCGCATTGAGTCCGCTTGCGATTTTGAGTATAATACTTTGAAAATATTGTTGATCTGTACTGTAGGTACATTATTCTTTGTTTTTAACAAATTAATCATCAGCTAAATCCTCAAATACCTTTATTCTTCCAGGGCTAGAGTCCTGATAAATTGCATTCGGCTACTTATCCGAATCACCGGGAGACTGCCAGAATCCCCGCTCTCGACGTTTTATTGAATGCCTTAATTTCCTGTTACATTCGCCCAGTCTTTAGCTCTGGCAAAGATTTGTTTTGGACAGTACCAGCGGTGGTAACTTCCACTTGTAATGGCACCTAGGCGATTAGAAGTATCTTGAATCCAGCCTGATTCCTGAGACAATGTGTTTTCTCTTAGTTAACAAAATAGTGTTTTGATAGATTGTGTATAACACATTATCCTCTTAAAAACTGTATGAAAATAGTTTGCTTAGTTTTAAATATTTAAGCATACAGAGAAAGCGACTTCGATCAATATGAAGTGATAAACACAGCTAGAAAACACTTAGCATACAAATGCTAAGAAGTCAATATAAAAGTATCTCTTTAAAGTGTTCTACGTGTGAGTCTAAGTGTTATCCGTAACGGAGAAAATGAGGATCAGCTTTTTACATTCTAGTAGTCTTAGAAAAAACAAAGTGTTTGATATTTACCAAGTCACTGTATTGTTACAAATCTAAGTAGCCTTCATCAATTATTTGGCCTTCTCTTTGACAGCCTTTTAATAGGTGCCCAAAACGACATATTACAAGCGGAACGCATCAAAAATATTGCGCCATCTCGGATCCTCTTTGACATCCAAGAAAATGGACGCCATGGATAAAAGTCTGCTTTTTATGGCCCTCATTGTTCGTGTTCTGATTGTGTTTAATGACGATATTAGTACGTGGAATGTAAAAAAGTGAAAACGTTTTGATTAAGGATACCTTTTGTTGCGGCGCGAATGTGATGTAAAGGCAAATGAGGGGTATTTTGAGGAAAATGGACGTGGAATTCAGGTGAAAAATGCACATTTTTTTTGTCATAAAAGTTATTGTCTGATGTGCGGAGAAAATTCTAATGAACGTTTTGAAATATTGTTGGTGCTATTGCAAATTTAAGTATTTTTACTTTAAAATTGAAAAAGCATCAAACTATACAATTAATTAAATAGTTGTTACTTTTATGCCAAGCTAATATTGAGTAACTTTTTGAAAACCTTTTACTAAAACTCTGAATATGGATTTAAATTTTGATTCTATTTTCTCCGAAGCTGTAAAGAACCACTGCTCGAAGACTTTATTGTGAAAATACAGAATAGTGCAGACGTTGACAATAGTTTCATTTCTCTGTAAAATCTCTTGATGAATGATGGGACTGATGTGAATAGACGTCACAGAGATAAGAACAGGAAAATCAAGTTTTATTTCGAGATGTGAATAGAATACGAAACACTGCCATATTGCAACATGTTATTTAAAAAATATTTTTGTTATTGTCACTCAAACAGCGAACATCGTTATTACAATAAATATTGAAATAACAATAACGTTTAAATATGTATTTAAGTGAAAACTGCATACGAAGTTCATAAAGGAGGATGCAAATCCTGGTCCACCCCCTCAATAGCTATGTGTGTTATATGGCTGGATAGGTATTTTTTATCTGAATAAGAGTTACTATGGCGCCAAGTTCCAAATATTAGTCCGTTCCGAGTTATTCTTTAATAATGTCTTTATTTTTTATTCAACAATGTGGTTCTAGCAGGAGCCACGTCATTATATTTACTTGCATTTCTGTACTACATACACGTTGTGTAACCACTGACATATAGTTTTCATTGAATCACACTCCTAATCATTTTTATCCGTCTCTCTCGCACTCATTAGTACCGAGAAGCTGCACTATGTAGATGATTTACCTGATTTTGGCATTAATGGTGATGCTTGGTTCTTACGCGACACGTGAGAGCTAGAATGTTCTACTGCTACTTATTGGTTCACAATATTAATATTCTGCAAAGATATTGTACCTGCATGACGGGAAGACGTACAGTAGGAATCTGTGCGCATATTGTTTCAATAGTTTGGGATCTAGGATACGCCAGACACGAGGTGTTTGTAGGCCCAGCCTTATTTCTTAATGACGTCATTGTAGATCATGGCTAATAATAAATAAATGTTGATTATTAAAATATGTTATCTTTTATTTATAAAAAGCATGTGGTAACGATAAGGTCTGTTTGAAATAGTATGTTTTTTTAAAATCAAACATTTCACATTGTCTGTGAATCATGTGAAACCACATTGTTTAAAATAACAATAACTCTGAACGGACTAACATTTGGAACTAGGCGCCATAGTAACTTTTATTCAGCTAAAAAATACCTATCCAGCTATATAGCACACATGGCTATTGGAAGTGGGACTAAATTTCATACAAACTCTGGCATCATCCTTTAATTTACAGCCACGTTACCCAACATTGGTCAACTTTAAAACAAAAAGCAACTTTTAAACGAGCATTGTGCATCAGTTAGTTTTTCTTAACAGTTACTGTTGCACTTATTACTTCTTCCTGTTTCATTATCTTGCTCCCTTACTTACTACAGGAACTTGCTCGCTGGTATAAATCCTATAATTAAATTTCCTGTAGTATCCAAGCTAGAGGAACTCTTATTTTCTCAACCGCACAATTGTTCAGATTCAATTTGCGGTCGCTTCTTTTAATTCCAGGAGGTAAGCTTAGACTTACCTGATAATTTGTCTACGTGTGTAGCTTCGGATATACTCATTCTATTGATACTTTAAAACTTACATTTTATCTTATTTTCTTTTACTAGACGTTTAAGCGTCGAACGGTTTTCAGTAATAGGATTTTTTCCGTCTCAATAGGTTTTTAAGGCTGAAATATCAATTTGAAGTTTGAAAGAGTCTAGCTTTATCCAGTATTCAGTGAACACTGGAAAATGAAGGAAGATTGTCTCTTTGGATGAAGGAGATAATAAAGGTTTCCACCCTTTGAAAAACAGATTTACACTTCAAGCTTTCTTTTGCACTTTACGGTGGTGATATAATCTCTTAAACTAGATATAATAACCCTTGTTCAATTATCAAAGCTTACGAGGATATTTTGTTTCACTGCAGTATTAGAGATGTCCTTGTTATTAAAATAGATCCATAATAATCCCAAAGAGTGATTAACTAAAAACGTCTCCCAAAACTCCATTAGAACATGATAATAAATCAATATCCTACCGATGAGTGTTTAAGATTAAAGATCATTTGAAACGCATCGAGACAGTCGTGATCAATCAAATATTTTTCACGAGGTTTACTCCCACCCCTCATTAGGAGAAGGATAACGAATTGCATCCATCTGTAATTAATCCAAAATCTGCGGGACCAACAAGTCCTCAGACGGGGGTAACGACCTCATTTAAGGCACTCCAGACTCCATGCTCCCCTTTGATTGATTGTCAGAGTTTTCTTCCCAATATTTGTCAAAACATTTTCCGCATGGATTGCTCTTTTAGTGTTTCCGATTCATTAATTAATGTAAAGTCTGTTGATGTCCTGAGTGTAGCTTTAAATCGTAAGATGTGCCTCTACATCAGAAAACTGTGCCATTTTTTTATTTGTCATGCCGTTCGTTTTAACATGCTATGACTGCAATAAGAAGCGACAGTCCCTGTAAATTTTGGTGCCAATTCCTGAGCGAATCAAAGCATGGCGAGGGCACATCTAACGTTTTAAATCAATGGCTGGGTGGTTTTTATCTGCAAAAAGATCCGCAAAAGGCTCGGCTTACAAACAAGCGATCGTGGATTTGCACGTTTATTTTTGCGGTGAATTAAAAAATTGAGCGTTGTTGGCGCGGTTGAAATTGATAGCTATTTACGAGAATTTAAATTTTGAGCAACAAAATTTGTTTTACACATGTTTTTATTTGGGTTTCGTTTAGGTTTGGGGTCCGACGGCTATTACAGGCTTCGTCTGTAGGTATTTTATTAACCACAAATATCTGTAGGTATGTATGTAGTTATTCGAAACCATGTTTTGGTAAGTTAGATTAATTTAAGACTATTTAGATGAAATTTTTCACTATTTTAGTTATAATACAATGAGTATTCAGGAGAAAAGTGGCGTCTTTTTTATCGTTGGTGTCAACCAATGTTTATGTAATATGATTATGTATATCAGTAGTAAATCAGTTCGAATGTTCAGTTGTTGTTGAACAAAGTGTTGTAACACGCTCTCCGAGTCGAAGCGAAGGCGGGACAGTGATATACGAGAGACTCAGGTGCGAGAGATTTACTGCATCACGAGTGTTCACCAATTATGAAGATGTTGGGATTGAGTCTTCGCTGTCTAAGACTTTTTTTCTGATTTTTGGCAGGATTGATTAACTTTGTGTCTATTATGCGGTCACTAATCATGCAAATGACAATATACATGTATCAAACAGTAGTTTATGTAGAACCGTTTAGTTTATCCTACTACTATTATAAAGGCGAAAGTTTGTATGTATGGATGTATGGATGTTTGTTACTCTTTCACGTAAAAACTACTGAATGGATTTGAATGAAACTTTACCACAATATAGCTTATACATCAGAATAATGGAAATCGAAATCTACGCGGACGGAGTCGCGGGCGGCCGCTAGTTAGATATACAATGCCTATTTCGATGACATTATTATTTAATTATTATTTTTTTTTCAAATTAGTACCTACCTATAGGAAGGTGTAATGTTTCTCAGTAGTAAATCAGTTCAAACATTCAGTTCAGCCTCAGTTGACATTGTTGATCAAAGTGTTGTAACGCTATCAGAGTTGAAGCGAAGGCGGGACAGTGATATACGAGAGACTCAGGTGCGAGAGATTTACTGCATCACGAGTGTTCACCAATTATGAAGATGTTGGGATTGAGTCTTCGTTGTTTAAGTTTTTTTTTTCTGATTTTTGGCAGGATTGATTTACTTTGTGACTATTATGGTGTCACTAATTATGCAAATGACGATAAACATGTATCAAACAGTAGTTTATGTAGAATCGTATGGTTTATTAGATTGACTAACGCCTATTTCGATGACATTATTATTTATTCAAATTTTTTATTTCCATATTCGTACCTACCTATAGGTAGGTATAATGTTTCTCAGTAGTAAATCAGTTCAAACATTCAGTTCAGCCTCAGTTGACGTTGATGATCAAAGTGTTGTAACGCTATCAGAGTTGAAGTGAGGGCCGGACAGTGATATACGCGCGGCTCAGGTGCGAGAGATTTACTGCATCGCGAGTGTTCACCAATTATGAAGATGTTGGGATTGAGTCTTCGCTTTCTTTAATTTGTAGGTTTGTTTTTGTGAACGCTTTATGGGCTTTTGAAGATGCAATTTTTGCACGCAGTAATAGCCATGCTGGCAAATTTTCCTGTAAATTAGTTACAGGAAAATTTGCCAGCTTTTCCCTATATTGTGCATGTAAAAACAAAAAGAGTCATAAATCTATCTAGATTTAAACAATAATCGCATGCAAATAGGTTGCGTAGTTTTAAAGATGACATACATAGGGACAAATATAAAAAAGCCTCTTTGTTGTATACTATATACTGAAGTAGCTACATTCAGTTCCTTTGAAGATGAGGTTCAGCCAGCAGGTTATGCCTAAAAGTTATAAAATTTTATCACAAAAAATTGGTCGAATGGTAAATATGAACAAGTAACATTACTGGCTTTCACGATGTTTACGACTTGCTACATTTAGCAATTTATAGAGAACGAGATAGAACTAATAATACTCGAATCCCTTCAAAATTAAGTTTATAAATACGTTCATGTTCTTATGAACAAGAGAAAGGAAACGCACATGCCTGACATAATTTTAACCCCTACGCGATAAAAATTGGGCAGCGAAGTGCAGAGAGAAGTTAAAAACATGGCGGCTGGATGAGCAATAACTTACAGGTTGACCGGTGATCCTGCCGCCCACCTTTTTTATGTATGTGGGAACACCACGATGATCTGATGGTGTGAATACCGGGCTTTGGCAGGTTCACTTCCCGGGTCGGGCTTTGTGTAGTTTGGCAAGCGTCCTTTAGACAAAACCCCTTTTTTAGAGAAAGCATTAGGTCAAATGATGAAGGCGTTTGCCCTAAATTGGGACATTAATATACATACTGATACTATTTATAAAAGCAAGAAGCCAACTAGCAAGAACATGATGGTGAGTGATCTCCGTTGACTATGGACATTAAAAACTCCACAAGGGTTTCTGAATATGTACGTTGCTTGCTTTTAAAACCTAAAAACCTTCCCAACTGATCACTATACCCCCTACATCGTAATCGAGATATGACTCACATCGATTACAGAGAATGAGGGACGAGATGGATTACGTAGAAATGCGATCGTCGCGAGACTGTTTCCTCTTGAGCGAATAACTTTTTTGAACGCGTGTCAATCTTGTGTGGATGGTCTTTTGTTTTTTTATGTATATCTGTTGGTTTGACATGCTTGTTTAAGTTTGAGGACGATATCACTTAAAATAACATTCTACATTATGTATGACTTGCAAACAGTTCATTTATATCTAAAATATTTTAATAGTAGTTTCACAATAACAAATTTCGATGCATTCTTGTCTTCTAGCTAACAAGCTAGTATTTATTTATTTATAACCTCATTATATAGTTTCTTAAATTGTGTTTGATATAGTTATTAGTTCTAAGTAAATAAGCTTGGTCGTGGTTTATTGTCTTTTAGAAATTAATTTTAAAGCGGACTTTAACATTATCATTCCTGACACTTTAAACCAAAATGGTATGCAATTATTCACTTTCCTTAGCGATAATGTAACAAATTAGATAAGACTTGAATATATTCATAATGTTTCCTGAAATCAAGATTTGCTTTGAGGTCATACTATCCTCATTCGGAAATCAAGACAATGTGTGCATTGTAGACTTGCTATCTCCGTTAGCAACACTGAAAGGCAGACAATGTAATTTGGGTAATACATTTGGAGTAACGTCTGAGATTTCGCTTGCATTAGATTAAATGTGATTCTTCTGATTTTAGGGTATGTGCCATTCCAATTAATTTGGTAATAAGTATTTTGGGAAGCTTGGATAGCATAATTATTGCTATCCCAGCTTTCGCAGATTTCAAACAAAATGTTGATGGCCTAATATCTCTGCAGATTCTATAAATAAAATTCGCAACGCTGTATCTAATTTTTCTTTTAAATCAAGGCTCACCTGACCATAATTTATGTGGCTTTTACCACCACTTCTGTTGCCAAAAATTAAAGATTCACGTTTTAAAACACAGTCTTGAAGAAATTGTTATCGTCTTATTTCGATACAGTCTTCAAAAATAAAATAGTTTCTTTAATAGATCAAAATAGCAGCCAAAACGAATCTTTTACTTTCGACCCTTTTCTATTTCAATCATATACAGCTCAACGTCCTCACAAAGCCAGCAAACAAACTCGCACGCTGACCTTATTCCGCAAAGTCAATAATTAACGCATATTCGCACAGCAAAAATAACCAGCCGAAGACATTACACAGCCGACCTGTCCCGGGTTCGATGCCCGTGCAAAATAGAGCGAGAAACGATCGCAACGCCCTGCCGGACAATTATGTTACCCCATGTGTTGGGATGAGCCGGGAGGTGTGAAAACGGCGTTTGCTACTTGTTTAGCAGGGATGGGTCTATTTTCAACTGCTTGCTATTTTTACGGGCTTTAAATTATGCAGCCTTGAACGACTTTATGCTCTAAGTGCCTCTGTGTTGTAACACAGTTTTTGTCATGCTAAACCGATCTTTTTATGGGCTTCTCCAATTAATTGTCTCAAAATTGCAACAAAAACTTTAACTTTGGTTTAAACTTGAGAATGCATACACAAAATAATTGCTAGTGTATATAGTAATGTTTGATTACACAATTATCAATCATTCACACATGATGATTGATCAACCATATACAAACATGTGCCTAGATGGGATTCAAACCCACGATCGTTGTTGAATAGTATTGACTTTTTCTAAATTCGTCATTAACAAACGTACAAACATAAACTGGACAACGATAGGAGTTTTGTTTCACATCTTGTAGTAAAGACAGCTGTCAGAGAGATAGCCGGCCATATTGTTTGTGACGTAACACTGAGCGCGGCCGCGGTAACCACTGAGGGCTCTGTGCCATTCAATTAGCCGCGAACCAGGTTACGCACGACCTGAGGATTCTAGATACGACACAAATGAACATACGTGCAAGAATCATGACTGGTAAAGAAAATAGATTTGTACAGGTTCAACTAATATCAAGTATCGAATTCTTGTGACAGCTGAAGGTTTCTACATAATTAAGAATAGATAGATATGGCCTAATGACACACATATACAACATTATGTATAGTCTAGAATATTTAAACACACTATTTATCTTAATAAAGGAACATACATATGTACATAAGACAAAGACAACGGCATAGTGAATGACAGCTGTCAAAGAGATGCGCGGCCATATTGTTTGTGACGTAACACTGAGCGCGGCCGCGGTAACCACTGAGGGCTCTGTGCCATTCAATTAGCCGCGAACCAGGTTACAGACGATCTAAGGATTCTAGATACGACACAAATGTACATACGTGCAAGAATCATGACTTGTGCAGAAGATATGCACTGGTTTAACTAATATTAAGTATCACTATTTTTGTGACAGCTTTAGCTGTCAATATAATAATTAATCGATATGGCCCAATTGAACACATATACCACTGCCTAGTCCAGAAGATGTAAACACACTATTTAACACAACAAACATACATACACAAAGATAGCGGCATAGTGAATGACAGCTGTCAAAAAGATGCGCGGGCATATTGTTTTCTGACGTAAGACTGAGCGCGGCCGCGGTAACCACTGAGGGCTCTGTGCCATTCAATTAGCCGCGAACCAGGATACACCCGACCTGAGGATTCTAGATACGACACAAATGAACATACGTGTAAGAATCATGACTGGTGAAGAAAATAGATTTGTGCAGGTCCAACTAATATCAAGTATCGAATTCTTGTGACAGCTGAAGCTGTCTACATAATTAAGAATAGATAGATATAGCCTAATTTCACACATATACAACATTATGTATAGTGTAGATGATAGAAACACACTATTTATCTCAACAAAAGATCACACATACATAAGACAAAGACAACTGCATAGTGAATGACAGCTGTCAGAGAGATAGCCGGCCATATTGTTTGTGACGAAACACTGAGAGTGGTCGCGGTAACCACTGAGGGCTCTGTGCCATTCAATTAGCCGCGAACCAGGTTACTCACGACCGTGAGGATTCTAGATACGACACAAATGAACATACATACGTGCAAGAATCATGACTGGCGCAGAAATTCACAGGTCTAACTAATATCAAGTATCACAATTTATGTGAGAGCTAAAGCTGTCAATATAATAAAGAGTAGATACAGCCCAATTGAACACATAACCATATTTCTATATTGTTGAGATATTTATCGCAACAAACATATGTATGTACAGACACCTGTTTCCATCATAATGAATACATTTACTTAGGTACAGTTTAATTTCAACATAGTGAAATAATAATAAATAATACCCTCCGGCCGTATTCGGCCATGGCGGCCGATCTTACGATCAGCCAGGTACGCAGGATATATTATAGTGCACAAGTGAGTGCGCAAGCACAGGTGCACTCCCTATTCCTTCACTCTCATAATTCGGTGGGACAGCAATCTGACACGACCGTAGAGAGATCAGGCGCAGGACCAACGGCTTAACGTGCCTTCCGAAGCACGGAGGAGCTCGAGATGAAATTTTTCGGTCACCCATCCGATGACTGGCATCTGCGAACGTTGCTTAACTTTAGCAACCGCAGGCCGAGTGCGCTAACCATTGCGCCATCGAGCTCACAGTGAAATGGTTTAGTTGTAGATAGCAATATTCTGATGATGATGATGAAGGTAAGATGTCAGATGACAGAGACAAAACCAACCAATACTAATAGGTTTCTGTTTAAATTGTCACTTCCAGCTACGTTTGAATTTAGGTGACGGATATTTTGATGTTTTAGCTTTTAGCAAAATTGAACCGTTCGATTTGCTATCGGCTTAGCACGTTGGTTCCGAGTAGGCGTGCAGTACAGTCGGCTACAGATTATGATTACTGTTTACGAAATACATATTTGAGAATGGATTTTAACGCGTGCGTTGTAAGCGGTCAGGTTTTTGCTTAGTATGGCTCTGATCTATACTAATATAGTATTGTTTGTTTTGAAGCCGCTTATCAAGGAACTACTGATCCGAATTGAATAAATATTTTTGTGTTGGATAGTAAATTTGTTGTTTAAGCCTTTAAGCTATAGTATAACAATTATGTGTGCGGAAACCCAAATCCACGCTGACGGAGTCGCGGTCGGCTGCTAGTACCATAAATTAAAAGTGATTATTTTACAAAATGTTATTTTCTGCATAAAGACTTTGGATTTAATATATACACCATTATTTAACTATCTCCTTTATTAAGTCACAGTATAGCTTAATCCGAGATATTGTACGTTTATATATTTACCTATACTATTTAAGTCCAACATATTATTATTTGGTTAACAAAATTGAACTGCTCTTTAACCTTTGATAAACGTCTAAATTTCCCTTAAACCCGGGTAAAGCCGTACATGGCAGTTACGTCGCCTGGGAAAACTCAGTCATAAGTAAAATGGCGTCCATAGTCCTTATACCAAGTTGCCCGAGTCCACCCCGCGTCATACCACGGGATTTCTCTAACAAGGGTCAGTTTGCATATCATTAACATTAATTTTAGTTTTAAAGATATGTGTAGAGTAGATTGGGAGAATGTGTGATATGCTTAGATAAATAAAAGTGTTTTGTCATATTTCTATAAGTTCTACATCAGTTGGTCAACCAGTAGGTAGTTGTACGATATTTGCCGGTGGTAATACTAGTTAGGTCACGCAGTAGTACCACGGGCAATTAATTAACATTCTGAGCCATCCTAACAAAAAAATTTTTATAAAGGCCTTGGACTAACACACCAATTGCCTAGCCGCAAACTAAGCTCGAAGCTTGTAGGTACTATGGATACTTGGGTGCGGAATGAAAGCACAATCGAGGTAAACATAGCTAAACTATATAAATAACCTTACTAAAAATGATTTTATCTTTAAGCTTAAAAAATTACAAACGCTCTCGCTAAAATAAATAACTGTAATCCAGACTAAGACGAAATTTTCAAGATAATTCATCGTTCCTTTTTATGAAAATTATGTTAATTTATTTCTCACCCACAAGCACTTTCGCCACATTTTTAACCTGAACCAATGTTGCCAACTTTGTAAATCCATTATGTTCTCATTTCGTTTCATTATGTGTAGTGCTTAACCCACTTACATTTTACGCGGAACCATAGTTTTACGTGCTTTTTAGCCCCATTCCTGGCGAAATGACCTGTCGTTCATTTAAAATATGGTATGTGACGTCATAACATACTTTTTAGTTGTCGTATGAGCGATGCTTCTTGTAGTGCTGGCATAGAATACTACTATGGTATGTATTACCCTATTTCTTTCCGAGAGTGTCGTAAGGAGCGACAAAGGTACGTTGCGGTATGGTGTTGCCCATCCCGGAACGCTATCCTCTGTGTTTTATCTGTGATCAGACCTGTTTTTCCACTGGGCACAATAGGCACATGCCCAGGGCCCCGCGATTGATTGGGTCCCACGCTTACCAAACCAGTGGTTTGAAGGTCCATGTGCTCTGGGCCTGTAATAGGTGAATGACGGCCCTGTCTGTGATCACACTACGTTCGCCTGTCTGCCTAGCGTGGTGACAATAGGTTGACATTGACAACTGCAGTACCCGTAAATAATCCCAACTAATATTATAAATGCGAAAGTAACTCTGTCTGTCTGTCTGTCTGTCTGTTACGCTTTTCCGCTTAAACCTCGCAACCGATTTTGATGAAATTTGGTACAGACAATCTTTAGACCCTGAGACAGAACATAGGCTTTTTATTTCGAAAAAAAAAATCCACGCGGACGGAGTCGCGGGCGGCCGCTAGTAAAATGATAAATTGGAAAATTACATGTCAAAAAAGTCCACAATTTTTGATGGAAAATTCAACTTGTTATTTTGCTGTAAATTCAATTACATCCAAACCAATCTTCTAACCTCATTATTCACGTCACGTTTTGCTTACACACATGCTTATGTATAAGCAACGAAATAACACAATATGAAGGAAAACTCGAGGCGAGTCACTCCGGCCGCCATCTTAATCCTCTGTTTAATAATGACGTTTGGCCGCGTCAAAGTTTGCAATTCGAGTGGGGGGTGCAAGTTATAAGAGGTAAGGGGTTTGTTATGAAATTAATTGGTGTCTGTCTGTGTAAAAGTCGTCTCGAGCTTGGAGTACCTACATATGTATAACGTGCGTAGCATGTGGGTTGTGATTAGACTTTCCGCCTCTTTACTGCACTAGTTTTCCTCATTGATATCAAAAGAGATGTTTCGAAGGCAGTGGTAATTGATCACCTTCCACGGATGGTGGAACTGGACTTCCACAAATCCACAAAAGTCGTAACCGCGTCTCCTGTCCCTAAAGCTCCATGACATCCCTATTTTACCGGAGATCTTAATCACCGATAGAAACATACCACGACAGTTATATTAGTACACATCAGACGCCCTGTAGAACCATGGCAACATGAGAGAGCTTTTGTCCATTTGTCTTGTAGTATTCTACAGTAAAAAATTAACATTGAAGAAGCTGTATGGCGCAGTGGTTTACGCGGTCGGTCTGCTATTGAGGTTAAGCAACGGTCTCAAAGGCCTGTCATCGGATGGGTGATCGAAAAATTTGCTGTCCCACCTAACTATGAGAGGGAGGGAAAAGGGAGTGCACCTGTGCTTGCGCTCTTACGTCTGCGCTGTCATATCTATATCCTGTGTACCTGGCTGGTCATAAGATCGGCCGGAATGTTTATAATTCTTCGGTTAGATTTTCCTTCACCAATAGATATCTATTGAGCCGCTTTCCCTCAACACTTGCACCACACATCCACACGAGAGCCACACTGAACAAGACATTTTGACGTACCCCAACGTCGCAAATTGTCTCGCCCGGGATTTCGCCGCGAAACGTGACAGTCATTACACGAACCGATCACGCCGACTGTACTTAGCTGCAGCTTAACGAAATGCAGTCGCACTTGTGGCTTTTGGGATAGTTAATAGAGTTAATTGAGTTGGGCACAATTTTATTAATAAGTGCATTAACAGGGTTAATGTCGTTTGGCACGATTAATAAGTGCTTAATTAAGAGTTAAGGTTATTATAACAATATTGCAAAGAGCCTGCTTACTGCTGGGAAGATGGGTTGGTGACAGCATAATTTTTGAACACTAAAATTGCGCTAGGCTGCCCATGCCTTGTCTGAGGATAACGTCGTTTCCTAAAAAAGGCCGGCAGTTCACGGCAACATCTGAGCGATGGTGTTGTGGTGGTAAGGTTGTGATGTGAGGTCCGTGGTTCTAGTCCTTCCACACTTATGGATTTTACGAACATCTATGTGGGGATTTGTGGGATTTGGGCCATTAGATCGGCGTTGAGGGAAAACACCCTGAGGAAACCTGCACATTCAGATAGATTAAGACTTTAATTCAGTAGATCTGAAAGTGTAACTATGATCCAATCTGTCTGGTTCCCCTTTAGAAGGCCACAAAGTTGTTTCGTTACGAAGGTCAGATTGCAGTCGCTTCACTGTAATAACCGGACTCGCCAAATACTGAATCATGGTCAAAGCAGCACAGAAACGGGATAAACGCTAGAAGGATGACTACATGGCAACAAAGAAATATCTAAAAACTTCCTAATAGCAATTAAGCCTTACTCAAAGCAATAAAAGTATTATCCTCGAAAATTAATATGTATATTACAGATTGTAATATCATTCATTACGCCATATTACGCGTTAATAAAAGATATTATTAAACATGAACATACATAGATATAAGTCCGCAACTTAATAAAGCCGAGCCAATAAATAATTTCCCGTGAACATTAGCGAATAACTATCCCCTATATCTTATTAATATCGGAAAATTCAAGATGGAGGGCGCCATATTTGTAGTGCGTTCATTAATATAACATAACCATACACATGTTGAAAGGGGACATATGTGGTATACGGGAAATGTTGTAGTGTCAGTATGTTTAATATCTTACTGCGAGGTAAAAGCATTCTTAATTTAAATATTGGTTGGTTACAAGAAATAAAAAGGTTATTGAAATTAATTGACACATCAAAGAAATATTTTGTCGTCCATGGACCATAGTTGCCTTCTATTGTACAGATTGTACTATTTGAAAAAAAGCCCTCTTCTGTTTAAAAAATACGTTATAGGTGATGAAAGTATGTTATTTCAGTGTTCTTAAAAACTTGTCGTTAGAAGCAACTGTTCATAAGTGCCTTTCTTGGCTTACGTGAACAAAATCATTTGAGTTTGAGTCATTTAAAATCACAAAAATAATGCTGACTTGCCAAGCGAGACTTTCTATGAGAGATATAAACCACAGACCCCGAACTGGGAGTAATAATTTATACATTTACCTATTTCAAATGCATGGACTTCAAAACTTTGCTCAAAAGACACTCAGATTATATCCCGTACTCGGTCCCGAATCTACCAAATACTCGTACAAATGTCACCATCGCAACATCTTGTTCAGAACCCTTGTACCAACTTTTAGCGAAACTCGAAACTGGTCAAGCCCTAACATCTTCTATCTCACTCACTCTCATGAGCCATAACGGCTATTTCACTCGCGCGTTTTGTAATTAATAATAATAATTTGTAATTATTATTTCTGGACATTATTCACACAGCGCCATTTAGCTTGTGCTATGGGTGCCGGACAATGGATAAACATTACTTTTATACTATTTTTTTTTGTAAATACATATTTACATATTATACATAGAGACACCCTGACCGACACAAACAGACATATTCACGCAAACAAATGTTTGTACCGTGCGGGGATCGAACCCGCGACCTTTGGTGTAGTAGCCGACTTCTCGACCATTACACCAAACGGCTCGTCGAAATTAATAATGTATGAAAGCTGCGGAGAACACATGCATCATTATGATAAAGAACCACCTCTCAAGCCTTGTACAGTTGCCAAAAAAAGTCATGTACAATTTTAATTAACGTCGCATTAATATGGATCACTTCAATTTATTCCCGGTGCATTTATGACAAATGAAGATTCGCCGAACTTGTTTTTAATTAGTCCTGTCGTGGAATGAGAATTAATGTTTTGTGAGGACGCCTCCCAATGTCCCTTATCTCGCGGTGAAAAATCTGATGTAATGTTCCAGTTTGTAAAATGTTTTGTTGTAACACAGTTTATGGATGTTATTTATCAAGCGACCGTTCCTGTTATTAACAGCATACCAACGCAGTTATAAATAAACGTGGTAATACATCGTTTTTCATTGTCCGGTGTTATTTTTTAATTTTGCGTGTGGTTCTTCTTTTGAGAATGCTGTATTGGCAAAACTGAACATCCTTATGGGGACATACATTATTAGTTGAATTTATTATTGACTGATAGATACAATCTTGAGTTATGCAAAACGGTGAGTTGTGCAATTTTTCATGTTGTATTATAATAGCTGTAACTTTACCTTTTTCGATTCCTTCCGTAGTGGGTTTTCAAATCGGGCAACATTTTGTTTTGCTTGATTACCTACTACAAATACTTTGTTGCGAGTAAATAACATGTTTTATGTAAATATCAAACTGGGTATTTACGGATTTACTTAAATCCTTATACTTTTTATTAGTAGTAGGCCAATCTTGCAAAGTTTTCAATTAAACAGGGGAGCTTATTAATAATTATAATTTCTTTAAGATAATATGACCTATCATGTTGATACACATTGATCTTCAAACTTATAAGAAAGAATGCACTTTGAATTGAGAAATGCAACATGAAATACCAGAATGACACCAGTTATACTCGTAATAGGTTATGAGAACTTAAAATAAACTCGTTCGTGAATTAATTTGCCATCGGTACGATACGTCCTCGCCGTGTTAATATAACACAGAGGTATTTCAGTACACTTTTGCTACGCCTTATACCTACTAATTATGTCTTTATTTTGTTACAGGTACGTCGATGAGAGAGGACGACTTTCTACACTCTTTGCCGTCAAAAGTAATGTGTTAGAATGTCAGTGTAATAAGTAATTGTAAAGTAAAGGAAGGTAGGGTTATGTTTAAAATATTTCTATTGACAGGTTAATAAGAGAACTGTTTTGTAGGTTGAAAGTTATGTGAGTAATTCTATTGATTTTATCGTGAAAGCTGCTGTTTTAACTGTGACATTTGGTTAGGTAGTTCATTTTAAATACCAGGACTTGACAGTGCCGGTGTAAAGGTAGTAGTTTCAATGAACAAGTACCCAGTTACATGAGACCCTTATTTTATAGGAACAGATAAGAAACTGTAAAGTCCAACTTCACTGTGATCTTTTGTAAAGTACTTCAAGACGAGGTGCTTAATCGATAGGCAAAATCTTCTCTTAAAAAAATCAAGCTGTTTACATAAAAATAAATAAACCCTTCAGACTAAAACACCAATTGCCTAGCCCCAAATTAAGCTCGAAGCTTGTACTATAGAAGCTAAAGAACAGATAGACATACTTAAATACTTTTTTTAAGATCTATGACTCGAGTAAAATTACCGATGTTGATAACACAAACATTTTCCCTTATTCGGGATTCGAACTAGCGACCCTTGGTTTTGTAGCCAGGGTCTTTGACCAACGGGCCCGTCAGATCAAATCAAATAAAGAAGATAATGATGACAAACCACTCAATATGATTGACAGAGTCTTCGCTGTCGTTGTTATTTTATTAAATGACCATGATTCACGACTCTGAGTAATACGAAATTCACGAAATGATCCTTCATTACGTGAATTTCTTCTTTCTACAACTTCATTCCTATGAAGTTTACTAGAATAAGTACTCCAACGTCCGTTCAGGTCATCAAGTGTAGCAATTAAGGCTCCCCATCTCAGATTCGCATTAATAACGACAGAAATCCAAATCAAATTCACCGTGTCGACAGCTAAAACGATTCCCATGTTCCGGAATGGGATAACGTATGGCCGATCGAATTTTAATGCCGGATTTGCCTACTCTGTTTAATATCAATCGGATTTAATCATGCGATTTTAACTCCTGTATCGATTGTGGTACGGTGCGGTTTTGATTGGGCGTGGTGGAGTTTATTGTAGAGATGTAAATTCAGATGGGATGGTTTTCCTATTTTTACTTGAAATAGTCAGTTATTAGTGTTGGAACACACGACCGAAATTACGCTACTGAAGTTCGCCGGTAATGTTTTTTATACAAAATTTCGCTTTCTTATTTCGGCATAGTGTGCCATCTTCCACTTAATACAATATTTTTCACTTAATGTAATTGGCATGTGCCGTTTTATGTGAATTAAAATAAATAAATAAATAAATAAATAAATAAATTAAAATACATTGCTTCGGTCGCGGTTTTTCGACATAGTGTATCATCTTCCATTTAAAATACATTGCTTCGGTCGCGGTTTTTCGGTATAGTGTGTCATCTTCCATTTAAAATACATTGCTTCGGTTTGGTTTTTTGGCATAGTGTGTCATCTTCCATTTAAAATACATTTCTTCGGTCGCGGTTTTTCCGCCTAGTGTGTTTCTACAAAACCATCAATAACTTTAGTAAACCTATAAATAACTATCTATACATTTGGAACAAACTATTACCGAACTTGTAAGTCACAATCAAAACTATTTGATCGCTTTCAGACCTATATTACTATAGGAGACTTGCCTAGACTAGTAAAAAGTTAACACATAAACCATATGTCTAGAAAGTTTGTATAAACTTTAACACGTAGTGTGGCGCAAAACACACAATTGCTCAGTTTGTGCGAAATTATTTTGTTCATTCGATAGGGTTGATTTAAAACACCGCTGATAGAAACTCATGATTTCTAGTGGCTTGATAGAGTTTGTTCTCCTTTCGTGTTAAATCCATAAAAAATAAATAATTGATTTAAATATCAATTATAAATATAATATTGCTGAAAAGTTTGTTTGTTTGTTTGTTTGAACGCGCTAATCTCTGGAAGTACTGATTGGAATTGAAAAATATTTTTGTGTCAAATAGTCTATTTGTCGAGAAATACTTTAAGCTGTAATATAACACTATGTGTGCCGAAACCGATTCCACGCGGACCGAGTCTTTGGCTACCGCTAGTAATTAGATAAATTAAAACACATACATACATTGTATTATAATGACTTATTTATTAAGTAACCTGTATGGACTTAGTTTCTCGTTCTAATAAAATATTGCCACTTCTATACGTCCTCCCTTACTTTTTCAATTCTTACCTACTGTTTTTCTGTTTAGTATCAACCCAAAACAAAATATTATTTATTCGAAATGCCTAGGATTCACTGTTACACTGGGGTTGAATTTCAACGCTATATTTCAATAGAGAGTTTTTACTGATGAAACAGTGAAGTTTATATTGTGGCGTTACTATATTGGCTTTAACGTTTTGGTGAATGTCTGTTATTTTTAGTATAGTTTATTTAAGCATTTTTTATATTTTCGTATTATTATACCTTTATCTACATATATTATTTTTTAAATTATAGACGAAGAAAAAATCATCTGAACTCGGGTGGCTCAGGCGGGAATCGAACCGAGACCTCTTGCAATCCGGTCAATCGCTCAAACCATTAAGCTACCGAGACCGTTAGTGGACTTGACCGAATTGCAAGAGGTGCTGGGTTTGATCCCGCCTGAGTCTTTGGCATGAAGAATTTTTCGTTGTTTATAATTTAAAATTAAAAACTTCTGATGAGTAAATAATGCGTAGCCCCATGTTTATCGACAACGTTACCTAGCCATGCTTAATAAACATAAAAATACAAGTAGGTAAAGTTTAGAATATAATTTTAGCGCAATTTAACCCCTAAGAGACGAATACAAATTTCCCCAATCAGATAAAACATTGGGCCGGAACCAACCAAAGGTATGTTTACGTTTCATAACTGAAAGCTGTGGTTTCAGCCGAGCCCAGTTCCTGTAACTTAAAATTATACATTGTTTTGTTACTGAAATTGGACTAGATTGGGCCAATAGTTTAATTATGATTCGACGAGCGAAATTGAACTTTGTAACTTGAGCGTGAAGGCTTATAATGGCTTATCTCAGTCGGGTTGAAGTTAAACTTTTTTAATTGTTCTTGTAAAGTTTATAGGAATGGAAGTTTTGAAATAGTAGTATCGTTTTCAGACGACCGATTCGGTGTTATTTCTGAGAAGTAGGCCAGAATGCCAAAGATCGCGGGTTCGATCCCCGAAAAGTGTAGGTATACGAATATTATTGTGTGCATGGAGATGTTTGTTTTTTGAAATGTTTCATAATTATGTCTTAAGTATTTTCAAATATCGTTGGTCTAATTATCAGAATGCATAAGTCCAAAAAATCGAAATTACAATTTTAATATTTTAATGGCCTCTGGTGTAGGGTCGCGTAACCCTCCTCTTGGCAGAACCCTTATTTCAAGTAAAGTAAGGTTTAATTTGCTTTGGAATGGATGGAACACTCAAAAATTATTACAGAAAATAACAAAAATCATCATTTTTTTCTTCTTCCTGTAAAATTCACCTAAAAGGAGTTACGCATTTGGTAATTAGGCCGACGATATGATTTCCAAGCCTTTTTGTATCATGAAGTAGTAAACTACCACAGTTCGTAAAATTCAATATAAAAAGTTTCATCTTTTAAATACAAAAGCAAGCTTGCTAAAGCTCTTTCTAAGCGAGTTTAATGAATTTATGGCTTAAAAAGCTTAGCTACGTTCTAACCTGAATGTTGTCATCGGGAAAAACCGAGTTATCTACTATTTTAAAGATCTATGTTGTATTTCTCGAAAGGTCTTGTGGTTTATATTCTGGGCCGTGGTTTTGAGGTTCTGGGTTCGATTCCCGGGTCAGGAAAAAATAGTGTATTTTTTTCTGAACATATCCGTTCCCTAGCTTCCATAGCATTCCATAGCTTCCATAGCTTTAAGCTTAGCTTGGGGCTTGGCAATCGGTGTGTTAGTCGGAAGAATTTTTTTTTTTTATTATTTCTTTAACACGCCGAGACGACTATTTTATAACAAGCTCCTACGTTGGCGGTAACTTAAGTAAAACATGAGTTCTTAGCTACTTGTAAATTAAAATAAGATGGATGTCATTTCGTCTGACATTTATACACCACTTTTTATCACACAAGTCATCATGTGATACATCACTCTCATCACTGATGCGTATCACAGTGACCATAATGTTCATCACGCGATATCTTAAATCAGAATGAACATAAATCTCTTTATCTCATTTGATCATTCAAGCAAGATTATAAAATGTTTGGCAAAAATCCGACTTCTTTATTTATTTTTTTAGTACTTGATCGACATGGGAAATTCTTAACATTATAATTAAACATGATCCCTGTAATGCTTCGATGTTTAAGTACCGGGCCGTGAATTTGAGGTCCTGGGTTCGATTCACAAATTTCAAATTTGCGTCGGTTTTTTAAAGCACAGCCCGGGTTTGTGATCACCAAACCGCATTTAGAAAGCCAAAACCCATCTTTGTAACGAAAACATGATTTCAAATGATGGAGGGCTTTGCCCTGCAGTGGGACATTAATAGGCTGATACTTTAGTTTACTTTCCTATTCCCTTAAAATATTGGTTTCTTTTATCCATGTACATTCCGCGGGATGATAATGTAAATGTGTGTTTTGGCTACTTACAGGCAATTTTTTGAAACCTGATATATAATCCAAATTGCTAATTAATCGTTCCTCTTTAATATTGGTAATAGATAAATTCTCAGAAATAAATCGCATCATTTTCAAATCTCTAAAATACAGCCCTTTCAACCCTTACCACTTGCACCCCAATTTTTCGCCAAACCCATTACCAATCGCATATAAATCAATAACAAACATTTGTCAATATAACCCTAAAATACCTATAGCACCCACCTGCGAATGTCGTCTGGAGTTAAGCTGATAATTATAGGATTATGGCCCCGTCTGGGCCCTCCCCCCACTTGGGCCCCTTTGGACCCCCCTGGGCCCCACTTGGGACCCCCACTTCACTCGCCTGAATGCACCGGTGTATGTGTGCTAATGGTTTTTAGGAACATAATTTTTCGTCTGACGGTTTTTCAAGCGTAATTGTAGAGTTTTTGAGTGCGTTTTAATTGTTTCGGGTACAAAAGATGTTTTAGCGGGCCGTGCCGGGTTGTGTTCGGTTTGATGTGTTTTGTACGACTAAATACCAAATTATTCGTTTGCGAAGTTGCGAAGATTTTTGGGAAGGTATATGTTAACGTCGTCAAATGCTAAATAATGTATAATGCATATAGACTGAAGTAATAAAATTCTGTCAGTTATTGATAAAATGAAAAGAAGGTATATAAGATTAGTTGTAACGTTATTAGAGTAAAGAATATAATTCCTTGCATCATCGACTTTGTATTCTCTTTTATATCCTAGTATATTGATAAAACTTTCAGTTTCAAGAATTTTCTATTAAAACAACGTAGAATTACTCCTTTACTTATAAATAGAGAGTCACGCTCAACAATTCTTAATTAATTATACCTACTATAGTAATTATCCAAATCTGCAGTGAAACCTATAAATGTTCCGAGTCACTCAAGATTGAACTCATACAAAATCCATCTTGTAAAGAAGAAAATTACCTCAGTTCCATCTTGTGAGGTGAACGGAAAACCCGCGATCCAATGTATAATGTATGCTGCCTAGAAATCCAGAATGCAATTATATTTTGACATTGACATTTTACTTTTTTATCACGGAGCGAGTCAAGACACACGTTGTGTGTCAAATTACGCGCACCTCCTTACAAACTGTACAATTACACTTGACATATGTATATTATGCGAATATGTTCCGTTTTATGGATTTTCCTACGTTGTTCCTTTTCCTGATTTTCCGCGCGGTGGTGGCAAAAAGTATTTCGGGTGAATCTTTTTCTTTTTAATACACTAAGATCAGACAAGGATGATCTGAGTTTTTTTTTTTATTTTTACCGACAAAAGACGACCCGCTTGGTGTAATGGACAAGATGTTGCCTATTACGCGTGTTCGATTCCCGCACAGGACAAACATTTGTGTGCATGAACATGTCTGTTTGTCCTGGTCTGGGTGTTGTATGTATCTATTCAAGTATATTTGTAATACCACTGTTGATTCTGATAGCTGTAACACAAGTGCTTAAGCTAATTAAAACGGAGTCAGATCAATGTATGTGATGTTGTGAAATATTTCTTTATCTATTTATTTATAAGAAGGAAAGATCATTGATTTTTTTTGCAAATAAAACGTCGAATTTGTTATTCAAGACTCTGAGACTATTTCCCGAAGATGTCTTCTTCTTAAAATTTAAGAGCGCCGCTCTTGTCGGTGAAGCACCTTCCATTCTTCCCTGGACTCCGCCAGTGTCTTTACCTCTCTATACGTCCTGACTTTGAGCCTCTCTTTTATCTGTTGCCCGAAGATGTACATTATGTTCATTTAAAATTGTATTTCCAAAAACCGACATAAATTTGCCCGACCCTGGAATTGAACACAGGACCTGGAGACCACGGCCTGGAACTGAAACCACTAATTATTTTCTACTGTATTATAATTCAAAACCGCTGCCGTCAACCCTATCCTATTTATCTTCAACCCTATCTTCTATATATAATAATCTGCCATGGAGACCAATTTTCAACTCCAATAATTTATCAGTTGGTGCTTTTTAGGGTTCCGTAGCCAAATGGCAAAAAAACGGAACCCTTATAGATTCGTCATGTCTGTCTGTCTGTCTGTCCGCCAGTCTGTCACAGACACTTTTTTCTGAAACTATAAGTACTATACTGTTGAAACTTGGTGAGTAGATGTATTCTGTGAACCGCAACAAGGTTTTTACACGAAAATAGAAAAAATATATAAAATGATGGGGGTCCCCATAGTCATAACTGAATTTGAAAATATTTTTTTTCATTGAACGTATACGTGTGGGGTATCTATGGATAGGTCTTTAAAAATGATATTGAGGTTTCTTATATCATTTTTTTCTAAAGTGAATACTTTGCGTGAGAGACCCTTGCAAAGTGGAAAAAAGTGTGTCCCCCCCCCCCCTCTAACTTCTAAAATAAGAGGATGATAACACTAAAATATATGATGTACATTATCATAAAAACTACCAACGAAAATTGGTTTGAGCAAAATCTAGTGAGTAGTTTTTAATACGTCAAAAATAGAATTTGTACGGAACCCTCAGTGCGGGAGTCCCACTCGCACTTGGCCAATTTTTATTTTTTTATTCAACCCCACGTCAGATACACAATGCAACATACTCTGTTCAAATGGCAAATATACATTTTCACGCGATCAAAATATCAACTATAACATTATTTGAAACGTAACAAAATCGTTAACAAAAACTTCTCACCGTCAAACTGCCAAACGCAGTACAAACTAACAATAATTGTTTCCAACAATAGGTATTAATACCCACCTGTCTGGTCAACCCTGAAATGCTCGGGGCATTAACGACCCGTCCAAAACTTGCAATAACCCTAATAAATTACTATCCAATCCAAGTTGGTCTAATAAGACGCCTGGAGAGGATTTCATTGGTCCACCGCACTGGTACGAGATAGTGTTGGATATATAGATTTAAATATCGATACTGTCTAGAAGTATGAATTAAAGCATTAAGAATAGCTACCTAGTAACTTACTTCAAACAGTTTTTGGAAATGAAAAAAATACATTTATGTACATACATTCGGGGGATGAAAAATCCATTCGGGGGAAAGTGGGGATACAAAAATACATTTCCTCCCTCCTCGGTCATCCAAGGAAGTATATTATCAATTTCGATTACTTTTACTGCCCAATTTAATAATAATAATAATAATAAATCACTCTACTAAAGTTATTTCTTTAAAAACTTGTAATATTTATCCAACGTGATTGTAAACCGTTAGATAATTCAGTGTAAACGAACATTAATTGATGGGCAAAACATTTTATTTCAAGCCTATTAATTAATATAAAGCATATTGAAAATGGTAACTTCAATCGATACTTTACCGTATAATAACTACCTATAACATCACTACTGAAATCCTGTATAGAATGTTGGATAATCATTAATTTAATTGAATTTCGTAACACTCAAATATAATGTTGTTAGTTCAGAGGTTATCCAAACATGATGTATCACTTGTATTTATTAGATAAGTTTAGTCTACTACGCTGGAGTAGGAATACCTACTATTACTAAACTATTTGTAAGAAAAATGGAATTGATATCTGAGTATTTCTCTGTGTTGTTTAATAGCTGCTTTTTAATCTTCTATCAAGATATTTTTTGTTAAAAAAATATGTAAAATTAAATCAAGGTGCACGGAATGTCATAATGACAATACTTTTCTTAAGTAATTTTTTTAACAATCTTTTGAACTTTTTAATATACAAAGTTGTCAGCTTGTTCACAATAAAAAGAGGATAATAAGACAGGAAGAAAACTTTTCAAGCCTATTAATATTCCAAGGGCAAAAGCTTCCATCGTCTAAATACGGATAATCAGAAAGAAATACTTTTACACTAAAAAAGTAATTAATTACCAATTTTTCCCTCCATTAAACGTTTCTGAACATACGTTTCGCACCATTTTATGTTTTAGAATAAACTTTCTTTTTCACCATAAATCAAAAGATTTACCGGGAAATATAATTTCGGGAGCCTCCAATAAATAATTACAATACGAAAACTCGTCACGTTTAAAAATAAACCTTAAACACGTTAATGTAAGGTATTAATCACGTAGCACCACTTCGTTTTCGGATATTAAATAATTGCGAAACAAACACTCATCGTGGTTCGTTGGAAATTAAAGCTAATGGTAATGTAAATAAGGTGGTGTTTGTAAGTACGAAGGTTCGGGCATAAATCCTAACTCAACCGGGAGAATTGTGGGTGAATTCAAGAGGTTTTACTACTTAGGGATTCGTATAAAGAAACCTTATTTCGTGAACATCCGAGGCAACGATTTTTACGATAACAGTATCCTAGTGAAAGTTGTGGACTGAAACCATACATGATAGATGAGTATTTGACAGTCGATAATAGGGTATTTTACACCATGTAAGAAAAAATATAAAAATGCATTTATGTGATAGATTTTGAACAAAATAAATAAAAAAACGTTGATATCTCACCAAAATCAAATGCGTAAATTTAATAATTTAATTATAAAGATCGACATTTTTAATCTGTTTTAAATGTGTCAAAAACAGCAAACGCCATTTTAGGATCCGATATGACGTCACACCGATAGTTTTTATGACTAATGTTGGTACGTTTTGTTAACTATTTCACTAACCGAGTGAAACGTCATGGCGGCTAGCGTTTTCGCACGTCAATGTCATTTCCTAATTTTAAACATAAATTTAGACCGTTTATCGGTATTTAAAAATCAAAATAAAATATTTGGCAGTACATTACGGCACAAAGATTGATTTTAAGCAGTTTTCAAAAATTGGTGTAATACCCTATTATGGAAGTTGAGTATTTGGCTAGTTTACCATAGTTAGGTTTGATGGTGTATGAGAACGAAATTAAAAGGTTAAAGGACATTAAAGAAATTGAAGTCATTAAATCTGTCTTCCTTCATAGGTGAAAGTTGCCATATTAGCTTATTTATTTCATGCTGTCTATTTTTAATTGACCTCAAATTAAAAAATAAAGTTTTTTTGTCTTCTCTAAGCCAGTTCTTAGAGACAGCATCAGTTGGATTTTATTTGAGCGTGTTTATGCAACTCTTTATTATGTTATCAAAGTAAAGAAAAGAAAAAACAAATATGACGCCAAAACAGCTTCCCAATTCATACATAGAACTGGCCACTATCAATCATCAGAAGACTGCAATAAAAATCATTAACACCGTTACTGCAGCATCTAAAACCGCCATTTTGAAACAAAGGAGTACAAACAAACATTAGGAAATGGTTCTCTGTCGAAACTGTTTATAAAGGGAATGGGACATTGAACAGACGCTTGCGCATTTCATTCGGAACAATGTAAACATCCGAAGGAGTACCTATTCTTTTTTTAAATAGGTCGTTTGAAGTATTTTTAAATTGGTTTAAAAAGTTTAACTATATTTACAGTTTAAAACTTTGCCTCATTTGGAGGAACAAAAACGCCTTGATTGTCTAATGGTTTAAAAATCGGGATGTGGTGAAGAGGTCTGGGGTTCGATTCCCAGATCTGGTAGATTTTGCGTCGTTTCTTCTGAACACATTTTGGGGTTTTTGACCATTAATCCGCATTTGGTAAGCGTGGTGATGAAGTCAAGCCCCATCTTTGTAACGAAAACATGTTTTTAAATGATGGGGACCTTTGTCCTGCAGTGAGACATTAATTGGCTGAAACGTTGGAGTTAAAAATCCTATTCAATAAAATGTAATGTGTTTTTGTATTTAAATAATTATATATAAAAAGTATCTATAATAATTATCTGAGCTCACGTAATATTGAGTGTCATTAAATAATCATAATCCGATGTACCAAAAGAATTTTCATCGACCTGATTAAAAAAGCGAGTGGCCAAATTTTTGTAACTGTTACAAGGAACCCGCTCCGATTAAATTAAGTTTTATGTTTCGCCTGACCCATAGAGTTAACTAGCCTTAGAACAAAAGTAAAATAGTGGATATATTAGATCATTAAATGTGTCATTAATTCCAAAAATGACTAATAGTGGCGTCTGGAGCTAATCGAGTGACGTACAAGAACCATGGGGTAGGAAACACAATTATTTTTATGGCAACACAATTTTCCTCGGCTCATTACATACGTAGTAAGGGTTGCCAAATTACTGAACACTATGGATTGGTAGAAACATAGCAGAATTTTGCTACACAGATTGCAATAATTTTTTTGTGCATTAGATTAGACTTTAATAATGATGTAACGTAAAGGAAATAAAATAAAACCAAGTTTTGAGTTATTCTCATTTATTTATATTTTGTATAAAGTTGTCATGATGTAACGTAAATTAAAAAAAGAGAAATCAAGTGATGAGTTATTTTTTTCTTGGGATAATGTAGTCCTAATTGCTTTATACTCATTTAAATTTGAAACGACAAAATTTATCATGACGTGTTATGTAAACAAAAAAAATTTTTTTTTTCGACTTTTTTTGAGGCTCAAGCTGATTTGCGATACCCTTCTTAATTTCTTACAGTAATGCTGGCAACCCTACCCCGCGTATGTACTGGCAACATTAACATGGCAGCAGGGCTCGGCCGGCCTAATGCCCGGTGGGCACGCGAGCTTTTTTGATTATTTCCCCAAAATTATATCCCATTTTCACACCGGAGAGCGTGTGCACGACTTAAGGCGTTTATGATCGTTCGTGACTGTTCGTGATCGTTCGTGAATGTTCGTGAAGAGTGTTGAGACGAATGCATGGAGTCACGGATGGGAATTCCCGGGAAGTTTCAGTGTCGATATGAATATTAGGAGACTTCTGGTAGAGAAACCGTGGAGTCATGGGTGGGTATTCCCAAAAAGTTTCAGAGTCGATATTAGTGAACTCTTTAGGAAGAGCAAGGATTAAAAGAAATTAAAAAACCTGTCTTCGTTTTGCAGCTCTTTAATGATTATTTTTCTCGTTCCAATTTTGAATTTATACCAATTGATATGAACGTAGCTTAGGAAGGAACAACTATACAATATGTTTTTAAATGAATTTGTAATAGGCTGCTGAATAATATAAAAAAAACAAAATCATTCAAGTATCACTGTTTTTCACATTTTACATAGTAAATGAATAATCACTACATAGTATAAAACAAAGTCGCTTTTTCTGTCATGTTGTCCCTATGAACGCTTAAATCTTTAAAACTACGCAACGGATTTTGATGCGGTTTTTTTAATAGATAGAGTAACTCATGAGGAAGGTTTTTATGTATAAATAGTGGACAAGTACCACGGGCGAAGCCGGCGCGGGCCGCTAGTATTAAATAAAAAACAAAATCATTCAAGTACCTATCACTGTTTTTCACATTTTACATAGTAAAATAACGTTCAGTTTTTTTTCTTTCTTTGTCTTTATTAACGAAAATATTTACCTATTCAAATGAAACAAAACACATTTCAAGACAAAAAACATTCACCCCAATCGCTACATTTTACACAATACGATTACTGAGATTTCCCATTCGATAAAAAGAGGTTTCAAACCTACGATCTCAAAAACCAAAGGCAATTCACAATTCACAAATTTATTCGGGAAGGGGCGTATTAATTCCCAACTAGTAATTTTTATCGTGTTACCGTAATGAAGATATTATTCAAAACTATCGCGTACAATGCCTCGCGACACGCATGGTTCAAATCCCCTTTTCCCCTTCAAATCCCCTTTATCTTAGGTCAGATCGAACAAGATGGTCAAATCATAAAAATAATCGACATAGTTCCCTAAATGACTATAATGACGGAATTTGCGTGAAAATCCAATGATTATGGGTCAGTGAGAACATTTTGTTAAAATGGTTCGGTGGTAATTATATTTGAGGAAAACTGGCACTTACACAGAACTAAAAGGAAGTAATACACTTATTGCTGTTTAGTGAAAAATTTCTTTATTCCACTAATAGTGCCGCTTAAGCATATGGCCTAACATAAAGCCATACTAATAAAGGTAACACAATTGTGTTAGTGGACTGTATAATTATTATTTCATCAACACAAATCTATAAAAAAAAAACTTCGGATATCACAGCACTATGACGCACAACTGCAAAATCAGCCATAACTAATTTGAGAAATGTCGTAACCAGCCAAATGCGAAATATAATTAGGACTGACAAAACAAGGGCCAATAAAACCTTCCATTAAAAATACTAACAAATTTCTACTAATCCGTACACACTACACAACATTCCATAGCCGTGTTCCTTGCGTGACCGGAGCGAATAAAAAAAAACCAGCGGGCGAATTTGACACAGCGGGTACTTAACTCATAATATCTTTATCTAAATCGACTAATAAACAAAGACGACAAATTTTTACACAAGATTACGGATATGATTTCGTGTTTCGAACTTGGAATGCATGTTGGTGTTTTTTTTTTTCGTTTATGACATTATTGGTCCAGTAGCACTGGATTCATTAATCTGAAATTTTAAAATGTTTAGTTGCATTTTAATCCTTTAGCAAATTCCGTAATCTAAAACTATATTTTTTAACTGCAATATCTATTTTTACACATTTAAGAGTAATTGAAAATTAATATCAATATTCAGAGGGAAAGATATTTTTTTTCTCAAAATAACCACTATTATTATGCGAAGGAACAAATACTGCTGTCACAGTTTCATTTTGACATTTTCTTTCTTTTTGATAACCAAGCAAAGGAACTAGTCATTACAACCCAGGCAAAGACAAACATTTTTACGACACGTAAAATAAAATAATGCTTCGGAGTTGTAATTTCAGTAATTTGTATATTTTAATTTATCTTGGTTATACTCAGTTCAAATGGCACAGGCGGGTTAAAATACTACTTTTAAAACAATCATTCTAAATGGGCTCTCGCAACTATAATTGCATAATAAAGTACAGTAAAAAGGGGTTTAAAAGAAGCAATGGCGGCTTAAAAATTTGGCCTTTTAAGTTAATTACGAATAAGACAGTGATCTCTGTCTAATCTACGAAACGGAACAAATTAACCGTATAAATAACTGATATTATAACGCGATTAAACCCAACCCCATTGTAAATATTAGTGTTTAACAACTCGAAACCCGATATCAAAGGCTTCTTGAATTTTTAATATACTAAATGGGGGGTGGCTTGGGACAGCACTTTGACGTAAAGATACCGCTATTTCAGAAACGGTTATCGTAATGTCTCACCGGTAAATACAATATCGTTGTGATAAATATAACGGTATTGTAACGTTATTTATAGACTGGTTGATAATGTGAGTTGTATTATGTAACATTTTGTTTTGTTATTGATTGAATTCTTTTTTCAGAATCTGAACGGTGCGATCGATTCTAGGTTTCGGAGGAGTTCTAATAAGCACACTAGGGCTTAGAAAAACACAGCGAGATCTTGGGTTAGAGACCCAGTTCTGACCGTCAATTTGTTTTTTGAACTAAGTAAAATACGTTTCATGGTAGTGCTTATCGCAGATACCTTCTTTAGTGGCTTGTACTCTGATTGATTTGGTAATAATTTATTTATCTTATTCTTATAAAATAATAATAATTCCAAAGTTCCCGTAGAAAAAGTGTTTTAAAACTTTGAAAAAACTCTAATTTCAAACTATAATTTTGGTCTAATCTTGACTAAGATTCATCCCGGTACCACACGATTTATGGATATCTTACTTACGATAACTAAAATAAAACATTTTAAAATAAGAACGCAAAACTCTAAAATGTACAATCGAACAGCTGATGGGAAGATTAGCTTGTCCTTTCAATTCGTACGGATCCTGTCCGCTGAGCTGGCACAAAAGAATTGCCGCGCTATCTGTCCCGGCCGCCATCTTGACACCCGCTCCCGCCAAAACGTTTGAAAATCGAACGCCCGGGGACGTGTCAATCGCGCTCTCCGATTCTCGTTTTATATTGGACGTAATGCGACTGATAAAATGTAAGTGGGATTTGCCGGGCTACTTACTATTTTATATTTTTAGTAAAGCTCTTTTTACAGATACGACTTATTAAAACAAAAATATGGTGAGAAATTGTAGGTTTCACTACTCGGGGTTCGATTCCTAGGTAGGGCAAAGGAGAACGGCAAACTGAGTACCACTCGTAAAACTAAGCGTTCCCAGAACTAACTATATAGGATTTAAAGGTAATCATGAGACGAACATTTTTCAATTTGAAGTAGATTTTTAGAAGCTGGGAATAGCCGGAAATCCTTGATTGTATTATCTTATAAAATCCCTGAAACAAAACGCCGGTCATCGAACATGGAAAAACAGAACGCATTTGACGTTATCTGAACAGCGACTCTTTAGTTTATGTTTGATAATGTGTCAAAATTGATCGGAAAGACATCGGTCAATTAATATTCATTTTCATAATCTTTATTGCATTCTTGTTCACAATATTTGCCGTGTTATGATTTGTTAAATGATTTGCCTTCAGTTGAGCACGCAGATACATACAATAATAAATATGTTGTATACAATAATAAAAATGTAATATAATAATATTACAATAGATGTGTGAAAAGGGACTCTTCGAGTGTGATTTGTGTGATTATTTGTGAGGACTTTCTAATATATACCAGAATGTTTTAGTATTTAGTGTGGGAACTTGCTAATGCGGTGATTATTGAAATATGCGCGCCTATCACGCATACATCGTCATGTCCAATAAGACTCGAATGAAAATCTTCTCAATATTGTTCAGCGCTGGATTTATCTTATCTTACAAAGAAGAGAAGCATAATATTATTTTAGAGAAATAAATAATAATTATTACATAATGATGTTGGTCTTTATTTTCCTCCTTGTTTTATTTGTTTTGAAAAAGCAGTGACTTTACGTTGATCTATCATAAAAATGCTTAACCACCAGTAAGGTGTTCCTCCACCCTACAGGTTTATATTAGTTTGCGCAATGTTATACAAAATAATAAGCAATAACAACGGAGGGTCATCAATGATATTTAAAAAAATATCATTGGGGCTCATATTTAGTACACTTCAATTTGACAGGTTTAAAAACTGTTTATAACGCCATCTGGAGAACGAATTTGACGTTGGCATTATTTGGGACAGAACTATTGACATTTTAGACCAATAGATGTCGGTGCTCGTATATTTAATATACTCCATGGCAATACGGTCAATTTTTGCTTACATTTCAAAGTGACAGTCAGATGGTCAAAGCCTTAGTAACATTTGGGGAAATGGCAATTCTGTGGATAATGTTAAAATTGCATTGGAGGTTATGTTTGAAATCATCTTTTTATCCCCAGCTTTAAAAAATATGTTACCATTACATTTTTTGATAAGCATCATTAGAGGATTGATTTTCTAGTATTCACTTCTTGGAACGCTAAGTCTTTATGTGGTACTGGAAATACATGGGATTCTGCCGTTGTCCTTTGTGTTGATTTTACTGAATATGATCAAAACGTTTTTTTTATTATTTTAATAGAAAGATGCACTAAGACGTTATACTCAATAAACACTGATAACGACTTAAGAAGAAAACATTGAGAAAAACCAAGAATCTCTAAATTTCACTACTTAAGTATCATTAGAAAACAAAACAAACTCGAAAACTTAAATCATTTACAACGAGTTAAATTTAATTTTATTAGCAACAATGTAAGTATTTAACTACCAATTTCAACGAAGCTGAATCGTTACCATAATATTGAATTACGATAGTCAATCATCACGATACTGCCATAATTTTAAAGTGGTGTAAATTCATCTCACGAATTCTCTTGAAGTTTTAACTAGTTGTCCTTCGGATTAAAAGTGAATGGACATCTTTCAAGATTATTGTATCCTTAACTGGCGTACTTAATGGTCATAAAAATACGTTAAACATCTCATAAAGTAGGTAGCTTAAGCATTTCTTGTTGAGAATCAATGAAGTATTTTTTTCTTCATTTAGATGTGTTGTTATTCCTGGGTGGTACGAAACAACAAGATATTAACAAATAGGGTAAAAAAATACTGAAAATTGTTTTGTGCTAGGAAATACTAATGAATGATGGTATAAATAATTAAAAAACCCAATGGTTTGCTTTGTCTACGATCCAGAGCAAGAAACACAAAGCTATATTGTTGTAGCTTATAAAATGTTAAAATTAGATAAACTTCAAACAAGACACCGCATCCTCATATAATTAAACATTTTGATGATGGTAATTAAGATTAAACAAGTAAATAAATAAATAATTGATCTCCAATTTTCGAAATGCCCTTTTTTGCCTAAAGTGATTTTTTATTCAAATAACTAGGCTTAAGCAAACAGCTATATGTTGTTAAAACAACAGATAAAATATTAAAAATAAAACCACATCGGTGACAACTGAACCGTTGGGAATAAAAATTGAACCATCATTAATGTGTTTACCTCGCCCAGACGGGTTTAATGAAATTCCGCGAACATATTCTGGACTGGTACAGACCACAGCACGTTATGCGTATCACTTTGAATAATAACACCCTTATGTCGAAGGCATAAGAGCTATTATTGGACTGCAAGTGTAAACCATGAAGGGTTGACTGTACAAACTTTGTGTCCCATAGTCTTTAACTCGCTTGTAACGTTCATTGGAACGGGTTTTTATTTATTTTTATTTCCTCTGTCCATAACTTGATTGTGATAAAACTCTTTTGACGAATAAACTGAGTCGTTTTTCAGTTTGAAAAAATCGAATATTTCGACGTAGGCATATGCTCCTTTTTGTAATATTTTCACTAGTATATACTAATAATATGAGTAGTAGTACTAACTAATTTTAGTATTTACCTAATCTTAATTCTAATATCCCATTAGCGGTCCTCAGATAATACTTATTTATACTTATCTTACCATCAATAGGTATTGGCAAAAATCTAGACCGTCTTGGGACCTAATTTATCTTAAATTCTAGTATTGGCATTCCAGAGATATGACATCAATGAATAAATGTCACTATAAATAAAAATAGTCACTATACAGAGAGAAAAAATTGGCGACCAATTTGACAATATACTATGACAAAGCTGTAAATAAGGTTTTGAACCAAGTGACTTAAATCTAGCTTTCAGAAAAACTTTTCGTAAGGTTTTTCGAATGAATTTTTTTTGAACCCTATAACGATCGCTTAAAAGTGCGATCCTGGTCTCTGCGGCAAATAAAAAACACAGTAAGATATTAATTTGAATTATTAGATTCATCCAGGCCGGCAGTTCGGGTACGCAGGATATATTATAGTGCCCAGGTGAGTGCACAAGCACAGGTACATTCCCTATTCCCTCACTCTTATAATTGGGTGGGACAGCAATCTGACACGACCGCAGAGAGATCAGGCGGCTTAACGTGCCTTCCGAAGCACGGTGCCTAGGATGAAGATTTTTCGGTCACCCACCCGATGACTTGCATCTGCGAACGTTGCTTAACTATGGCAACCCCGAGTGCGCTAACCACTACGCTATATTCTTCTATTCTTCTGGCCAGTAGTAACACATTAGCCCGAAACTACTCATCCAATCAAAACCAATATTTCCGTATAAATACATGCCTCCTGTAATACGGCGAGAGTGATAAATACATTGGTTTATTATCTGGGGTTACCTTACCCGCGGGCGTGCGTGTGAGGATTGGATTACGCAGGATCGATCGTAGTGATGTCACTTCATAGTATTTTAGTATTTTTTCGCCCGTGATTAATTGTAGCATTTACTAGTTGCATTGGTTACAAGTTACCTTCTTACCTTCAAGAAAAGAGCGTAGGTACTCCCTTCTAAAAGGCCGGCAACGCACTTGTGACTCCTCTGGTGTTGCGAGTGTCCATGGGCGGCGTTGATTGTTTACCATCAGGCAATACGTCTGCTCGTTTGCTGCCCAATAGTATAAAAAAACTTTACTTTGTGTGTGTAATACTATATATACAAGTAAGGGTTTATTTAACTCAGCGCTATTTAACCACAAAGTAAAAATAGTAAATATCTAATCGACGAGTTCTGTAGCCTCAGTTGTACTACGGAATTTAAAAAAAACAATGTGCGTAGACATTTGAACCATATAATGAAACAATGAAATCTGTTTTGTTATCATAAAATTAATCCTTTCTTTACACCTTAACGGTATAAAAGATTCGATTCGCAGTTTTCCAATAAAAATCTTCTTCAATCGTTTTAGAGATCACCCGAAACAAACAAAACGATAAAGAGACCGTTAAAAGTTTTATAATATTTATTGTTATAGTGATCGCATAGAATTTTATACCAACGTTAACTTCGCCTTTTTTGATAGTGGAATGTAACGAGCTATCGATAAATAAATCTTTAGTTAGTACTGATTTCGCTCGAATTGTAGACCTTAGATTTAGACTTTGAATCAAATAAGGAACTACGTAATATTTTAAACTAAAAGTTTAATATAATTAGATGAATCCTCGATCACGATTGCTGCAACGCAATCAAATGGCGACGGCTGTTTACAATTTAGGATCAATTAACTCACGATTTCATTTGTTTAATTAGTACCCATTAATCGCAAAATTCTTGCACATTGTGGTCAAATACTACCTAGATTGTCCATTGTGAGTCTTGGCCTCTAATAATTACTAAAAATAACCATAACACATTACGGAATAACAAAGTTTTAAGATAAGTAATATTAATATATTACTATATTTTGCTTATATCGTTACAAATAAAAGTGACACCATGTACATCACTAGTCCTGTATTGGCAGATTCAGACGCCTTAGGCCATAGGGCGTCACGGAGAAAATATTATTTCACACATTAGTACGCGGTGACTGGTGAGACCTCGGTGACAAAAGGGAATTATTTTTCCCGCCTTTATTTTTGGCAAAATCCCTCGAGATATCTCCGCTCTGTTTATTTTATATTGCTTATATTTTTTCGATCCATTAAAACATTTTTTGCGAACTGAAATAAGGCAGAATAAGCTGATCCATCAATATAAATAGTAGTTGAAGACTGTGATGGATCGAGCCTTAATATAATTATTTTGTTTTATCGATAATTGGAGAAGGAAGATTACTTGGTTAATGGGTATTTTACTGATGATTAATAAGGTGTATATTTTTCAAAGGTTAAATATTTGCTCGAGGCTACCACCCACAGTGGTGACACACATAATGGCTTTAGCTGTTATTTGCAAACAAATTCTGATTTACCCTTAAAATTGAAGACGCCTTACGCTAGTTTATTAAATCGAATTTTCATCTACTACAATTGAGTACAATGGAAATTAAAGGGTGAAGGGATATCCATTTATCCATCTTTGTCTCCTCAATTTCATGACCCAAATTCCATCCACGATGCAGGATAAACACCGCATTCCATTCGCAACTAACGCTGAAAAGAGGAAAATCATAAAGCAAGAACAAAAAACTTATTCCCGCTCGCGAATCGCGATTTGTTTGAGAAAACCGAAATACGTGACTCGATCGACGCCCGTCACCAAGATGGCGACGATGGCGACACGTCAAAAGCGACACTTTCCCGCCACTTCTCCCCGCCCGCATTATTTTTTTAACCGCACACGCAATTTCCTGAGTTTTTTATTTCTCACCAGCCTGTCCTTGTCGTTATAAATGGTATTTGCTCCTGTAATGATCACTTAATCGAGGAGAAAGAAAGCAATTTTGTGAGCGGTATTTTTTTAAATTCTCCCCGCCGAGGCCATGATATTTTCTATTTATTCCTAATGCTAGACTCTTTGGTGAAATATGAGCGTGATAAGAGGAATTTCGTTCGCCATAATTATAATGGCTGGGAGTTATTTATTGTGAAAGAACTCGTTACTTTTTTAATGGTGACTACTATATTACTCGGTGGGCGTAACCGGTGTACGGCCTACCGTAATAAAATACTAGTTCTTATTTATTGTCGTTTACGTCCTATTGCATTTTATTTGCTACTTTTAATTCTTTTGAACATGAACTTTACGTAGTTTTTCTAGGTTAGATAAAAAGCTTTATACTTTTGCTTTGCGGCATTAGAGCTTTAAAGAAAAGTCTACAACTTCTGGTACTACTTTATAGATAAAATATTAGTTTATAATTAAGTAGGAACAAGGCTTAGTTTAAGGTGAATTATGTTAGGAAAATGCCCCCAGTATAATATTATGTGTCCAAATACCCATTAAATAATGCCTATTAACTCGTATCTTCTCTGGGTATAAACCACTCCACTAATTCCAGCTCTCAAGCCGTCGTTGAAATAACCCTTACACATAACGATAATAACGTTATCCCGACAGTAACGTTACGTACGACACATACCGTTGTGAACGACATTCTTTGAAAAACGTCTAAATGACGCCTAATGGTGATAACAGTGCTTCAGCCGCCATCTTGTGAGTGTTTTAGACTCCATTTTGTCACCGCGGTGTCGGCCATTTTGTCGTTGTGGAGTGCGGATGTTAATGGGTCTGTTATGGCTTAGTTTTAAAGTTTTATTAGACACAGGGCCGACTATTACCCTTGTACCTACCTGGTTTAAATCCCTCCATTATAAAAACAAACATATCTACGTTGTAAGTTATTCCATACTTTTTCAAAACGTTGTTGTTTTGGTAACTAAGCATAGAAATGTTCATTAGATTAATTTAGAAAGAAACGAAGACTTTCTGTGGGCTCAGGACAAAAACGCTTCCAGCAATAGATAATGCTTAGTAGTTTCCTAGTAATTAATCTTCCGACTCTAAGTAACTTTTCTGTGCCGAAATGGTGGATAGTTACTCAAACTTTCGGTTCTCCATCTCGGATTATTTGGTTAATGGGAATTTTACTTGTAGATGAATTATTAACATTCTTTTCTCAACTGTAAACTACAAAATTTCACTTGACCACTTACCGAAAGTATTTATTTGGTGAGTCTGTCTGACATATCTGTCAACGTCATGTCAAAAATCAGAAATCTTCAGCCAGTTTGACCTCACGCTTACATAATACGGTATTTGACTGACAGGTCAAATCACCTTCTTTTATTAAATGTCAAAAACGTAAACTTGTAGGAAAAACTGTATGAAATACAAAATTGTGACGTCACATTTGTGTATTGTCAAATCAATACTCTTTTAGTTTAAATTAGGTGTAATAATTTGTTAAAAGCTTAAAAGTAACTGTGGGATAATAAATTGTGCGTAATTTTTGATTTCATCTTTAATGTTGGAATATCATAATTTATTTCGTATGCAGTCAAATACCCAATTATGCCATCTAGCAAGAACCCTCAGTGACAACATTTTAAATCTGCAGCCTTTTATTTAATTTTAATTCCTCCGCCGACTCAACCAAACCCATCACCCAGATCCAAACTTACTAAGCCGACTTTTTTCACCAAACAATAACCCTGTAATAACCCTTAACCAAACATAATCCTGTTCCGAAGCCAAAAGGCCTGACCGCACGATTCCGCCCGTATCGGTTGCGACCGCGCCGGTGTCACATGACCGTCACTCGATACTACCATTGTTACTTAATAAAGTGAAAATATTTTCACAGCGATCAGTTTAGGGTTAAATTGGAGTTTGTTTTTGCGATCGATTTTGTTGGTGCCGGTTTATTGGCTATCAATAATCAAGAAAGGAGATTTGCAACACCTAAAAGACAGGTTTAAGCAAACCTCTTATAACTAAGTTTGCCGACCCGCTTGTTATAGTGGTCAAGAAGTTGACTATTAGACTAAGGGGTCGTGGGTTCGATCCCCGCAAAAGACAAACATTTTTTTTTTGCATGTCTGTTTGTCCTGGTCTGAGTGTTATAAATATGTAGGTATGTATTTCGTATTGAAAGAATATTATTGTGTTGGACAATCTATTTGTCAGGAAGGCTTTAAACTATAATAGGAACACTATGTGTGCAGAAACCGCAAGTTGTTTTATACCTTAAATAAAAACTGTACAAAACCCAACTCCCCCATCACTTTAACCCTATAACGGCCACACAATAAAACCTAGGGTGTTAAGTGTAAAGGAACTCGAGTGTCTGTTTTTATTTGCGCAAAGATACCATGCGAATGTGTCACATGACACCGGTACTCTGCGGTCATTGAGATCTACGGCTTCAAGGAATGTTCCTATGGGTTACTTGGGGGAAGAATTAATAAAAGTAATGTAATGAAATAGGTATTTGGATGTTAAAAATACAGCGACATTACAGGCCCAAAAATATTATAGAAAGAGGAACTGGAAATTGTTCATGCAGCCTAGGGGCTACCTATAGGTAGCTAATCCCAAATATAGGTACATATTATGCGGTCATTGAGATCGATAAGCAGAATTCAGTGAAGGAATGTTCCGAAGGGTTACTTGGGGGAGGAATAATTAAAAATAAGGTAAATAAATAGGATATTAAACGTACAGCGCCATATATAACCAAACTAAGTAATCAATGTCACTGATCTTTTAATATTTAGTGTTACAATGCAAATCATAAAATCTTATGACTATTTCCAAATAATGGATAATAAAGTATCGAATGTTAAGTTTTAACAAAGGGAACAACTTAGATTAAACCAGTGCCAATTATTGCATATCTTTCAATCAATTTACTATTTTAGTGTACCAAGCTTAGGTTTAAGAATGGTAGATAATATATTCCCGCGGCATACTTTGACCAGCTCTAAAACATACCCTGTAATGTAAGCGACGGTCACTTCAAATCGCGTAGTCAACTTAGTTCCAACATACGTCACGTCAATCAAAATAATGCCACAGTTTTGGAGCCGGGGCATATCTAACGATTTAATTATACCAAGAACCCAAAGCTCAGATAAATGAATATCAATAGATGAAGGGAATAATTAGACAGTTATGCTATTCTGTTTCTCCATATTATGAACCACGTGTGATAGAACACGCCAGCAAACACGCGTTCTTATGCCGCCTGAACTGTCAAATTGGAAGACGTCATTATTGCGTGGCCCTCATCTTTTGTTGAGAGAGACTAAATGCGAAACAGACTTAATTGAAAAGTTACGTGAATTTTTGACGTTTTGGTGGAGACACTCAAACGTGTTAAGGAGCATCTACGGTATTCATTAATCTGAGTATCGGGGCAAACCTATCGATTTATAGAAAAAAGTACCCGAAGTATTAAGTGTCAAAATAATGCATCAACACTAATCACATTGACACCGAACAAGATTAATTTGAAAGGGTAAAGACAGATTGAATTAAGTCTGAGTTTATACCTCAATGCATTGGTCACGAATGCTGGCATTTCAACACGACTTAGGAGCGTGATAAACCAACTTTGTAATCAAATAGGTATTGCAATTCGTTGATACTTTGTCTTTAGGGTTTGCGAAGGAATGTTTATTGAGGAGAAGACGAGCGATGTCTAAGAATTATTGTCAATGTCAGTGAAATCAATGATTGAGGAATGTACCTCCTTGAGTCGTATTCCTCATTACTGAAGGTCGTGATCATTGTATGAAATGAAACAGAACAACTCTCTTGGCAATTTTGATGGAGTGGTTTGCCATTGCCTTCTTTCCTCCATTTCACACACTAACTCGTAGTGTGCAGGTTTCCTCACGATGTTTTCCTTTACCGTACAGACCAGCGGGTCTGTACGGTAAAGGGAAACACCAAGCGTGGTGTTATGGTCAAGAAGTTGACTATTAGACCAGGAGGTCGCGGGTTCGATCCCCGCACAGGACAAACATTTGTGTGCATGAACATGTCTGTTTGTCTTGGTTTGGGTTATCTATGTATCTATTTAAGTATATAATACCACAGTTCATTCTCATATATGTAACATAAATGCTTAAGCTACTTAAAACAGAGTCTGATCAATGTATGCGATGGGGTGTTATATTTATTTATTTCATTATTTCTTTAAACTAACAAAACATCCAGACGAATAAGATCTTAACATACAATTCCATGCAGACAGAAGTCGAACTCACATACTCTAGTCTACAACAACTAAAAAAGCAAAACTAAATTCCACAAAAGTGCTGAATCACCAACTTCACACAAAGGCTTGCAACGAAAGGGCACCGCTAGGTAAGAAAAGCCCTTCCGACAGAAATTTAGTGGCCAACGTACATCAACAACAGAATGAAACCGCTCTTATTTATTACCGAGGGTAGTAAGCTTTTAACACTTAAAAAATAATTCAGCTTGGAGGAGAATAGGGTGTGGCGCCCAACGCGTGGTTTTATGAGGGTAGTTTGAGATCGTTTGATGGATTTGAAAAGGTGGTGACAAATTTTTGCCTCTTGATATTTAATATCGAAGAACATGGTGCTTCAGAGAACTGATCCTAAAATAGGTAATTAAGTATGATTGAAGTTAACCGAGATAACACAATTTTCGCTATTTGTGTCGTATGTTAATTTCAATACTAATAACTGACATACATTTTCATTATAATGTAACTGTCCGGTAAGAATGAAGATGCCGTATTTCGAAAGGCACGTTAAGCCGTTGGTCCCGACTATGATCCGAAGGATGATTATAACGAAGTTCAAACGACAGTCGCTCAACTGTATTAACCGGGTTTGTCAATTCAGGATCATAGTGTACCCTGGGCTCTTAGGCAAAGGCCGAGGATGTATACGAGATAGGCGCTAGGATGATGATGACTCGTCGCTGTTCAAATCCCTGAGTATTTTTCTTTTCCGAGTTAATAATTTAAACGTTGCTGATAGAAACGATTACAATTTGAAGTGTAACCAACAACCTGTTCAAAACAAGAAGCAATTATCCTCGCAATCAATGTTGCAAGTCCAGCCGACCCTCGCAAATTGTATAACGGGCTTTCTTCCCCGGACGAGGAAAAAATCTTATTTGACAACCCCCCGTTCTCACCTCCCCTACGGTTTAGTCTTCACGCTTTCGCTTCGAGGAGTCGATTGTGTGCAGTTTTTGGGTTTGTGGACCAGTGGAGAGGGCTTTAAAAAAGTAAAGGTATTTTTTTTTTCGAAAAGACTTGTCTACATTTGAGTTGGTGAGTGTAAACTTAGCCACTCATGTTAGATAGCTGGGTCCCCTGTAGGTATTAGTTTACTCTGAATATTCTAAATAGATTGAGTCAATCAATCTATTATTTACCCTGAGTATTCTTAATAGAGAGACTAATGGATAATTCTTCCACACTTTTCAAATGTCATCCTGTTCCACCATCATTAAGTTTTGAATCGTGAATATCCGTCCATGGGCAACAATCACACCCTACTTTCCCCTAACACCAAAAAAAAAACACAAAAATTTATACATTCTGCAACAATGTTATCTCCACACCATTCCCTATCCGTGTTAAAGAAAAATGCGAATGCGTTATGCAGGAAGCTACTCATACGATACGTGACTGGGGAACTGTTGAGGGCACCCCAAGGGCCCCGTACACTCGGGTGCACTAATGTTGGATAGTTGGGGCCCCTGATACTTTACAACGGGCCCCAGAGTCGAAGGTGTTGTTTTGTTACTACAATTGTTGGTGATATTTCATGGTAACTGCCCATCCCGGGATCACGTGGGTGTAATTTGTGCATGTTCCATGTTTGTAAACAAAAGAAAAAATGCCGTTTTTATGTCACTGTTAGGAAAACCAAAAGGGTCAGGGTATTCCAGCACTTAAATATAAAAAAAATACATGTCGTTGGGAACCTCTTAAGATGTCAATAGGTACTATTTGATATATCCAAAGTATAGTGCATGACGTGTTCAAGAAAGTATGCTGAAAATTGATTTAAATGCTATTATTGGTCTCACGAAGTTGTTATTATGTAATTAATTTGCAAAAGTATATTAAAGAATTTCAATAAATTACTTTTCTAGGTTCAACTTGTGTGTAATTCGCAGATTTATTCGTTACCAAACAGAATACAGACGAATAGATATAAATCTGCAAATCAGACTAACAATTCAGCCTAAATAGACCTTCCATTCTCAAGATGTGCTTAAGAATACGTGCGGCAATTTCATTTTATTTACTCGTACGTTTATTTATTTGGCAAATGTTTGCTCAGCCTACCTAACGAAGTCTAGAAGAGTTGTTTTTTTTAAATATAGAATAATAAATAAAGAGATCCCTTGAACTAACGCATCAAATGCCTAGCCCCAAACTAAGCTCGAAACTTGTACTATGAGCTACCCAAACTAAGCTCGAAGCTTTTACTATGAGAGCTAGACAACGGTTCGACATACTATAATACTTTTACAAACATACGCCAGATCTACAAATGCCGATCTCATCACACTAAGGCTCGTATTAATAAATCGCACTCGTCTTGAGTGCGAACTTGATATGCCATTCTCATATAAAACAGCACCTCAAGTTCGCACTCAAGACCGAGCTCAGAGTTGAGTGCGATTTATAAACACGAGCCTAAACCAGGGTCTCTAACCAGTAGACCAACGGACGAGTCAAAAATAAAATAAACCGATTAACCACTTCTAACCGTATTTACTCGTATTTTTAAAAAGCTTACTCCCTTTAAAAAATATTACTTCGCTAAATCCAATTTTCCACGCGACTTTACCGCACCCTCGTATTATGTTGCAGCTATGGCGAGCGATTTCGTAGATAAAAAAAAATACACTTGATAATAATACCTCTTATCTCTTTGGTAATAAGGTCGATATTGGCTCAACACATTATGGGGTTATTGAAACATAAGAAACTCATGTCTCAATTAAGTATCATGTCCACTCGATATGACGTTGTTATAACAAGCTGTGAAATGTTTTGCACGTGGCATGTCGAGGTTACCCCTGAAGTTCCGTGTTCGTTCCCCGGGCATGATCGTGAATTTATATACCTACTTATCTATATATTTTTCTTTGTCGCTTATATGTTTGGAAATATATAATTAATTAGGGGCCGCCCGCGACTCCGTCAACGTGGGTTTCTGTTTCCGCACACATAGTGTTATACTATAGTTTAAAGCCTTCTTCGTCAAATAGATTATACAAAACAGAAAAAAAAAATTGGACCAGTAGTCCCAGAGATTTGCACGTTCAAAGAAACAACTCTTCAGCTTAATAGATTTAGATAGAGTTAGATTTTACTCATGATCGTATCAGATTATAGAAATACCCCTATTTCATCTAATGTTCTATAGTTAATTAATCAAGAATCTGCAGCAAACGATTGCTGTTTCATTACCAAATCATCCATCATCCATCTCATTAAATCCATTAAACAAATTACAAAAGGGGATTTCAAATAGCATTAGGGCATTTTTTTGTGTTATTGAATGGTATGACGATGCAATACTCACAAACCAAATATGATAATGATTTACCTACGTGTAACATGCAAAACTTACTGTGGAAATGCGTATTAAAATGAATTCAGCCATATTCGTGGGCTAGATGTAAGACACCTTAAGTATAAGTAAAGTATCAGTCTATTAATGTCCCACTGAAGGGCAAAGGCCACCATCATTCGTAATAATGGTCTCGTTACAAATATGGAAAAAATAATGATTATTTAAAAAAAGAAAACTAAATAAATTATCACGCTCGAATATTAAGCCAACTACACACCAGCGTTTTAAAGTTTAAAAGTCCGAGTTCCACCGAAATCAGGCTTCTCCCGAATGATCCCGCTCGGCGTTCTAAATTTAAAACAAGAGGCAGTAAATTGTCGGCCAAGTTCTCTCTCTAAGGCTCACTGACGGCTTCGGGGTTGCCAGTTTTACTAGTTCCAAGAAGATCTACTATTTTATTTTTATAGCATTTTTCTAAGGAGGTTGTGTGGAATTTTGACTTCTTCATCTCTATGAAACTACAGTGAGACTAATTGTTGACAATATTGAGTATTGTATAGTAACTCTCTGTGGAATAAAAGTGTTCTTCTATTTACTACCAAATTATATAAGCACTTGTGCTTCGGGATAGGGTGATTGAACTAGAGAGAATTGTACTGTGTATTTTGTTATGTATGTATTTTAAGAATTGTCGTCTATACAATTGCATTGTCATTGCAAAGCATTGCAAGAATCGTGGACAGATGGCGCTTGGAACAACCGTCAAATTACGAGTAACCCGTTACGTATCCATAAAATAACTTTGAAGAGATTGTAATGCAACCCTAGCATTGACGTCCGATGGAATCGATGTTTAAATCGAAGCTGAAGGTTTACAACTTGTTTTACGGCTCGGAATGGCAGTTTGTCCGACGACTGGGAGCGTTGCTGATAAAAATATACCCAGCGGTTCGATTGCACAATTTGCCTAAGGTCTTATTGGATTGCAAGGGGTTATAGGTGACTTGGTTTGATTTGAGAGACTTTGCCTCCGATAGATGGCGCTGCTAGTTGATTAGAATGCGGTGACGAGTTGGTTTTTGAATCTACTTACGATAGAGGTGATTTTTGAATGCAACCAATTTTAGAGCACCTGTTTTAATCCATTTTTAGCACCTATCCGTATCTTACGAGAGTGTCCATGGTACTCCCGATCGCGGCTGGCACAAGTGGTCCAATCTGTGCGTACGTATATTGTGGTCCCAAGTTCCATACTGTACATTCGCAAGCCCATCCGGAGTTCGACCGGTGAATATGCAAATTCACATAATTAAATCCGCAGACCCTATTTCCGTGCGAAATTTATTCGTCAACAGTTTTATTTTTCCGAGTTAAAAGTTGAAGTTACATTACCTCATTTTACTTAGTTTTAGATTTTGACGCGTCAAAATGTAACCTGGATTTATAATTAGGGCTGTTAAAAAGCGGTTTTATGTTACTTTTATCGTGTCATAAAGTTGAAATATGGATGTGTTTCTGACTAAATATTAGACAGGCTAGGGTATTTTTACACGTTATTTTGACTTGTGAACATCAGTCTACAAATGTTCCGTAGCTTCAAGAACTTGTGAGACTATGAATATGTTGACAGCCGTATCTTGCAAGAAGTTAGTGTCATCCCTTATTAAATGCATTACAACAGAACCTAAGAACAATAATACGCAGTTTCTAAGATCATAATAGATATGTACATAACTCTAAATCAGTAATTTTCATGTTTCATGTTGGTTCTACAATTCAACGCAAGCACAGTATAAAAGTCCTATTTTACTGGAACACCTATTTCACATCGAAAACAAGGAGATAGCTTAGAATGGAATTTTATCGTGATCTATCACCCTAAGCACCCGCATAGGCGGCAGTTTATACTAAACTCAAATGGACTTATATCTGTTTCCAACAGAAAAGCTCAAGTCAATGCAAGTCTAGAAAATCTAGCCTTCTTAAGAGGCCTAGTAAAACCATATTTATGTTATGTGTGATCTTGCTATTCAGTCGCCTACGCGACAACCTTCCCATAACGAGACGAAATCCCTCGTAAAATAAACCATAAAACACCTTTTCAATTTGTAACCTTTGACGGCAACGGTCAGATCCCAAAACTATATAGTAGATTTTTTATATTTCATTTAAGTTATGAAAAATTAATCAATGAATCCATCTAAATCTTTGCTTGCAAAAAAAAAGAAATAAACACATGGGCTCCATTCCTTTGTTATCTAGGCTAAGATAATTTTATCACATCACTGCGAATAACAAATTAAAATTAATAATATCATTTGTATTTAAATTGTCTAGCGCTATGTTGAATTAGGTACGCAACTTTTCCATATTTATGCGGGCAATAAATGTTAATGTCTTTCAAAACAGAAATATGATAGCAATTGTTAATAAAGCTTATAAAACAATAAAATTATACAGTAAATGTATAGAACGTGGTTTAAAATTTCAAACTCTTTAAACCAAGCGTGCCCGTTCCTACATTCGCTTTTCCAAATAACGTAATTACCCGGTACGTATCTCCGAATGTTTTAAACGACCCGCCGCTAACCCTTAATCTCTTAGGGATAAGGTCTAAAATCGCAATAAAGGGTGTACTTGCAAAATTCGCGCGCATTATGGAACCTCGTTAGCGATACATGTGACTGTCATTTGATATCCCACCGTCGAATGATGCCGCGTTTACGTGTTCAACTGGATTCCACTCGAAAATAAACATTAGAACACCGAGAATAAGGTCCGTATCCGCCTGTTTGTGTTTTATTGCAGCCACAGATGTAACAATATTGGTTTCCCGCCGAATTTAATTTTGTCTGTCGTTAATCGAGGACGGCAGTAGTGGTCTAAGGGATTATGCCGAATTTTATTAGCAGACATTTTATTGCGGTTATAGTAATGATTTTCGGTTGACAAAAGGATTCGTAATAATACTCGACCCTGTTCCTTCAACAATAGCTCATCAAAATTGGTCATAACCTCAAAATGTTGATTGGAAAATACATTTAGATGTACAGTCATTGTTTTATGTCAGCTTTTGATTCCTGTTACGAAAATCTTAAACGTAGATTAAGAGCTAATTATTTTTTTATTTACATTGTGATTTTATTATGTTGTAGCAATTAATGCCTATTTTAAATTAGATGCCGCCAAGCCTGACTTTTGTCGACCATCCTAAACATTTAATTTTCCCCATTTCCCAAAGCAAACACCGAACTATTGAAAATTGGCTCATAAATTCCCTGTCTGTGTATTTTACATATTCTCTCTATTATAATTACGTTTTCCCTTTTTTAAGGGTATTTCTTGTAAATTGTTTTTCCACCCTTCATATAAGTGGGGGTACTGGACATCTCGTATAAATCATTTTTATGATCCCTTTCACCCTCACACCTTGAATTAGGGGGGTGACTCGCGTTTCTGGCCAAGCGTTACTGGGTGATTTAAAATAGTTTTCCCCAGTAGCCGCCATATTTTTAGGGGTTGAAATTATCCGGTTTGATCCGGTTTATATGTATTTGGACGGATATGTTTGTAGTAGCGTGCAGTATATTGCGGAATATATGAACTACTGCGTACAATATTGCTGCTATGCATTAGCATATACATTTCTTAAGGATAATAATTTAAATTTCAATGAAAAAGTTTATGTTATATTATTTGTGAGTAAGAGATCTTGTTTGTGAACCCCTTTTTGGAAAGTATGATGATTAAGGAAGTGAATATTTGAAGTTTTGTTGAACATTATTTTGATCGGTGTCATTTGCATTGCACATTTAAAACTTGAGATACTGACACCGTACTTATTTTCGACGATAACAAACAGAACATACCCGGGTGGCGACGCATGCTTATGTGAATAGAAAATGCTATCTATTTTCATTTGGCCAAGTAACTCATTCATAATAAACAAACTAGATATACTCAAGATTAAGAATAAAAAACAGGTAATCTAACATTTCCGATTTCCTTGCAAAATCGCCCAGTCTGAGATTGTAATCGGAAACATCGATATTTTCCCAACACTATTACTTCACACGCGAAACTGCAGTTTGCATCGATAAACATCGATTGTATCTTAACTCTAGGGGTGCGCCGTGAAAGGGGTTCAGTGTAATTTCTTATAGCAAAGTTATGCTTCAATGTATTACGTTGTACTAGTATATGCCTTAACTTAGTCCGGTGGTTTAAGAACAGGAACACACTAAGCGGAAAAAACGCCAGACAATTTGGATCATAGTCGGGACCAACGGCTTAACGTACCTTCCGAAGCACGGAATCATCATTCTTACCGGAAAATCAGGTGATTCAAGCCGGCTATGTCCAAACCATAACATTAATTGTATACAAATTACATTTTACTTCTGACGTCCAGGAGTAATTGAATGAGAATCCATTTTCGATATAAACTCTTCATTATTTGCAGTTGTGATTGTGGAAGGTTTAAATGTGTTAATTAATTATATTTTAAATTCATATTACATTTGGGAATGAAAATTGGCAGCTTTAAAATAATCCCTATAATATTGAAATTTGTAAGAACTTTTTATATTGGTGTCATTGTAAACTACGAAACTCGCAACCTTACAAATTTATATATACAGGGTGGTCCAAAATCAGTACACATAGTTTCCTAGAAGTTGCCACCGAATTGTGATAGATAGTAGCACTCGTTGCATTTGGTACTCGTTGGCCCATTTATACAGGGTGAACCAAAATTAGGGCATTTTTTTTTGTGTTACTGATTGGCCCATTTATACAGTGTGTTACAAAAACGAAAAATACCTATTGATACTGGTATCAAAGAAGGACCGCATCGACAAACACTCTGGGGACGGGCGTTGCTCTCAAAACAGCCAGAAAACAACATTCACCGCTCACCGCAAATAAATCCAATTAAACGCTGTCGACACAGCTAATGGACATGCAGTGAAGATATTGAGTAAACAATTACCAGTAACCGTTCTAGGCTAGTGGTACTCGTCTGTAGCTATCCTGCGTGACCTATTGGGCTATTTACATCCTGGTTATTAAATCGAGAAAATCTATGCATGAAGAAATCATTTACTTCTGTTATGTGTATTATTTTTGGCATCGTTGATGTCTATAAGATAGGTACGTTCAATAATGCCTTAGATACCTAATGAATTGGACCTGGTGATTTGAAATGGTCTGGTTTTCTCCAGTGTTACGGAGGTCAGACGGCATTCGCTCCATTGTAAATACCAGGTTTGTCAATTCAGGATCATATTCGCAGCGTTCTCTGGGCTCTGAGGCATGGCCGAGAATGAAACCGGGAGAGGCGCTAGGATGATGATGATGACCTAATTATAGGACCACATGTTTCATTTCTACCTACAGTTCCCTGTATGATAATGTTCTTACTTCATCATCGGAAACTAAAACATTTTCCACCATGATTTTGCCATTAGAAATCCAATACACAGAGTACTCACTGCAATCTGTTACACTGTGAGCTCGTTACGTTCAGAACCATTTGTCCAGGAACGGAACAACCAAGGGACAAAACGAAAAACTGTCGACTCAACGTTCCATAATCAATTTCTGAACGGAACACGGAACAAACCGTTTCTACAGGTTATTATTAGGGTGTTATGATCGTGATTGCTTTTTTTCTCCTTTGTTACTAGGGGAATGGTTTCAACGGAGACCTTACTTGAAGGATTGTTGGATTCTTACTTCTGTTGTTCTCGCCGTTGTTTGGTTAAGGGTGGTCTAATGACTGACTTTTGCCGACCCAGACTTTAATAGTAGCTCCCGTGGGCTCCCAGAGCTTAGTTGGGGCATGGGGATTCTTAAGGCAGGATTCATCTGCGACCCTTGTGCGCTTGTTGAAGTCCATGGGCACCGGTGATCACTAACCATCAGGTCACACGCTTGTTCGTTTATCTCCCTATCACATAAAAATAGTAGGGTGAATAATTGCCTAGTTTTATATCTCAGATACTAGCAACTACAGTAACAACCAGTTGGAACCCCATTCCAAAGATCTTGGTGCATACAATAAGGCATAACATAAAGCCATGATTTCTTGGCTGACTAACCGAAGAAGCATTCAATCTAAGAAGTAAATGACATACCTAATATTGACGTGATTTCTTGTTAGACTCCTTAGTTGCTCGTACCTTTGCTCGTTTATTCTTATCGTTAACAACTCACCATTAACAAAAAGAGAGCAGGTGCAAGACCAGCGTATTAACACCTGACAGCGAGAGGGTGTTTGTTTTCTCCAACTTCCGAAATCCGAACTACAACCAAGAAATTCCTTCCAGAATTTCATCTCAAAAACAATACACCCCTTATTTTGTTGCATATTGTGATGTACGATAAATCTGCGCAAATTAATGGCTGTTCTGACAGATCGCTTGCGTTCAGACGAGTCATACCGGGGAATGAGGTACGGGATTCCTTTTACGATGCGCTGTAGGTATAGGAGAAACGGGAAGTGTTATATGATACTAAGTATGGCTAAAAAAGTATTAGAATTTGTAGCTGTGATCATTGTAACAATTAACTTTAGTGGAGCTTCTATATACCAATAAAACTTTATTTATCTCAAATCTTGCAAATTATATGATACAAAAAAAAATTAAATGAATTGATTAGGACGATTCGCAGTTGAGGCGACTCCAAACTCAAATTATGTTGTAAGAAACTGAGATATTAGAAACACATTCACAATTTCTTATAACAACTTTTTTTATGATTTGGTTTTGTTAGGAACTAGGAACCAACCAGCATCATTTTATTGAGTTACAGAATTGTTCTGATAAAATCTCCAAAAACGAACGTTAAAAAGTCACCATTTTATCCCCCCACAATAATGGCGAATGTAATATTAATCAAAAGTCGGGAGCGATTTAATGTCGCGACAGATAAAAGATAAGCCCTTGTCCTCGCAATAAATTTAACCTTTAAACGTTGGCCAGAGTTAAGCCTCGGCGAGCCGCTGTCATTCGTGTCATATGCCGGTAATTTTTAACGGAATGGCTGTTTTACATTGTAATATGTGATTGTTTTTCCATTAACTGGATGGAAAACTGTTAAAGTAGACACAAGATATGGAACTTGCTTCTTATATGAGTGTTATACGAAGGAAGACAATCCAACCAAATGAAATGTCAAGCTTAGTGTGCAATGCTTAATCCAATGGACATCACTCTTATGCATCAAGTAACATTTCTAGGTTTACTTTTAATTCTGGACTTTCTTCTTTGTTTTGTCTTTATACCGGAGTTCATCCATGTTTTATCGTTCATCATAATGCTTTCGCGATCTAGGGGAGGTCTATCCAGCAGAGAAATAAATAGCCCGATGACAATAAAAAATACTTTAAATACTTTAAATCTAATCTAAATATTTAAGTCTCATTAATTATTATCATTTCTAGAACCCTTTAGGCTGAAGACCTCCTTCAAAGACTGCCATTTATGATGACGATGATGATGATTCTCTATAACCGATTTATTAATGCCAAATTTTCTCCTTCCAGAACCAAGATACGAAACGGCGTACGCATGCGAAGGGAAGACTTTGAAGATCGGCTGTTCCGAGGGGTCGGTGATCCACCTCATCAGAGCCAACTACGGAAGGTTCTCCATCACCATCTGCAACGACCATGGAAACATCGACTGGAGCGTCAACTGCATGTCGACGAGGAGTTTGCGGGTTTTACATAGCAGGTATGTGGGTTTGATGTTTGATTGTTGTTGTTAATGGTGATGATGAAAGATGATGTGGGTGATGAAGATTGATAAAAATTATTTATCATCAATCTTTATCAACACCATCATCATCATTCACCTAATTATTATGTGAATGATGATGATGTGTTCACGTTTGAGAATAAGAATAATAATGATTGAAGTCGTTTTGTAATTCTGGAGTTGCACGTGCGATCTCTGCACATTAAATAAAAATAAGTGCGACCTCTGAGTGAAGATTTAATATTATATATCATAATCGAGTGGCGATAATAAAATTATTGTTCACCACATTATTAAAATGCTGCTACACTAATATTACAAATTAAATTGATGCCCATTGGATCTTTATGGAAATAATGTAGAATCGAGATTAAAAACTTTATACGAGTAGCTACCAAATATATACCCTACTTTTTTTTATTCGTTTTTATGATGTACGTAGGTACAACTTTTTCCTGTCGGTCTAAGCAGGGCATTGACCTCGCCAATTACAAATATTCCAAACATTCGATTTTCAAAATTAATTGACAGTTAGTTTTTTTATTACCAATACCGATCTTAGAAATTACAGTCGAAATGTCCTTGTTAAAATTAAAATCTCAATCTACTTCTATCGGGTCGTCAGAAACGTTATTCCTTTAGAAAAATGTTATTACTTCCATCTTCAAATCAAATAGTATCATCTCTCCAATTAGGTGCGGGTATCATATTACGTAATTATCTCAGAGCAATTAATTATAATACAAATGTTCCTAAGGAAAGAATAATAAATATAAAATTGCCGATCAGATATTATTATGACCGAAGTAATGGCCCCGTCTATATTTAAGCAAGTTAGTTGTAATTAAAAACTTGTTTTGTGTCTTAATTAATTAATCTTTCGAGATAAGCGGCGACTTTTAGTAATCAAATCATGTAGGAATCAATGAATTAGAGGAAACATAGTTTTCTAACTGATAAGACTTGAATTGCATGTACAGTAATTACTTTGTAACTTCCCACGGTAATTATTTTAAAGAGCTAATAGATTCAGTAATATAGGATAAATAATTTAAGATATTTACTAGGTAATCTAGTGTTTAAAACCTAGCATTCTAGATGCTAATAAAGGTACAAAGGCTAATTTGTAACTTACCGCCTCGAAATTTTAGTAGGTACCTAATTTAAATAATGAAGACTAAAATAGCAGTAGATACTTCTACTTACTTGCTTACGCAAAAGTATTGAATAAATAATTGTCAGCCATTTTTTATTAAGTAACTTTAATAGCTATATCACTGATCCGGCTTAAGATTTTGTGATCTTCACATTTTTTATTAATTTCAATAACTATATTACTGGTCCGGTTTTAGCAGTAGTCTTCATAGTTGTCAGAATAATATTTTATGGACTATTAAAATAGACGAGTTTATTAAAGTTAGAGTTTACGGGCTCGTTGGTCTAGTGGTCAGAGACCCTGGCGTCAAAACCGGTGGTTGTGGATTCGAATCCCGCAAGGGGCAAACGTTTTTGTGATGAACATCGGCATTTGTACTCGAGTCGTGAATTCTTGAAAAGTATTTAAGTATGTCTATCCGTTCCCTAGCATCCATAGCACAAGCTTCGAGCTTAGTTTGGGTCTAGGCAAATGGTGTGTTAGTCCAATTAATGTTTTCTTTTTCTCCTGACATTAGTTCTATTGACATGTATAACATAAAATAAGGAAAGATTTGTATGTAACGAATAAACTCCAAAAAAAAAATGGACCAATTTCAAAATTCTTTTCCCATTGAAAGCTACATTATCACTAAGTAACATTGGCTACATTAAATACTATTTTGTACAATTTCGTCTACTCGTGCGAAGCCTGGCCGGGCCGCTAGTTTCAACTATAACTTTATTTCTAACGTTAGAACGGTGAGGCCGTATCAATTTGTCCGTCGCTCGGGCAGCTCCCGCGCAATTTATTGCCAATCTCGCGACTAACACGATAAACATTCGCTGTAGCGAATATTTAATTTTGGGCAATTTTCGACGATCCCCGCCCGGGTGACGGTTATATGTTTACGGTTGTTGAGGTGGGGCACAGTGGAGGGGATGACAGTGAGGTAGTTTGGAGAGACGAGTTCTTCTAACATGCTCTTTGGAAAGCACATGGAAAATAATTCATTTCTAGCGGCAGCCCGCGACTTCGCCCGCGTGGTTTCGGTTCCTGGACACATAGTGTTATGCACAAAAGCTTAAAGACTTCCACGATCAATGGACCAACATAAAATAATTCTAACCAGTAGATCATGAGATAATCGCGTTGAAACAAAATCTTCATTAATTAGTATAGATTTTATACCTCGGTCATGTTTCATACCACAATACATTGATCTCATCTCATGGTTGGGGAAGTTAGATCAGTTAGATCACTACATAGTATAAAACAAAGTCGCTTTTTCTGTCATGTTGTCCCTATGAACGCTTAAATCTTTAAAACTACGCAACGGATTTTGATGCGGTTTTTTTTAATAGATAGAGTAACTCATGAGGAAGGTTTTTATGTATAAATAGTGGACAAGTACCACGGGCGAAGCCGGGGCGGGCCGCTAGTAATAATATAATTTAAAAATTTAGGCATTCACGTCATAATTCATTACGCATTTAAAATCAGAGTTAGCCTTTACTCATTTAACACTGTTATGTTTGTGCAAGAGTTCCTTACTGTCATTCCTTTCATAACATTCTTAATAGCGCGAGCCGACTCGAGCGAAAACCTTTATAACAAGATTTAACCGTCGATTGCGTCGCAAAAAAACATGCAAATTGATATGTCTTTATTATTAACTGTTACATTTCTGTCCACAGATGCAGTATGCATCAAAACTGCAGTATATTGGCGAGTACGAATGTCTTCGGTGACCCATGTCCGAATACTTTGAAGTACCTTGAAGCACATTACCAGTGTGTACCAGGTAAGATCTATTTTGTATACCTACTACATATTAGGAGCTCGATAGCGTAGTGGTAAGCACGCTCTGGCTCTGGAAGTTAAGCAACTTTCGCAGAGGACAGTCATCGGATGAGTGACGCTATATTTATTATTGGAGTTCGATGGCGCAGTGGTTCGCACGCTAGGCCTGCGATTGCAAAGTTAAGGAACTTTCGCCGTTGCCAGTCATCGGATGGTTGACCGAAAAATTTCATCTTTATTTCCTCCGTGCTTCGGAACGCACGTTAAGTCGTTGCGCTTGATCTTTCTACGGTCGTGTCAGATTGCTGTCCCACCGAATTATGAGAGTGAGGAAATAAGGAGTGCACCTGTGCTTGCGCACTCACTTGTGCACTATAATATCCTGCGTACCTTGCCCATCGTAAGATCGGCCGCCATGGTCGAAAAACTGCCTAATGGGGATTCTCTATTGGAAAGTTTATTTAACAGACAGATAAAAATCTCTTTAGTTAATGATGTATTTACTTTATTAGTATAGATAAATTGCCAAACATAGTTGTAATCAACACCCCCATTCTCCTCTTTCCAGCATCAACAACAAGTACAACAAACCGGCCATCCCCGCCCTGGCTGATCACATCCCAGCCCACAGTCTGGAGGTCTACCGCCGCCCCTGCCCCGAAGAACCCAGTCCAAGTCCAACAGGGGGAGAGGAAGAAGCCGACTGTGATCACTCCACCGACCTTCAGGCCGCATATCACTCTCCCTCCAGAGGTGAAGCTGGGTGATATTGGCACTAAGGTAGATGATGCACTTGGTTTGAGCTTTGCACGCTTACTTACTTAAAGTTTGAATATTGCTATGCTTCCGACGCCTTGATAGTCGAGTACGGCTCGATGGTCTAGTGGTTTTAGGACTAGGCTGTGATCTCGAGAGCCTAGGTTCGATTCCCGGGATGGGCAAAATTTGAGTTGATTTTGCTCAACATAGCCCGAATTTGTGACAAACTTTGGAGCTAACCTGCATTCAGCATTGATCAGTGACGGCTGTTTGATTGATTGATTGATTGATTGATTGAAGCACTTCTAGTTTAAATCTAGAACTGTTTACATTTTGGCAATTTACAAAATTGTGAGTCGAGTTATGATAGTTAGGAGACATCACGCTAAAGAAAGAACGCTAAAATATTATTTTGAACAAACAATGTTTTGAACGACAGGATCAATTTTCTTCTTCTCAATAAGCAAACATCTTCTTCTTGGCATATTGTTTCCAAAGACTTAATTATACCATTGCTTTCAGAAGACGACAACTCGACAACCAGACTCTTCGTCAGAAAGAGATCCGCCGCAAACTCCTAGGGAAAACCTACCAGAGGTCAAAGAAGATTCTCCTAAAGCAGTAGAAGTAGACCAAAGCCCGAGAAATGATAAACCTAACAAAGAAGAAGAGAGTGGTAAGTTATTTGGAAAGTTTTTGAAACAGACATTGTTAATATTTTGTTGATTATTCAGTTTACTGAAATGATATCCGATTGGGACCAAATTCGACCTTATACGGTCGCGACTCCGTCCGCGTGGATTTCGATTTCCAATATCCTATGTGTTATTCTGATGTATAAGCTATATTGTGGTAAAGTTTCATTCAAATCCATTCAATAATTTTTAGGGTTCCGTAGCCAAAATGGCAAAAAAACGGAACCCTTATAGATTCGTCATGTCTGTCTGTCTGTCTGTCTGTCTGTCTGTCTGTCTGTCTGTCCGCCAGTCTGTCACAGCCACTTTTTTCCGAAACTATAAGTACTATACTATTGAAACTTGGTGAGTAGATGTATTCTGTAAACCGCAACAAGGTTTTCACACGAAAATAGAAAAAAAAAAAAATGGGGGGTCCCCATAGTTAGAACTGAAACTGAAAATATTTTTTTTCATTGAACATATACGTGTGGGGTATCTATGAATAGGTCTTTAAAAATTATATTGAGGTTTCTAAGCTCATTTTATTCTTAAGTGAATACTTTGCGGGACAGACTCTTCCAAAGTGGAAAAAAGTGTGTCCCCCCCCTCTAACTTCTAAAGTAAGAGGATGATAAATCTGAAATAAATATATAATGTACATTACCATAAAAACTACCAACGAAAATTGGTTCGAACGAAATCTATTCAGTAGTTTTTTTAATACGTCAAAAATAGAATTTGTACGGAACCCTCAGTGCGGGAGTCCGACTCGCACTTGGCCAATTTTTACTTGAAAGAGTAACAAACATCCATACATACAAACTTTCGCCTTTATAATAGTAGTAGGACTAGAACCAGTATTTCGTGACATTCGCACGTTCAAACAAAAAAACAAACTCTTTAGCTTTATTATATTTATGAAACTCTTTAATTGTTAGCCTATGGTAAATAGAAATAAAATAAATAACCTACCCTAGGAAACAGCTTACTCATTGAAATACTTACAGAAAAGCGATGAAGAAACAAAAACTGTTTTCCTACTGTTAAATGGTTTTTTCCATCACCCCTCAATAAGCCGTCAGATTAACGAAAAAGAAGGAACAAGAGAAAAAATAATCGATTCTTAGCATGTTAACGTCCTCTAGCTGTGGAAAGTACACTACTTATAAATGCGAATCTAACTTTTTTTCTGTCTGACTGTTACGCTTTCCCACTTGAACCGATCCACCGATTTGATGAAATTTGGCACAGACATGACAGACAATCTTTAGACCCTGAGAAAGAACTTGAGCTAACTTTTATTGCAAAAAAAGGGTTCTGAAATCCACGCGGACCAAGTCGCGGGCGGCCGCTAATGATATACTAAAAATAATAATTCATAGACAGTGGTTTTCATATTGGCATTTTAAGATCCAAATCTAAATCCTTCTTTATTATTTCCGTTTTAGATAAAACTGTAGTGTAACAGAAAAAATATGTTGAATGCCTAAGGCACTTTAAGATCCAACTCTAAATATTTCCCTTTTAGATAAAACTGAAGTAACAGAAAAAACATTCCTAAACGCCTTCTTTCCTTTTTACAGCGATTACAGAAGAAACAATGCAGTGGCCAGTGAAAGATGAAGACTCGGAATCTTCACCACCAGTGCAAGAACCACCGAAGGAGATCAGACCTGAAGATACCGATGACGAGTTTGAGAAAGCATTCTGTGAGTATTCGTAACTTGCTGCACTATGTTTCTTTTATTAAATGGTATGTTCAGAGCTCAATAGGATTTCAATAAAAAAGGATTACTTGCTACACGCTATCGCTGTGCCAAGGATAGTAGATTTCATATTCACTCTTAAGTCTAACAGATATAAAAGTGTCTTTAAAATTTCAAAATGCATGCTAATCTTCTACAAATACATATGGACATCTATTATTTAAAAATCTATTAGAACAACTTTTCTGTTTAACAGTTGTTCTAATTAGGCCATTAAGAATAAGTTAGTAAAGAAATAAATATGCGTTTTTCAGTCATTTGCCCATTATAGCATATGTAGATACTACCTCCTCATCTTCATGAAAAGTTGTACTCTCTTCTAAAAGTACGGCAACGCACTTGTTACTCCATGGGCATCCATGGGCGGCGCTAATTGCGACCACGCCTTTGAAAAAAAAAAAATTGTTGTGCATATCAGTTGCTCTAACAGGAATTTAAAACGACACGGCCACAAAAAAAAGAAATATTTTGCTATGGTAAAGTATCTTAATTTTTAACATCATTTAATAATTCCGTTTTATTTCAGCAACCAACCCAACCCCTCTCGGAAGGAGGGCGTTCTGTCCCCAAGTGACAGCTAGAGGTTTGGACTGGAACTGGACTTTGGCTGGTTCATACGCTCTCCAACCGTGCCCAGGTGGCGCTACTGGGCTCGCTAGGTGGAAGTAAGTTATCATTATCTTTGTCTTACCTAAATGTATTTTTTGTAAAACTCCCTGCCTGTTATTTCTTACTGTTTACTGTTTTAAGTAGCTGGCCGTGATCCTGGGTTCGATTTCCCGGTCGAGGAAAATTCTGGGTATTTTTAACACAGCTGGGTTTTGATATAATCAGACGTGATGATAAAGTCATTTTTACATTTTTGTAAAAATAACATGATTTCAAAATGAGGAAGATTTTTTCTCTGCATCGGGTACGCTGTTACTTAACTTCACTTTAATAAATTATTATACTCAAATTCATTGCTATTTTCCTCCGTACTATTTATTGTAAAAGAAATAAAGTATCTCCTATTACTCGTACCGCTTACAGATATTCAATATTCATTTACTTGTATTTTTTCAATGTTATTATTACTTTCACGTAAGCAAGAAAACTTCTCCCTAACATCCTTCAACTCCTTACTTCCAGGTGCACACTCTCATCTCACCACTTCACTGAAGAAGACCGCCGGTCGCCCAGGAGACGCGGTTCCGGCCTGCAGTCTGGAGAGAACTATCATGACTTAGGTCTAGACCAGCCCAATGAGAGGCAGCTGCAGCTGATCAGGAGATTGGGGTCCGAGGCGTTGCTGAAAGGTATGTTTTGTTATTCATCATCATCACCCTATAAAATAGCAGAAATTATGTAAACAAAGAAGCAGAAGTGAAAACATAATTCCATAGTTATAAAATGGAAGTATTTTCCAGAACTTGATCCTTCTCGGCTTTTCAATTTCTTCTATATTGACATGACTTTCATATTTGGTCGTTTCAAATTATTTATTATTAGGTCTTTAAATGTGCAAACTTTAGACGTTAATAAGTATTTGATTAATGAATTTATACATGAACCGTAAACATTGTTTTTGATAGGTCGGGAAGGTGATTCTCCTGAGCATCTGATCGACTATCGAGGCGGTTCCAGCCTTCCTGACGCACAAGCTTCTAGTCAAAACCCAACCTCGGATTACGCTTATCGTAAGTATTTAAACTTTTTTCTCCTATCGTGAACTTTTACTAAAGAGATTATATGAACCACCACCTTACATAAGACCTCCGTGAAATAGCATAGTTACTGTTGTGCATTGTTTCTGCTGGTGAGTAAGGTCGCTAGAGCTTAGTTGGGGAGGGTATGGGGTCTTAAAGTAAGGCTACGCATCTGCGATTCTTCGTTGATGTCCATGGGCGGATGTGATTGCTTACCATCAGGCGACCCGCTAGCACGTTTGCCGCATCTGCCATTAAGAAAAATGGTCCAAGAAATCCGCGAAAAATTGCTTCTTTCTACTAATAAACCTTAATTGATGCGATTTTTTTTATTTATTTATTTATTTATTAAAGGAAGACCAAGATTTATAAAAGCTTATCTATGTTTACATAATGGTAATTGCACAAATCACTTACAGGTCCTCACAAATAGATGTAAAATAGATATTAAAAACACTGTCCGTCAAATATAAATATATAGGGTGATTGACAATACGACACTTAATACTTTAGCTAATAACTTACTTACTATAACACCACAGTAGTTAATGATACATCTGCTTGCCAAGCAACTTATTCCCAGGTAGCGCAGGATATCTGCACACCTACGAACAAGCTACCTGGTTGATTCGAAGAAGCGCCTACCTAGTAGCCGTCTCACCGTCGGTATGCTCGTATGGAAAAGATCTAAATCGAGTTCTTTGGTGAGCTTGTTATACCTATCGCATACACGCCAGAGATAACTATTCTGCCTATAATTAGTTGTCGCCTTCTGAAGGGAGAACAATGGGTTATATCTCGTGGGTTTGGTCGGGGTCCTAAAACATAGTTTGCTCAGGAGTAATGAGGAGTCTGATTTATTGGATACTAATCCGAACAGGTATGTGATATCAGCTATCTCACGCCTCAGCTCCAGGGGGAGTAAGTGATGTTTTTTACACAAATGTAGGTAATCAGTGGATCTGTACCTATCTTTTAAGCGAAAACATAGAAATTTAATAAACTTCCTTTGGATATTCTCTAGACGAGATACGTATTTCATCCAATATCGTGTATTTAAAACCATTTTATTCACTTATCAACATACTAATAATTATGGTTTTTTTGAAGCGGACGCAATCCCCGAATGGTTCGGGTCAACGCCAGACCTCAGCGAGTGTCGGTCAGTATGGCTGAACAGCTTGGAAGCCAGGGTTAGGGAAGGAGAGTCACTTCTCAGCATCAGCAATGACTTGGCACAGGTGAGTTTTAATCCTCAATGTTTCTTACGGAAAACAAATCTTTTTTTAACCTTGTTTAAATGTCAAAAATACAATAAATCGTGAGAAGCTCAATAGTAACTGAGGCAAAAAGATTTGTACTTTCATAATTTACCTACTTTTTTAGCTTGGTTATTGATTTGAGTTAATTTAATGCAGAAAGGAGAAATCCGTTTCTCATACAAACGGGGGCCTGGATGTGCACGGCTACAAATTGGTCACCGATTAGAACACTTCAAAAGATTACATTTGCCCAATTTTAATAGCTGAATACAACGGCCAAATATGTTAAAATCATGCATGAATATTCATTATTATTGCCATATCTATATGGTGTGACATCAAGTGACAGGATTGACATTGACGTATGACGTAAAACCATAATGCACTGATCTATACATAGACAAGATATAGGTCAGTGCCAAAATGGCTCCATTTCAATTGACACTGATCGTTTAATCGATCAATTGTTTGATTTTATTATTATCTTTATTATGAAGACGTAAAAAGTAGATCATTATTAAGATATAACGAATATTACAAATAATAAATGATTGTAGTTTTTCAAAATGTAGCAAAAACACACTGGAACATGATGCATTTAATTTAATCTCCGCTTATCGATTTTCTCTAATCGATTATTTAATCTGTCATGTTATTAGGTGCGTTTTTGAAGACAGTTAAAAATTAAAAAATATAGTGCTATGTCGTTTATAAAGTATGTTTGATAATGTAAAATATATAATTATGCAATTAACTTAAGTTGGCCAAAGCCTATTCCGTTGTTATTTATAGAGGTTAATTAACAAAAATTTACAGTTTTTAGGGTTCCGTAGCCAAAATGGCAAAAAAACGGAACCCTTATAGATTCGTCATGTCTGTCTGTCTGTCTGTCTGTCTGTCTGTCTGTCTGTCTGTCTGTCTGTCTGTCTGTCTGTCCGCCAGTCTGTCACAGCCACTTTTTTCCGAAACTATAAGTACTATACTATTGAAACTTGGTGTGTAGATGTATTCTGTGAACCGCAACAAGGTTTGCACACAAAAATAGAAAAAAAAATAAAAAAATGGGGGGTCCCCATAGTCAGAACTGAAACTGAAAATATTTTTTTTTTATTGAACATATACGTGTGAGGTATCTATGGATAGGTCTTTAAAAATTATATTGAGGTTTCTAAGCTCATTTTTTTCTTAAGTGAATACTTTGCGTGACAGACTCTTCCAAAGTGGAAAAAAGTGTGTCCCCCCCCTCTAACTTCTAAAGTAAGAGGATGATAAATCTGAAATAAATATATAATGTACATTACCATAAAAACTACCAACGAAAATTGGTTCGAACGAAATCTATTCAGTAGTTTTTTTAATAGGTCAAAAATTGAATTTGTACGGAACCCTCAGTGCGGGAGTCCGACTCGCACTTGGCCAATTTTTTTGGTATATAATTTATCCATGCACAATCAAGCCCAAAATGGATCGTCTCCTTTTTGGTGAGGAAAGTAAAGTTAGCATGTTTACTTCTAAAATTGTTAATAAACTGTAGTTATTAAATAGTATAAGGTCATAATGTCAAAGTAGCTCCTAACTTGTTAAATAAAGATTTTATATGTACCAAAATACTTAATGGGTGGCTCTCATCTTTGAAGTAAATAAAGTTATATCAATGTTTTTTTTTGGAACATTATGGTCATGAACAAATCTTATCTCTGTAATCAGACCATTACGTCCTTTGATCCACAAACATCTAAAACGTATTTAACCAAACAATTATTCCAGGTTACATCCTCAAAAACCCTCTACGGCGGAGACATGATGACCACAACCATGATAATGAAGAAACTAGCCCAGAGGATGTCTCATAACGTGCAGACCTTCCCCGACCCTCGACAGAGGGAAGCTTTCGTCACTGATATGCTGCTTGGAGTTATAAAGACTGGTGAGTGGATTTAAGAACTCCATAACATTTTAGACTTTCGCGTTGCATTATGACACTAGTATTATTTAACGGGACTTAACGCGATATTAATTATGTAGTATATGTCGCAAGAGTCCGCTTGCGACCACGGCTGTTGTAACGCAGCCGAAACGTCAAGCAGTAAGTAGTATACATATACTACATAATTAATATCGCGTTAAGTCCCGTTGAATAATAGTAGCTTATGAACTATTTTCTCGAAAAAAGTTTTCACGTGCAAAACAATTAACTAAGTGAATCAAATTGCTGAATAACTTATTTCATTTTACTTCTTCATCATCATTCTAACGCCCCTCCTGGTTGCTTCCTCGGCCATTGGGTTGGAGCCCAGGGTACGCGACTATGATCCTGAATGGAACAGGCTGGTTATTACAAAATAGCATTCATTAACGCCTCGATGTAGTTTAGTGGATTAAGAAGGTCGTGGCTTCGAGGTCCTGGGTTCGATTCCCGGGTCGGGCAAAATTTAAGTATTTTTTTTAACACAGCTCGGGTTTGTGATCGCCAACCCGCGTTTGGCAAGCGTGGTGGTTAAGCCAAAACCTATATTTGTAACGAAAACATGATTTCAAATGGTCGAGGCCTTTGCCCTGCAGTGGGACATTCATAGGCTCATACTACTAGCATTCATTATTATGTAACCTACTAAAAATGACACCAAATAGTTTGGCTCTGTTTTCTTTTATCGATGTAAATTTAATCATACTCCCTTTTCTCCACCCAGGATCGAATCTTCTAGAAGAAAGCCAGCGAGCGTCGTGGGCTGACCTCAGTCCCGACGCACAGAACAGAGCAGCTAGCGCCCTCTTGACTCAATTGGAAGAAAACGCATTTCTACTAGCCGACGCTGTCACTAAGGAGAAGACTATCCTGCAAGTTGTTAAGAACATCTGTAAGTATTCATCTAATTCAAAAAATATTATTCAGATTAAAGCTTGTAAATTGCTGTAGTTACACTTAAATAGGAAAAGTAAACTAAAAACTATTCAGTTGAAAATTTATTTTAATTTTATTATTGCTGTATCTTATGTGGGTAGTCCTTAAATATTAATATTAATTTTGTGCATGATACTAAGTTAAACTGTTTATAAGATAAATAAGTAAAACTGTGCAAGAAAATAAAACATTTTAAGTAAAATATTTAAAATCAAATAACGGTTCTTACAAAAGAACCTTGTTTCAGTTATATGACAAAATCGAATCAGTTCGAAAAAATACTGTTGCGGACTTATAATTTAAACAACGATAATTTAATAATGTTTATCTTTGTCAACAGGCCTCTCCGTAAGGGTTTTAGAAGTGAAGAACGTAGAAGATGAGACATTCCCCTCACCCATCACACAGGACCAGTGGAAGGCTTCCGAGGACACCATTACAATACCCAAGGCTGCGTTACTTGGTAAGTATTTTTAGAATTATTATTTACTTCCTAGTCCAAAAAGTGTAGACAAATGCATGGTCTCATTTCAGGGAGTCGGTTAAACACGAAAACTTTAAGATTTTTTAAATTTACAATTCATAAAAATATGTTCAGACGGACTTTAGAACTTTTTTTTTGGAGGAAACGTTTTTAAAGAAATTGCAATAAAAGATTTTTCTATTACGACATGGGCCTTTAATTTCTCGATATAAGTATAAACTTAAATTACAGCTTTGAATAAACATTTGCTAAAAAAATGTCTAAGAAAAACCGTCTGTTTAAATTATTATAAGGCAAATTATGACATGTCTATTAAATTAATCTATCTTTATTTTTCTTCCAGACAACCGTCAAAACGACCTAGTCCGCATCGTCTTCTTCGCGTTTGACCGGCTAGAACAGATTCTACCACCCACCTTCATCAAGAACCCTCAGTATGCCGCCTTCGCAGCCGACCAGGCTCTGTCATCTACCACCAGTATTAACTCGGAGAAGCCGAATTTGACTAGAGTGTTGAATTCTAAGGTAAGTAATTAATTATAGAAAAATAATACTAGTTTGTAAGACATTTTGCAGTGCCCTTACAGGGTTTTTGTTTGTAACAATTTATTTTTAAGACCTTGTAACACAACAAGAACGCAATAAAGGATGTCTCTGGACAAATCTCTTGACATTATTCACACAGCGCCATCTAGCCCCAAACTAAGCATGCTACATGAATATGATTTTGTAAGAAAGGAAATATGATGCCAATAGAAATAGCTAATTCATTTGCATTATGCAGTGGTCTAAGAAAGTGTTCCACTGATATTTTTGATAAAATGCCATATATAAGCAAAATACTTGTAATAATAAGGTTCGTCTCATGAACTTTCTGTGCGAGATTTACCCAGTGGTGTTTGATGCGCAAATGAAGAAACAAAACTATAACAAAGACTCGAAATTGTTTAAATCAAAACGCGGTTTATGGGAAAAAATTGACCGGTTTTCGAAAAATTTTAGGGGTTAAACCGCCAGAATCTTTCAATTTAACGCATTCTGTCGCTCTTGGACAGTGATTTGCGGTCTTTTAGACTGTTATTTCTTGCGTTTGCATATTATTAAAAAAAGAAAACCTATTAACGCCATAATATGCCATCTTCTCCATCAGGTGATATCAGCAAGTCTGGGCAACGGCCGTCACATCCAACTGTCACAGATGGTGCATCTGACCATGAAGCATCTGAAAACCGAGAATGTCTCCAACCCAGCTTGTGTCTTCTGGGATTATACGTTGCAGTAAGTGAAATTACCTATAGAATACCTAACGGTGCCTACTCTATGATTTATTCGCAATAATATGCGTAATGACTCCCAACAAAATGAACAAACTAGCTATATAAGTCCCAATATCACTAAACAACCTCGCTATTTTATCGATCTTGATGTGTACCGTTTGAACGAATGGTTACGTAACAAAATTCAGAATAGTTATTATCATATGGATTTAATTTCTTATTGATTACCATTACATACCGTTACTAATGTACCGTTTACTTACCTATTAAAGCAGGCGAATGACTGGGAAACTAATGGATAAGTCGTCATCAATATTTTGTTTTTATAATCTCCCGACCAAATTAACAAGCAACCATTACACAATAAAACCAAATGAGAGTAACTATAATCGTTAAAACCATTATTTTGTTTCTCCCAGTGACCAGTGGCATCCACCATCGAGGATACGTTCCTTAACTTAAAAACTGTTCTTCCTCAGTGGCTGGTCATCCGAAGGCTGCACAGTGGAGTGGTCAAACTCCACCCACACCGGCTGCGCGTGTTCTCACCTCACCAACTTCGCCATTCTGATGGACGTGCGTGGCGTGAGCCTCGGCGCAAAACACGAGTTAGCTCTACGCCTGCTCACGTTCATAGGGTGCGCCATCTCCGCCGTCGCTCTCTGCGCGGCTATTATAGTCTTCCACTGCTTTAGGAATATGAAGGTTCGTAGACTAATTCTTTTCTAAATATAGACGCCATTTTGTGAACTTGTCACAACTTCAAAATGGCGGCGATCTGTCACTTTTGTAAATGGCGCGCGCTGTTGCTTCTACAAAATGGCGTACTCTGTCACTGCAAAATGGCGTACTCTGTCACTACAAAATGGCGCGCGCTTGCACTTCCTCAAAATAGCGGTCGTGTGTCACATTTCTCACGTCGACGAGATACGAGACGTAGACGAGATGATGGACGTGCGCGGCGTGAGCCTCGGTGCAAAACACGAGTTGGCTCTGCGTCTGCTCACGTTCATAGGATGCGCCATCTCCGCCGTCGCTCTCTGCGCGGCTATTATTGTCTTCCACTGCTTTAGGAATATGAAGGTACCTAGATTACTTCTTTACTTACTACAGACGCCATTTTGTGAACTGTCACAAGTCTACAAAATGGCGGCGAGCTGTCACTTTTCAAAATGGCGTGCGCCGTCACTACAAAATGGCGTACTCTGTCACTACAAAATGGCGTGCGCTGGCCCTACAAAATGGCGAGCGCTGTTGCTTCTACAAAATGGCGGAGGAACTGTCACAATATGGCGCCTGCTGTTGCTTCTACAAAATGGTGGACGTCTCGTCACATCTCTCGCGTCAACGCCATACTGATGGACGTGCGCGGCGTGAGCCTCGGAGCAAGACACGAGCTAGCTCTGCGTCTGCTCACGTTCATAGGATGCGCCATCTCCGCCGTCGCTCTCTGTGCGGCTATTATAGTCTTCCACTGCTTTAGGAATATGAAGGTACGTACACTCATTCTTTACTAACTACAGGCGCCATGTTGTGAGCTGTCATAACTTCAAAATGGCGGCGAGCTGTCACTTCACAAAATGGCGGACTGCTGTCATTATTAAAAATGGCGGACGCATCGTCACCTATCTCGCGTTGAAGCCATATTGATGGACGTGCGCACTTTTAAACTGCTGGAATCGCGGTATAATTTGATAAGCCGTGACCACGCCTGCTGAAAAGTACCCGAAACGTTGTTTATTACTGTGATTTTTTTGAAATTAAACCGTAAAACCGTTTGAAACTAGTTTAATTTTTTGATACACACAGCGCCGTCAAGAACATCAATGCCAACATAACCCCTCATTTAGAGGAACCTTTTTCAAATAGAGAACTGCAACATGCTAATCATAATATTTATTCTTCCAGTCGGACCGTGTGCTGATCCACAAGAACCTCTGCGCATGTCTCCTGATCGCTGAGGTGGTGTTCATGTGGGGCATCGACCAGACCGACAACAGGATCTTATGCGGGATCATAGCCGGTCTCCTGCATTACTTCTTCCTTGCTGCTTTCGCTTGGATGTTTTTAGAAGGTGAGTGTCATTTAAATAGTTCTTTATCAATCATGTTATGTTGCACTGCTGCCATCGTAAAGTTATTGTAAATAAAAACAAAAATATTTTTGCACTCCTTTATGAGATTAAAATGACAGAGGCAAAGAGCAAATGCGGAATTTCATTCATTCTAATGAAATAAGAATCATCGTCTTTCCGTAAGTCGGTAGAAATCCACTTAATGGTATGAGTTCACCGAGACACTTAACCTTGATAAATTGCAGTATGTGTGAAATAACTACGCGTACTCGTATGCCTTCTGGAGTTAACAAAAAGTAAATAAATGTCCTCATACTTGAACTCAGAGTATTAAACTAATTCTCTTGCTTACTGTAACGGAATTTTGAAGCCACCGACAGATTCCCTGAGTTCCATAGAAAGCGGCTAGCGGCCGCCCGCGACTACGTCCGCGTGGATTTCGATTTCCAATAGCCTAAAGCCTTCCTCGTCAAATGGACTATCCAATACAAAAATATTTTTTCAAATCGGTCCAGTAGTTCCTGAGATTAGCGCGTTTAAACAAACAAACAAACAAACTCATCAGCTTTATATATTGGTATAGATTAGTATAGATATAATGTTTGATTGATTATGCAAATCTTTTTAAACCACGCAGCATATAAGTTTCTTCCTATTTTATTGTACCCAACCTTTTACCACACCTACCTTGATCATATCTAGGCATTAATATGTGCTTACCTTATCGTCCCAGGTTTCCACCTCTACGCAATGCTAGTGGAAGTATTCGAGCCAGAGCGTCCCCGTGCTCGCTGGTACTGCGTCTGCGCGTACCTCGCTCCCGCACTGGTGGTGTTCGCCTCCGCCGCTGCCTTCCCTCAGGGCTACGGGACTGAGCACCACTGCTGGCTGTCTACTGATAGGATGTTTGTCATGAGCTTCGTGGGACCGGTCGCTTTGGTGTTATTGGTGAGTGTTTGATGGTCAACGTATGTATAAGTGTGTAAAGACGAAGGCACATAGACTCTGATGGTTCGGCTACGTCGAAAGAATGGCATCAGATCGGGACTTCAAGAGGAAATATCTCGGACAACTGGTCTTTGGCCGCTAGCGAGATGTTGTGAACGCTGACCTGCAAGATACGGAAGCAGGAGATTGGTTAAAAGCTGCTGTTGTTGCTGGTGAGTATTTTAGTTTGATCGGAAGCAGTCAGTCAATAGTGTATGTGTATAGAGACGAAGGCACCTATGTGCACTAGCCGTGGCCAAATCATCGGTGTCTATACTCCGAGACCCGATGATTTCAACAGCATCATAATCATCATCATCATCGGCCTGTTACACTCAGCATAGGTGATCTATATAAGATCATGACGAATAAACAATAATGAAATTTTATTTTCTTTCAGGCAAACTGGATTTGTCTCAGCATGGTGATATACATGATGTGCCATCACTCAACAGTCTCCATCAAGGCTAAAGAGAACTCCAAACTATATAAAATAAGGTAAGATGCCATTTTAATTATGTAAGGTTACCAAAGCAATTATTCCCTGGCTAACTAGTCTTATAGAAGAGATAGAAAATATTTTATGGTTATCTGACAGAAACTCAAAAGAAAAGAGTGAACCAGCTCTAAAGAATTCTACCTAGAATGATATACTAACTGACTGCAGTTAGTATATCATTCTAGGTAGAATTCTGTTGAAAATAATAATCAAAGAACTGTCTTTGATTATTATTTTCAATTAGAATATTGTTGAAAATAATAATCAAAGAACTGTCTTTGATTATTATTTTCAACAATATTCTTTAGTGTCAGTATACGAAGAAAAGCGATAAACAAAAGCATGTATCGTTGAATCGAGAACTTTTAATTCCCCTCTATGCTATAGAGCATAATACTCTAACAAAACCACATCTTTCCAGGGTATGGCTGAACAGTTCCCTGGTCTTGGCCTTCCTCCTCGGCCTGACGTGGACCTTCGGCCTCCTGTATCTGAATGAGCAAACCGTGGGCGTTGCCTACGCTTTTACCATCCTCAATTCGCTGCAGGGACTGTTCATCTTCATATTCCACTGTTTGCAGAATGAGATTGTGAGTATAATTTAGACTTTAAATAAAACGTTGATTTGGTACGTTATAAGTGCAAACTTGGATTGTAATAAAAACACCGATAATGCAAATCTTCGATTTTGAGTGATAATTGTGACACAAGTGATTAATAAGGTTTTATTTTGGGTTCAGACAGTGTTTTTGAAATTATCCTTTTAATTTTTATTATTGAAACAAATGATTTTCAAATTAATAATGTGCTTCAAAATTATTTATGTTTGAAAGAGCATTATTTTACTCATTATTACTTCGCCCTAGCCCTATTCTAGTTAATGATGTTAAATAATAAATATTCTCAAATTTTGAATATGCCCAACAAGCGCCTAGAAATATTGAAACAAGGCTTTGACAGCCTAGTAACTGGTGCATTTTTTATTTCTCAATAAAGACGGCGGACTCTCAGGTGTACATATTATGAGACTAGATTTGTTTTCGAGTTCACCGAGTAAGCTCATAGAATTTGCTATTCACATAGTGGCTACAACAGGGATGTTAACACATATTATAATTAATTTCACAACACTTTTCTTAAAAAAGAAGACGCTTTTTAGCACGTAATGTATTGGTTTGTTTTCGTTTATACGTAAGATTAAATTTTTAATAAATTAAAATTATACAATTAGTTACTCAGTTGACTTTAAAACTAGTGACGTCATAGTGTGCTATTCCCATACAAACTTCATAGTTTGGAATCGTTTTGACAGTTAATAAAAGAAGGTCAAATGACTGGTGGTGGCAACATCCCTACTGCACGATCGCATTAAGTCTTTTCCGGTAATGGTTGCGTATGTATGTTTTTAATAAATAAAAATAATTATTTTATATTATTTAAGTACTTTGAAAAACATCAATGATACTTCCACTTAAACTAACCCCAAACCCTTCAGTTCCAGAAAGAATGCGCCCGCCTCGGCCACCGGCACCGCTGGCTAGCATGCTGCCTGCGCCTCACGCCGCCGCCGCACGCTCCCACCGCCTCCTCATCAAACCACCTCGACACGCGGCAGGGCAGCGTCAAGAGCCGCCGATACCACCAGAACGCCTCCGCCGAAGCAGAGGACGTCGTCGATCCGAGAGATGTGACGGTACGTCCGCCATTTTGTTGTTAGGTGTCCGCCATTTTTGAAATGTGACAGTTGTTATTGCCGCCATTTTTTAATCAAGTGATGTTTTGCAATAAGATGTGACGGTACGTCCGCCATTTTGTTGTTAGGTGTCGGCCATTTGAAAGTGACAGTTGTCCGCCATTTTTGAATCACGTAATGGTTTGCAATTTGTCGTCTATAGCCATTGAAATTAGATGAACTGTCTATGTTGAAATCAGTTAACAATCATTTTAAATGCTTGGTTTGATAAATGTTAAATAATTGGTTAAATCAGCATATAATATGTACGTGGCGTGTATATAAAGTTAAATTCGTTGTTTGGAGACACTTATATTTTGATTGATTGCTAATGAATATACTTTTATATAAACACTCGCAAAGTTGCTGACAGAAATGCAGAGCATTTAAGTGGGATTCATTAATACTAATTGACGTTAATGTACAAATTAACCAACGTTAACACTAAATAATAATTTTAGATGGTTAGGAAACATTGAAGGCATAACCAATAAGTATGAAAGTACCTATGGACTTGAAACATAATTCTGGGATGTTTGTTACCTGAGTATATCTAACAAATTGTGGTGGTGGGATATGTGTATAACTTTGTATAACATTTAATTCAAAGTCACTCTTAAAAGATAAATAAATAAAGTTTAAATTACAACAGAGCACGGCGAGCACATCCGTATCAGCGTCAACGACCAACAACCTCGTCATCAACAACTTGAACGTTGTTGTCAACAACAACAATCATAACAACAACAACGTTATTAACAACGCGGCAGTGGCGTCCCTAGCCGCCGCGGCAGCTGCTCACAGCTACCATTCCCATAGAAACCGTAGGAACTCCCAAGAGAACCAAAGCTTCGGCCCGCCAAGCAATTTCGGGCCTACTCTCAACGCCACAGGGGCGAATTTCCCCCACAACATACCGGAGAGAGAAGCAGCTCCAATGTCCCATCTTAGAAACCCAATGAATGCTGGCAGCGGCAGATACCCTCAAGGCTACAGGCAAAACGTTCAACAAGGTGCGTACGCATAACAGAGATAGGAAAATTAAAATCCACAGATAATAATTTAATTTAAATAAAATTTAAAAAACCACCAGAAACACCACTTTGGCTTTCAATGTTACTAAAAGGCAGCTCAATTGTTTTGTGTTTTGTTTTTAACATTTTGTGTCCGTCACTCTGTGTCACTAACATGACTGTTTTGTTTGTTTTTTTTTAATACGCACTGCGTAAAACGAAACGCACTTTTATTTTTTTGTTCCTCCACGAAGGTTCCGTATTTGAATGTCAAAAATGACAGTTCAAATACTTTGTAATACTTATACGGTAAGTAAGTTCTTTCGTTTATTTTCTTTTCGTAACTAAAAAACTAATGCTTTATATCTAACTTTCTTCCTGCCATATTTTCTTACTAACACATTTCTAGTGGTGTGGTGGTTCTAGATAGCATCCGAATTGTATGAAATACTTCTAACGATGCTTCTAGTATAAGTATAAATTCTCGATAAATATAGTAAACAAAAACAAATCCTATCTCTGAGTAATGCGTATGTCTGTCTGTCCAATGAAATGCATACTATCTGAAAAAAATATACTTTTATACCTTTTTATATGTATTGAGTAAAAAAACACTATTATAAAATTAATTTACCTAAGTTTAAATGACTAACGATTATTAACTTCAAAAGAATAATTCGTTGATTTTGTAAAATCTGATTATAAACGTTATTCACACGTGAAATTGAATAGTCAGCTTTTTGAACTTTATAGTCTACCATAAAAAAACTTCAAATAAGTCGTAGATATGGTATGCATTCATTGGTAACGAAATAGCCTGAACTTTTCCTTCATAGTTATCTACTTATGTAGAAAAATCTTTCTTTATCGATTTCTATAGATTTATTTACAGGTCGTTGGTTCTTTTACAGATACTATTATAATTAATTGATTGTTCTACAGGGTTTTACACATATTATTATACTACGAAACTGCAAAACTTTAAGCATGTGCCATTACTATATTTAGACGAATTCTTCAATCAAAGGTTGTGGTATTTAATAAGCATAATTGTTTTAAAAACTTATGATGCATTATCATGCCGATATAACATTATTATTTCAAAATATGCGTGTCATGCGGTATCTTGATACTGTTATATTTTTAGCTGCATATTATTTTTAGCATACCTACTCCAAAACTTTTTTTTTATGTGCTCATTAAATATGAGATAAGAAGTGAACCAACAGTTATCAAATTTTTAAACAAGGAAACATTTATATCTGAATGGTTTAAAAAAGTCATTACATCAGATTTTCAAGTTATTTCATATTTTTAATTATTATTAAGGATGTTGCTTTAAGGTCAATCGAAAAATCATAACTTCGCCAAAATATTGTTACAGAAAGTTTAAGCCCGTATATTATTTGAAAAATCAAAATTGCATCTTGGTAAATAAATTAAGTATATAGATACGAGACTGACCAAGTAGATATGTTTGTAATAGTAAGAAGTTATATCTCCTATTAATTTATCACAGCGACATATACTATAATGTTTATTCCTATACTATTCCTATTATACGTAAGAACTATATCTAAGTACCTAATGTATTTATCTATGTATATATAAATCTATATTATAACCTACACAGAGCTACAACATTCATCCGGAGTCGGCGCGTTGGAATGTCCGCCCAACCGCTCCAATTTACGTACCGAACGATGAGAGAAACGCCCGCGTGCCTACGCCGCAAAACATACCGCATAGTGCATCTCACACCCAGAGCATTGCATCTATGCACAGCTACAGAAACAATATCGAAGTCCCCAACGATTACCAGAACCTCCGCTCGCGGTCGCCATCTTGTTTCTCTAACAAAATGGCGGCGTCGATTGGCGGGAACGACTGGACGCTTGTGGCTAACGGTGGCGGTATTTGGAAGGTGAGGGGAGGGCTTAGTGTGCTAGTATAAAGGTTTTAGTTGTTGCTATGGTAAGATCTCTTTGGCTTCATGCTTTTTGTAAATGGCTAGCGAAAATAGCAGTGTTCCTTAGTTGATCATCATTCATTTTAAAACTGTAACAATGGTTATTCATTCATATATAATTTTGACATATTTCACTGTTTTTATCCCGCTCATGCCACATGTTAATCATTCAACTAAAAAAAAGTTTCAATGTTCTATCTGCAAACATCGGAAGTATTAAAACTGCTTGTTTGATTTTTAGCATTAGGTTTACACATTAATTTCCTTTAATGTTTTCTTTGTTTCTTCGCTATGGCTTTGTCACATATTTAAAACTTTATCAATAAAGATTATTAATGACAATGAAACACAAACAGGATTTTAATACACACATTAACATGTTTTTGATTCGCACTAGTTAGACAATAATTTTGTACATCATTTATTTAATATGTTTGATCTTAATTACCTATATTTGAAGAATATTTAATTAAAGGTAGATTGAGATAGAAATTGTTTATCATAGACAATAATTAGTTTATGAGATCTTACCACAGCGTATCCACTTTTCGCATGATACCTAACCATAGATCATTGCATGATTCATCCAAATTCACTAAATTGTACATACATGCCCTGCCCACCTCCTTCTTTAACACTCCATAGACAACTAGCATAGACTAAAGAAGCACGCAGATACGCACTTTTTAATCTTTAGTATATAAAAATTAGGTGTCTTTTTAAATCTCTTTAAACATGTCCTTAGTTCGTAAGTCATTCTTGTTAATTATAAGTATATGGTACCTTCTGAAGAATTCTTCCACTCGTGACAACATTGAAAACGACTTAAAATTAATCTAATTGTAGGAATGCTTTTACCACATTAAATATATAAATATTCTAAGCAATCCCTGAGCTATCAAAGTATTCCCGCCTACACAATTCTACATGAAAATTGAATAATGTTTTGAACCTTACTGGAGATGCCATCTAGTTCACTTACACTCTAGCTCCACTTACACAGTTATTATAAACATAATGTATAAACAATTATTAATTATGTATTTCTGTATATAATATGTAATGTATTTAGATATCCTAGAAGAGAAGACTGACGCGATTGTTAGCATTTTATTCTGGCTGGCTTTTAGCTGAGCATTTGAGCTGTCTTTTACGTCTGTAATCAGTATCTCATGAACATCAATTTTAACTGGCGTACATTAACAGTTATTATAACTTGAATTTCATTCATGCATTTATTATACTCTGTTGTGCTGTTAGTGAATCACTCCAATGATTGTGTAGCAACTTCCCCCCCCCCCCTGTTTCGTCTTTCTTTATAAATCTGCCCTTACTGTTAGGAATACTTGGAAAAAAATTCCAAACTTCCCTATCAGTAGGAACAGGTTGTTAAGGAAAAGATGGAACATGGGTTTTCCACGAAATATTAACGCCTTAATCTGTTCACAGAACACTTCTTCTAAGCACCACCCGGGGAACGCCGCGACTCTGCCGCACCACGACACGCTGTCTCGCCAGATGGCGCAGCAGAACCACATCCACAGCCCTTACAACGAGTGCGACCTCCCTCTAGCTCCCGGGTCCCCCCGCCACGCCATCAAGGACGAGGAAAGCCCCTTACACCACCAGGGGTACAACACCACTCGTAGTTACAACCACGACTTCAGAAACCCCCACGTCTACATGCCTCAACACTCCCCGGGGAGCCAGGAGATGATCTTCCGCAAACACTACAAGGATGAGAACAGACGCAAGCATCACCATCATCATGGAAGCCAGAACGTCAACCATACGTACTCGGAAATCGGGTCGCAGCAAGGGCGGATGTACCGGCGTGGTTCGGAACAGGAGTTTCGGGTGATACAAGACGACCCAGTCTACGAAGAAATAGAAAGGAACGAGACTCTTATGTCTGATATGTCCGACGACAATTCCGGCCCGGACAACTGCAGGCAGAACCAGCACCATGGTTCGTCCAGCTCCAAGTTCTTCGGCGACCACCGTCCGCTCATCTCCTACAGCCCGGGAGAGAGGCATCACCTTGAGGAACACTATGGGAAGTACGGGAAGTGGGACACCCTCGAGCGCTACGACCCGAGGCATTACGAGAGCGGCAGACTGATGCACCCGTACCACCAACCTCAGGAGAACAACATGAGGGCTTTGGCAGCTGTTCTTAATGGAGAGAACAATGTGGTCTGCCACCTGGAACCGCACAACTCCTACGACGTGTACCAACCGCAGAGTGGCAATCCAAGGACTGTATCCCAACCCAGTTTTTAAATCAGTGAATCAATGTGATCGCGAGCTCCGATGCTCCAGTTTTTATATTAATTTTCAGTGTTAGTGACTTGTAAAGGAAAGGTGTACAGAATAGCTAATGAGTTTTTCTATGGACGTAGTCATAGTTGTCATAGTGACACGATAAGTGATAGCGGTTATGTAGACACTTGCCATAATATGGACTTTAAATAACATATTATATTTATAGCATAGTTATAACGTAATTTACATCACTTTTCCACTGTGATCCTACTTAAATATAAACGCTCAAGTTTCAGTGTTGCGACCACTTTCGTTTTGAGGTGAAGGATCTTGCAGACGCGCTAGAGATTTGGGGAACCATGTAAGGATTTCGTGAGATTTTTGACTCGGGAACATTATGTCAGTAGTATTTTTGCCAAGCAGGTAAAATTAAGTGTACCAACATTTTCAGCGATGCTTTCTGCTGCGAATTGACTTCTATTATTGTACCAGCCAAAGTAAAATGTATTTGCCTGAATTTATTATTGCGACTAGCATAATCAATAATAAATTTTACATTGACAAAAAATAAATAATTCCAGATTCGTTTATTCAAATATTTGACGGGACAAATTCAAAATGCTCGTATATTGCCCTTTCTTAAATGTATTTTTTTTTTCGAAAATGGCCGTTTTATTATGTACATTGTACATACTGTACTTTTTTTTTATCGATCGTAATCGTTACGTGGTTTAAAAGATTTCGAAGACACGAATGCAAGAACCTATTGTGTGTCCAAAAATTGACGGAACTTATAGTTAATATTAAACGAGAATATTTTCAATCGGTCTGTTATCTTGTTAAATGACTACATTAAATAAAAAATCATGTCAATAAATATTTTAACTTTAAAATAAAATGTAACATTTTGCCATGTCCCATGGATTTTTGGACGGACAAAACGGCGGATTTGTATATAACTAGCGATTAGTACTAGACTTTTAGTACTTCCAATGTGTCCTTACTACTCTCTATCGACCTTTCCTTTGAAATCATGGCATTTCCTCATTACTTGCATTTTCTCTTGTAGATATAAAAATCTGTGATGTTTCATTTTATGCTTTAGATTAAGTTTGCTTAGGCATTTTTTTTAATAAAAAATACTACACTGCCATACCAACTTTTGCGGTGCAAACATGGCAACACTGACCATAATTTCTACCAACAAAAATAACCATTTCATATATTTATTGAGATAAGATAATCTTTGATACCAATGTATTCAATTTAAAATAGCAGCAAGGAATAAATTTTAATAAATATGGATGTGACTCCATTTGAACTCATTTTATTATTACAATTTTAAACATAGATAAGATCTACAAGGTTACAAAAATGCAGTGCTGCCATGTTAAACCGACAATTTCGTACGATAAATGTCTTTTACACGTATTTTACAGTGGCAACATTATACAGCTAATTTAAGTTTTTGATAGTGCAGCTTTTTAGATCATTACGTTTTTTTTGTAAAAGTTTCGGAAAAAATCCATCCAACCTATTATAGACTGACACTCCTTAATGTTGTGCACTTCCTGTATATTAGAAACTTAGTGTTTAAAAACTTAATTACTTAAAAATAACAAAAAATATATTGTTTCCACAACATGATAATATACTGATGTTTTAAACTTGCTGCCTGTGAAGAAATTATGGATTCCGTTGTAATAATGGATCTGCAAATGTGTGACGCACCCCTTCCGTCTGTTGTACGATAATACTTCGACATAGCAGTTTGTGTAAGAATAAGCCGCTACATGCGTTCTAACTCTAAATAGTTCTTTTATTGCAAACCAGGCAGCAAGTATTTTATCAAGTATAATAGTAGGTTTAATTTTATTAATGCCATGAATAAACTGTTGTTTTGCCGTACGGTTAAGGAATTGTTTGTCGAGAATTGATAAAAAAATACAGTACAATTTAAATCATTCTTTTTCATGTATATTTTGGATCGACTAAGCAATATATTAGACTGAAGTATTTGATAAATTTCCGGCGTTCGAATAAGGTAATTTTTAAAGATATTAATTTTAGCACTGCCGAAATTTATAAAATACTTTTTTAATGGGAAAAAATCTGATAAAAATGTGGGAAAATCTTATTTTTTGTAATTCGGTATACTAGTCCATCTATTTTTCCCACTGTCTAAATATAGTAAATGTACATTGTGTCCTGTGTATTTCTGTTATATATATTTTTTGTTTTGATTGTATTTTAACAACGTTGACAAGTATATTAATGTAAAGTAGGACAAACAAAATGTGTAAATAATTTAAAGTTTATATAAATAAAGAGTGGCTGTTCTGAGAGAATGACCACAAACTAAGACAATGTATTTTACTCAATTCCTCTAGTTTAATAAGGAATTTGTACCCATTATACATAGTAGAATAATAGGGACATATCGAATCGAAATAAAAAAATGCGATCTTAAATTTAACTATTATACCGGATAGCAACCATGTCCATTTAACAATTTCTTTTTCTTTTTCTTTTAATATAACCATGTGAAAGTAAATATTATAAACAAGGGGTAAATTTCGGGAGGTGAATAGAATGTTCATAAATAGTTTGATAAAGATATATTTCCATTTAAAAAGACTTTACATACACATCAACAGCCTATCGCAGTCCACTGCTGGACATAGGCCTCTCCTAGGGCTCTCCACTCAGCCCGATCCTCAGAGACTCGCATCCAGCTCCTGCCAGCCATCTTGTGCAGATCGTCACTCCACCTGGCCTGAGGGCGTCCTACACTGCGCTTTTTGGGACTCTTGGTAAAACGCGGTATCCACTCCGGAACTCGTTTACCCCAACGGTTGTCGGCTCTGCGGCTTATATGGCCAGCCCATTGCTACTTCAGCTTGCTAATCCGGTGAGCTATGTCGATGACTTTAGCTCTGCCGGATCGCATCATTTCGAATGCGCTCTCGCAGAGAAACGCCGAGCATAGCTCTTTCCATAGCCCGCTGAGCGACTTTAAACTTGTAAACCAGCCGTGCCGTAAGTGGCCACGTTTCAGCTCCATAAGTCATGACGGTTAGGACGCACTGATTAAAGACTTTTGGCATAAGGCATTGTGGAACTATTGGTCCGATTTGAAAAAATATTTTTGTGTTGGATAATCCATATTATGACGAGGAAGGCTTTGGGCTATAGTATAACCGAAATCCATGAGGGCGTAGTCGCGCGCGGCCTTTAGTAAATAATAAATAAGAATAAAGCTAAATACTTTATGGGTGCTTAAAAACTTAAGGTTAGGACGACATGGCGATAGCAACAGGAGGCCTATATCCAGCAGTGGCCTACGATGGGCTGATCATGAGTGCCTAACAGAAAAACCCAAAATAACAATAGTTTCGCACAGAGGAACAAAACTTTTAAAAAATTGGTACCAATTTCGTTTGGGAATATTTTATTAAATAAAATTTTATAAAACTGCAAATATCTCGAAAACTATGCGTCGTACGTAAAATCTGATGACATTTTTGATCCCCTTTTAGGAAAACCCATTAGATATTTTAGACCTATCCGATGACCTCACCCAAAAAGGTCAAGGACGAGGTTAACTTTTTTTTTCTGCAATAAAAATCAATTCAGTTTCGGTGACAACTTTGCATTAAAATTTGCTAGAAATGCCCTGAATGACGGACGCCAGAAAACTGTAGCATTATTATTATTTTGTTTGACGTAGCGTACGTTTCAACATGCGTGTGGATGACATTATTGATGAGCAGGTGTGTCGAACATGGAGTAGAAAGTAAACTCAATAAATAAATGAAAATAAAGCTAGATTAAATACTATGTATATGGGTACTAAAAAATCCAAGGTTGGGACGACCATAGAGATGGTCAGAAGTGGCCTACGATAGGCTGATCATGAGTGCCTAACAGAAAAACTCAAAATAACAACAGTTTCGCAACGAGGAACGAAACTTTTGAAAAATTGGTACCAATTTCGTTTGGGAATATTTTATAAAAAAAAAGTTATAAAACTGCAAATATCTCGAAAACTATGCGTCGTACGTAAAATCTGACGACATTTTTGATCCCCTTTTAGGAAAACCCATTAGCTATTTTAGACCTATCCAATGACCTCACCCAAAAAGTTCAAGGACGAGGTTGACTTTTTTTTCTGCAATAAAAATCTATTCAGTTTCGGTATGCCCTGACGGACGCCAAAAATCTGTAGCATTATTATTATTTTGTTTGACGTAGCGTACGTTTCAACATGCGTGTGGATGACATTATTGATGAGCAGGTGTGTCGAACATGGAGTAGAAAGTAAACTCAATAAATAAATGAAAATAAAGCTAGATTAAATACTATGTATATGGGTACTAAAAAATCCAAGGTTGGGACGACCATAGAGATGGTCAGAAGTGGCCTACGATAGGCTGATCATGAGTGCCTAACAGAAAAACTCAAAATAACAACAGTTTCGCAACGAGGAACGAAACTTTTGAAAAATTGGTACCAATTTCGTTTGGGAATATTTTATCAAATAAAATTTTATAAAACTGCAAATAACTCGAAAACTATGCGTCGTACGTAAAATCTGACGACATTTTTGATCCCCTTTTAGGAAAACCCATTAGATATTTTAGACCTATCCGATGACCTCACCCAAAAAGGTCAAGGACGAGGTTGACTTTTTATCTACATTAAAAATCAATTCAGTTTTGGTATGCCCTGACGGACGCCAAAAATCTGTAGCATTATTATTATTTTGTTTGACGTAGCGTACGTTTCAACATGCGTGTGGATGACATTATTGATGAGCAGGTGTGTCGAACATGGAGTAGAAAGTAAACTCAATAAATAAATGAAAATAAAGCTAGATACTATGTATATGGGTAATAAAAAAATCCAAGTTTGGGACGACCATAGAGATGGTCAGAAGTGGCCTACGATAGGCTGATCATGAGTGTCTAACAGAAAAACTCAAAATAACAACAGTTTCGCAACGAGGAACGAATCTTTTGAAAAATTGGTACCAATTTCGTATGGGAATATTTTATCAAAAAAAAATTATAAAACTGCAAATATCTCGAAAACTATGCGTCGTACGTAAAATCTGACGACATTTTTGATCCCCTTTTAGGAAAACCCATTAGATATTTTAGACCTATCCAATGACCTCACCCAAAAAGGTCAAGGACGAGGTTGACTTTTTTTTCTGCAATAAAAATCTATTCAGTTTCGGTATGCCCTGACGGACGCCAAAAATCTGTAGCATTATTATTATTTTGTTTGACGTAGCGTACGTATCAACATGCGTGTGGATGACATTATTGATGAGCAGGTGTGTCGAACATGGAGTAGAAAGTAAACTCAATAAATAAATAAAAATAAAGCTAGATACTATGTATATGGGTAATAAAAAAATCCAAGGTTGGGACGACCATAGAGATGGTCAGAAGTGGCCTACGATAGGCTGATCATGAGTGCCTAACAGAAAAACTCAAAATAACAAGAGTTTCGCAAAGAGGAACGAAACTTTTGAAAAATTGGTACCAATTTCGTTTAGGAATATTTTATCAAATAAAATTTTATAAAACTGCAAATAACTCGAAAACTATGCGTCGTACGTAAAATCTGACGACATTTTTGATCCCCTTTTAGGAAAACCCATTAGATATTTTAGACCTATCCGATGACCTCACCCAAAAAGGTCAAGGACGAGGTTGACTTTTTATCTACATTAAAAATCAATTCAGTTTTGGTATGCCCTGACGGACGCCAAAAATCTGTAGCATTATTATTATTTTGTTTGACGTAGCGTACGTTTCAACATGCGTGTGGATGACATTATTGATGAGCAGGTGTGTCGAACATGGAGTAGAAAGTAAACTCAATAAATAAATGAAAATAAAGCTAGATACTATGTATATGGGTAATAAAAAAATCCAAGTTTGGGACGACCATAGAGATGGTCAGAAGTGGCCTACGATAGGCTGATCATGAGTGTCTAACAGAAAAACTCAAAATAACAACAGTTTCGCAACGAGGAACGAATCTTTTGAAAAATTGGTACCAATTTCGTATGGGAATATTTTATCAAAAAAAAATTATAAAACTGCAAATATCTCGAAAACTATGCGTCGTACGTAAAATCTGACGACATTTTTGATCCCCTTTTAGGAAAACCCATTAGATATTTTAGACCTATCCAATGACCTCACCCAAAAACGTCAAGGACGAGGTTGACTTTTTTTTCTGCAATAAAAATCAATTCAGTTTCGGTGACAACTTTGCATTAAAATTCGCTAAAAAGGACCGAATGACGGACGCCAGAAAACTGTAGCATTATTATTATATTGTTAGACGTAGCGTACGTTTCAACATGCGTGTGGATGAGCAGGTGTGTCGATGATGGAGTAAAAAGACAACTAAATAAATAAATAAAAATAAAGCTAGATACTATGTATATGGGTAATAAAAAAATCCAAGGTTGGGACGACCATAGAGATGGTCAGAAGTGGCCTACGATAGGCTGATCATGAGTGCCTAACAGAAAAACTCAAAATAACAAGAGTTTCGCAAAGAGGAACGAAACTTTTGAAAAATTGGTACCAATTTCGTTTAGGAATATTTTATCAAATAAAATTTTATAAAACTGCAAATAACTCGAAAACTATGCGTCGTACGTAAAATCTGATGACATTTTTGATCCCCTTTTAGGAAAACCCATTAGATACTTTAGACCTATCCAATGACCTCACCCAAAAAGGTCAAGGACGAGGTTGACTTTTTTTTCTGCATAAAAATCTATTCAGTTTCGGTATGCCCTGACGGACGCCAAAAATCTGTAGCATTATTATTATTTTGTTTGACGTAGCGTACGTTTCAACATGCGTGTGGATGACATTTTTGATGAGCAGGTGTGTCGAACATGGAGTAGAAAGTAAACTCAATAAATAAATGAAAATAAAGCTAGATACTATGTATATGGGTAATAAAAAAATCCAAGTTTGGGACGACCATAGAGATGGTCAGAAGTGGCCTACGATAGGCTGATCATGAGTGTCTAACAGAAAAACTCAAAATAACAACAGTTTCGCAACGAGGAACGAAACTTTTGAAAAATTGGTACCAATTTCGTAAGGGAATATTTTATCCAAAAAAAATTATGAAACTGCAAATATCTCGAAAACTATGCGTCGTACGTAAAATCTGACGACATTTTTGATCCCCTTTTAGGAAAACCCATTAGATATTTTAGACCTATCCAATGACCTCACCCAAAAAGGTCAAGGACGAGGTTGACTTTTTTTTCTGCATAAAAATCTATTCAGTTTCGGTATGCCCTGACGGACGCCAAAAATCTGTAGCATTATTATTATTTTGTTTGACGTAGCGTACGTTTCAACATGCGTGTGGATGACATTATTGATGAGCAGGTGTGTCGAACATGGAGTAGAAAGTAAACTCAATAAATAAATAAAAATAAAGCTAGATACTATGTATATGGGTAATAAAAAAATCCAAGGTTGGGACGACCATAGAGATGGTCAGAAGTGGCCTACGATAGGCTGATCATGAGTGTCTAACAGAAAAACTCAAAATAACAACAGTTTCGCAACGAGGAACGAAACTTTTGAAAAATTGGTACCAATTTCGTAAGGGAATATTTTATCCAAAAAAAATTATGAAACTGCAAATATCTCGAAAACTATGCGTCGTACGTAAAATCTGACGACATTTTTGATCCCCTTTTAGGAAAACCCATTAGATATTTTAGACCTATCCAATGACCTCACCCAAAAAGGTCAAGGACGAGGTTGACTTTTTTTTCTGCATAAAAATCTATTCAGTTTCGGTATGCCCTGACGGACGCCAAAAATCTGTAGCATTATTATTATTTTGTTTGACGTAGCGTACGTTTCAACATGCGTGTGGATGACATTATTGATGAGCAGGTGTGTCGAACATGGAGTAGAAAGTAAACTCAATAAATAAATAAAAATAAAGCTAGATACTATGTATATGGGTAATAAAAAAATCCAAGTTTGGGACGACCATAGAGATGGTCAGAAGTGGCCTACGATAGGCTGATCATGAGTGCCTAACAGAAAACCTCAAAATAACAACAGTTTCGCAACGAGGCACGAAACTTTTGAAAAATTGGTACCAATTTCGTTTGGGAATATTTTATCAAAAAAAAATTATAAAACTGCAAATATCTCGAAAACTATGCGTCGTACGTAAAATCTGACGACATTTTTGATCCCCTTTTAGGAAAACCCATTAGATATTTTAGACCTATCAAATGACCTCACCCAAAAAGGTCAAGGACGAGGTTGACTTTTTTTTCTGCAATAAAAATCTATTCAGTTTCGGTATGCCCTGACGGACGCCAAAAATCTGTAGCATTATTATTATTTTGTTTGACGTAGCGTACGTTTCAACATGCGTGTGGATGACATTTTTGATGAGCAGGTGTGTTGAACATGGAGTAGAAAGTAAACTCAATAAATAAATGAAAATAAAGCTAGATACTATGTATATGGGTAATAAAAAAATCCAAGTTTGGGACGACCATAGAGATGGTCAGAAGTGGCCTACGATAGGCTGATCATGAGTGCCTAACAGAAAAACTCAAAATAACAACAGTTTCGCAACGAGGAACGAAACTTTTGAAAAATTGGTACCAATTTCGTATGGGAATATTTTATCAAAAAAAATTTATAAAACTTCAAATATCTCGAAAACTATGCGTCGTACGTAAAATCTGACGACATTTTTGATCCCCTCTTAGCAAAACCCATTAGATATTTTAGACCTATCCAATGACCTCACCCAAAAAAGTCAAGGACGAGGTTGACTTTTTTTTCTGCAATAAAAATCAATTCAGTTTCGGTATGCCCTGACGGACGCCAAAAATCTGTAGCATTATTATTATTTTGTTTGACGTAGCGTACGTTTCAACATGCGTGTGGATGACATTTTTGATGAGCAGGTGTGTTGAACATGGAGTAGAAAGTAAACTCAATAAATAAACGAAAATAAAGCTAGATACTATGTATATGGGTAATAAAAAAATCCAAGTTTGGGACGACCATAGAGATGGTCAGAAGTGGCCTACGATAGGCTGATCATGAGTGCCTAATAGAAAAACCAGTTTCGCACAGAGGATCGAAACTCTTAAAAAATTGGTACCAATTTCGTTTGGGAATATTTTATCAAAAAAAAATTATAAAATTGCAAATATCTCGAAAACTATGCGTCGTACGTAAAATCTGACGACATTTTTGATCCCCTTTTAGCAAAACCCATTAGATATTTTAGACCTATCCAATGACCTCACCCAAAAAGGTCAAGGACGAGGTTGACTTTTTTTTCTGCAATAAAAATCTATTCAGTTTCGGTATGCCCTGACGGACGCCAAAAATCTGTAGCATTATTATTATTTTGTTTGACGTAGCGTACGTTTCAACATGCGTGTGGATGACATTTTTGATGAGCAGGTGTGTTGAACATGGAGTAGAAAGTAAACTCAATAAATAAACGAAAATAAAGCTAGATACTATGTATATGGGTAATAAAAAAATCCAAGTTTGGGACGACCATAGAGATGGTCAGAAGTGGCCTACGATAGGCTGATCATGAGTGCCTAATAGAAAAACCAGTTTCGCACAGAGGATCGAAACTCTTAAAAAATTGGTACCAATTTCGTTTGGGAATATTTTATCAAAAAAAAATTATAAAATTGCAAATATCTCGAAAACTATGCGTCGTACGTAAAATCTGACGACATTTTTGATCCCCTTTTAGGAAAACCCATTAGATATTTTAGACCTATCCAATGACCTCACCCAAAAAGGTCAAGGACGAGGTTGACTTTTTTTTCTGCAATAAAAATCTATTCAGTTTCGGTATGCCCTGACGGACGCCAAAAATCTGTAGCATTATTATTATTTTGTTTGACGTAGCGTACGTTTCAACATGCGTGTGGATGACATTTTTGATGAGCAGGTGTGTTGAACATGGAGTAGAAAGTAAACTCAATAAATAAATGAAAATAAAGCTAGATACTATGTATATGGGTAATAAAAAAATCCAAGTTTGGGACGACCATAGAGATGGTCAGAAGTGGCCTACGATAGGCTGATCATGAGTGCCTAACAGAAAAACTCAACATAACAACAGTTTCGCAACGAGGACCGAAACTTTTGAAAAATTGGTACCAATTTCGTATGGGAATATTTTATCAAAAAAAAATTATAAAACTGCAAATATCTCGAAAACTATGCGTCGTACGTAAAATCTGACGACATTTTTGATCCCCTTTTAGGAAAACCCATTAGATATTTTAGACCTATCCAATGACCTCACCCAAAAAGGTCAAGGACGAGGTTGACTTTTTATCTACATGAAAATCAATTCAGTTTTGGTATGCCCTGACGGACGCCAAAAATCTGTAGCATTATTATTATTTTGTTTGACGTAGCGTACGTTTCAACATGCGTGTGGATGACATTTTTGATGAGCAGGTGTGTCGAACATGGAGTAGAAAGTAAACTCAATAAATAAATGAAAATAAAGCTAGATTAGATACTATGTATATGGGTAATAAAAAAATCCAAGTTTGGGACGACCATAGAGATGGTCAGAAGTGGCCTACGATAGGCTGATCATGAGTGCCTAACAGAAAAACTCAAAATAACAACAGTTTCGCAACGAGGAACGAAACTTTTGAAAAATTGGTACCAATTTCGTATGGGAATATTTTATCAAAAAAAAATTATAAAACTTCAAATATCTCGAAAACTATGCGTCGTACGTAAAATCTGATGACATTTTTGATCCCCTTTTAGGAAAACCCATTAGATATTTTAGACCTATCCAATGACCTCACCCAAAAAGGTCAAGGACGAGGTTGACTTTTTATCTACATTAAAAATCGATTCAGTTTTGGTATGCCTTGACGGACGCCAAAAATCTGTAGCATTATTATTATTTTGTTTGACGTAGCGTACGTTTCAACATGCGTGTGGATGACATAATTGATGAGCAGGTTTGTCGAACATGGAGTAGAAAGTAAACTCAATAAATAAATAAAAATAAAGCTAGATACTATGTATATGGGTAATAAAAAAATCCAAGGTTGGGACGACCATAGAGATGGTCAGAAGTGGCCTACGATAGGCTGATCATGAGTGCCTAACAGAAAAACTCAAAATAACAACAGTTTCGCAAAGAGGAACGAAACTTTTGAAAAATTGGTACCAATATCGTTTTGGAATATTTTATCAAAAAAATTTATAAAACTGCAAATATCTCGAAAACTATGCGTCGTACGTAAAATCTGACGACATTTTTGATCCCCTTTTAGGAAAACCCATTAGATATTTTAGACCTATCCAATGACCTCACCCAAAAAGGTCAAGGACGAGGTTGACTTTTTTTTCTGCAATAAAAATCTATTCAGTGTCGGTATGCCCTGACGGACGCCAAAAATCTGTAGCATTATTATTATTTTGTTTGACGTAGCGTACGTTTCAACATGCGTGTGGATGACATTATTGATGAGCAGGTGTGTCGAACATGGAGTAGAAAGTAAACTCAATAAATAAATAAAAATAAAGCTAGATCCTATGTATATGGGTAATAAAAAAATCCAAGGTTGGGACGACCATAGAGATGGTCAGAAGTGGCCTACGATAGGCTGATCATGAGTGCCTAACAGAAAAACTCAAAATAACAACAGTTTCGCAAAGAGGAACGAAACTTTTGAAAAATTGGTACCAATTTCGTTTGGGAATATTTTATAAAAAAAATTATAAAACTGCAAATATCTCGAAAACTATGAGTCGTACGTAAAATCTGATGACATTTTTGATCCCCTTTTAGGAAAACCCGTTAGATATTTTAGACCTATCCGATGACCTCACCCAAAAAGGTCAAGGACGAGGTTGACTTTTTATCTACATTAAAAATCAATTCAGTTTTGGTATGCCCTGACGGACGCCAAAAATCTGTAGCATTATTATTATTTTGTTTGACGTAGCGTACGTTTCAACATGCGTGTGGATGACATTATTGATGAGCAGGTGTGTCGAACATGGAGTAGAAAGTAAACTCAATAAATAAATGAAAATAAAGCTAGATTAGATACTATGTATATGGGTAATAAAAAAATCCAAGTTTGGGACGACCATAGAGATGGTCAGAAGTGGCCTACGATAGGCTGATCATGAGTGCCTAACAGAAAAACTCAAAATAACAACAGTTTCGCAACGAGGAACGAAACTTTTGAAAAATTGGTACCAATTTAGTATGGGAATATTTTATCAAAAAAAAATTATAAAACTGCAAATATCTCGAAAACTATGCGTCGTGCGTAAAATCTGACGACATTTTTGATCCCCTTTTAGGAAAACCTATTAGATATTTTAGACCTATCCAATGACCTCACCCAAAAAGGTCAAGGACGAGGTTGACTTTTTATCTACATTAAAAATCAATTCAGTTTTGGTATGCCCTGACGGACGCCAAAAATCTGTAGCATTATTATTATTTTGTTTGACGTAGCGTACGTTTCAACATGCGTGTGGATGACATTATTGATGAGCAGGTGTGTCGAACATGGAGTAGAAAGTAAACTCAATAAATAAATAAAAATAAAGCTAGATACTATGTATATGGGTAATAAAAATCCAAGGTTGGGACGACCATAGAGATGGTCAGAAGTGGCCTACGATAGGCTGATCATGAGTGCCTAACAGAAAAACTCAAAATAACAACAGTTTCGCAAATGGAATGAAACTTTTGAAAAGTTGGTACCAATTTCGTTTGGGAATATTTTATCAAAAAAAAATTATAAAACTGCAAATATCTCGAAAACTATGCGTCGTACGTAAAATCTGACGACATTTTTGATCCCCTCTTAGGAAAACCCATTAGATATTTTTCATATTTTAGACCTATCCAATGACCTCACCCAAAGAGGTCAAGGACGAGGTTGACTTTTTTTTCTGCAATAAAAATCTTTTCAGTGTCGGTATGCCCTGACGGACGCCAAAAATCTGTAGCATTATTATTATTTTGTTTGACGTAGCGTACGTTTCAACATGCGTGTGGATGACATTATTGATGAGCAGGTGTGTCGAACATGGAGTAGAAAGTAAACTCAATAAATAAATAAAAATAAAGCTAGATCCTATGTATATGGGTAATAAAAAAATCCAAGGTTGGGACGACCATAGAGATGGTCAGAAGTGGCCTACGATAGGCTGATCATGAGTGCCTAACAGAAAAACTCAAAATAACAACAGTTTCGCAAAGAGGAACGAAACTTTTGAAAAATTGGTACCAATTTCGTTTGGGAATATTTTATAAAAAAAATTATAAAACTGCAAATATCTCGAAAACTATGCGTCGTACGTAAAATCTGATGACATTTTTGATCCCCTTATAGGAAAACCCATTAGATATTTTAGACCTTTCCGATGACCTCACCCAAAAAGGTCAAGGACGAGGTTGACTTTTTATCTACATGAAAATCAATTCAGTTTTGGTATGCCCTGACGGACGCCAAAAATCTGTAGCATTATTATTATTTTGTTTGACGTAGCGTACGTTTCAACATGCGTGTGGATGACATTATTGATGAGCAGGTGTGTCGAACATGGAGTAGAAAGTAAACTCAATAAATAAATGAAAATAAAGCTAGATTAGATACTATGTATATGGGTAATAAAAAAATCCAAAGTTGGGACGACCATAGAGATGGTCAGAAGTGGCCTACGATAGGCTGATCATGAGTGCCTAACAGAAAAACTCAAAATAACAACAGTTTCACAACGAGGAACGAAACTTTTGAAAAATTGGTACCAATTTCGTATGGGAATATTTTATCAAAAAAAAATTTATAAAACTGCAAATATCTCGAAAACTATGCGTCGTACGTAAAATCTGACGACATAATTGATCCCCTGTTAGGAAAACCCATTAGATATTTTAGCCCTATCCAATGACCTCACCCAAAAACGTTAAGGACGAGGTTGACTTTTTTTTCTGCAATAAAAATCAATTCAGTTTCGGTGACAACTTTGCATTAAAATTCGCTAAAAAGGCCCGAATGACGGACGCCAGAAAACTGTAGCATTATTATTATACTGTTAGACGTAGCGCACGTTTCAACATGCGTGTAGATGACATTATTGATGAGCAGGTGTGTCGAACATGGAGTAGAAAGTAAACTCAATAAATTAATAAAAATAAAGCTAGATACTATGTATATGGGTACTAAAAAAAGGCAAGGTTGGGACGACCATAGAGATTGTCAGAAGTGGCCTACGATAGGCTGATCATGAGTGCCTAACAGAAAAACTCAACATAACAACAGTTTCGCAACGAGGACCGAAACTTTTGAAAAATTGGTACCAATTTCGTATGGGAATATTTTATCAAAAAAAAATTATAAAACTGCAAATATCTCGAAAACTATGCGTCGTACGTAAAATCTGACGACATTTTTGATCCCCTTTTAGGAAAACCCATTAGATATTTTAGACCTATCCAATGACCTCACCCAAAAAGGTCAAGGACGAGGTTGACTTTTTATCTACATGAAAATCAATTCAGTTTTGGTATGCCCTGACGGACGCCAAAAATCTGTAGCATTATTATTATTTTGTTTGACGTAGCGTACGTTTCAACATGCGTGTGGATGACATTTTTGATGAGCAGGTGTGTCGAACATGGAGTAGAAAGTAAACTCAATAAATAAATGAAAATAAAGCTAGATTAGATACTATGTATATGGGTAATAAAAAAATCCAAGTTTGGGACGACCATAGAGATGGTCAGAAGTGGCCTACGATAGGCTGATCATGAGTGCCTAACAGAAAAACTCAAAATAACAACAGTTTCGCAAAGAGGAACGAAACTTTTGAAAAATTGGTACCAATTTCGTTTGGGAATATTTTATAAAAAAAATTATAAAACTGCAAATATCTCGAAAACTATGAGTCGTACGTAAAATCTGATGACATTTTTGATCCCCTTTTAGGAAAACCCGTTAGATATTTTAGACCTATCCGATGACCTCACCCAAAAAGGTCAAGGACGAGGTTGACTTTTTATCTACATTAAAAATCAATTCAGTTTTGGTATGCCCTGACGGACGCCAAAAATCTGTAGCATTATTATTATTTTGTTTGACGTAGCGTACGTTTCAACATGCGTGTGGATGACATTATTGATGAGCAGGTGTGTCGAACATGGAGTAGAAAGTAAACTCAATAAATAAATGAAAATAAAGCTAGATTAGATACTATGTATATGGGTAATAAAAAAATCCAAGTTTGGGACGACCATAGAGATGGTCAGAAGTGGCCTACGATAGGCTGATCATGAGTGCCTAACAGAAAAACTCAAAATAACAACAGTTTCGCAACGAGGAACGAAACTTTTGAAAAATTGGTACCAATTTAGTATGGGAATATTTTATCAAAAAAAAATTATAAAACTGCAAATATCTCGAAAACTATGCGTCGTGCGTAAAATCTGACGACATTTTTGATCCCCTTTTAGGAAAACCCATTAGATATTTTAGACCTATCCAATGACCTCACCCAAAAAGGTCAAGGACGAGGTTGACTTTTTATCTACATGAAAATCAATTCAGTTTTGGTATGCCCTGACGGACGCCAAAAATCTGTAGCATTATTATTATTTTGTTTGACGTAGCGTACGTTTCAACATGCGTGTGGATGACATTTTTGATGAGCAGGTGTGTCGAACATGGAGTAGAAAGTAAACTCAATAAATAAATGAAAATAAAGCTAGATTAGATACTATGTATATGGGTAATAAAAAAATCCAAGTTTGGGACGACCATAGAGATGGTCAGAAGTGGCCTACGATAGGCTGATCATGAGTGCCTAACAGAAAAACTCAAAATAACAACAGTTTCGCAACGAGGAACGAAACTTTTGAAAAATTGGTACCAATTTCGTATGGGAATATTTTATCAAAAAAAAATTATAAAACTTCAAATATCTCGAAAACTATGCGTCGTACGTAAAATCTGATGACATTTTTGATCCCCTTTTAGGAAAACCCATTAGATATTTTAGACCTATCCAATGACCTCACCCAAAAAGGTCAAGGACGAGGTTGACTTTTTATCTACATTAAAAATCGATTCAGTTTTGGTATGCCTTGACGGACGCCAAAAATCTGTAGCATTATTATTATTTTGTTTGACGTAGCGTACGTTTCAACATGCGTGTGGATGACATAATTGATGAGCAGGTTTGTCGAACATGGAGTAGAAAGTAAACTCAATAAATAAATAAAAATAAAGCTAGATACTATGTATATGGGTAATAAAAAAATCCAAGGTTGGGACGACCATAGAGATGGTCAGAAGTGGCCTACGATAGGCTGATCATGAGTGCCTAACAGAAAAACTCAAAATAACAACAGTTTCGCAAAGAGGAACGAAACTTTTGAAAAATTGGTACCAATATCGTTTTGGAATATTTTATCAAAAAAATTTATAAAACTGCAAATATCTCGAAAACTATGCGTCGTACGTAAAATCTGACGACATTTTTGATCCCCTTTTAGGAAAACCCATTAGATATTTTAGACCTATCCAATGACCTCACCCAAAAAGGTCAAGGACGAGGTTGACTTTTTTTTCTGCAATAAAAATCTATTCAGTGTCGGTATGCCCTGACGGACGCCAAAAATCTGTAGCATTATTATTATTTTGTTTGACGTAGCGTACGTTTCAACATGCGTGTGGATGACATTATTGATGAGCAGGTGTGTCGAACATGGAGTAGAAAGTAAACTCAATAAATAAATAAAAATAAAGCTAGATCCTATGTATATGGGTAATAAAAAAATCCAAGGTTGGGACGACCATAGAGATGGTCAGAAGTGGCCTACGATAGGCTGATCATGAGTGCCTAACAGAAAAACTCAAAATAACAACAGTTTCGCAAAGAGGAACGAAACTTTTGAAAAATTGGTACCAATTTCGTTTGGGAATATTTTATAAAAAAAATTATAAAACTGCAAATATCTCGAAAACTATGCGTCGTACGTAAAATCTGATGACATTTTTGATCCCCTTATAGGAAAACCCATTAGATATTTTAGACCTTTCCGATGACCTCACCCAAAAAGGTCAAGGACGAGGTTGACTTTTTATCTTCATGAAAATCAATTCAGTTTTGGTATGCCCTGACGGACGCCAAAAATCTGTAGCATTATTATTATTTTGTTTGACGTAGCGTACGTTTCAACATGCGTGTGGATGACATTATTGATGAGCAGGTGTGTCGAACATGGAGTAGAAAGTAAACTCAATAAATAAATGAAAATAAAGCTAGATTAGATACTATGTATATGGGTAATAAAAAAATCCAAAGTTGGGACGACCATAGAGATGGTCAGAAGTGGCCTACGATAGGCTGATCATGAGTGCCTAACAGAAAAACTCAAAATAACAACAGTTTCACAACGAGGAACGAAACTTTTGAAAAATTGGTACCAATTTCGTATGGGAATATTTTATCAAAAAAAAATTTATAAAACTGCAAATATCTCGAAAACTATGCGTCGTACGTAAAATCTGACGACATAATTGATCCCCTGTTAGGAAAACCCATTAGATATTTTAGCCCTATCCAATGACCTCACCCAAAAACGTTAAGGACGAGGTTGACTTTTTTTTCTGCAATAAAAATCAATTCAGTTTCGGTGACAACTTTGCATTAAAATTCGCTAAAAAGGCCCGAATGACGGACGCCAGAAAACTGTAGCATTATTATTATACTGTTAGACGTAGCGCACGTTTCAACATGCGTGTAGATGACATTATTGATGAGCAGGTGTGTCGAACATGGAGTAGAAAGTAAACTCAATAAATTAATAAAAATAAAGCTAGATACTATGTATATGGGTACTAAAAAAAGGCAAGGTTGGGACGACCATAGAGATTGTCAGAAGTGGCCTACGATAGGCTGATCATGAGTGCCTAACAGAAAAACTCAACATAACAACAGTTTCGCAACGAGGACCGAAACTTTTGAAAAATTGGTACCAATTTCGTATGGGAATATTTTATCAAAAAAAAATTATAAAACTGCAAATATCTCGAAAACTATGCGTCGTACGTAAAATCTGACGACATTTTTGATCCCCTTTTAGGAAAACCCATTAGATATTTTAGACCTATCCAATGACCTCACCCAAAAAGGTCAAGGACGAGGTTGACTTTTTATCTACATGAAAATCAATTCAGTTTTGGTATGCCCTGACGGACGCCAAAAATCTGTAGCATTATTATTATTTTGTTTGACGTAGCGTACGTTTCAACATGCGTGTGGATGACATTTTTGATGAGCAGGTGTGTCGAACATGGAGTAGAAAGTAAACTCAATAAATAAATGAAAATAAAGCTAGATTAGATACTATGTATATGGGTAATAAAAAAATCCAAGTTTGGGACGACCATAGAGATGGTCAGAAGTGGCCTACGATAGGCTGATCATGAGTGCCTAACAGAAAAACTCAAAATAACAACAGTTTCGCAACGAGGAACGAAACTTTTGAAAAATTGGTACCAATTTCGTATGGGAATATTTTATCAAAAAAAAATTATAAAACTTCAAATATCTCGAAAACTATGCGTCGTACGTAAAATCTGATGACATTTTTGATCCCCTTTTAGGAAAACCCATTAGATATTTTAGACCTATCCAATGACCTCACCCAAAAAGGTCAAGGACGAGGTTGACTTTTTATCTACATTAAAAATCGATTCAGTTTTGGTATGCCTTGACGGACGCCAAAAATCTGTAGCATTATTATTATTTTGTTTGACGTAGCGTACGTTTCAACATGCGTGTGGATGACATAATTGATGAGCAGGTTTGTCGAACATGGAGTAGAAAGTAAACTCAATAAATAAATAAAAATAAAGCTAGATACTATGTATATGGGTAATAAAAAAATCCAAGGTTGGGACGACCATAGAGATGGTCAGAAGTGGCCTACGATAGGCTGATCATGAGTGCCTAACAGAAAAACTCAAAATAACAACAGTTTCGCAAAGAGGAACGAAACTTTTGAAAAATTGGTACCAATATCGTTTTGGAATATTTTATCAAAAAAATTTATAAAACTGCAAATATCTCGAAAACTATGCGTCGTACGTAAAATCTGACGACATTTTTGATCCCCTTTTAGGAAAACCCATTAGATATTTTAGACCTATCCAATGACCTCACCCAAAAAGGTCAAGGACGAGGTTGACTTTTTTTTCTGCAATAAAAATCTATTCAGTGTCGGTATGCCCTGACGGACGCCAAAAATCTGTAGCATTATTATTATTTTGTTTGACGTAGCGTACGTTTCAACATGAGTGTGGATGACATTATTGATGAGCAGGTGTGTCGAACATGGAGTAGAAAGTAAACTCAATAAATAAATAAAAATAAAGCTAGATCCTATGTATATGGGTAATAAAAAAATCCAAGGTTGGGACGACCATAGAGATGGTCAGAAGTGGCCTACGATAGGCTGATCATGAGTGCCTAACAGAAAAACTCAAAATAACAACAGTTTCGCAAAGAGGAACGAAACTTTTGAAAAATTGGTACCAATTTCGTTTGGGAATATTTTATAAAAAAAATTATAAAACTGCAAATATCTCGAAAACTATGAGTCGTACGTAAAATCTGATGACATTTTTGATCCCCTTTTAGGAAAACCCGTTAGATATTTTAGACCTATCCGATGACCTCACCCAAAAAGGTCAAGGACGAGGTTGACTTTTTATCTACATTAAAAATCAATTCAGTTTTGGTATGCCCTGACGGACGCCAAAAATCTGTAGCATTATTATTATTTTGTTTGACGTAGCGTACGTTTCAACATGCGTGTGGATGACATTATTGATGAGCAGGTGTGTCGAACATGGAGTAGAAAGTAAACTCAATAAATAAATGAAAATAAAGCTAGATTAGATACTATGTATATGGGTAATAAAAAAATCCAAGTTTGGGACGACCATAGAGATGGTCAGAAGTGGCCTACGATAGGCTGATCATGAGTGCCTAACAGAAAAACTCAAAATAACAACAGTTTCGCAACGAGGAACGAAACTTTTGAAAAATTGGTACCAATTTAGTATGGGAATATTTTATCAAAAAAAAATTATAAAACTGCAAATATCTCGAAAACTATGCGTCGTGCGTAAAATCTGACGACATTTTTGATCCCCTTTTAGGAAAACCTATTAGATATTTTAGACCTATCCAATGACCTCACCCAAAAAGGTCAAGGACGAGGTTGACTTTTTATCTACATTAAAAATCAATTCAGTTTTGGTATGCCCTGACGGACGCCAAAAATCTGTAGCATTATTATTATTTTGTTTGACGTAGCGTACGTTTCAACATGCGTGTGGATGACATTATTGATGAGCAGGTGTGTCGAACATGGAGTAGAAAGTAAACTCAATAAATAAATAAAAATAAAGCTAGATACTATGTATATGGGTAATAAAAATCCAAGGTTGGGACGACCATAGAGATGGTCAGAAGTGGCCTACGATAGGCTGATCATGAGTGCCTAACAGAAAAACTCAAAATAACAACAGTTTCGCAAATGGAATGAAACTTTTGAAAAGTTGGTACCAATTTCGTTTGGGAATATTTTATCAAAAAAAATTTATAAAACTTCAAATATCTCGAAAACTATGCGTCGTACGTAAAATCTGACGACATTTTTGATCCCCTTTTAGGAAAACCCATTAGATATTTTTCATATTTTAGACCTATCCAATGACCTCACCCAAAAAGGTCAAGGACGAGGTTGACTTTTTTTTCTGCAATAAAAATCTTTTCAGTGTCGGTATGCCCTGACGGACGCCAAAAATCTGTAGCATTATTATTATTTTGTTTGACGTAGCGTACGTTTCAACATGCGTGTGGATGACATTATTGATGAGCAGGTGTGTCGAACATGGAGTAGAAAGTAAACTCAATAAATAAATAAAAATAAAGCTAGATCCTATGTATATGGGTAATAAAAAAATCCAAGGTTGGGACGACCATAGAGATGGTCAGAAGTGGCCTACGATAGGCTGATCATGAGTGCCTAACAGAAAAACTCAAAATAACAACAGTTTCGCAAAGAGGAACGAAACTTTTGAAAAATTGGTACCAATTTCGTTTGGGAATATTTTATAAAAAAAATTATAAAACTGCAAATATCTCGAAAACTATGCGTCGTACGTAAAATCTGATGACATTTTTGATCCCCTTATAGGAAAACCCATTAGATATTTTAGACCTTTCCGATGACCTCACCCAAAAAGGTCAAGGACGAGGTTGACTTTTTATCTACATGAAAATCAATTCAGTTTTGGTATGCCCTGACGGACGCCAAAAATCTGTAGCATTATTATTATTTTGTTTGACGTAGCGTACGTTTCAACATGCGTGTGGATGACATTATTGATGAGCAGGTGTGTCGAACATGGAGTAGAAAGTAAACTCAATAAATAAATGAAAATAAAGCTAGATTAGATACTATGTATATGGGTAATAAAAAAATCCAAAGTTGGGACGACCATAGAGATGGTCAGAAGTGGCCTACGATAGGCTGATCATGAGTGCCTAACAGAAAAACTCAAAATAACAACAGTTTCACAACGAGGAACGAAACTTTTGAAAAATTGGTACCAATTTCGTATGGGAATATTTTATCAAAAAAAAATTTATAAAACTGCAAATATCTCGAAAACTATGCGTCGTACGTAAAATCTGACGACATAATTGATCCCCTGTTAGGAAAACCCATTAGATATTTTAGCCCTATCCAATGACCTCACCCAAAAACGTCAAGGACGAGGTTGACTTTTTTTTCTGCAATAAAAATCAATTCAGTTTCGGTGACAACTTTGCATTAAAATTCGCTAAAAAGGCCCGAATGACGGACGCCAGAAAACTGTAGCATTATTATTATACTGTTAGACGTAGCGCACGTTTCAACATGCGTGTAGATGACATTATTGATGAGCAGGTGTGTCGAACATGGAGTAGAAAGTAAACTCAATAAATTAATAAAAATAAAGCTAGATACTATGTATATGGGTACTAAAAAAAGGCAAGGTTGGGACGACCATAGAGATTGTCAGAAGTGGCCTACGATAGGCTGATCATGAGTGCCTAACAGAAAAACCCAAAATAACAACAGTTTCGCAAAGAGGAACGAAACTTTTGAAAAATTGGTACCAATTTCGTTTGGGAATATTTTATTAAATAAAATTTTATAAAACTGCAAACATCTCGAAAACTATGCGTCGTACGTAAATCTGATGACATTTTTGATCGCCTTTTAGGAAAACCCATTAGATATATTAGATTTTTTACCCAAAAATCAGTTTTATATGTTAAATTTTTCATCACATTAAACATTCTTTATTTTATATTATTTCGATGCTTCCGTTACGGACAAGCGCAGTGGACGTCGTTTGTCGCTCAATTCCAAAGATTTTTATCTTAATAGCATCTGAATCGGATAGTATTTTGTATAATATTCATTATATTTTTCAGCAATGCAGCCTAAAACGCATACCTTTGTATAATATAATACCCTCCTATCCGATTCGGCCACGGCGCGGCGGCTAATCCTTCGATTAGCCATACGCAGATATATATAGGGCACAAGTGAGTGCGCAAGCACAGGCGCACTCCACATTCCCTCACTCTCATAATTCGGTGGGACAGCAATCTGACACGACCATAGAGAGATCAGGCGCAGGACCAACGGCTTTATGTGCTTTCCGAGGTACGGGGGTATAATTACACCGCCATCTTCCAAACTACGGACTGTATCTTTGTTATCACAACAGGAAAACATCATCACAATTTCATCGGTCCGACCCGGAATTCGAACCCAGGACCCCCGGCGCGGTCGTCGCATTAAAGTGCGACCTACCAGCCATTGCGCCACGGGGGCAGTTCATATTTATGTTAATACATAAATTATACTAATCACGACGATGTTACATTGCTAAAAATATGATCAGGCGTTTCCTAACTTTTTTGATTTTTTCGAAAATGCGGTTAAAGATTTGACAAAATCATTTTGGTAATGGAAGGATAAATAAAAACGAAGCTATTGAGAGTGAATTCAGTGTGACGCAAGATGGTGCGTATTCCCATACAAAAATGGGCAGTGTTCATAACTCGTATTATAACGGATAGCAACCATGTCCATTTAACAATTTCTTTTTCTTTTTATATAACGATGTAAATCTAAATATTATAAACAAAGGGTAAATTCCGGGAGGTGAATAAAATGTTCGTAAATAGTTTGATAGAGATATATTTCCATATAAAAAGACTTTACACCCACAAAATAATACAAATCGTAAAATATGAGTTGATCGAAAATTTATTTCGTAAAACATACAAAGAGAAAAATGTTAGTTAATTTTGTCGACAGCATTTAAAACCATAAAGTTATTACGACAGACTTAAAACTAAAAAAAATGTTTGTATAAAAAACATTTAATTTTGCATTTGCGTTATCCAAAAGTAATGGGAGATCCTTGTAAAGGCGCAAAAATTTTGCCTTAGAATGAGATCTAATTTTTGAAATTCTAACTTCCGACAATTTTTTCTAAAACTTACACAATAAAAAGTATCCAAAAATATTATATTTTAATCACGCCAAAATAATACGTCACATTAATGTTTCTAATAAAATTGGGTAGGTACCGATTCAATCGTAATTATTACAATAAATTAAGCACCTCCCGCCTGATCATAAAAAAACATGAATTTCGAAAATCATTTCTAATGAAAATTCACGAGTACGTATTGTAGAAACACATCAAATTACATAGAACCTACTTAAAATTAAATTAGAATGTAAAATAACATTATGTAGGCAACTAACTAAAATGAAGAATCGATGACAATGAAGGCACGATATAGGCACGTTCCGATTTAAGTAATTTTATTATTTTATTTTAGTATCTGTGGCCGAAATACAAAATGGCGCACGAGTTAAATATACGTGTATAATGTCTCAGAGCAATGAGAGTAATAAATATATCTATAAATAAATTCAGGCTGATGAATTGTGCCGTTGAAGATGTTACAATTTACAATAATGTATTGGTAATGAAATGATAATGTAATTCTTAAGAATAAGAAGTTGAGACTTAATATTGAAAAAATAAATGCTAAATTGAGATGAAGCGTTCACCACAAGGCGTAGCTTGATAAATTCATAATAATGCATAAAAATAGTGATAATGCAGTATCATTTTGAACTCTTATACAGCATTATCAGAATTCTGTAAATAAAAATGTCAAAAGGTTGACTCGATTCGAGATTATTAATTTAATAAAATAAACTATTAGTTTCAGAGATTATTCAAAGAATCCTGCATAAAGTGGAGGCAATAAAGATTTATTGCCAATTACGAAAATTACATATAGGTTAAATGCGATAATATAAATAGAGTAAAATCATACTTTTGCTTATTTAAAACAGGTTTAAAGCCTTGAAATGAATCCAGTTAATAAGTAGCTAAGTAGGTAGATACCTACCAACTTTTAACTTTGATTTCAATCTTTTTAGTTTCAATCAAATAAATTAAGTCCTTGAAATGTAGAAATAACTATCGTTTTTAATGATAATATTATTAATATCAAAAACTAGGTATTCTAATTATTTGTAAGGCATATTTGTATTATCATCTCCCAAAAAATAATCTAATTAAATACTTTTCAATTATAACGGAAAGCATAATATTAATTTTGAACTAGAAATAACTACAGTATGAGATGAAAATGAAGATGTGTGTAACTTTTTCTGACATTTACCTAAGACAATGATTATTTACAGTTTTGGAGAATTCTAATGGAAGGACGCTTTACACACGCACCGCACACAACACTGAGGTTCGCAGTCTTCAACCAAATTATCACATAGCGATAGACACTACACTTAAAAGAGGCTCCAAGATTTATATTCTGTCGCACGGTACACACAAGTTATAAAAAAAATACAAGCTAATTTTCAAACATTTAAAATTAGAACATACACCATTTTTTTGATTAAACACATGCATAGTCAGAGTAATAAAAAGTTAAAAGAAACGAGTATGAATATTTTTCAATTTTTTTCATAGTGGCGTCCATAGTATTTTGCCAAGCCATGTCAAATTAAAAAAAAGTTTTACGTTAATCAGAATAAGTCAAATAAGTAAACACATTAAAACAGAAATGGAACACGAAACATTTGAAACCTGGAGCCCCGCCTAACCTAAGACGTTGCTATGAACATCCACAACTGTCAACCACCATGCCCGGTATCGTCCCATAGATGATGTTGAGGTCATGATCGAAGTAGAGCATGGAGATGCTGCTCATCCTTCTGGGGGCGCAGCAGGGGCCTCCACTGCCTTGGGGGGCTGCTAAGTGTACTAAGTGCGTGTGGGGATACTTCTGAAGGAAGCTGTAAGGGCACTCGCCGCTGCAGTAGTTGGCATCGTACAACTTGGGGGCGATGATCCAATCCCAACCGAACTCTTCGAAGTTCACGACTAGGGGGTAGCGGCAGCAGCGCACCTCTTTGGTGCTCTCCGTGCAGTCCATGCCGATGGTTCGGCGGGTGCGCTTATGCGAATTGTCCTTGAGACTTACTTCTATGTATGGCATCTGGAAGGAAATAAATGGTAAGTTAGTAAATTTGTTTTAGCAGGTAACTTGGTTTTTAGCTTAGCCACTATTAAAATGGCTCCAATTTATTTAAAAAACCGGCCAAGAGCGTGTCGTACACGCCCATGAAAGGGTTCCGTAGCTAAAAGATGGCCCGACCGCTTAAGACACCATTTACTAAGGGCAACTGCACGTCATAATTTGGTCGAGTTGTATAAAAATAACTATGTTTGATACAGAGTTCGCTATAGTTTTCGTTGAAAGTACTTACTTGGAGGTATACAGGACATTTTTTTCAGAATTATTGTAATAGTATTTCAAAAGTTAAGGGGGGGGGGGGGACGCTCTAATTTTAACTTTGTATTAATATATCTCGAGACTGGGGTGTTTGATCCACATGGTTTCAAGGCAAGTTTTATTGTATTTAAAAATACCTTTTTAACGATACCCCACACGATGGGGTAAGTCGATTTTTTTTTTTCGAATTTATTTTCGCTGTATGGGAGGGGGGGTAAAAATAATTATTTTTCGATTATTTTAAAAACCAATTCTTGAATTATCACTATACATCTCTCCACCAATTTTCGTGGCAATCGGTTCAGAAACGGCGGAGAACGAACCAGGACAGACAGACAGACAGACAGACATGACGAAACTATAAGGGTTCCGTTTTTTGCCATTTGGCTACGGAACCCTAAAAACGATTCATCAGAGGTCAAATTGTTACGAAGGTGTACTAAGTGATTTCAGAGCTAAGCGAGTTGATTGCGACCAATTATACGGTTTGATTTTGAAATATTCAAGCCTACATCTATGATAAGAGAAATCTCTTAATTTACTTACACGGTTTCAACCCTATGCATAAAAAAGCATGTAAAGACATCGAACGCCGGATCTTTAATACCTAAGCATTGTTTCTGTCATTCATTAGAGATTAGTTGGTATGAAACAGATAAAATAATCGTACGTTTCTTAATTAAATAGGCTGAACATTTGTAACATGTATAGTTTAAAGTACAATAGGTATTTTTGTGCGTGACTGATAATATTCATTCTTAAATTTTTGCTTGGAATTACGACATATTGTCTGCCAGAGGGAAGATAACACAAATCTGGGGGTCAAATTATAATATCAAAGTGGTTGTACACCAATCAGATTTGTATAAAGGGATATACTAGTATAAAAAAGCTGATTAGTTTGTGTGTTTGTTTGTTTGAACGTGCTTATCTCAGGAAGTACTGGTTCAAATTGAAAAAAATCTTTAAAGTAAAACACTATGTGCGCGGAAACCGAAATCCGAAATCCACAGCAACGAAGTGAAGTGCTAATTTCAATGTGATCACCACACTGCGGCTCATTTGTATCTCTCTTTTATTGTTCTCTAGGTAAAAAAAAAAGACATCTCGATTCGTTGATTATTCCATTCACAGTTTCATTATAGAACTACTTATAATGTTTAAAATTGAATTGCTAGAGGCGCTGGGTTTTATTCCCGTCTGAGCCGCCTAAAATCAGAAAAAATTTCGTACTTTTTTTATTTTAAAAATTACAGATAAAGGTATAATAATACTAAGCATGTTAAAAATGCTTTATGTAAAATACAGTTAACAATACTCTGTAACACAGCTCCATTGAAAAGCCGTACTTACCAAAGCATTATTTGATTCCGAGCTCGGATGCGGCACGACCAAGCTCATCCTGTTCCTCGAGTCTTGTACTCTCACAACTATCGCTAAATACTCTCTCGGCAGCCTGAAGAACTCCGCCACCATTGTGGTGACGTTCATCTTCAGCCACCTTCCAGTCTTCAGTTCCCTCCTACTCATTTTGACGGAGTTATCCGAGTAGGGAACAGAGGCTTTGCTTCCCTGGCTGTTCCTCGTCACTCTGGAGACTTGAAGGTTGATGGTGAAGAAGTCATCCAGGTCAGAAGTGGTGGTGTTGGTGCGAGGCTCGATCTCTTGAATGTGGATGTTCAGGACGGCTTCGTGGACCTCGTTCTGCAAGACTTTGTTGGTGAAACGGAAGTTTATGATGCTCAGACCTTTGAAGTGGTTGTGCCGTCTTGTGTCTGCGGGAAAAGAGGTTTTGTTAAGTTTTGTCACGGTAAAGAGGTGAGTTAAATTCTCGTTTGATGATTTTAGTTTTATGTATCTGCGTGTTGATTTGAGAAGTGACCTTATGTGTACCTAAAAGTCAACTTCTAAACTAAGTTTTTAGCAAATAAAAGTACATATAAGTAAATCTAAAGAACTTTTTTTATTATTTCCTTTTACGGGCCCCTATTGATATCGGGAAAATGAAAATCTAAGAACAACAATGTAGTCTTCATTAAAATAAGGACTTTCATTATATTTCCGATAAAATCTATCTATTTGTTTATCTCGCATATAAGACTTAATATCTACACCCTAGATCAGTTGGTATGTCCGTGATAACTTAAATTAAAAATAAACATTTACTTACTAACAAAGTTATGTAACAATCAATATCAACAGAATCTCTTTTAGATCCTCTTTTAAAATCCCAAAACAAACATACTTATATATTTTTTACCTTTACAATTAATATTATTATAACTAGTAGACGCAAATATTGTACTGAACGGAGATCAAAATAATCCGCTAACATTGATTTTTGCACAAACTTTACACGATAACAATGAAGTGAAAGTTTCGGCAAATGTACGAAAGTTGAACATTATTTACAATCTGTAATCAGTTTATGTGAGGTCATTAAACAGTAATCTATAAATACACACAATACGATATCATAATCGTTGTTTTAAAACAAAATTAGTAACGGTTCATTTATTTCTTATAGTCCTCCAAAAAGGGAATACTGATGACCGTAGTCATAATTTTCTTAATTAAACAAGAAGTATATAATTATGTACATAAATGTACTACAAACTTAAGTACGAAGATAAAAGATTGGCATATTCGAGTCGAGGTATACTATCATTTAAATTCATAAGTGAAAAATTAATTTATTTTTATTATTCACATATGAATTTTTATTCACGAGCGTTTCAAAATTTTCTTAACATTCGCAAAACACAAACACACAGACTTTCACCGTTTCTGTGATAATTTTGGAACCCAAGAGCCGCCACCCTTGAGACCAAATAACCACGAAAACACCTTTCACACAACCATTCAAATATTTTGCGACAGTTATAAAAACTTTGAAACACTTTGAATAATTCAATTATACCTTCACAGTGATTGTAGATAAATCTTATCGTCATCAAGTAAATATCAGAGAAGAATCATCATTTCGTAAAAGTTGGCCATAAATACCCATGCCTACACTACTCCATCATTGAGGAGCAAATGACAACATTATGCTCGTAATTTTACAGCAAACCTCTTTTGAAATTGTTAAGATATTTTACCTTAACTTACTCAATTTTAACATTACGTAAATACATTTAGTATAAGAAATGCAGCTCTGCCACGAAACGGTTTGTTATACCTGAAACAAAAGAAAGCAAATATAACACTCGTTTAAACATTTAAATACTACATATATAATAGTACCTATAGTCTATACCATATAGACAATTATGCCATGCATTATGACTATGCCTTAATACGAGATGAAAGAAAGAAAGAAGAAAGAAACGTTCTATCATTGAAAATAAAAAATAAATAAATTATTAAACCAATTAATTATAACTAATTTCTTTATTAATTATTACATGAATAAAAATCAAAATAACATTAAAATATAAAAACACATAATGTTCATCTCTACAAATTAACCAATTTCGGTTTTTTTTTTTGTTCAATTTGTAGACTTTGTATTAATAAGATAAAAAGTTTTTATCCACCGCAGTGTGTGCGAAACCGAAGGCATAGCTGGTTTAACATATTTAACAAGGCTTTAGTATTATCACACCGATAAAAAATGCCTAATCATGCTGCGACATTTCGCAAAAAAATACAAATAAACCCGACCACACACAATAAAGTAAAGAAACCTTTAAATTCTTCTTCTAATGACGTATTTTCAGTCTTTCCTTATCAATATAATCGGCATTACTTACGGGAAGGTCAAACAAAAAATCTAAGGCAACGCACTGAATTCGCAACTCACGCGTTTAAAACATTCAGTGAGGCTGACTCACTAAGGTGTAAGCGGGAGAGACGACTAAAAATTATATCTTATCTACTCTGTCATAGAGTAAGGAGTGACGTAGAAGGAAGGATGGAATAATGTCATCTTCATCAGATCGTTGCAGCCTTTGCTGGACGTTAGCATTTATAAATATAAGTATATACCTAAGGTGTTACAAAAATATACCTACTGCAAATATTTTAAGCGTGAATTGTTTAGTGGACATGGCATAAATTCAGATAATAAAGTCATTTTTAATGCCTCCCAAATTCGGCTTATCCTACATAGACCAACTTGCTCTGTTCTTCCTGTAAGCTTATTCCCGCCTCTTCAAATTGTTGCTTATGGTGCTGGACGACGTAATTGTTTTACACTGAAAAGACGAGACCAGCGGTCACGCATAAGACACAATTTGTACTTTTTACAATTATTCACTCAATAATTTTTGTTGATTTTCTAGAAAACTAGCGCATTAACATTGACTTTTACGCTCTGAATTTATTACATTTCCACTAAACAATTCGTCCTTAAAATATTTGCAGTATATTTTGTTACACATTTTATATGTCACAACATCAAATACATTGATCTCCGTGTTATGTAGCTTCAGCACTTGTGTTACACATATCAGAATCAGCAGTGGTATTACAAATATACCTAGACCAGGACAAACATACATGTTCGCACACCAATGTCTGTCATGGGCGGGGATCGAACCCGCGGGCTTGGTCTAGTTGTCAACTCCTTGACCACTACAAGAAGCGGCTCGTTATAGAATAGGCAATCCAGAGAAAAGGGCCATTGCCTATAGTCGGCCCCCTTGGCAGACGGGTTGGTGACCCAGTATGGTGAACGATAATCACAAGGGGTCCACTTATGAACATAGGCCTCCCCAAGTTGAGATATTGTAGGTACAGGTTGTAATTTTGAAATGGGTTTCGTTCGAAGGGCAAGTACCTAGTATTAACCTTCATAACTTTTTGTGATTTTTCGACCAGCATTCACAGATTATGGAAAAAAAATACAGTCGGCAAAAAGAAAATGATAAAATGGGCAAACAATTTTTTTCATGGCAATCGATATCCTATCCATGTATGGATCAAATGGCTCTATAGGAACATTTGAGGTTTGAGTACCTACTAGACATTATCTTACGTCACCTACGGAAGGAAGGTACACGGAAAAATTAAGTAAACATAATTACAATTTCGTCATCTAGTTTCTTAACACTTAGTTTAGTGCGTAAAAAGAGTCGCACTTAACTTAGTGCGCAAAAAGTGTCTAAGACTTGTCTTGTCTTAATTTGTGCAGGAATTATAAATAGAGCAATGACAAGTTGTTTACTCACATTTAATGTCATTTAGTGATAAAAATGTATAACCAAAAGTAGAGGACATGTCCTCAAACGCCGGCCGATCTTACGATCAGCCAGGTACGCAGGATATATTATTACCTATAGTGCACAAGTGCATGCGCAAGCACAGGTGCACTCTCTATGCCCTCACTCTCATAGTTCGGTGGGACAGCGATTTGACTCGACCGTAGAGAGATCAGGCGCAGGACCAACGGCTAAACGTGCCTTCCAAAGCACGAAGGAGCTCTAGATAAAATTTGTCGTCACCCATCCATGATTTGCCTGTGCGATCGTGGCTTAGCTTCAACAATCGCAGACCGAACGCGTTAACTACATCTTTTATTTTATCCTTCTTTCCGATAGTTCTTATTCTATGACTAACAGTCAGGTGTTAGAGAAATATCTAAATTTAACAAGTTCGTTAATCCATTTCGGAGGTCGAGTGCGCCCACAAGATATATATCTGCAGAGTTTACTCGTAAAGCATCCAAGTCACTATGTTTATGTATCAGTCATCGACTGTTTACAATAATACAAGTGGTATGTTGATAAAAAGCACCTGCTTCTTGTAAACATTGAAGATTACATAGAAAATAGATTTTTGGCGAATATTTCTCCTTTGAATGAAGATGCGTGTGCAAATGGGCAGTTAAAGATTTTGTTGCTAGCCCGTTTTTTCTAGAAATCAGGTCATGCAGCAATTATTCTTGGGTTATTCTTGATAGTTAAGGAAACATCTTGGTTGTTAAATCTTAGTATTATTAAATCCTGCGTTGGAAGTTTTTCGATCGCAAAAGTTTGGCAGCTTATGCCATCAATCTTACGTTAATATGTACATAACATATCATTACATAGTTTCTCTTAATCTTTGCTTTTATCTTGGTATGGGGTACATGCATTGTGGATCTCAGAGTGCGCTGTGACTGTGACTATAATCCTGATTTAACCAGACGGGTTTTTCATTGGAGCGACTGCCATCTGACCACCACCCTTACACATATCACCCTTACAAAGAAAACCAGACAATTTTTGGTATCCATTTTTGCCTATTAATTAGAGATGTAACTGACTTAGATACAACTATGCAATGGATTTTGAAAAAAGCTTTCTAATCGATAGCAAGAATAAAGAATAAAGCAGTTAGGTATTTTATTGACATAAAAGGAACAAGATGTCTTTTTCTTCCAATTTAATAAGGCTGAAGAGTTTGCACGGCACGTGACTCTGGCCGACGTGACGTGAAATCGACGCAGACGGAGACGCGAGCGGCCACTAGTTTATAAATATAAACAAAGAACACCACGCTTGTCAATGCTTTAAATAAAAGACAACTTCCAACGGGCCTTTGCCCTCCGATAGGTTAACAAGTCCAAATCTCGTCGGGAGATAAATAAAAATGTGCCAATTGGTATCAGAGCGTTATCTAAGCTAGGAAACGATGAATGGACCGATGGAGAGGTCAAACGGGGAAGGTTGAAGCTGAAATTGATTAGTGCGTCCTTGTGTGACGTCGATGACATTTATTTGTATATCCGAAATAGTGCTCACGTTTTTTGGTATTCACGTGACCATAGATTTAGTGTAGGCACATACTAGGCAGAAATTACGCGACCGAAGTTCGGCGGCAATGCATTTTCTGTACAAATAAGAGACGTAATTTCGGCGTATTGTGTCATCTTCCATTTAATACATTATTATAGGTACATTGCATCGGAGATCGATGGTGGCCTAGTGGTAAGGACCGCGCCTCACATACGTGAGGTCCGTGGTTCGAAACAGTGCCCAAACCTCTGGATTTTTCGAAAATCTACATATGTGTAGATTTGTGTCATTAGCTCTAACTTTAGTTCAGTTAGATCTAAATTGTAACCATGATCCATTATGTCTGGTTCACCTCTAAGGGTTGCGAAGGTCTGATGGCAGATCGAGTATCTATGGTATTCATTCATCTGAGGTTTTTTGGTATCAACGATACCACTATTTGTAGATTTTGAATAATAAATCAATTCTTTGGACACACACATCAATTGCCTAGCCCAAACTAAACTCGAAACTATGGAAGCTAAATGGCTGATCGGCCGCCATGACTGAAAAACGGACGGATTATTACAGTAAAGTGTCATCACGGCAAATCAAATGGCTCATGGTAAAAAAAAGTGATTTTTAAGCCGGCCGACGGAGTGTCCCTCAATTAAATACGCTAATAATTTGCTCGTAAGTTCCTTCAAATGCTAGCCTTGTGGTTAGAGCGCTGTTTACCATACGTGAAGTCCGCGATTCGAAAGTCAGTCAGGCACCTCAAGATTTTCAAAAATCTATGTACGTTATTGCATACCAGCTGTACGGTGAAGGAAAACATCGAGAGGGAACCTACACACTATGAGTTAGTGTGTGAAATGGAGAAGGCAATGGAAAACCAGTCCATTAAAATTGTCAATAGATTTGTTGTGTGTTTCATTTCTTACAATGATCACGACCCTTAGTAACGGAATTCTACCAAAGGGACCTTCTAATGAGCTACCTAGTACGTACATAATTATGTACCTATTAGGTAAGTATACTAGGTACTAACATTCTATTTACATAAAAAGATTAAAATTATGTTATTAAAAATGTAGATAACATTATTGACAATGCAAGACATTGTATTTAATTGGACGGTCAGATGAAATAATGTCTAGAAGATTCTAGACTACAGGTTATACTTATGCAGGTTATCTGGTGCGTAATACAAGTATTCATATGTTATGCTGCATTTAATAATTGCATTATTGCATGAATCGTCTTGTACAATCTTAATCAATAATAAAATCGTTCATCATCATCATCATCCTAGAGCTTATCCCGGTTGCATCGTCGGCCATTGGCTTGGAGCCCAGGGTATGCTACGATTATGACTACAGGATATGATCTTGAATGACTAGCCTGGTTGAAAAATTAATCAGTAAAAGTATGATGTATTTTGATTCATTACTGTATATGCTACTCCATTTTCCCGTGGTTGTCGTAATGCAATTACGACAAACACGTTGTCACCACACCACATGCGTAGCTACTTTAATATATATATTTTTTTTAATGTCAGAGGCGGCAAACGAGATAGCGGGTCGCCTGATGGTAAGCAATCACCGCTGCCCATGGACATCCGCGACACCAGAGGTATCGTTGATGTGTTGCCGGCCTTAACCCCATACCCTCCCCAACTGAGCTCTGGCAACCTTACTCACCAGCAGAAACATAGCACAACAGTTACGAAGTGCTACTTCACTGCGGTCTTCTGTAAGGTGGAGGTACTTCCCCAGACGAGCGTCTCATTCGTGCTCATATCATTCAGACGAGTGCTCATATTTTTTTATAGCACAGATTGTTATTGATAATACCTACGGAGTTGGTTTATGTGAACTTAGCACAAAATCGGTCGAGTGGTTCTTCATTTACCACACGTAGCGAAGCATGTAACGCAATCTTTAGTAAAAGCTTCAAGCTTAGTTTGCAGCTAGACAAGTGATTAACTTTATATCTTTTGCAAGTTAGATCCGCAATATGTAAATAAGTGGTAGTTTTCAGAGCACACTGTGAGGAAGTGTCAATCGGCAATCGTGGGGCGGAAAGGCCCACAAAATGTCTGAGAATTTGTTATCTGGTAGAGGTTCTGGGTATTTACGGGTTGTCAGCGATAAAATATTTACAACCAGCCTTCCGCCAGAAGCTTTGCTAAAGCGTTTACTAGACAAATGATACAGGATTTAGCTAAGTTAAAATAAGCATCAGGAGTCGTCATCAGAATCAAAAAGTTAAGATGGAATGACGACCGGCGGTCTTTGAGGTTTAAAGACCCTCGACTGGTGAATACCAGGCACAGCTGTGGTAAACCCCACAGGTGGGCCGATTATCTAGTATAGATCGTGGGAATCTCCTGAATGCGGGCCGCGCTCTGGACCGATTCAAATTCAACAAATTCTAAGGGGAGGTCTGTATAAAGCAGAAATGGTAAAAACATGAATCACATTGTTACAGTAGCGTAGCCATGGTTCAGATGTTATTATAGTACATTTGAGATAATGGAATCCCGGTGACATTTTAAATCATCATACTTACATTATAAATGTAAAAGTTTGTTTGATTGCATGTTTATCTGTCAATCACGCTAAACTACTGAAAGGGTTTTGATGAAATTTGGTATACACGCAGGGTATGGTCTGACTTAGGTGATAGCATTTTTTATCCCCATTGAATGCTCCCATGGGATAATCCAAAATCCACGCGAACGAAGTAGCGGGCGGCCGCTAGTAATAAATAATTTCATTTGACGGGCCCGTTGGTCAAGTGGTCAGAGACCCTGGGTACAAAACCGAGGTCCTTGGGTTCGAATCCCGCTAGGGCCAAATGTTTGTGTGTTGAACACCGGCATTTGTTCTTGAGTCATGGTTGTTTATAAAAGTATTTAAGTATGTCTATCCGTTCCCCAGCATCCATAGTACAAGCTTCGAGCTTAATTTGGGGCTAGGCAATTGTTGTGTTAGTCAAATCCCAACTAATATTATAAATGCGAAAGTAACTCTGTCTGTCTATCTGTCTGTCTGTCTGTTACGCTTTACCGCTTAAACCTCGCAACCGATTTTGATGAAATTTGGTACAGACAATCTTTAGACCCTGAGACAGAACATAGGCTACTTTTTATTTCGAAAAAAAGAAATCCACGCGGAAAGAGTCGCGGGCGGCCGCTAGTAATAAATAAATAAATAAATAAATTCCTTGATCTGACTGTCGCATTTTAGGCTAGCTTCCCTAGAAATGCGTATTGATGAAAATAGTCAAAAAGACATTCGCTCCAATGTGTTTAATTTGAGAATATTAATTACATAAATAAAAAAAAAACTTCATTGCGTTAGCTCTGTATTTTTATGTTTAAGGTTTATTTACATTTAAGATCAGAATTTGTGTGATAGGGTCAATGATATAAACACGGTTAATATTTATTCTAAATTATCTAGCCTTCTTGATTTGAGATAAATTCAATTTAAAACGTGAATTAATGTGAGTAATGTTTGAATAAATTTTATTCTTATGATTTAATTCAATATTTCACTTTAAGGTGTGCTATGAAATTAATATCTTTTAAATTCTCTTTTCCATCTAGGAAGTTTAGTATTTTAAAATTTTATTTGAAAAATAGGGTCTTTATATACTTCAGGGATTTATATTTAAATAAATCATATCCGTCCGTCGAGTTGCATGTCAATAAAATTTCTCTTCATTAAAATATCTTATTTTTATAAAAGTTCATAACATGTGGCCATTTTTTATGTTAACTTAAAAGTTAAAGTTAATTATTATTAAAATATTATTTTATTTTGTCAAATATTGAAAATAAAAACATAATATTGGCTTGCAAAATTAACTTCCTTTATGCCAGGAATTTTCTTAAAACATGCACGCAAATCATGCAAAAATTAAAAAATAAGATATAGATATACGAACCGCCGGAACAGAGTGCCGCAACAAAGAAAACCAACTTACAGAAAACACAATATCACCGAAAACGGAACGCAATTTGGAATATCCGCTTCCCGCGCGGCGAATGTATATTTTCAAAATTCGAATTCGCGAATTCCATCTTTGAAATTTCGTACGCGCGCGCCTCTTTACACACAGTACCAAACTGATGGAGATATGCCGTGTCTGTGGTGAAATAAACCGCGTGGGTTCACGTTAGCTCACAAGCAGATTGAATCATGTACTCGCAGTTTAACGTTTATCCCAAAATCAACTTTCGCCAGTTGAATTACGGATCAATTTCGCGGACATACGTCCTTATCTGTGCGTTTACCTTTTTAATTTTGCCAATTCGTTTAATTGTTCCACGTATCGTGCATTGGCCAGTGCTTTTTTGGGTGATTTTTTTTCGTGAAAATGTTAGAAAATGAGTAATAAAATATTTAGATGATTTTCAGTTTAAAATTTTTGACATTGTCAAGCTGCCAGCCAACGCCTATCGATATTTGAAGACAAGTGCTATATTGTACCTATTTCGTAAGTTTATTAATAATTAAATTGCACAATAAAATCGCATAGCCTGACAAATGTATGCTGTTCTTTCCGAACCTATAAACCATTGAAGAATCCCGGAAAATAGCCCAGAGATACACCCACTAACACCTTTGCGACACTCCCTCCTCATCTATAGTTTTGACGAGCCGCTTGGTGTAGTGGTCAAGAAGTTGCCTTTAGACCAAGAGGTCGCGGGTTCGATCCCCGCACAGGACAAACATTATTGTCTACATGAACATGTCTGTTTGTCCTGGTCTCTGTGTTAAATGTATATATTTAAGTATATTTGTATACCACTGTTAATTCTGATATCTGCAGCACAAGTGCTTAAGCTACTTAACACGGAGTCAGATCAATGTATGGGATGTTGTGAGATATTTATATTTATTTTATAGTTGGAGGAATCACGGTAAGCACGGTGACTTGCTCTAACTTCTCTTTAAATATTCCTAAATAAAAAAGAAAAATATAAATAAGTAAAAATATAAACGCATTTGAGTTTAAACACGTGACCAAGCATTCTTCCTATGAGAACACACGACCAAAACACTCAATAAGGTCAGGAGAGATGACTGACCCCAGATCTGGAAGCGATCGCGAAGGAAATCGCCCAAACAAGTCCGGCAGTCCGTCAGCAATGTCGCCCAAGGGTATATTTACTATCGAAATTGTCTTGTTACGCAATTACCTACGACTAGGGTTGTGGCTTTGCAAAGCCTAGCTGTGTTTCGGCGAAAGCCAATCTGGAGTTCGTTTTGTTGCAGGGCAAAGCGAGAGCCAATCTTGAGTTTATTTTGTCGCAGAAGAAATGCCCCTTTTCTGGGCAACGCCAAAAGCAGACTAAGAATCCTTTCCTCCGATCTCTTCATCTCTGATTGGAATGGTTATGCCAGCACGCGGGATCAGCTCTCCTGCGTGCATTGCATGGGCTGCCCATCTCATGACTGGGGATGACGTCGTTTCCTGAGTCATCCTCCCTAGTCCCCTGGCCTGGTCATCTAGGTCAGTGAATACCCGGGAACAGACTGGGAATTTGCCACCCGCCAGCACCCGCCGGTCACGAGCACCAGTCCCTCCCACCACACTGGTGATAAGGAAACCGCAGGGTTTTAGTAGGTAGGAGACGAAGTTGCGAGCCCCACACACGACTGCAGGTCTAGCTAGCCTGCAGTTACAGCCCGTTAATGTGTTACCCTGCGAAAAAAGTGGTCTTAGTGGGTAGGGGGTTAATATATATTTCAGATATTCAGAGCCCCACACACAGCTGCTCTCCTTGCTTGCATGTTTGCTTCTGATCATCAATCAATCAAATCAAATCATTCAAAATATACTTTATTCATGTAGGCCTCTGCAAGGCACTTAAAATCGACAAAAAATATTAGCAAAGGAATGACTCGACCACCGACTTCGTAATGCAGTCATCTACCGAGAAGAAGCGGCAAGAAACTCGATAGTTGGTGTTGGTATGTATTTATTATTGTTTATTTATATGATCTCCATCAACCCTGGCTGTCATCATCAGTCAACCCAAACATTGTTTTGATAGCACGGTAGTTCGCTAGATGTAGAGGGGTCAGGTGCATGATCCAATGCACTCAATAACTTGTTTCCTTTACAACTGCGTACAACTTGTAAATTGATTGTTTGGGCTTTGTTTTGAATGCTACTCATAGAATATCTACTAATTATTAGTAAGTAAATAAATCAGTAAGTAAGTAAATCTTATCGACAGGCCTGTTGGTCGAGTGGCTAGAGACCCTGGCTACAAAACCAAAGGTCGCAGATTCGAATTCCGCTAGGGGCAAATGTTTGTGTGATAATCATCGGCATTTGTACTCGAGTCATGGATGTTTATAAATGTATTTAAGTATGTCTATCCGTTCCCTAGCATCCATAGTATAAGCTTCGAGCTTAGTTTGGGGCTAGGCAATTGGGGAGTTAGTCCAATGAATTCATTTATTTATTTATCAGCCAACTAATGTCCAAGTGCAGGGCAAATAACAAATGTTGCCCGACCCGGGAATTGAACCCAGAACCTCGAGAACACAGGCCGGTTCTTAAACTCATTCGAGGCGTCAGTAATATAGTAGGTTATAAATATCTTATTTCGTGCTTTGAAAAGAAAATTACATAACATAACTCCATGAAAAAAAACCCAGCAAATTATAGTAAATGTAGGTAATAGCAGTACTTACTACACGAAATTTATTATGCAGTCCGAGTATTGTCAAGTACTCACTGTTTGAAGTTTCGATTGTTACAGCAAACAATTGTGGTCTCAACTGATAAATATCAAATTTAGTACCGCTAATATTATATTGTATTATGTACGTCATCGGTGAAGGTGATCGTTAGTATACTATAAAGGGGCCCCTTAAACCTACACGCTGGGTCGAAAGTCCCAGGCACCGACTGACATTCCTCTCTGTTCCACGCGATGGACCCGGCACCCGCACGGAGAATCCATGGATAGCTAAGAAGTTCGTCTCTCTATGTGTTTTATGTTGAGCGAAAGTCAAGACTCTATAATGTCCATCAAATAACTAACTTGATCTAAAATGTGTAAGAATTTGGAGAGATATTTACTTTCATAATATATTATAGATCAAATCAAATAAAATTATCCTTATTCGTGTAAATTCGTTAATTGTCAGGAATTGTAACAGAATGATTTAAGTAGATACCACCGATTTTGGAATCTTCTTCTATCCTATAAGAAAATTTCAACTTAGATGATCCCGGTGACAGTTTGCCTTCAAGGGAAAATCGACACTATTCTTAAGTAATACGACCTTATCATAAATATAAAAACACCTCGTGGAACTTATTTCCTTGAAATAAAGTTTAATTTCATATCAGAAGTAGGTACTCCTGTCACAGGGAGGGATAAGTTTAGCTGAAATGGACTTCAGTTACTAATTAATTCCAATTGCCAAATGATTAATTTTAAACTACTTTTATGAACCAAGATCCTACTACTATTATAAGCCGAAAGTTTGTATGTGTGGATGTATGGATGTATGGATGTATGGATGTTTTTTACTCTTTCACGTAAAAACTACTGAATGGATTTGAATGAAACTTTACCACAATATAGCTTATATATCAGAATAACACATAGGATATTGGAAATCGAAATCCACACGGACGGAGTCGCGGGCGGCCGCTAGTACTTAATATTCTTAAGGTGAAAGCGTGACAGGGAGTGCAGTAAATATAATAATTGTCAATGTATAAAACAGAATATAAACTTTTGTCCTCAATCAATCCCAAACTCTTTACCGGAGCGATGAACTTAACAGTTCCCATTTCGCAATCTCGCAAAAGTGATGCGTATGGTCTAAATTGAAAAATCTATTTTTATCTCAAAACTTACATATCTGGCTATAACCATCGTGAGACGTCAGCGAATGCCAAAATGTCGGCTACATTAAATAATTACATCCATTATTGCCATCTGGACATATGGATACGCCAACCAACTAAAAATTGCACTTGTAGAATCATCCGCCACAGAATATTGGGCCTTATCTTTCTTGGCTTAAGAGATGATATTTTCAATTCCGTCTGCAAATTCGTACGGTATTGAATGGTTAAAGTTGAAGTGCCTAAAGTTCAAAGTCACCGCTGGTAGATAGTGTAGTATTGGCCTGGAGAGCTGCGTCACACTGAGTGCTCTGGTTTCGTACACGAGGCCTCTGATCTGATGCATCGTAGTTGTCAAACAGGACTCCATTGTGCAAATTATTTATCGGCACCTGTTAAATCTTTCGGTTCAAGTTCTTTCTTTTTTTTCATTAATTTGTATCAGATAGGTTGAAGTTGTAAAGAATTTGTAGAAATCTAATGAATTAGCAATTTTTTGTCGTATTACACTTTACTACATACGTACAAGGTACAACATAGTTCAATAGTTTTGACAATCTCTTTCATATTTACCTGTTTTTTAAATAAAATTGGATTCTTATTCCCAAAAAGGTCGCCTATTTTTGTTTTATGTTATTTTTAAATTACTTAATTAGTTAGAAGAATTATCACGATATTGCAGATTCTTCCGAATTGCTGTTTCTGTCCACATCTAATTCCGTCCAAATTTTCTATTTCCTTTAAATTTAAAAGACCATTCCTTATACTAAATCATATCATGATTTTTTTGGGGAACACGCCTCACTTTCTTTACGAGAGCTTATCATAACAGAAAAAATACAAAATTCTTTTGACAGATTATTTTTGTTTCAAAATGCCGCTGGTTCTCGGGGTCTCTCCTAAGGTCACGAACCTTCCTAAATGGTCAAATGACACAACAAAGGACAATGTACCCGCTCGCAAACATCACTTCACTCTTGCCAAATTGACTGTGGTGATTGATTCGCTTGGTAACATTTTGTAACTATATACGTTACAGAATGAATGATGAATGAAAATTTGCATTATCTTTATTAATTTGAATTGTTATCGGCTGAAGATAATTGAGATTCTTATTCACTCTCTTTATTTTTATTAAAAGATAATTAATCAAATTCAGCTTTATTAGCTTGTTCTCTTCAGTCGTTGATGACGACAGAAATTAACATTTATTAATTTTTAATAGAGATGAAGTTGATTACCTGTGTACTACATACAATTGATAATTTTGTTACCTAACTATCTAACTAGTTAACAACGATATTAAATGTTGATGATCTAGCTAGGCAGTGTTACTTTGGCAAAATGTTTCTTCGAGGGCATGTTTCTTGAAAGTTTTCGACTAGCCTTCAATTTTATAAAATCTTTTCAGGTTCAACGAAATCTTTAAAACTTTTGGACTATCTTTTTTTCATCTTTCCTTATGATGTGGCACCCATTTCTATTTCAGCACAGAGGGGAATTTGCTTATCGCAAAAAACTTCTCTCTACATTGGTAGGTACAGCAGAATTCCATTTTTTTTTTCATAGCAAAAAATGTATTTGATGTATGGATCAAAATACTGTATGGGAGGATTTAAGGTTTGAGTACAAGAAATGTCAGAAATCTCAAAAAACTGTTTCCCGTAAGAATTAGGATCCGAGGATTCTGTGTGTGTGTGAACCTCTACTGAAATCAGATGCAACTTCAACGCGCGTGCTAACTGCTACTCGTATATGCATTTTTCTCAGTCAGTTCACACTCCCAAGGTTGGCCCGAGGAGTTAGCGAAAGGGGCCATTCCCACGGGCGACGCCCGGATGCGGTCACTACCAGTAGCAGGGATCGGTAGGGACGTGTTCTGGTCGGGATATCGATGAAAAAAGATACAGAAGTATCTTGCAGGCGGGTATGGCGATACCAACGGATGGAATACCTTTTGCTACCGCATCTGTTGTCATGGCAATTTGGGCTGCTCTTGTGCTTACCATCAGGCAAGGTGGAGCCAATATACAGCGATAATACAAAAAAAAATATCACATAAAATAAATAAGTACCGTCAATAGAAGTTACTGACTAGTTATTAACTGACGACCTCAAAGTTTTCTCAATCAGTTTTTTTAAGAATTTACTTTTTGCCTACCATGCATTTTTGCAAAATTAATAAATTGTGGTCAAATGGGTAGAATGGGGTTCAAGTTTGTTAATTCACACAAGTAATATTCATCCATATTGAATTGCTTTATTTAATTGACGAGAAATGGGTCGTCCAATAAATATCTATTTCGTTTTACTTTTAATCACACGTTTAACTTTCGTATTCTCTTCAACTTAGAGGATCATTTGCAGGAATGATCGACTTACTAAAATACCCTGGCACAAATCGGCTGGCAACTACATTGTTGCTAAGAATAATTAGGGTTGAAATGAACTTGCCTTTAATTTACTTCATTTAGCATTGCATTTCCAATGTTACTTGTTAAGTGCTTTGACCAAATCCGTAGAACTCATGAAACAGAGATATCAAATAATTACGACATATTTACTTAGTATATTTGTTATTTTGTTTATTTTTTATTTAAGATTAAATCAACTTTTTAAAATTATATTACAGCGCTTTATATTATGTATGCTGGTTTAAGTAACGTTTATCTAAAAACCCGAAAGTCATATATATAGGGGTTCTTTTCCTCTCTTAATTTGTTTAATTTTTAATTCTCCCTAAGATGAATACTTTTGAATGTTGACCTACTTTAGATTTATGTTTAAGATAACATTAAGTACAACCTTCATGAGTAAATCTTGCTTTGAACAGTCTTAAGCGGACAGAAACGAAGCAACAACCTGGCAATTCAATTATAATTATCATACTCGTATTAAACTGTTAGATCATATGATAAAATGACATCATTCAGTTGATAGTACACTTTTGAAACAAAATTGGGATCGACAACTCTTACAGGAAGTATATTATTTAATTTGAATAATTATGCGTGTAGTTGCGTTTGTCCAAAACTTGGGACGGATTACAATAATACACTATCTGAATGCTGATTACAGTACGCTCGTATTCTTTTGACCTGTTTGAAGACGTCTGGCTGCAATATTGAAAAGAGGTTTATTTTTGGGCTATGCCATTATGGATCATCAAATACGTACCTATGAACGTGTAATACTGGTCTATAATATTTTAAATTTTTCCCGTTAGGTTGAATATGATGACTTTTTGTATATTCATTTTAGCATTTTTACATGCTAAGTATTTATCTAGATGTGCCTTCATCAGTTGAAGAGAGAGGCTAATATTTCTAAATTATTAACTAAGAAAAAAATCGTCTAGTCTTTGGTGGCTCAGGCAGGGATCGAACCCAGCACGTCTTGCAATTCGAAAGCTCTTGCCCGGATTGCAAGAGGTGGTAGGTTTGATCTCCAGAGATAACTTAGTGAAGTTGATAAAGATTCAGTGCAGATAAATTGTTAATCTATATGATAGACCAAAATGCCACCACTACCAACTAATTTTGGAAGCACTGTACGCCGATACGATCGCCAGTCTGTCGTCAAGTAGAAAATGAATTATTGAATCATCGACGCCTAACTGTCTGGTGTTACGAACGAACTGTTTTATAACACCCTTTTTGCTATGAATAAGTAGAAAGTAGACTTATTTTTTATTCAGATGACATCATTTGACTACCGCTTTGGTGTGAGGTTGAGACTCCGCCAAAAAGGAGATGTGCGGAGCGGGATACACACGCTTGCCCGAATTTCATTTGCCATAATTTCATCTGCTATAATATTCAACAGATAGAATATTGTTTCCCATAAATTTCATATGTCATACTCATTGTTTGCTATACAAGTCACTTGCTAGAAACTTTATGTCCCATAAAGCCATTTGCAATAACATGATTTGTTATAATCATCGAAAACCATAATTATTATATGCCATAAAATCACTTGCCATCCAAATTGGCTGTTAGAAGGTTGGAGACCCCTCATTTTTATGCCGCAAAAAAGATTAGATTAGGTGAAAACATGAAAGTTGCCAGAAAGGTGATAAAATTTGCGAAAAAGCATTAATTATGTTTAGGTTACGATTGTGTTTGGTTTAGGTTAGGTTAGAACATGAAAGTCAACGCACGAGCCGAGCGAGCGAAGCGAGCGTGCCGCGGCAGCGGCCGGCGAAGTGCCAGAGATCTAATCGTTTTTTACGTCGTTTGTTAGTTCAGGTTAAACTTAGGTAAGGTTTAGGTTAGGTTAGGTTAGAACATGAAAGTCAACGCACGAGCCGAGCGAGCGAAGCGAGCGTGCCGCGGCAGCGGCCGGCGAAGTGCCAGAGATCTAATCGTTTTTTACGTCGTTTGTTAGTTTAGGTTAAACATAGGTAAGGTTTAGGTTAGGTTAGGTTAGAACATGAAAGTCAACGCACGAGCCGAGCGAGCGAAGCGAGCGTGCCGCGGCAGCGGCCGGCGAAGTGCCAGAGATCTAATCGTTTTTTACGTCGTTTGTTAGTTCAGGTTAAACTTGGGTAAGGTTTAGGTTAGGTTAGGTTAGGTTAGAACATGAAAGTCAACGCACATTCGACATTAATATTTTGTGTGGCATTTAAATATTCTGTTAAATAATATTATTGTAATTAATATTATGGATGACAAAGCTTATGGAAATTGTATCATTATGAAATCTAAGGTTCGGGAAAACAAGAATATGACACATAAATTATATGGTAAACAAAACATTCGGGCAAATGAAATTCGGGCAAGTGAAATTCTGGCAAATGAGTATTATTGCATATAATTTTCGGGAAAACAACAGACAACCGTGCGGAGCGGAGTGGAGATAGCAGCCAATAGGATTTTGGCCTTAACACGTGACGATTTTAGCATTGAAATCCTATTGACTACTTACGGCACATCTCCGCTCCGCTGTGGAACTTCCACTTGTAGGAGCCGCTCGTCTAGGGTAAGACCACAGTGAAGTAGCACTTCTTAACTGTTGTGCGTTGTTTCTACTAAGTAAGGTCGCCAGAGTTCAGTCGGGGAGGGTATGGGGTTTTAAAGGCAGGCAACGCATCTGCGACCTTGTACGGTTGATGATGTCGATGGGCAGAGGTGATCACTAACCATCAGGTAAGTGATCGTTTGCCTCCCTATCACTTTAAAAAAAAACTCCAAGCATATTTACACCAGCTAGATTGGAATAATCCAAGTATCGATTCCTCTATCGATAAGGCCCACCACTAGCCGAGAATAAGGTCATTCGCCCTCTCAACAAATCATTTTTAATTATATGACTATTTGCCAATCTTTTTATTGAGCTCCCGCGATATGGGTTGAAGGAGGGGCATCGTGTTTGTCAAGAGACTTTTATTTTTTGCGAATTGTACAGTCAGCTACACTTTAAAATTGAAGTTTAAGTTTCAGGGGGTGTGACGATTTTTACAAAATAGCTGGCTGGGAGTAGATAGGAAATGCCAGGGCATCTGGTGGCCTAGCCAAGTTGCTGATTTGACTATTGCCGCTATATATATTTCCATCCCATAAGTTTGGTGAGGTCGCCAGAGCTCAGTTGGACAGAATATGGGGCTTTTAAAGGCAGGCGACGCATCCGCGACACTTGTTGTGCGTTTTTGATGTCCATGAGCAGCGGTGATCACTTACCATCAAGTGACCCATGTTCGTTTGCCTCCCTTCTTCCCTATCACATATAAAATAGCAATGTGGGAGAAGTCTAAGTCCAGGAGTAGAATAGCTGATGATGATGATAATGTGTTTGTTATTAGTCGATTCTGAATCTGTTACTACATATTTTTTCGGTTAAGTTTCATATTAACACAAGAATAAAGTTTAAAATGTCATGCTACTTTTTGACATAATGTTAAGACCAACTTAAACAAACTACTTGTTACCAAGGCGACTGTACCACGGATGAGGTCTGTTAATAAATGGGTCAGGAAACGCTCGCCCGTCGTCCCCAAAATTTGGGTCACGATGAAATTTGCCGAATTGATTTACATTGATGAACTAACACCAATGATCTTGCTCGTAAGCGACATGTCAAATATATCCGTGATGGTACAGAGAATCATTTGTGATTGTTTTTCGAACGCAGTCCGGGTTTATGATCACCAGCCCGCAGTTGGCGTGGTGATTAGGCCAAACCCCACTTTAGTAACAAGTGCCAAATTTTTTGGCACAAATTTTTGCAATAAAATATTCAATAAGCAGCTTTACATAAAATATGACTTAAATTTTCATAATACTAGGTATGAAAAAATAAATAATAATAGGAAAGACAACAAACCTTCCACCTTCCACCACCTAAAATGGCTTATTGTAATTTAAGAGAGCACTTCTGCTCTCTTAAATTACATTTTAGCACCTGGTCCGTTTTCAATTTGATTTGAGACATCAGCAAAATTAGCAGACCTTTTATTATCTTTTTTTTTTTCATGATCTATGTCAACTGTTCTAAAGATCAATGTGATAGTTTAGTTAAGTTTTCTATTTGATTTCAAACGAAAATGGTAAAATTATCAAGCCCTTCTATGCCTTCTGCAATAAATATTAAACTAGTTAACAAATAAAGTTCATACGCATAATCCTTAATCTTACTCCTGCACTCGAGGTCAAACCCCCAGCGGACTGTCACCCACTCCTCGTTATCTTTCGCAGAGATATTAACCTCTAATTTCCCCCCATCCTCTATAAAGCACAAATGGTTTCCTTCCTTCGGCCCTCGCTGTGGCCCATTCATTGAATCACTGGTATTCGCGAGCGGTTCACACTCGATTTCTTTTCGAGCGTTCGATAATGTTACGAGTTGATAAATGTGTGTGTATGTTTTATCGTCATCATCAACATCATTATTATCATCATCATCAGTCCAATTAAATATCGTTTTTAATGACTTCAAGAATTACCATGACATTGCCAAGTTGTGTTAGTGGACGGCTAGAAAAAAAAAGACGCCAATTTAAGGCAATACCCTTTGTATGACTTAAATAAACAGGTGGCTTTGATGTGCCTTCCCAGAATATACTGCACTATCGAAAAATACGAATGGAACAGTAACTCATATATGGTCACTTTTTATGTTTTTTTTTTAAATTGGCAAACGTATAAGATTGTCATCTGATGGTAAGTGATCACCATGGACATCAACAACCCTTCAAGGGTCGCAGATGCGTTACCTGCCTTTAACACCCCATACACCCCCATAATATTTTTGAAACATGGAACAAAATTTAACTTAGATCGTTGCCTGCGTGTATATTGTGTAATAACCCCCCCACAGCGATGTCCTTCACCTCGATAAATGTGCATGCGCATCCAATCAAAAGAGCATGCGGGCATATTCTTTTTCTATGCACCATTGAAATTTATTGTGCGGTAATTCCGCTCAGATGCGTCGCCGGATGCGACCGCTCTCGGTCACGGGGTGACGAATTAACGTAGTGGCAAATGTATGGTTACCAGGGAATCGAGTTTGGTAGGCGTGTTATTTATTACTCTTTAAGGGTTGGGGTCAGTAAATAATTGATTATAATTTAATATCATTGACCATTGGCATAGTCTGTTTGACTATGTCATTGACTATGTCTATGGTGGCCTCGTTGGTCACTAGATTACAAAAATGGTTTAAGTTCTCAGCCGTGGTCTCGAGGTCCCTGATTCGATTCACGGGTCGGGCGAAAAAGCCGAATGAATAGAGGTTCCACAAATTGTTTTATTGTTTATGGGTATGTTCGAACACATAAAGACGACGAAATGTTCAGGGCTTGTTAAGTAGATAGTTTATGTGAAGTGTGCACAAAATCGTTCGAGTGGTTCCTCACTTACCACACTTAGCGAAGCTCTTACCGGGCCGCTAGTGAACTATTATAATGTATGAATTTAATTTTAGTATTATCAAGTTTATAGTTTTTCTACTACACTTATTTAAACAGGTAAATTACTAACAAATAGTTAGGTAAGCAATTTAAAACAAAAATCCTAGCCTTGTGTGAAGAGGACAAAAGATATGCATTTTTATTTTTCATTTCACCAACGGAAGCGTGCGTGCGGTCGCCCGCATACCGGCGCTTGCGCACTTTCGAACAAGGGCGGATCACAAAGACCCCACAAGAGGGTTTGTGTGTGAAAACTTTTATTTTTTGCATGTGCACGTATTTTAGTCGTCTTTATTTATTTATTTATTTGTTTTCAGGCAACGCAGGCCCGTAGATATTTATACCTTACCATCTAGCATATACAAATAAAAAAATATTAGACAGATTTTGACCTTATAAAATCTACGTGCGCAATTTCATACCAGCTGTACGGTGAAAGAAAACATCGTGGGACCTACACACTGCGAGTAAGTGTGTGAAATGGAGAAGGCAATGGCAAAACACATTGCCAAGAGATTTGTTGTGTTTCATTTCATACAATAATCACGACCCTCAATAATGAGAAAACCAACTCAAGGAATATCAAGAAAGGTCTTTAAAAAATAATCATCGGTCAGCTAGGTTGAGATAAAGCAACTTCGCAGAGGGCGGTCATCGGATGGGTGACCGAAAATTTTAAATCTTGAGCTCCTCTGTGCTTCGGAAGAGTAGAGAAATTAAAACGTTGGTCCTACGGTCGTATCAGATTGTGATCCCGCCGAACTATGAGAGTGAGGGATACCACTGTGTGCAGAAACTGAAATCCTCGCGGAGACGAAGTCGCGGGCTGCCGCTAGTAAACATAAAGAAGTATAAAGGGCGGAGAAATACACATTTTTAATATAACGTGAGATCTTCATGTCGATAAAATTAGTGTGTTATCTCGTAACAAAACAAATTGAATAATACAATGATGCGAAATGTTTCAATTAATTAATGTTTATCTGTTGTCTGCCTGTCTGTCTGTCCATATTGTGAGATTTACACGCATCTGCCTGTCACTGCATTGATTTATAGTGCAATAATAATAGAATGTGGTAAAGATAAGACCGTATTTGTGGAATAAGATCCATTTTATATTATTTTTAATGAATAAATTGATTACTATATTCCTTACCGTTAAATTTTAGGAGTCGATGGCGCGTGGTTTAGTGCACTCGCTAATTTAAGCAACTTTCGCAAAAGCCAGTCATAGGATGGGTGACCGAAAAAGGACATGGCCAATACTTGTATGAACGTTTGCCTAGGTACAAAATTCATTTCCCACAAACATGGTATATTGTATTAGACTTATGGCTATCAGGAAAGGCAAAAACACTAATAACTAAAGTCTAAGAAGTTGAGGTTAAAATAATACAGACAAACAAAGATTGAAAAACAATATTTTGTTACCGTTACGTTATGGGAATCATGTAAAATAGTATGATTTTGATTTAAAACAATTAGTGTGTGCTTTATTCTTGCTTGTTTCTTAATTCTATCATTAATTACAGTCTATTATATATAACCTAAACATTGTTCTGCCTTAGTTAGAGCGTAACAGTGGCGGATTTACCAGTAGGCTAAGTAGGCTAGTGCCTAGAGCGGCAGATTTAGAGGGGCGGCAAAATTCAGTTATTTTGTTTATACAGAAATAAATATAATTATACGTAAACACAATCCATATATATAAATAAATGCACTGTAATTTAGACTTGGGTACTTATGAAATCATGATTTTCGTTTCAATAAAGATAAAATAAAAAATCTCGTGACTCAGGATCTTCGGAGCCTAGCACGAGCACCGTCTCTCCACAACTTCATTCATGATTGTACTGAAAAGCTTGTTATGCGACAAGAAGCGGCGGGAATACTTTCGAATTTGGAGAAACTGGAAACGGTGGTGATGGTTGTTGTGTGGGATATTTTTTTGGAAAGAATAAACAAAATTAGTCTTCAAATTACCGATATAACCGACCGTTAAGTGAATTGTTAGTATTGTTACCATCGATCCTAACGGAATGGCCATTTTATTGAAAAAAATGGGAAGTAGGGATACGATACGGGATGGCCATGGTGGCCTAGTGGTACGGACGGCGCCTCACATACATGAGGTCCGTGGTTTGAATCCGGGCCCACACCTCTGGATTTTTATGTCATTATTTTTGTGCCGTTAGCTCGCGGCGGTGAGGAAAACACCGTGAGGAAACCTGCACATAGAGTGATTGCACCTGCACTCGATGAAGGTCGTTGTATGGCGGGATCTTAGACTATACAGAGATATCGCCCTAATAACGGGACGAACGGGGAACAATCATTCTAATAACGGGATTAAACTAACGTATTGAATTTCAAAGGTCAGTAGGGGCGGCAAAAATTGAATAGCCTACTAGCGGCAAATTTGTAAATCCGCCACTGGAGCGTAATAATGTTATTGTCGATTTCACAACAAACAAGTATGCATCCATAAATAGCTAAAACGAATACTTACGTAGTTAACTCATAAAAATAAAATCAACTGGTATGATATTGCATTGTGAATACACTACAATTACAAATAAATCACAAAAGTACGAACATACCTGATCTAACAGCCAGACTGACAGTCTTGTTTGAAGATGCACGGCAAGTGATGGTACTAAATGCCTCTGAATTCTATGCACGGCAATTCCACAATCCGGTATTTGACTGACAGGTCAAATCATTTACTTTTAAAAAATGTCAAAAACGCAACATTGTAGGGAAAACTGTATGAAATACTAGCATATGACGTCACAATCAAGTATTGTCAAATCAATACTTTTTTAGTTTCGATTAACTATGATAATTTGTTAAAAGCGTAAATGTCACTGTGGCGTAATGATTTGTGATTAATTTTTAATTTCGCCTTTTATGTAAGAGGTTCATAATTTATTTTAAATGCAGTCAAATACCCAATTGAATATTGATGCTCCTCATTATTAGTCCTCTTAAACTTTAGAACCACTTTTAGAAAACTATGTTTTATTAAATGTAACTGTTTTTCAAATATATTGACGACAAGAGCAGGTTACCCCCATTTACGTTGACAGCGACGCATTTTTTCTAAGGCAAAGTATAACGGAAGTTGATTTACTAATTATATTATACAAAAAACTGAAATTTCTACAAAGTTCTAAAATATGAGATAACTAGCGGCCCGCCCCGGCTTCGCCCGTGGTACTTGTCCACTATTTAATGGATGATATTATACATAAAAACCTTCCTCATGAGTTACTCAACTATTAAAAAAAACCGCATCAAAATCCGTTGCGTAGTTTTAAAGATTTAAGCGTTCATAGGGACATACAACATACAACATGACAGAAAAAGCGACTTTGTTTTATACTATGTAGTATGAGATAATTGTTATTTTTATTTAATTAACTTTGTGCTTTTGTGCTGTTCGTGGCCATCACTAGGCAGGAATTGGCCATGTCCTAATCTCGAGATTCTCCGCGCTTCGGAAGGCACGTTCAGCCGTACTTTCTTCACGTGGCTTCGAATTCCAGGAGTTAGGAATCAGTGTTTCCCTGTGTTCTAGCGTTCACCTCAAACGCCTCAATGGTCAAGTAGTATTGGTCTCGAGGTCTTGGGTTCGATTTTGCGTCGGTTTCTTTGGCGTTTTTGAGGAAAAACCAATTCGCATTTGCCAAGCTTGGTGATAAAACCAAAACCTTTGTAACGAAAACATGATTTCAAATGATGGAGGCCTTTGCCCTGCAGTGGGAAATCGAACCCAGGAGATCGAGACCACAGTCCGGTACTTAATTACCTAGATCCTAGACCATTGATATTTGTTTTTAGGGTTCCGTAGCCAAATGGCAAAAACGGAACCCTTATAGTTTCGTCATGTCTGTCTGTCTGTCTGTCTGTCTGTCTGTCCTGGTTCGTTCTCCGCCGTTTCTGAACCGATTGCCACGAAAATTGGTGGAGAGATGTATAGTGATAATTCAAGAATTGGTTTTTAAAATTATCGAAAAATAATCAATTTTTAACCCCCCCCCCCCCCTCCCATACAGCGAAAAGTTAATTCTAAAAAATAATTCGACTTAACCCATCGTGGTAGGGTATCGTTAAACAGGTATTTTTAAATACAATAAAACTCGCCTTGAAACCATGTGGATCAAACACCCCAGTCTCGAGATATATTAATACAAAGTTAAAATTAGAGCGTCCCCCCCCCCCCCTTAACTTTTGAAATACTATTACAATAATTCTGAAAAAAATGTCCTGTATACCTCTAAGTAAGTACTTTCAACGAAAACTATAGCGAACTCTGTATCATACATAGTTATTTTTATACAACTCGACCAACTTATGACGTGCAGTTGCCCTTACTAAATGTTTTCTTAAGCGGTCGGGCTATCTTTTAGCTACGGAACCCTTTCATGGGCGTGTCCGACACGCTCTTGGCCGGTTTTTTTCCATCTATCCCTACCAGGGGGGATAGCGTGGTAGGGAAAGACGGAACAGGCGGATATTTCTGAGTAAAGATTTCCTTTCTTTCTAGTAAGACTAGTTTGCTGCGCAGTTTGGCAGTGTCTGATGTCAGGGACATATTTAATGCAATAATGCATCGACAGGTCATCGATGCAGGGTCAATCATATTATTGACGTGTCTCCTCGAATATTTGTTTTGACTGGTGCATTGATTGCTACCTGAGCAGTGGCTAAGACGCCATTTAAAGCGGTGGGTATCTCGGTTCAAATCCTGGGCCAGAATAAAAATTTAATTTTTAATCTCAATAATTTCTACAACTCATTATCTACCTTAATTGTACCTACTCTATAATTATTACCCATTGTTGAACCTTACAGAAGACCTCAGTGAAGTACCACTTCGTAACTGTTGTGCTATGTTTCTGCTGGTGATTAAGGTCGTCAGAGCTCAGTTGGGCAGAGTTTTTAAAGGCAGGAATTCATCTGCGACCCTGGTACGGTTGTTGATGTCCATGGGCAGCGGTGATCACTTACCATCAGGTAACTATTATTTGTTTGCCTACCTGTCACAAAAAAACTGTACTGAAAGCACTGGATGGTTAGATAAAAGAGGCGTATGTCCCAAAGTATCTAAATGATCTGCAGTTTGCAACACGATTGGTTCAAGGTCCTGTAGACAGACAGACAGACATATAAAACGGATCGCCGCTTGCCGCTGAAATTAGGCATGCCAATGAATACCTCATTGTTCTAGTCTAGACTTTTTATTAAGGTGCAGACATCCGATCTTTATTAATTTAGATCGATGGTGCTTTAAATGTCTAATGTTCTGGGTTCGCATCCCAATCAGACGAAGATTTGTGTGATGAACTAGTAAAACAAGAATTGAACTTGAAAAAATGTTAACGGGCCCATTAGTATAGTGATCAGAGACCCTGGCTACAAAACCCAGGAACGCGGGTTCGAATCCCGCTATGGACAGTTGTTTATGTGATGCACATCGGCATTTGTACACGGTCATGGATGTATAGAAAAATATTTAAGTACATATGTCTATCCGTCCCCTACCATCCATGGTATAAGTTTCGAGCTTGTTTTATTTATTTTATTGGCAATTGGTGTTTGAGTCCAATTAATTCATATATGTGTTTAATTAAATTAGTTTTATGTCTAGTTAATACCCAAAAACGAGATTTTTTTGTAATTTTAATTACCCATCTACCTAATTACCTTTATGGGCAAATTACTCGCAAAAAACTTTTTGAATAAACGTCCCAGGAATTGAACCCAAATCATCAAATCAAAGCGCTAAACCACCCTTGCCAATTCATAGCTTCCTCTTAACCCCACAAGTGCTGCATACAAAACGGATTGCCGAAAATCGCATCACAATCGCAAATTTGCATACAACTGCGGTTTGTCTAGACAGTACGTGATGCGAATGACGATATTTGACATGTTGCACTTAGATGGACGGAGAATGACAAGACATTTCGCTGTAAAAAACTTCGAATGTAAAACAGTAAAATACTTCGCCCTTATAGTTAGGAAGCGGCCGCCCGCGACTCCGTCCGCGTGGATTTCGATTTCCAATATCCTATGTGTTATTCTGATGGATAAGCTATATTGTGGTAAAGTTTCATTCAAATCCATTCAGTAGTTTTTACGTGAAAGAGTAACAAACATCCATACATCCATACATCCAGACATCCACACATACAAACTTTCGCCTTTATAATAGTAGTAGAATTATGCCTCGAGAGCGATCGTGGTCTAGTGGTACGGACCGCGGCTCACATACGTAAGGTCCGTGGTTCGAAACCGGGCCAGGCAAGGCTCTGGATTTTACGAAAAATCTATGTGTGGATTTGTGCCTGCACATTCAGATAGTTTCTGATTTTAGTTCAGTTAGATCTGAATGTGTAACCATGATCCAATCTGTCTGGTTCCCCTCTATGGGCTACGAAGGTCTGATGGCAGTCACTTCACTGTAATAACCAGTCTCGCCAAATTCTGGATCATGGTCAAAGGATAAACGCTAGGAGGATGATGATCAAGAACAAAATGTAATGGTCAACTTGGAGGGAAGGGGGTGGATAATTTTTGTCTTTTTATCAATGAAATGACACGCCATTAGCTTTATTTTTTCATGTTTTTAAAACACAAGACAGCATTTTTTCGATTAAACAATAGTACAATGGACGGTAACTGTTTGTTCATGGACAACAGCGCGTCGGTATAAGAAAATATTTGTCCGAGGAGTCTCTATACGTAGGAATCCTTGAGGAATTTTACTGAAAATCTTGGAATCTCATCTGAAGGTAAGTGTATCAAAAATTATATTAAGAAATACAAAATAAGAATAATTAAATGTTTTTCTTAGAACATACACTTATGATTTTCATACTGTAATACTAAAATTACTCCGAGAGAGGCAATAAAATGTTGACATTTATGAAATGATTTGCCGGGCTGTAAAATATGTTGTTAAGTGTACAAGAGATCTATATCTGAATGACTGTACTTTGGATTAAAATATAGGACGTATCATATTTTTTGCAATAAATAAATTGGGTGTTTCTATAGTTCTACTAATTTTACTATCGCAGAACAAAAATGACAAAAAAAAAACAAAATTTTTCGATTCCTATCTTTAATTTATTACTTTGGAAACCAGAAATAAGGTTTAAAAATTGGCCAAGTGCGAGTCGGGCTCCCGCACTGAGGGTTCCGTACAAATTCTATTTTTCACGTATTAAAAAAACTACTGAATAGATTACGTTCGAACCAATTTTCGTTGGTAGTTTTTATGGTAATGTACATTATATATTTATTTCAGATTTATCATCCTCTTACTTTAGAAGTTAGAGGGGGGGGGACACACTTTTTTCCACTTTGGAAGAGTCTGACACGCAAAGTATTCACTTAAGAAAAAAATGAGCTTAGAAACCTCAATATAATTTTTAAAGACCTATCCATAGATACCCCACACTTATATGTTCAATGAAAAAAAATATTTTCAGTTTCAGTTCTAACTATGGGGACCCCCCATTTTTTTATTTTTTTTTCTATTTTCGTGTGAAAACCTTGTTGCGGTTCACAGAATACATCTACTCACCAAGTTTCAATAGTATAGTACTTATAGTTTCGGAAAAAAGTGGCTGTGACAGACTGGCGGACAGACAGACAGACAGACAGACAGACAGACAGACAGACAGACATGACGAATCTATAAGGGTTCCGTTTTTTTGCCATTTTGGCTACGGAACCCTAAAAATGGGAGTAAGAGTGGGTGACATTTGTATTTTTTTAAATTAAGTTATCATGTGGGCAGTTTTGATGTATGTACGAGGGACCTCTTTCATATTGTCAATCATAAATAGAACTTCTTTTTTTCCTTAAGACAAAAGGAATATCTTTAGAAATGAAATGACAGTTGGATTAAAATAAGATTTCCTTTGTATCCGTTTTGGTAACTTTACGATCTGCGACTGATGACTTCGTTTGCGCATCTTCTCTAAGAGCATAGTAAAACCAGGAAAGTATACCCAAATAAAAAAGTAAAGTATCAGCCTATTAATATCCCACTTTAGGGCAAAGGCCTCCATCAATTGAAATCATGTTTTCGTTACAAAGATGAGTTTTGGATTAATCACTTGCCAAATGCTTGGATGGAGGTTGGATTAATCTTGCCAAATGCGAATTGGTGATCACAACCCCGGGCTGTGTTTACAAAAATCGACACAAATTTTTCCCAACCCGGGCATCGAACTCAGGACCTTAAGACCAAGGCCCGAAAACCACTAGACGATCGTTCCCTAAATATCGAATGTTAATACTAATATGTACTAAAACATAGGACTATTAGGCAACAGTTAACATTGGTTGTACTGGTTGTAGCGTACCCTGGGCTCCGAGGTAATGGCCGTAGATGCAATCAGGAGAGGCGCTGGGATGACGATGATGATAAAAAATCTTCTCCGTTCTTCAGTTCCTACAACCTACTAACGCTCACCTAACGCCTCGAATGTCTATTGGTTTAAGTACCGGGCCTTGGCCTCGAGAATCTGGGATCGATTCATTAGTCTGGCAATATATGAGTCGATTTTGTGATTTGTGATCACCAGCATTTGGCAAGCGTTGTGATTAAGCCAAAACCCTTCTTTGTAACAAAAACATGATTTCAAAAGATGGAGGATTTTGCCCTGCAGTTGGACATTAATAGCCTTTTACTACAACCTACTTTCCTTCATACTTACTACGCATGCGCCGTGGTTGTCAGAAGTGACGTTTACCGCCGCCATATTTCTCACGCCCCCGACAGTAAACCAAGAATGGACCAAGTACCAAGAAAGTGGTTTATAGTCCATCTCTTTTCGTCGTACCATTTATTTGAAGTTATATTTCGTTCTCCGTCGAAATAAGATGAATAAAATTGTATTTATTTGTTTATTGATTTTGAAGCTTTTATAAAAAATGCTAAATATTATTAACATTTATCAGCATTTATCAATATTTTTTTTAAATTATAAATATGAAAATTTCATCTGATCTCAGGCGGGGGGCAACCCAGCACCTCTTGCAATCCGGACAGTGTATTTATTTACAAAAATTTGTTGGTGAAACTTTTATACCTTTTAAATTAAATTGCTGGTCATAAATGTACCTAAATATCTTGTGTAAAAAAGAAGGAAAACATGGGATGTTTATAATTACTATAATATGTTATTTCATTTTTTATTTCGACAGTTTATTTCTTACATTAAAACTAATTATTTTTCATAAGAGGATTCTAATGGCAACAAAATTCATAATAAAACAAATCACAATTTCCGAAATTAGTCAATATTCTATCTTACACTTACATCTAAACTAATTAGTAATTTTAGTTAAATACTTAATTATTTCTCAACTAGGCTAGTTTATAATAAAAATGAATAAATATTCAAATTCTTAATCAAATCTTACACTGACGATTATTAAATTAACAATATAATTTTGTAATAATACCTAATAATACTTATAGGAAGGCTATAGCTGCTTTCAACCATAGCGGCCGACCTTAAGATCAGCCAGGTACGTAGGATATACACACATCAACAAAATCTAGGGATATCTTAATTGTATATTATATACTACGTTATATTGTTTATTCTATATTATATTTATATGAAGTTTATATATCGATTGAAAGGTATTTTATTCATTTTTATAAAAAAAAATATTAAAAAAAAAAAAACAAAAAAATGGCAAAAAATTATTGGTAGTTCCCTCCGCACGGGAAAAGTGCACGAAAATTAAACTTGTTTTTTTTTATATTTTACTATAGAAAAGTGATGTTTTTTTTAATTCTTTTTTATGAAACTTGTTGAGTGTTCTTTTAAGAGTAATGTAACGGCATCATTTGAGTTGAAATGAAATGTTGCGATCCGTGGACTTGTAAGAAAGTGTTTCCTTCGAACGCGTCATTGCCGAGGCCCTAACCACCAACCAAAACATGTTACCAAGGTTTTGGAGCAATTATCGCAGTCTTGGGAACGTGGTTGAACGGCACTAAAACAGAAATCGCATTACTACCCAGACGCAGGGTCAATTTTTCCAAAAGACTGCTAGAGGACGACCAAACATCACAGCGATGCGACTAGTAAAAAGGCTCCAGGAGGACCATCAGCTGCTGGAAAGCGACCAAACCGTGCAAAGGAGTTTGCATGAAGTGGGTCTTCATGTTGGACAACCGCTGCGTGTACGAGCATTGTGATGGGGCAATCGCGGTAAGCGTCTTTCTTGGGCTTAGGAAAATTTTCCATGGATTGATGACCCATGGTCTGTGATGCTGTAAACCGATGACTCCCGCTACAGATTTTATCCAGATTCAAGAAGAACACGCGTTCGGAGAACTTCTGACAGTATTAGCCGTTGGTGACACCCTTAGGAGGTCCACTTATACCAAGGCGGGACAATCATGGTTTTAGGGGGATTTTTTCTGGGTGAACGAACCCAGCCCGTTTGTATCCAGTTCATCATGACTAAGCAAAAACATCTCAAAAAGGTAGTAAAATCTGTCATTGTCCTAAACAAAGTCCAAATCATCCAGGAATTTATAACCATGAACGACAGTGCTAATTCCCATGCGGCGCGGTAGGTGCCGGCCGATCTACGAGACTACGATATCCAAGTTTTGGATTGCCCTGCTCAGTCGTTCGGCTTAAATCCTATCAAGCATGCGTGCGGCATGTTACATGAAAGAGTTTTAAGACATTTTCCACCAAATTCCAAGACAGTACAACGACTTCACCATCACTTTGAAAGAGCATGGGAGTCTCATAACGCAACAAGACCTTAACAACTTAATTTTGAGCTTTGACAATTGATACTGATGCTATAATAAACGTGAGAGGTGGCAACACTGATTAAATTAATAAAATTGTTTATATGCATTAAATTTGATCATTTAATTTAAAAAAAACGCAGATTTTCTACCACACAAATTTACCTAGGGCGATAAAAAGTTTTTTTTTTTTTAAAATACAATTAAAATCTCATTTTTTTTTATTTATTATTAAAAACTATAAAATTCTCTATAATTTTTCCATTTACAGTATTAGCAAATTCCTAATAGTATTTAAGATATTTGATGATATGTAGATATCCCTAGATAATGTTGATGTGTGTAGATATAGTGCACAAATGAGTCCGCTGGCACAGGTGAACTCCTTATTTCCTCACTCCCATAGTAGAGAGATCAGGCGCAAGACCAACGGCTTGTCGTGCATTTTTGCCCACCCATCCGTTGACTGGCCTCCGCCAAAGTTGCTTAACTTAGCCATCGCAGACCGAGCGCGCTAAACACTGCGCCATCGAGCTCCATACGAAATGGCAAAATATCACTTCGAAAATCGACTTAATACGATAATTCTAACATACCAACTAAACTAATAACCTACCTACTTAACCTTAAACAAAAATCTACAAAAACGTAGACCAATAAACGACATTCAGTATAAAGAAGGAGAACGGGAAGAAGAAGCGAGAGAACCGATCTATGTATACAGCCGTCTCTCTCCCGTTGCAGAAGGTGTCGTATTGAGGAATGGAAGCCGATGTGCTGGCTCTAGGGTCCACTGAGTTGGGAAATATGTGCTGGAAAGAAATAAAACACGGTGAGGCAAAAAAGCATGCTGTGCGGAGATCGAATTGGCGACCTGTTGTCTAACAGTCAACTACTTAATCATTACTTTACACACTATGATAACCACCCGGGAATCGAACCCAAGGCCCCTAACGCACAGAAGTATAGGGCACTATAACCACTTAACCAGCGGGGTGATAAAGTGTCGACAGTCAAACAGTTAGTCCGAAAATATGTGAAATAATGTTTTTATTGTTTTAAGCTCTTTGTTTTGATTTACTCTTTGGAAAATTAGAGGAGCTCTTGTCTTCTCTAGACTACGATGAAATAGTTAAACACTTTTTCCAAATAGATGAACAAATAAACGTTACAACGCAACTCACACACAAACACACAAATGCGCCAAGTTAGTAAATAGACAATATTTTGGAAAATAATAAGATAAGTTTCCTCTGTATTTAGTCGTTTTCCTCATGATCCTTCTCCATCATAAAAAAGTTCAATAATAATAAAACTTTACTATGCAAGTTAATGAAGTGTGTAGTAGTAATTCATACCTTAAAAGCATCCAAATCTCTCGACAAATCCTCATCAGAGTATCCCTTCATAGCTTTCGTGGCGACGGGACCCATGTAGTTGTTGACCACAGCGAACTCAAACAAGGACAGAAACACGAAGACAGAGCAAGACGACATCCACACGTCTATGGCTTTCACGTAGGATACTGGTGGTAGACTTTGTTGGGACTGGGTGTTTTGTGTTGCTGGAAGAGGAAATTTTTGAATAAATTAACAAAAAAAGTAAAGTAAACTATCAGCCTATTAATATCCCACTGCAAAGCAAATAAATATAAATTAACATACTTATACATATTTTAACAAACAAATAAATATTTTCCTATTCTTATTCTTCTGATTCTTAAAGTAAAGGCCTCCACATTTGAAATCATGTCTTCGTTTCAAAGATGAGTTTTGGCTTAGTCACCACGCTTGCCAATTAGTGCTTACTTACCCGAGTAGAGTTCGGAAAATGTACACAATTTTTCCCTACCCAGGAATCAAACCAAGGACCTCCAGACCAAAGCAGAACTGACACAAATTTTACCATGCCCAGGATCGATCCCAGGACCTCGGAATCACGGCCCCGTACTGAAGTCATCGAGGCTTTCCCATCATCATCATTATCTACAGTCTATCGCAGTCCACTGCTGGACATAGGCCTCTCCTAGGGCGCTCCACTCAGCCCGATCCTCGGCGACTTATATGAGGAGAGTTTATCCCACCGAATTCTAATAAAATTCTTCCTCACCCAAAGTCAGCAAAGATGTGACGCCAAGAGTAACTCTGGCTGGAATGGCTTCAGGCTTGATCCAGAAGGAGATCCAGGACATCACCACGATGAGAGCTGATGGTATGTACGTGTGGAACAGGTGGTAGCCGAGACGACGACGAAGGTTGAACACTATGGCTAGGCAGGTGAAGTTACCTGTGAAAAAAGTGAGAGTAAGTAAATGGAGTTTTATGATCCTTTGTAAGTAACAATCTGTCAAAAGTTTGCACGGGTGCAATACATATATTGCGTATCACTGTTACACATTGGAGCAGTGCCGGTTTGAACTCTACGACTGAGAAAACTTCAAACCATAAAGATAGGATGGGGGCGCCTGTGGCATTCCTTTTATCCGGCGGCGCCCTATCACGCACTAACCTAAAAACGCTACTGCACTAGCGTTTTAGGTTACTCCTCAATAACATCGTTTGGTCAATTCGCGTCCGCTCCTACTTTATCTTCCTCACTAGGGACAAGTGGGAAAAAGAAGCCAGTGGTGGCGATTGTTTCCTTCCTCCTATGGTTTATAGCGGTGAAACGCTATAAACCATAAATTCGAAAGGTTTAAAGAAGTTAATATACTCTCATCAGAACAAAGTTAATATTTTAAGGCTTTTTTTAAATTATGTTCAATCAACAACATTGTTCAAGCTTGACTCGCTCTAACGTAAAAACAGGCTGGTCGAATCAGGATCATATTATCGCAATTACGTACCCTGAGGTCCACTTTCGATGTAATGAGTATAATTGAGATACCATTATTATCACGACTTTGGTTACTTTGAACATTTCTTACCTGTAGAATATTCTATAGTGCAATCGGAAGTGAAATTGTTAGCTATGTCCAATTGCGGCAACTCGATATCTGGATTTACGACGAGAGGGTCAGTCAGGTTCCAAATGAATACTAGGTCATGGACTGTATGGGATACTGGAAAATAAATTGTATCATGTTAATATCACAGAGAAAATAAATAAGTATAGAATGTAAAGGTAGGTGCGAAATCTTCTTTTCTTTCTATTTAACTAGCTAACAGTAACCGATTAAATACTTACAGCTTTCAATCATCATAGAACAGCTTTGAGTGTCGTGTGGATATGACTCGAATTTCATAGCACAAGACAATACCAGGGTTAATCTGAAAAGAAGAAAACGAATCGACATTATTTTATTCAAGTCCCACTCCTTCGATCTGCTCCTTCGATTCCAGAGGCAAAATGTCTCTACGCAAGCTGACTATGCCCAGCAGTGCACTATAATGATCACACTTATCCATATAAACCAGGCGTCTATCAAGATATAGGCGTCTATAAGGTTGCAAGATATTTTCACAAGCCACTGTTCTTACAAGACAATGGTAGTTGTTAAACTCCTGTGGAACCTGACGCGTTCTAGAGTGGTTACCGCGTTTCAGCAATTATTTCAGAATGCGTTGGACGCCCTCAGGCCAGGTGGAGTAATGATTTGCGCAAGATAGCTAGCAGGAGAGAGATGCGTGTCGCCCAGGAGTAGGTTGATTGGCGGGCCCTAAGAGAGGCCTTAGTAGACTGAGATAAGCTGATGATAATGATGATGAATTCTGGACCGACTAACCGCCAGAATCTCCACACTGGTGAAAGTGTCACTAGAGGTTCAGCGCGTAAATGCTCTCCTGCGCTTCAATGTGTCAAAGAAGAAGGGACAAGTAATGAACTCACTTTGAATCGCTGAGCCATCGGAGTAAGTAAGTAAGTAAGTAATGGACTCACTTGGACATATAAAGCAGCGTCTTATCATGGTACAGCCAGAGGTAGTGGTTGGGGATGCTCATCTCGTGGAAGGTGACCTTCTTCGCGTTCTTGAAGAAGCAGTCGGGCCGCCAGATGCTGTTCAGCCACTCCACGTCGAGGATGCGGTACTCCTCGTGCATGTTCTCCGGGAGGCGGAGGCGGGGGTCCCGCCAGGATTTGACAAGGTATATATCTACCTTTAGGTAGAACCCCTATCTTGGAGATGTCTACGTCCAGTATTAGACTTTTACAGGTTGTTGTTGAGCTCCCGTGGACTCTTGACGACTTCTGGAGTGGTGCCCGCGTTGAAGCAGGTGACACAGTAAGCGTAGTGTAGGACGTCCTCAGCCTAGGTTGAGTGACTATTTGCGCAAGCTAGCAGGAGCTGAATGCGAGTCGCCCAGGATCGGGCTGAGCTTAGAGCTCTAGGAGAGGCCTTTGACCAGCAGTAGACTGAGATAGGCTGATGATAATGATGAGGAACTCCTGGACCGAGCTTTCGCCAGGATCTCCGCACTGGTAAAAGTGTAACTAGTGTTACAGCGTTAAAATGCTCTCCTGCGCTCCAATGTATCAAAGAAAAAGGGACAAGTAATGAACTCACTTTGAATCGCTGAGCCATCGGAGTGGGTAAGAAAGTAAGTAATGGACTCACTTGGACATATAAAGCAGCGTCTTATCATGGTACAGCCAGAGGTAGTGGTTGGGGATGCTCATCTCGTGGAAGGTGACCTTCTTCGCGTTCTTGAAGAAGCAGTCGGGCCGCCAGATGCTGTTCAGCCACTCCACGTCGAGGATGCGGTACTCCTCGTGCATGTTCTCCGGGAGACGGAGGCGGGGGTCCCGCCAGGAATTGACAAGGAATATATCTATCTACCTTTAGGTAGAACCCCTATCTTGGATAGGTCCACTTCCAGCAGTACACTTTGGCAGGATTTTGATGAACTCCTGTGGACACCTGACGAATTCTGGAGTGGTTACCGCGTTTCAGCAGGTGTTCCAGAAAGCATAGTGTAGAACATGGCCTTTAGGCCATGTGGAGTAACGATTCGCGCAAGATGGCTAGCAGGAGGTGGATGCGAGTCGCCCAAGATCGGGCTAAGAAGGGAGCCTTTGGAGGAGCCTTTGTCCAGTATTAGACTGCGATAGGCTGACGATTTGATAATGATCTCTTGAACCGAGCTCTTGCGAGGATTTTCACAATGGTGAAACTGCAACTAGACAATAATCTCCTGCGTTCCAAGTCAAAGAAAAAGGAACAAGAAATGGACTCACTTGGACATATGAAGCAGCGTCTTATCATGGTACAGCCAGAGGTAGTGGTTGGGGATGCTCATCTCGTGGAAGGTGACCTTCTTCGCGCTCTTGAAGAAGCAGTCGGGCCGCCAGATGCTGTTCAGCCACTCCACGTCGAGGATGCGGTACTCCTCGTGCATGTTCTCCGGGAGGCGGAGGCGAGGGTCCCGTGAGGATTGGGCGTGGAATATAATATCTACCTTTAGGCAGAACCCCTATCTAGGAGATGTCTACGTCCAGTATTAGACTTTTACAGGTTGTTGATAAGCTCCCGTGGACTCTTGACGACTTCTGGAGTGGTTAACGCGTTTCAGCAGGTGACACAGTATGCGTAGTGTAGCGCGTCTTCTGGTCAGGTGGAGTGACGATTCGCGCAAGATGACTAGTAGGAGCTGGATGCGAGTTGCCCAGGATCGGGCTTAGTGGAGTGCCCTAGGGGAGGCCCTTTGTCCAGCATTGGACTGCGATAGACTGATGACAATGATGAAGATTTTCTGGACCGAGCATTTGCCAGGATCTTCACACTGGTGAAAGTTTAACTAGAGCTACAAAGAGCTGTTTTTCAGTGAAACACCAAAAGGGACTAGTAATGGACTCACTTGGACATATAAAGCAGCGTCTTATCATGGTACAGCCAGAGGTAGTGGTTGGGGATGCTCATCTCGTGGAAGGTGACCTTCTTCGCGTTCTTGAAGAAGCAGTCGGGCCGCCAGATGCTGTTCAGCCACTCCACGTCGAGGATGCGGTACTCCTCGTGCATGTTCTCCGGGAGACGGAGGCGGGGGTCCCGCCAGGATTGGGCGAGGAAGATGTCCGCTACGTAAGTCTGGAACGCAAGCATGCAACTAATTAAAGAGCATCCAAACTAGTGGCATAACTACAAACTGGTAGGGTGAAAAAAAGTATTGACGTGCAAAAGAATTTACCATGTAGATCAATGTGCTGAATAAATAATTTCATTTCATTTCATTTCAAAATCCGCCATCTTGACAAAATCAAGATTCGTTGTTCAGTCATGTCAATCGACAGAGTAAGTGATTAATTAAAAACAAAAAGTATTTAGTTATCAAAGCTCTAAATGATACGGTTTTTGGGATAATTAAGTTGAAAAATTGTTATTGTCATTTGTAATCACTATTTTCCGTTTTTGGGTCTTTATATCTCGGAAACCGAATCTCTTAGGGGTACCTTAGACGGTAGGTTTTGCTGTCAGTTTTACCACAGTCATTGCTGTGACTGATGAATAACCTGCCGTGTAATGCGGTGACTGACGGTTGCATGAAATTGGGGGCGTTTGGGCGAAAAAAGCGTTTGCAAGCGTTTGTAAACAAAATGGCGATTGTTAGTGCAAACTGTACAGTTTTCGCCCAGGACGTGTTTGCTAACTGTCAGTTTACTGTGTTACCGCTAAACAATCGCCATTTTGCGCTAACAATCGCCATTTTGTTTAGGGGTACCTTAGACGCTCATGCCCTGGTCAGTCAATTCCATCAATCATGATTGATGGTTGCATGACAAACAAATCAAAGTATCCAGATATTTGTCATGCAACCGTCAGTCACCGCATTACACGGCAGGTTATTCATCAGTCACAGCAATGACTGTGGTAAAACTGACAGCAAAACCTACCGTCTAAGGTACCCCTAAGTATCCAGATATTTGTCAATCAATGGGGGCGTTTGGGCGAAAAAAGCGTTTGCAAGCGTTTGTAAGATTTGTTTGTCATGCAACCATCAATCATGATTGATGGAATTGACTGACCAGGGCATGAGCGTCTAAGGTACCCCTTAGAGCTTTGAGTACTAATCACTTTTTGTTTATGTCGATTGACATGCGTTTAGGGCTTGCAATTCGAATATTCGAATATTCGAATAATTCGAATATTCGACTCATTTTACTATTCGAATATTAAGTGACGCGTTATTCGAATATTCGAATATTTTATGCCCTATTGGGATTAATTAGGAAATGCAATCGCGATAGTGTCAAATCTCAAAAAATAGTTAGAAGTTTTTCGATATTCTATCTCGACGGTCTATTATCTCGCTATATGTGATATTGATCGAGGTCTCTACAGTTTTGATCGAGATTATCGAGATTTTAACCGATATTAAATGACCTTAAGCAAAAAAACTTTAGCGACTTTAACTTCTTAAGTTTCATCAAAAATGAATGTTTGATTGATCGCGTGAATAATAATGTCTTCGTTTAATGTTATTTCACCCCTTACAACCCTTCCTGGTAAAAAGACAAGGCCTATTTTTGTAGGGGAGGTGGTTTTTTTTATATTTTCGAGCGTCTATCAACCAAGCATGGAAATATGTTGAGGGCATCACAAACGATACTTGCTTTGGCAGTATTGCTGTAAACTCAGTCTAAACTGAGTTTGACAGGTTTAGACTTTTACACTTTAGGCCTACGCTTCATACATTTTTCTATGGGAAATGGCATCCTTTTTTTATCTCGCGTCTAACGGCCTACTATGGAAATACATATATATTTTAGAGGTCATTATAAACGATATTTAATTTTACAGTATATCTGCAAACTCAGTTTGAACTGAGTGAGACAGGGTTGAAACTTGACCACAATGTACCCTCGCTTAAATATTTTTTATGGGAAGATCGATGGCGCAATGGTTAGCACACTCGGCCTGCGGTTGCTAAACTTAAGCAACGTTCGCAGATGCCAGTCGCAGGTGACCGAATAATTTAATCTCAAACTCCTCCCAGCTTCGGAAGGCACGTTAAGCCGTTAGTCCTACGCCTGTGGCGTGCAGTAAGGTGGCCTGGCGTCTTGAGTTTTTCGCGTCCAACGATCATTTTATTTAAAAATTTATTTTTGAGACTATGTATTACAAACAATATGTGCATAGACAGTATAGCTACAAACTCTGTCTGAATTGAGTGAGACAGTTTAGAACTTAATAAAAGGGTATGAAGCGAATGTTCAGTCAGAGTGCAAAAGTTCTATCCTGTGTTTATCAGTTCGGACTGAGTTTGCAGCAATACGCCTTTTACAAATATCGTTTTTAATGTACTTAAGAATATATATTTTCATGTTTAGTTGATGGCCGTTGTTAAATGTTGAAACCAAGGTCCACAGTAAAAAAGTTCAAAAAAAGTAAAAAAGTTCTGCCTCACTCAGTTCGGACCGAGTTTATAGCTAAACTGTCTTTGCAAATATTGTTTATGATGATCTCTAGTATATATTTTTCCCTGTTTGGTCGATGGACGCGAAATAATAAAGACGCCACCTTCCCTAGAAAAATGTAAGTTGCGAAAGCCCAGTTTTTGTGTAAAAGTTCTAACCTGTCTTACTCAGTAAGGACTGCGTTTACATTGGGCTCTTAAGAATATATATTTCCATGTTTGGTTGATGGCCGCAGGAAAATAAAGGACACAACCTCCTATTAAAAAATATTGAAGCGAAGGGTACATAGTGTTCAAGTTTCTAGCCTATCTTACTCAGTTCGGGCTTAGTTTGCAGATATACTCCCAAATCAAATAGCTTTTTAAATGACCTCAAAAATATTTATTTTCATTTTTCATGATTGATCGAAAGACGCGAGAAAAAAAGTTATGTACTTTCCCATAGAAAATGTATGAAGCGTAGGCTTAAAGTGTAAAAGTTTAAACCTGTCTCACTCAGTTCGGACTGAGTTTACAGCTATACTGCCATAGCCATTATCGTTTGGGATGGCCTCAAGACTATATATTCCCATGTTTGGTTGGTGGACGCTTGAAAAAAAATTTCGAATAATATTCGAATATTCGAATATTTTTCGAAAAATATTCGAATATTCGAATACCTGATTTCGTCGAATATTTGCAAGCCCTACATGCGTTTCATCACTGGCTGTTAAAACTAGATTTTTTCAAAATGGCGGACTGTGTAGGTATGCCAACTAGGTTCAATGCTCGGTAGTGGTCAACAACTAAGGTGGTTTCTAACTAATGTATCAGTAAAAAGTCTTAAGTTTACCATGCTCTCCTCATTGATAGAATCCAAAGACAACACCGTGACGTGGAAGTAGACGATCGTGGGCTGCCCCATCAACTTGGGAGCTCGGTTCTTGTCGTAATACTTGGCTTTGACCGGCAGAATGTCCCGAAGAGACAGGCTTTGTTCAGATTTGAGCTCTATTTCTTGAAAAGTTGAGTTGGTTCTGGAATGAAAATGAACAACTACATAGGTGTTATTTAATTCTAATATTATCAATGTGAAAGTTTGTTTGTTTGGATGTTTGGCCGTCAATCACGCGGAAACAACTGAACGAACAACTGAATAGTAGTAGTACCTAGTATCAATGGTAGTAGTAGTAAAGATTCATCCCCATAATGCCAGCAAATTAAATAAAAAGTTTTCTCACTACCTTTAGATAAAGTCAGCCTATTATCGACCCAATCGACCTAACCATCAAGTCTTAAAGCAATCTTAAAACCGAGATGCCGCCTTACATGACCTGACATGACATGTAATAGGAGCTTGACAGGGGTCACAGGTGCGTTTCAAGCCTTTAAAAAACTCATACCCTCCCCAACTGAGCTCTGTTTTAAGACATCATGTAAAATCTTATCAGAACAGAAAATTGTACCCAGGACCTTAAGACAACGAAACCAAAGAGCTTCCTATCTTTCCCATATACAAGGTTTTTTTAGAACAATATACAGCAAATTAATTTTGTCTTCTTCTTCCTAGCGTTTATCCCGTTTCTGAGCGGGGTCCGCTTTGACCATGATCCAGGATTTGGCCAGTCAGGTTATTTATTACAGTAAAGCGATTGCCATCAGACCTTCGTTACCCATAGAGGGGAATCAGACAGATTGGATCATGGTTACCATTCAGATCTAACTGAACTAAAGTCAGAAAGAAGCTATCTGAATGTGCAGGTTTCCTTACGGTATTTTCCCTCAACGCCGAGCTAATGGCACAAATCGACATAAGTATAGATTTCGTAAAATCAGAGGTGTGCGCCCGGATTCGAAAAAGCAAATTAATATTGTACTTACAAAAAACTAACAGCTGCCTGCACTCTCGCGGCTTCACTGCTTTTGCTGAGCAGCATCAGTAACCGAAGGAGCAACGTCATAATCACTGTTCTCGAGTTCATCGTCACACTCCACTCCACTCACTTCCACTTCACTCACTTTCACTTCACTCACTGTAACTAACACACTCACTGTAATGTTCCACTTCCGAGTGTTATTGCTATTTGAGCCACATTTTTTTCACTTTGTCCAGTTTATTCACTTCACATTACACATTATTAGGATTATGATTTATTTGTATATTTATCTGGAAGACAGTGAAAATATCAATTTACTGTAACGTTATTATCGATTGACTGTGAGGTTATTATATTAATCAGTGCAACTACCCTTATCTGATACTTCCCTATTTGCTATCGGTTTAAAGTGGTTTTGATCTTTTAATTAAAAATTATGCATTTCTTAAGATTCATAGTGGCCAAGTTTTAAAAAAATAGCTTTAAATAAACAAGATGCCTCCAGCATGGAAACAGACTTCCTTGGTTAAACCTAACTTCCCAATAAAGTTTTCCACAATGTCATTGCATCGTCAAGGTTATAATAACATGCAGCTTTATTAAATTTGAAGTCTTACGAATGTTACAACCTTAATCCGTTTAAAGGGTTACATTTACGCCAAGAATAGATAAAGTCTGCAGATAGATCTTCGTATATTTATATCGTCGTCTTTTTAGCTTATTTCTGTAAATCAATAGCCACTTTTCCTATCATGATCTTGATAGGTCTACTCAGCCTACTTACTCCAGAATTTTTATTAGCTACCTACTCACAAATTACGAGAGTTTTCAGAGTTGGTTTGATCGGAATAAGTACCTAAATAGACAAAAATGTAAAGTTATTAACTTTAAAAATTTACATAAATACAAGTTCATAATTATGTTCATTAAAAACAAAATATCAATCGGCGGGGTCCGTACCCGCGATATCTATGAAAATTCATATTACCTATTATGTACCATTCTGAATAGGACATAAATGTACGGAACCAAGCCACATATAACACTAAAATAGTATAATCCAACATAACGTGTGTGTAGGTATAGCATTGGTTATACGGATATGTTGTATGGCTTCATTATCCAACGCGCCAATGTAGTGCAAAAGCCACTATAATAATGTTTTGTATCGCCAATAGTTCATGGTTTAAAAAAGTACGAGCCTATTAATTTCCCACTGCAGGGCAAAGGCCGCCATTATTATAAAATAAGTTTTTTTTTACAAAGATTTTGGCATAATCACCACGCTTGCCAAATGCAGGTTGGCGACCACAAAGTCGTTTGAAAAGGCTAAACTATACATTTAAATAGTCATTTAATTCACTTTAATAACTTCACGAATTTTAACTACAGGTACAATACAATAGTCATTTATTTAACAAAATCAAAGTTAAGTTACGGAATTCAATTAACATACTGTAGGTATACTGGCTAGCGAATGCCTGTTAGATAAAGAAATGATCATATTTCATCATTTGTAGTTCATCCTTCATTATGCCATTAACATATTTTTGGACTTGGAAATACAGTTACAAATAGGTACAATTTAGACAGATTTTAGTTTAATTCTTCCAGAGTTTACATAAGTAAACTCTAAAAGTTTTATCATCGTATCGACTTTTAATCAAATGTACCACGTTGGGCGCCACAATTAAGGTCAATGACAATCATGAATAAATGTTAGGACGATTATATAAAGACGTATTATTCAGATTATTATTAAATTAGACTCATATGGGAACTTCAGATTTAATTTTACCCAAGTAAAAATAGTTTTTCATAAACATTGAACTTAAGACACCTAAAAAGTTTAACACTGCATTCCAAAAAAAATTTGAGGTAGAATAAATAACATCTACCTCACTCTTAAATCTTTAACCACAAATAAATCACAACCTATCTGTTTTAATATATGAAACTTGAATCTCACAACACATTTACACTTTATTAATCTACCTAAAAAGCACTTTTGAAACTACCTTCAAACTTTTTTATAATGTCACTGTCACAATTGTTTTTGATGTCTTGTAAACAATGTTTTTTTGTATCTGGATGACATAATTGTGTGGCCTAATTGTTTAGTGAGAACGACCGTCTCTAGTTACAAGTTGACTTGCTTTAGACACGTACAGTAAACTGGAGGGCTTGGGTTTGATAAACAGCGATTTTATAAGCGACGAGCGTAGTAGGTAGGTACTCTGGTGAAGAAATATGATCATTAGATAGAAAAGTAATAGCACCTAGAGCTTATGTAGTACGTAATCGCATCTATAAAGATCTACCCTAATTACGAGTAATACAGAAGATAATCGCGATATAACAATGTAGGTATATGCCTACATTTATACCTGTAAACATTGGTCGTTATATACCACACTAGCGGCTGCCCGCGGCTTTTTTGTCGGATTTCGGTTTATGCACACAGTGTTATATACCTACATAATAGCTTAAAGCCTTCCTTGTCAAATGGACTATGCAACACTAAAATATTTTTTCAATTCGAACCAGTATTTCCCGAGATTAGCCCGTTTAGAAAAATAAACAACTCTTCAGCTTTATTATATAAGTACCTACCTATAGATACCACAAGGCACAATCGTCGTAGGCGCTAGAGACAAAAACAAAACTATTCCACCAAATTGATCAAAATAACATTAAATACCTATTAAATACAATTAAAATTGTCTCTGAACAACAACGCCAAACAACCTACCCCGTCTTATGTCCGATATTTTCAGTTGGAATACAAGAATGTTCGATACAAACTAGATATGACATGAGCTCTGCGACATACCCTCCACCGATATGGTATGTGTTTTTAAAGGCAACGCATCTCCGACCCTTGTACGGTTGTTGATGTCCATGGGCAGCGGGGATCACTTACCATCAGGTGACCCTCTTGTTCATTTGCCTATCTTTTACACTTTTACACAAGAAAGGCTGTGCTTACGGTAAATAAATGAGTGTTTGCGATTAAAAAATCCGCTAGATGGCAATACGATGACGTGAGTCTTACTGCTATGTCATTGGTGAATTTTGACATATCTGTCAATGTCATGTCAAAATTCACCAATCATAAACCAGTTACACCCTAAGCCTACCTACTGACATCTAACGAAATTTTTATTTGCGACAACCCTCACTACTTATTAGTTTTTTATCATTATCTCTTCCAGTTTCATACCTCGTTGTATGCGTAAAGGGATTACGTAGGGGTGTGGTCGTGTCAAGCGGACTGCCCTTGGTCTTCACTCACTAGCAACAACGCTTTGCCTTACCCAGTAAATGTTCCTTGAACAGTTTTTATCTTTGGACATCCTCCTCCTTGAGTCGTATTCCTCATTACTGAGAGTCGTGATCATTATATGAAATGAAACAGAACAACACTCTTGGAAATTATACTTAACCCTTACCACGCCAACGTCTGATATATCAGACATTTAACTTTCGTGCCCTCGCCGCCAACGTCTTATATATCAGACATAAATATCTAACCAATTTAACTCTATTTTTTCTTATCGTTATAGTACGTGACGACATATGCATACAATTTTCAGACTGTTTATACTTTAGTTAATCAAAAATATCAATTTCATAAAGTATTATAATGTTATTTTAATGATAAATTATTAAAAACAAAACCGTGTTGAATCGACTCATACTATTTTTTTTTTACTTGGACCCTCTGCGCCAACGTCTGATATATCAGACATTGGCGTTCCATTAGTGATGTTCCATTTCAATGTTCCTACCAAAACCAGAAATCTGGTACCTCAAAATAGAAACATTCAAAAATGTAAAAATTATACAGGTTTTTGTTTTGGGCATATTTTTTGTGTGTTACGAAATCTTACCAAGTTTAACCAATGTAAAACTTGGCAAGATTTCGTAACACACAAAAAATATGCCCAAAACAAAAACCTGTATAATCCACTCGATAATAATGCAATCGAAAATAAAGCGTTTACATTGATAAACGCTTTATTTTCGATTCATGTTTTGCATCAAAATTTGATTTGGTGGATTTGATTGATACTGGGTTTCATGATCAAATCCAGTAAATTGCATAGTATGTCACAACACTATAGCGACACGATCATGCATGAGTCTCGTACGCCAACGTCTGATATATCAGACACGGAAGTGACGCCAGAGGCGATAGATGTTTCTAGAACTACTTATTTAGTGTTGTACAATGAGGGTTGGAGATATCGATAAATTATGGAAGTACCCTGCAAAATTATGTTATTTACAGTGTTATGCTTTGCGTTGCTGTGTAGATTTATTACGTTAATAAATTAATGTTTATTGAAATATGACCACTGCAGAGGAGTTGATTAGGATTTTAGAAGGAACTGATGATGTTGAATTTGAAGTGTTCTTACATAATCAACAGGTAAGTTATAAAAAAATATAATATGTATGTACTATAAAGCGTCCCAATCTAATGGTGCAACCATGGTTTGACACAATAAAGTGTTTGTAATTTTCTTTTTTTTTTAGAGGATTATTGGAATACGTAGATGTATTTACATTAGAAAAACTTACCGGTCATTATTGATATTTTTATTTCATGTAACTAAAATCATAACTACTATTTTATAGGCCAAAGTATGGATGTTTGTTACTCTTTCACGTAAAAACTACTGAATGGATTTATGGATGTTTGTTACTCTTTCACGTAAAAACTACGGACGGAGTCGCGGGCGGCCGCTAGTAATAAAATAAAACCCAAGAAACTTAAAAAATAACTATAAATATTTTTTTCAAATGATTTATTTGTTACAAATTAATAATATCGATACTCAACATTGTCAGCACTAGTTAATCAACCAGTTATATTGCGGTGGCGTGTGGTGAACGTTTTTGACGAAAACTCGTGGCGTGGAAAGGGTTAATGGAGTGGTTTGTTATTGCCTTCTCCATTTTACATTCTTACTTGTACCTAATATGTAGGTTTCCTCACGATGTTCCTTCACCATACAGTTGGTATGAAAATACGCACATAGATTTTTGATAATCCAGAGGTGCGCCTGACCGGATTTGAACCGCCGACCTCACGCATGTGAACCGGCGCTCTCACCACTAAGCAACTGAGCTGTCTTTGAACATAGGCGTTTATAATAAAGGGTTGATTGGTGCTGCCAACACTATGGAAATAAAAAGGCAATCACAGGTGAAAAGAACTTAGTGGTACTCTCAATGTAATAACACTTATAGAGAGGCAGAGCTTAGTGAAACTTCCACTTGAATGAGCCACTCGTCTAGAAAAATACCTCCACCTTACAGATGACTACAGTGAAGTAGCACCTCATAACTGTTGTGCTATGTTTCTGCTGGTGAGTAAGGTTTCCAAACTCAGTTGGGGAGGGTAACATATCTGCAGTGATAACTAACCATTTCGTTTAGTCAAGGACAAAAATACTTATAATGTATTAATTAGATGCATACTTCAAAGTATGTATATATTTGACGCTCTGATTTGATGTTCGGAATAAAACAATGTCCTTTTTAAGGCAGTATTTATTAAAAATAATAAATCACAATTTTAACCCCACTTATATATCAATACAGAAGGTTTTAAAAAGTTTGAATGACTCATAATTATTTTTTTATACTTATTTACAACAACACCAATATATACCCCTCATATACCTATTAATATGTATATATACTTTCCTGGAGCATCAACAATCAAATAATATAGGTAGGTAAACTACGCAATTCTTACTCTACTTTGATTTCACAAAATCGTTAAAACAAATTTATAAATTCCTAGACGAATTTAAACAGTGGTGATAAAGTACATTGATCGAATAGTATGAGGGTTTTCGCAAATGAAAAATCCGACAGAAAAAAAAATGGCTGTAGGTAGGCGTAGGGTCTAACTGGTATGTGATTGGTGAATTTTGAGATGACATTGACAGATATGTCAAAATTCATCAATGACATAGCAGCTAGACCTCACGCCTACATATTGCCATCTGGCGGTTTTTTCAATCGCTAACACCCTCATTTAAAAGGTTTTTTAAAGGATACAAAGGTGGAACACATTAACTAAATGCCTTCCATAACAATATTTCTTAGAGTGTTTTCTCTTACATAGCCTCTGCAGTAGTCACAACACCAATTTTTTTCCCCGTTCCATATATCTTCTGACACAGTTCGTAAAATCTCCAATCATTCAATTCATTTGGATTCTCATTTATCATTGTCTTATACTGAGTTCTTATTTCAATCATTTTCTTTGAGCAAGCTAAGGGACTTTTGCCAAGTATGGAAGACGCTTCAATCCATAAATATTTACGAACAAACTTTGGATTTTTAAACTTTTCCAAATTAGCCAAATACCATACTAGTAGTTGTTCTATTTCACTATCAGTCCATGCATTTTCCTCACTACCTTGTGAAATTACAGGTTCCGTTTCAGCCAATGATTTGAGTTCATTTTCTTTATTAATTATTCCTTTTAACAGTTCCCCGAATAGAGTTTTCTCACCATTAACTTCATCCGTTTCAGCATTATAGAACTGTTTCAAATAGTTGATTTTATTGAACAATTTATTTACTGGTATTGAGACGAATGAAGCTAATTCGGTCCATAGATATTTCTTTTCGTATTTAGGGCTGTTAAATTCCTCAATATGTTGCAAATAGTATTGCAAAGCAAGTTCTACTTTAGCTGTAGGTAATAGAACATCTTTGTATTTTCCATCTGCCGCACTAATCGGATTTTTCTTGACAAACTTTGTCTTTACACTCATTATTTTCTGAAGTAGATTGTAGTATGGGAATTTCTTTTGAGCTTCTTCGTCCTTCTTTGCTAGCTCTATATATTTGTTTTTAAGGAAACTAAACATTTTCCTGCAAGACCTTGGGGCTCTGTCGGGGAATTTGGAGTATACCTCTGCCCATAGCTCTTTGGCACTTATCTCGGTACCCCTATGAGCTCTAATATAGTTCAAATATACTATCAGAAGTCTTTTCTTCATTCTCTTAGTCCATTTAAATGGTTTCTTTTCTTGTTCTTCCTCGGTCTGAGGGGTCTCAGTCTCCTCATTTCCTTGCTGAATAATTATTTGAGAGTTGCTGATATCGGAAATATCTTGCCCTTCTGGTAGCACAATGAGGCACTGGTAATCGTCATCTGTAAAAGAAGTTTGTTAAGATAAAATTTCTAGTTTATACAGTTACACAAAAAACATGACAAGATTGAAAATTTTTAACACAACAGTTCTAAAAACCAGACAATTTGATTGAATGACTCATTTATTAGGGTTCTTTTAGATGCACCAGTTGTTTTTATTTAAATTGCATACTCTAGGTTTTCATCAGAATAACTACCTCCTTAGTAGCATGCTTATAGCTATTGTAAGTATAATTACTTACATTACTATTAATACAATAACCCATTGTTGTGATATTGTTTTAATTCATTATTTATTTTGAACTCTTATTAAGGTAATCGTAACACAATACCACAGAGCCAGTATGACATAAAAATGTAACCAACTTTTGATACATACCATCTTGTCCTTCCTTCTCAACTTCTTCAGTGACCATTTCTTCTTCATAAACCACATCGTCAAATTCTAACTCTTCAACCTCCATCTCCGTCCCAACTCTATTATAAACTTCATCAAACAAATTGTAATATTTCCATGATACTTTACACTCAGGGTTGTTTTCCTTCATAGCCTTCAGTTTTCTGTAAGACCGTTGCAACTCTAAGAACTTTTCATTGACTAAATGCTCAGATTTACCCATGACTTGAGCCAAGTTAGCCCATTTACTGTAATCGTTATCATCACTATTAGATATCTCAGCGTAATTATTAGCAAAGTAATTGATAATCTGCTTGATTTCCTTCGCTGCCCAGTCTTCAGAATCTTCCGAGTCAACTCGGCTGTTTTTCAACTTTGATTTGATCGCTCGGTAACCAAATACTTTCTTGCACATGGCGTAGTAGGGCCATAGAATAGGCATTTCTGGTTTGTTAATCTCTCTCTGTACATATGTTGTGTAGACTTGTTTAAGGTTCCTGAATCTATGAGCACATTGTTCCCCAGTAAGACCGATTTGCTTCGCAAGCATTTCCCATAACGCTTGCTTCTTCCGTTGTGTAGTAGAGAACTTTTCCTTGTTCTTCTGGTAGAATTCAAGTATTTTGAAGGCTTTCGAGTCGCCTACGCCACGTTTAGTGCGCTTAGTAAAACCTCTCTCATCAAATTCTTCGTCGTCCGAAATCAAGTCTGAAGGGTCATTATCCATCTTGATGTTCACTTTTCTTACTGAAAATATTAAATTATAATATTAACACAAATTCTTTTAAATGAATGTATGTATTACTCATTCATAAACAGCTAAAATCGAATGTTTAGTGCTGGTTTTCAACAATTAAACAAATACTTAAAACGGGACATGTAAAAAAGGTAAAATTCAGGTATTTCCCACTAAATGTGAAAAAGAAAGTCCATTGAATGAAAGAAAAAGTGTATAACAGTAAGAATTGAGAATAAAAAGACTTACCTCCAATTTTAGGAGAAAACACTTTGGTATAATTTTCCTTATATTGCTTAAAGTCGCTTAGCAGATTAGTGTCCATTCCATAGTCAAATATTCTATCAAACAGTTCATAATACCTCCAGTCTATTTGCATTTCTGGATCCTCTTTTTTGTCATCTAATATGGACTGGTAGAGTTTTTTCAAATCATCCCATTGCTTCTTACAAGCTGGGATAGTTTTGTCCAACTTATGAGCAATTGTACAAAAACATACGTAGTAACAAACAGGATCCTTAACCATTTCAATATTCTCATACAGGAATTGTACTAACTCATCCATTTCTTCAGTTGACCATGTCTCACCTTTCCTATATTTCACGCTATTCAACTCTAATTCAGTCTCTTTAGATATAATATTATCAAGTAGGATGGCTAAAGGATTTCTGCTACGTAAAGAATACCCTCCCTGAATGTATTTGTCCATGTGACCTTGCTTTAATGATTCAAACTTCTGCCTGCAGATCTCTGGCTTTTTATCTAACAATCTGCCTACTTCATTCCAAAGGAAGTGATCTGGTATCGTCGAGTCTTGAAACTCGTCGAAACAGTCAAAGTAATATTTAGCTAGAATGGTCATTTCCGTATCGTTCCAGTCATTGTTATTTAATGGAATTTCTAATGACATCTGACCTTCTGTTTGATTAGTTTTGCTTCCATCAGAGTATTTCCTTTGGAATTCTGGATCATTCTCAAAGATTTTATCAAATAAATCCATATACGGCCAGTTGATACTGCCCGAACCCTCAGATTGTCGTTTCGCCACCATTCTCAAGTAATGCTGTTTGAAGTTGAGGAAACGCTTCTGCCAATACTCAGCGTCTTCCTCTCCCAATTCCATAGCTATTGTCTTCCATAACCCTTTCCGCCAGTAATCTTTCTGGAAGTTATTCTTGTACCGCAAGTACAGAGTCAACATAAGCTGTACATTCTGATCTCCATTTCCTTTGCTATTGACATTTTTGACAACAATAACACCGCTGTCATCCGCCTGTTTCTGTATAGGAACTTTAACCACCTTCTGTTCTTGTTCAGTTTGCTCTCTCAACAGAAACTGTACGTATGAATCGTCATAGAACGCTTGGTGACACAGCTCAAACAGTGGCCAAGTGATTTGTGATCCGCTCTGATGAGCTTTCAGCATCAATGAGTACTTTCTTTTCAAATTCCGAAGTTTAACTTCACATGTCTGTGCAGTTTTGCCTATAAGCATAGTCTTGCATGCAACACTCCATAAGTGCTTCTTCTTGGTTGTTCCACTACCGAATGCGTCTTTATTGTCAATGAAGAATACGAGGAGTCTCTTTACATCGTCATCATTCCACTTGTCTTTCGTAGAACCATCGACTTCCTGAGCAGAGATTTCTTCAGGTTCAGGGACTTCTTCCAGCTCCTGGATTTCAAAGTTTTCAGCCCCATGCATCTGCAGTAACTGGTTTTCAATATTGCCTGTCTCAGCATCATTCTCTGAAATAAGAATTTGACATAGTAAATCACTACATAGTATAAAAAAAGTCGCTTTCTCTGTCCCTATGTCCCTTTGTATGCTTTAATCTTTGAAACTACGCAATGGATTTTGATGCGGTTTTTTTTATAAATAGAGTGATTCAAGAGGAAGGTTTTTATGTATAATTTATGTATAATACATGCATAATATAGTAGAGAAACACTAATCAACTTAGTTACACCCGTGCAAAGTCGGGGCGGGTCGCTAGTCACTACATAGTATAATAAAACAAAGTCGCTTGGACAGGCCCGTTGGTCGAGTGGCTAGAGACCCTGGCTACAAAACCAAGGGTCGCGGGTTCGAATCCCGCTAGGGGCAAATGTTTGTGTGATGAACATTGGCATTTGTACTCGAGTCATGGATGTTTATAAAAAGTATTTAAGTATGTCTATCCGTTCCCTAGCTTCCATAGTACAAGCTTCGAGCTTAGTTTGGGGCTAGGCAATTGGTGTGTTAGTCCAAGGCATTTATTTATTTTTTCTGTCATGTTGTCTGTTGTATGTCCCTATGAACGCTTAAATCTTTAAAACTACGCCACGGATTTTGATGCGGTTTTTTTTAATAGATAGAGTAACTCATGAGGAAGGTTTTTATGTATAATATCATCCATTAAATAGTGAACAAGTACCACGGGCGAAGCCGGGGCGGGCCGCTAGTTTTTTATAAAATACATTTGGACACAAATTATTCTTTTATTTATAGGTTAACAGAGAATAAGGACAAAAGATGTTGTCTAATTAAAATTAAGGTAAAACTGAGCAACTTTGCTGTTGTGCAGGACTAAATTACAATTCATTATAATAACAAAACACTTAAAAAGACAATATGTGATTTTGTTAGATATTAATTTATTTACACACCATCAACATAGAAGAGTAGAATCTCTCCATTAGCTTGCACCTCCGTTTTCACAACTATTTGCTCCATGTTGATACTTATTAATCTGAAAAAAACAAAAGTAGGTATTTATATTAATCTATGTGCATGCACAAACCTTATTATTGAATAAAAATAGGGTATAAATGAGGACAATTCATTAAAAATATACAAAAACTTGAATTTAAAATTAGTTTACTGTAGAGTAAGGATTAGAAATTGAGGCAAAATCTTCTTCCTTAAAACATCAGGCTTATTCACTGATCTTTTATTGATGGATAATGTAAAATGTAATGTAAATAAATAAATAAATAAATAAATAAAATGGCTTAAAGGACACTTTCGCGAAAAGTACTGTAAAGATGCCAGTAATAGTGAAATAATACAAGTCTGTTTGTGATCTTGCTTTTACATCAACTATCTACTATTTATATTGCTATAGAGCACTGATTAGGCAACGAGATCCTCTTGAAACCAGCGTACTCTGTCAAATGATTTTTTAATGCAGTTCTATAGTTTTTTGAGCTCTATACATTAGTATACAATTTGGTTGTTGATTTTGTATAGGGCAAAACACTATACAAAGTATCAAATGAGTAATAAAGCCTCGGTAAGGTTGTTTTATTTTTCATCAGTGTGGATGGAGAGCTAAGTGTACCAATGCTGATCACCATCTGGTACACCAAAGGATAGTAACAACATAAAAATATCTTAATTTTCAAGTCACTATCTTGACATAAAAACTTTTTGTTACATGATAGATATGATATGCCTACTTTGATTTAAATAGACAAAGGTAATTCTGCTAACCTGTCGTAATATAAGTTCTTTAACCAACTGCTATAATCTTAAGTCCTTTCTCAAAGTTATAATTAATGTTCTAACACTAAAAGTGAATGTTTATTATGATAAAAACACAAGCATAATGGCTTAACATAGAACCACGCAACTGTTAAGCCGGTCGCAAACTTACCGTAAAATCAATTCAATATTTACACAATTTCATACTACACTTAATGTCTTCATTACAAATATTATTTAATATTAATAGCACAAACAAATTCGAGAAAATCAGATGTTTTCCATAAAATTTGACATTGGCGGCGAAAACAAATCGGTCCGAATAGTCGTCAAAATTTACACAAGCGCAGCAATGCGGTTACACGAAGCGTTTCGATCCGCCATTTTGTGTTGTGATGGCTGTCGTGGAATTTTTTAGGTTGCGTTCCAGTTTGTTCTCACTGATCATTTTTACGACTTGGGTGTGGTGACGCTGACGTCGACTAGAAGTTTGTGACACTTACCCTAACGTTAAATCCTTTAATTGAACATGGCGGCTTAACTAAATACAAAATGTTATATACGCGAAATGTAGTTTTAAATTAGACTGCGATTTATTACTAATTTAAGTTGATTTTTTTACAATGAGTTCTATGTTATCGTGCAAATTCATGAAGGTTAAGTTTGAAGTTGAAGTGAATAAATTTGCTTAATTACCTACTTTGAACTTAATTATACAAAAATAAGAGTCATGGTAGGGTATGGGGTACCTTTCCATTTTCAGACTTATACATTATTTTAGACATGTTGACAACTTTATAGTCAACAGTCAAAGTCAAAGTCGTTTATTTAGCAACTTGATTTACACTGAAATACTTTTGCACGTCAAATATTTTTTTACTCTACTAGCTGTTGAGTAAGTTATAAATTCATAAATATGAATAATTTTATCTGTAATAAAAACACATATTATTATACTAAACAGACAGAGTGAAATTCTTGGGAAGAAGGTTATATATAGATTCAGAATAACAGGGAAAATAAAACAATACTTTAGACACAAAAATGTAATGTCATACTTTCAAACAATTCAGTCAAAAATTATTCACCACGTCAAAAAAATAAAATTTGTTCTTAAAAAATAAAAGCATTAATGTAGTATCATCAGACTATGAAATCAATCGCCAAAAAAAGATTATATTATATCCGTAATCCATCTAAGCATGTAAACTATAAAAATATTTTATAAGAAGGTACAGTCAGCAAAGCACTTCAATACATCAATCCAATACAACAATACAAAATGTCATATTACGTCCTTGATTTATACCTCAGCTTTTATTTTTTGATATGAAAGACAATATTGAGGAGCTGATAAAACTATATAAAACTGTGATTCATAAATTAAGATGATGTAAATAAATAACAAAATACTTAAACCTATATCTACCCTCAGTGGACATAAGATGTTATGGGAATTGAGGTTCAAAACTTACTTAGTATTTTATATAAATGATATTTGAATTTGAGACTGATACTTTTTTATTAATTTATCATAAAAATTTGTCCTGTTTATGATGATTTTGTGGTATCTCATGATCACGTAATGATTTAATAATTTGCTAATACTGTTAATTTTTTTTGGAGCATGCCTTAACTTTTGTTGTTACTTGTATTATAAACGTCCTACGAAAAAAGTTTTATAATCATAAAAATATTATTCTTTTAAAATTAGATGTTAAAATTTGGTATGGTTTAATAATTTGGTCTCAATCTACATTATTAAATAATTGCGATGATATGGAAATAGCTTGCAAAAGTGATTATTATCTTATCATTCATATATGTATGTAGAATATCATAATTACAAGGTGACTAAAAACTGATAAAATTTATACAACATATTTGAAAATTTATAGTTTTACTGTTAAAGTTCAAGATCGTTTGATGAACTTTTGCAGATGATAATATCATGCTGTTAACCCATCCAAGACCTGCCTTCTATAATTTTCTTAAAATACGATAAGCAATAAGCATCTATTAACAACGGTATAGGACATCCATTTTTCGCCAATTAAAATAACTTTAAGAAAAGGCAATGTCGTCCGTGTTTTTATAATGTATATGTACATGTAGTAAGAAGTTCATAAATTAAATTTTAATGTTATTATCTTTTCAAACATATCGAGCTTTAATTTTCGAATAACTACCTATAGAAAAAAGTTAATACATTTTTTTCAAGTTTACGGAATAGGCAGTATTAGTAGAAATAGCTTACAGTTTAGGTGATAAATACATCCTAACAATTTGTATCAAGTTAATTAAATGGAGAAATTCTTAAGAATAGAATAATCTATTCGAACGACGTGGTCTTCACTAACTATACTAGAATAAATAAATAAAAATGGTCCAATTATTACACATCAAAATAGGGTAACACTGAGACAAAAGTTTATTGTCTTTTTTAAGTGTACATACATCTATTTGTATGTTTGTATGTATTAATAAAAAAACATTTTGGTAACATTCTACACGAATAAAAGATAAGTAACTGGTTTTACTGTGCTAGAGAAATAGCTGAACATTGACATTATCAGAATTCCGTATTGACCCAAAAAGGTCTTATGTGCATTTTCAACTTTCAGTAGATAGTTTTTCATTTCCCTTTGTTTTTTTTTGTTATAATCTACAGCCAGGACATTTCTTTTCGTTTTCTCACAATCAATCAAGTAATAGTCAATTTTGAATTGGCGATAAAATTTTCGTTACCTAAATTCGTTCTACACAAGCAAATTGTTTTTCCCGCCGGTATTTATCAAAACCATTGTATTAATACAAAATCACATTAACACAATAACGTTACAACATTAAAAAATAATACATTGAATATAAAACTTGAATGTAGTGTTTGTGATTATTAGATCTTAACTATAATTCTATAATGTAAAATGACCAGCATTTTTTATGTTGATTAACGAGGATGCTAAATTAGTAAATCAAACTTCTTATTAACTTTTAAACGCTGGTATTTGACTATAAAAATGGCACTTACTTTAAAAATATATTTTAATTTATGCCCTTAAAATTAAGTACACCTAAACATTGCACACATCCATTTATTTAAAATATATCCACTAAAATCTATGAAATCATAATAATAATGTTATGTTTATCATTTTAAGAACATAATTATATATTATTCGTATATATATATATTATTCGTATATATTTTTACAATAACATAATAATTGTACATTAAAATGTTTTATTTGCATGAAGCACTAACTATCCATCGACTATTTTCTATATAGTACTCCTAAGGATAATAAATTCTTTTTTTAAATAATATTCTTACTCGTACTTGTAAGTTAGTACAAATATTTGAGTTACATTCGTTAAAACATCAAGGTTTTTTGTTCAGGAATAAATAGTCCTGATTGCCGCCCCGAGAAAATATGGAATTAAAAAATTTTTTTTAGGTTTACAAAGCTGTTTTTACTTACTACGGTACTGTATTGTTTGATATTATTCAATTTTCAGTGTACGTAGTAAAAGAGCACAGAGGCATAATATAATTTCATCCATAGGAGTAAATCGTTACAGAACAAAAAATCATATATATCAGGTTTTGCTCAAATAGAAACGCAAAAATTTAACTTTGTGGGTAGCACTTTATAATTTTTTGTTTTGAGAGGTTTTGCGATTTCTAGTTACTTTGATTAATTTTATGAATAGACATATATTTAAATACCCGTTTTATAATAACCAGCAAAACTATTGCTAAGCTCTATATTATATACATTCACTATATCAAAAACCTTTACACAACTTCATACCATCTAATACGATACATGCCACGTATCATTAGTATTTCCAAAACATATTTTTTTATTCGGGCTGGGAAGAACTTTCGATCAGTATGCTAAGGTCATAAATAAGTACCACCATGCTTGAGCATTTTACAGCATGTTCTATTAAATCCGTTTCCTTGTGCGAGTCATAGAAAATTAAATTCATTTGACAGAATTACAAACTATAAACATAAATAAAATTTCTGAATTCATTTTTATTTATGTTTTATGCTTGATTGTTACATTGTGCTCCGCGAAGTGCCAGATAATCAGTCTGTAAAAGTGCCTATTGTTTATTTAAACAAATAAAATTATTATGTGGCTTTAAAATATCAAATCCCAAATCAGATCAATGTTTGCGATGTGAGATAATCATATTTATTTGAATAAATATACTTTTAAATTTTTTTGATCTATCTAATTGCTATTTTGGTCACACAGATTACATTTCGGGTGAGGTGTGTCATATATCAATCACAAAAGGGGGTTTTTTATAAGACTAAATAAATATTTTACTCAGCATCAAATCCAGGTACTGATAAGATCACACCTACATTATTATTTTCCTACTATTTCTAACTGGAGCCGATTTTCAACAGACATACATGGAAAACACATGCGTTATACTTGCTGCCCATTATAATAATATGCAGCACAGCCTAAGCTCATAGCGATAGTATTTAAATATACATTTTCATTTCCCAATAAGCCAAGTTTACACTGCGTTAGGTAGTCATTATTACATTGATAATAAAGATCTGCCCAAACCATTTCGTTAACATTGTAATAGTGCCGTTTCCTACCAGCCTACATCGATGTTCAGGCCTCCATGATGGCTGGAAATAACTAACTAGCTCGCTCACTGGCCGCTAATTAATAACCTTCCTTCGATTAGATATTTTCAGCGATCACTGAGGCCTGAACACCTATGAAGGCTGGAAGGGAACGGCACCGCTACAACAGAATAGCTATAATACACCAGCTGTTAGTTCCAATCAAAACAATGAAACCAACTAAACAATGCAAACTTGCCTAATTTAAAGTTGATCTGATTACCAAACTTCGCATTTGTGAATCGGGTTCATTTTAGCTCCAGGTTTACAATGGAATTCGTCGGAGAACTCTTTGAGATTCGATATTGGACCGATAACTCTGTATTTGGCAACAGTATGGTCATCCTTTTCGATTTGCATTTTCGTTGATTCTTTGGTCATAGCTGAGCACCATACCTGTAAACAAGTAAAATAATCAGTAAACTTTCAGCAAAGTAATGATTTATTTACGGTTATTTTTTATCAAGAGGCTGACATATTATAATTTGTAAAAGTTGTTATTTATTTTGTATATCAATATTATACATATCATTTGAGCTTTACCTGCGCAAAAGATATGAAAAATAACTGCCGATGGTTGTACTCCAGACCAGGAAGAGTCATGTTTTCTTTGGCTGATTTGCTGTAATCTAAATAAGCATGGAAAGATGCTTTTAAGCCACCGTTATCAGCAATATTTTCACCTGAAATAAAAAAAACACTGTTTTATTATAAATTCGTTATTAAATTAGTTATCATTTTTTACATTTAACTATTAATTGTAGATAAATATTTCTGCTTACCCAAAGTTTGTTTTCCATTTAAGTGTTGTCCGTCCATTTTGTATTCTGAATACTGTTTTTGGATGCACTCAGCCCTCTTCTTAAAGCGAGCGATTGTAGCGTTATTCCACCATTGGTTCAAGTTACCAAACCTGTTGAAATTAGGGAAATAAAGTTATAAAATACATAACACGGTAGGTATATAAGATCATGGATATGATTTATAGAGCTATTTTTATAGCGTGGAGCTATCAACCATTAACTACTGTGGGATATAAATAATCATCGTAGAGTGTTAAATTGTATCTATGCACTGGGTATTATATTAATTAAAATATAGTTACCTGTCATATTCCCTCCCCTGGTCGTCAAATGCGTGAGTCAGTTCGTGTCCCATAACCACTCCCATAGCTCCGTAGTTAACACTCTTGGGATTGTCACCGTCGTAGAAAGGCAGCTGAAGTATACCGGCGGGAAATACGATTTGGTTCTTTGTTGGTGTGTAGTACGCATTAACGGTAGATGGTGTCATGCCTGTGAATATAAAAATCATCATTACGAACTAAAGTCAGTGAAAGCTCTGAGTTTAGATTTTATTATGTAACCTTTTAATATATAACGCTGGTTAACTTCCAACAAAAAATATTTTAAGTAAATAATAGAAGTATTATTTTAATTTAAATAACCTCTTACATATTTATTTTACTGACTGTACAACTATTCTAAAAGCAGTATGTTTTCATTGGCAAAATAATTTAAAACGAAACTCTAGCTGTCATTGTTGAGGAAATGTCATCTGTGGTTAAATTAAATGACAAATGACAATTTACAAAAAAACGCGGGAAGCAAAATTTCGATGTTTTGATTTTTTTGTACCTACGATTGTATCCAAGATAAAATTCTTTTTCAGATTTTCAGTGATAATTTATGACAATGTGTGTTTCTAATGCAAATAAGTGTGGAATACGTAAAATAGGGTATGTTGAAATTCGAATCTTTGTTTAAGTACCAATGTATGATAAATAAATAAATTCCAGATTGATATTATAGGATAGACCCAAGTGTTGCTTCGCTTAATTGGGCAATAGCACTATGTGAGTATAATCTAATGATAGCTTGAACTCACCCCATTTCGTCTTATTAACCGGCTGGTCTAACTTCTTCAAGTCGTTCTTCAAGCTAAACATGTTGTAAGCAATGTTGTTCTCGAAGTACTCATTAGGGGTTACTTCCAGCTCTTCATACTGCTTGTCCAATTCATGCTTACTCAGGATGTAGTCGGGGAAACCTGTAGAATAATTATAATTAAGTTATTCCGACATTAAATACCTAAATAACTTTTTGTATATTTATTTTAAGCATTTTTACATGCTTAGTATTATTAAACTTTTATCCAATAGTGTACCTAACTTTTAAAATTATAGAAAAGAAAAATTAATCAGATCTCAGGTGGCCCAGGTGGGAATCGAACCCAGCACATCTTGCAATCCGGGCATGTGCTCTGACCATTAAGTTACCGAGACAATTAGTGGACTTTAAAAATGTTAAACAAAGGTTTAATGATACTTAGCATGTACAAAATGGACACTATTGTCTTTGAAGTTATTCTTCTTGGGATAATTAACTTATTATTAAGATAATAAGTTAATTAAATGTCAAGAACCTACAATATGCTTCCAAGTTATGTACATTGATTTTGGGTTGCTGTTTTGGATACCCATTTAGATAATAATGTTAAGTTTAAGCATTGTCTATAATCTGTTTGTGTACTTATAATAAATAGATAAATATAGGCTCTTAATAATAATAATATCTTACCTATCATATCAGTGATAGCATCTGCTTTAGTGTCCGCAGCCTCCCTAGTCTCAGCGTCCATCCAGTCCAAGTTCTTCAGGTTACTCTTGAAAGCTGTCCGAATGTTGTCTATCATGATTTCACCCTGCGTCTTAGCTTCTCCATGGAAAACTTCCCGTACAAACATTGCTCCTACCGCAAAACCTGTAAAAAGTAATTATTAAGTGGATTTATTAATTTAATTGTGGTTAATAGGGTATTATATGTATTATATGTATAGGGTATTAACTGCCTCCGTGGCGCAGTGGCTAGTGTGTCGCACTTTGAAGCGGCGGCCGCGCCGGAGGTCCTGGGTTCGAATCCCGGGTCGGACCGATGAAATTGTCTCTATGTTTTCATGTTGTGATAACACAGACACAGTCCGGAGTTTGGAAGTTGGCGGTGTATTTACACCCCCGTGCCTCGGAAAGCACGTTAAGCCGTTGGTCCTGCGCCTGATCTCTCTACGGTCGTGTCAGATTGCTGTCCCACCGAATTATGGGAGTGAGGGAATAGGGAGTGCACCTGTGCCTGCGCATGCGCTTGTGCACTATAATATATCCCGCGCCAGTGGCTAATCGTAAGATTGGCCGCCGTGGCCGAATTCGGCTAGGAGGGTATTATTATATATGTATAAAGATGTTAACAATGATGCAGTTTAGTGTTTATTAAGCCTGTTTATGTAGCTTGCATACAATTATACAAATTATTTAAATGGCTAGTTATATCTGAGCCAAGCCCACGGTATGTAATGCGCCTAATGTGCCTTTTTTAGCATCAAAAATAAATAAACTCATTTGGCTTGAGTTGAGTATTCATTCATTGTTAATATATTAATAATTAATTCTGCGCAAATTAGCCTAAATGAGCCTTCATGGGTTCAGTTCGGTTGAAGCAGTAACGATTTTAGGGTAGGGTGAGACGGCCCGGGGCGAACCTATCCTTATAGTTCTTAGTTTACTTAGTCGTAGAAGGTGCCGTCAAAATCGCGCCCAGGGCGCTAGTAAACTTAAAACCGGCGCTGGGTTAAAGGACAGCAGTGATGAAGTTAATGAATAAAACCCTTAGTAATGTTCCCTGAAACTTTCAAGATTTTTTACTAGATTGCATTGTTGGAACAGTTTCATGTTGGTACCTTACTATTTTACCATCAGGCAGAGTGGAGCCAATATACCGAGCTACTCTATAAAAAAATACTTTTATTTGTAAAATCTTGGTTTACCTATAGCATTATTGGTATCCGTGACGCAATATCTCCAGCTCTCCTCTGTTCCCTCCGAACCGAAGAGTGCTTTCCTCAATATCTTGGTAGCGTCACGGAAATTCTTTGACAGGTAAGTCGACAGTGACCGTGAAACTTGCCACATCATATAGCTCGTTAACGTTCTGAAAGAAAATACTAGGATTAATCATCTTTAAAATGCCTGATGGTCTGGTCGCCTAATTTTGGGTATTCTTTCCGTGGGTATCGTAAGAAGTAAGGGGGATGGACATCCCTTGTGTATTATAGTCCAACATACTGCGGCTAGCAACCCGAGTAGTTAGCCCTCCATATTTCACTGGCCCGTTGGTCTAGGTAGTGGTCAGAGACGCTGGCCCCGAAACCAAGGTTCATTGGTTCGAATACCGCTCGGGGCAAATGTTTGTGTGACGAACATCGGCATTTGTACTCGAGTCATGGATGTTTATACGCATAATTATTAAAGAATGGCTATTTCCGCTCCATAGCTTCTATAGTACAATATTCGAGCTGGAAAATAATCATCATTAATTGAAACTTCACATTTCCATCGATAGAAAAATTATCCACCATCACCAGTGGTTGAGTCACATGTATATCAGTATATTGTATATACAACATATATATGTATTAAAATGTATTAAATTATATTATTATTTTAATTAGTTTTGACGATTCAAAAGTGCTTGTTTGTATACCTATTTGAATAAAGATATTTTTGATTTTGATTTTGGTTTTATCCATACTATGTTCACTTACTTTTGATCGTGATCACTCCGATTATACTTCTCAATGACTTTGGTTAAATTTCTAAAGTAATCTGGCGCGTATACCACTATCCTTTCGTTGTCTGATATCTGCAAAAATTAAAATAAAACACTCAATAAGTAAAGTTAATTCAGATGTGCATCGTACTTATGTGATGTTGTGACGAATTTATTTATCCTATATCCTTGGTTCCTTCAAGAGAAGCGTGAAGAAGTACCTCGCGCGCCGATATGGCGATGCCAGCGGATAGGATATCACTTTAGTATCGCATCCGCTTTCATGGCAATTAGGGCTCCTCTTTTGCTTACCATCAGGCAGAGCGGAGCCAATATACGTTTTAATTAAAGTAAATAAAATAAATAAAAAATAAAATAAAATACCGAACTTCTTTAAAAAAAAAATTTAGCTCACCGTTCTATTGACAAGTCTAAACGCATCATTGAAGAACATAGTCCAATTCAAAAAGGGTGCTTCTTTCTGCCATTGCTTTATCGTGTACGGGTTATACAATCCCTCTTCGTCTCTCCGATCTTCCGAAGGCGTGGTGATGTTGGCCAAGTCAGTCTCGAACTGGATGACTCTGCTCATCTGGATCCTGGCTTCAGTCTTGTTGGCGCCAAGGAGAATGCATATGCGCGTCATGTAGTCTAGATATGCGTCTAGAACTTTCTTGTGAGCCGTCCTGTTGAGGTAGTTGTCTCTGGTGGGCAGGTTTAAGCCGCCTTGGTCCAACTAAAATTACAAAATGAAAAACATTGTCACAATATCGTAACAGTTTTAGTTATTTTTGGAGAGAAAACTAGGGCGTAGTGGTTAAATACGTTTATTCCGAAAGGTGACAACTATGAGACAGTAAAACAATGTATATAGACACATGTCAGTATAAAAAACATTTGTGTTCTTATTGCTAAGAAAACAAGGAGTTTTAACACCCCCCCGCAATATGAACACCCTATATACAAACAAATATACACAAGGTATAATGACATATCAAAGGAAACTGTACATTAAACACTAAGCAATAAAATTACACATCCTGTATAAAAAACACTGAACAACAAAATTAGACACCCTGTATATACACCGACTTATTCACTATCTATACACAACTACTACACCTACACCTACAGACTAGATCGATGATAACAAATATAAACTTAGACTAAACCTAACAACTGAACACATTTACAGTGCTTCAGTCTCGGCAAAGGTTTGGTCAAAATATCGGCTGTCATGTCTGTTGTGGGTATGTAATGCAGTGCAATGCAATGTTGTGAAAGTGCGTCTCGAATGAAGTGGTGTTTGATGTCTATGTGTTTGGTTCGTGCGTGATATGTATTGTTGTGTGCCAGTTTCAATGAACTTTGATTGTCTGTATGGATGGTGATGGGATGCAATGTGGCGAAAACTTCATGAATGAGAGTTTTGAGGTAAATCGCCTCTTTGCAAGCTTCTGCTAAGGCCATGTACTCAGCCTCTGTTGTAGAAAGCGCGACTGTCCGCTGCTTGCGTGCTTCCCATGATATTGGTGCACCACACATAATGAAAGTAAAACCAGTGAATGATCGTCGATCTACGAGGTTATTACCGAAATCGGCATCGACGTAGCCAGTTGGGTATGGCTGGCCTTTGGACGTAAACTGAAGCTTTAGGTCTTTAGTACCCTTTAAGTACCTTAGGACTCTCTTAGCGGCCCTCCAGTGTACCCCCCCGTAATGTACATTGAACTGCGAAAGGTACGACACTGCATGCGAGATGTCGGGTCTTGTACATATCGCAATGTACATTAGAGAGCCGATAAGTTCCTGATAAGGGACTTCAGTTTCTTCGTCTTTTGTTGGTAGAGTTAGTTTCAGGCCCGGTTCTAATGGGGTTGACACATGTATTGCGTCTTTCATCCCAAACTTAGTAATAAGTTTCTCGATGTACTTGGTCTGATCGAGAGTAGTACAACCTTCGCTCTGTATGACACGCATACCAAGGCAATCTCGAAGGGGACCAAAATCTTTGATTTTGAACATCTTTTTGAGATCATTTTTAAAGGTTTCTCTCATAAGATCGCTGCTACTTAATACAAAGAAGTCATCAACGAACACGGCAACAACCAAAATGTCATTACCATCTCTTTTGATATAGAGGCAGTGTTCAGTTGGAACTTGAGTAAGCGATAAGGTGGCTAGTGCTTCGCACACCTTTTTGTTCCATTGTCGAGGAGCTTGCTTCAAGCCATACAATGCCTTTTTCAGTAAGCAGACTTTTTTTGGATCTTCAGAAAAACCTTCCGGTTGTTCCATGTATATTTCTTCGTCAAGATCTCCATTTAGAAATGCAGTTTCTACATCAAGATGATGTAATTGCAGATTATTATGAACTGCGTATGCCAATAGAAGCCTCACTGATGATAGACGAGCCACTGGTGAAAAAGTTTCACCATAGTCCACTCCTGCGACTTGTGTAAAACCTTTGGCTACTAATCTGGCTTTGTACTTTGTAGTTTGCCCACTAGTGTCTTTTTTGATTTTATAGACCCATTTGCATTTGGTAGTCTTCCGATCTGACGGCCGATCGACTAGAATCCATGTTCCGTGATTCATAAGAGATGTGTATTCAGCATTCATTGCTTCTAGCCATTTGTCCTTCTGTGGATGCTGTATAACTTCTCTATACGTCTCGGGTTCCATATCAGAAGTTAGGTAAAGATAACAACCAGCTTGGAGTCTATCAGGTTGACGTCTGTCGCGTTGAGGGTATCTGCGCTCTGTTTGTTCCCTTGCCATAGCTTCGTTTGTAGGGGAGCTAGAAGAGGTTGTAGGTTCATCCACAGCAGGCTCCAATTCTTCCAATGAAGGTATAACCTCGGACTGTACGTCTCGTTGCTGCTGAAACACGGGCTGATGAACAGATTCTTCTTCGTTTACTGCAGGGTCGAGGGGTACAAAGACTTCTATTTGATTTGGATGATCATTTGATTCATCTGGTTCCGGAGTTTTAACGTTGGCTTTTGTTTTGTCCTCTATGAAGACAACATCTCTTGCGATTATGATCGCACGAGGATTATCAGGGTTGATAAGGCGATAGCCTTTGCTTTCAGTTGTATAGCCAACGAATATACAACTTTCCGTTTTGGAATCCAATTTCTTCCGTTTTTCTTTCGGGATAAGGACATGGGCTTCACATCCGAAGACTCGCAGGTAAGAGAGGTCGACTCTCTTCCCTGTCCATAATTCCTCTGGAATTTTATTATTAAGGGCTTGGGTGGGTACACGGTTCTTGATATAGATTGCCGTATTTACCGCTTCACCCCAATATGCTAAAGGTAAATTTGAGTCTTTGAGCATGCATCTGGCTTTTTCAATTATAGTCCGGTTGGCACGTTCACTAACACCGTTTTGCTGCGGTGTGTATGGTACAGTTGTCTGATGGATGATACCATTTTCTTTGAGAAAATTAATCAAATCCCTATTTACATACTCGCGGCCATTATCCGAACGTAGAATCTTAATTTTTTCACCAGTTTGGTTTTCAACCAAGAATTTATACTCCACAAATTTTGAAAAAACCTCGGCTTTTGATTTCAAAAGATATCCATAAGTTTTACGACTGTAGTCGTCTGTAAATGTGAGGAGATATAATGCTCCGCCCCAAGAATGCGTACTCATCGGTCCACATAAGTCCGAGTGGACTAATTCTAGGACTTTACTCGATTTACTTTGCGATTTAATAAACTTTCTCTTTGAAAGTTTGCCTTGTAGGCATGGAACACAAGTTTCTTTACAATTACCGCTAAAATTCACGCCAATTCCTTTATTTTTAAGGATATGCATACTTCTTGCATTGAGGTGACCAAGGCGTCTATGCCATAACATAGAAGAATCTTTAGTGGTAGTACAAAAGGCTTGAGAACTTTTTACATCAAGTTTGAACATGCCTTTATGGTATGAGCCCGAGGCAATGACATTACCTGTAACTTGACAACTGCCACTCAAAGATATTGTTGCGCCTTTAGATGTAAACAGAACATCATACCCCTTATTAACTAATTGGCTAACAGACAATAAGTTTGTTGCGAGATTTGGAGTATAAAGAACTTCAGTGATTTTATTTACATTGTCAGAAATATTAATATTTACATTACCTTTACCTTTGCTATAGAGCTTGGCTTTGTTTGCCACCGTTACAGGGGTGATATGAGGTGACATTGTCTCGAACCACTCCCTATTATTGCTCATATGTGTGGTAGCACCTGAGTCTAGGATCCAATCCTGTGATCCTGAAAGAGGGATGTTAGAAAAACAAGATGAAAGTGTTAGATCGGACGTATAATTTGAAATTTTCTTTGCCGAAACTGAAGTCTTATTTTTCTTGTCCTTCATCTTCCTACACTGTGACACGCTATGCCCGGACTTCTTGCAATAAATGCAGAAGGGCTTCTTCTTGTTCTGCTCACTCGATCGCAATGCCGAAGTGCTAGGTTCAGGTCGAATTGGTACACATTTTCTGGCGCTTTCCTTCATTAGAGCCGATATGACATTTTCTGACGTAAGATCTGTGTTCGTGTGTTCTAAAGCTATAACCAGTGGTCGGTATTCCTCTGGAAGACCTGCTAGTATAATTATAGCGAGAAACTCATCTTCGACTGCTTTTCCAATAGCTTGTAGCTCTTGCTGAATGCTTGTTGCAGCATTTGTGTATTGTTGGATGCTACCGTTATACTTGTTATTTAGTAAACGTTGCATTAGTGATAGCCGCCTCGATAATCCGCTGTCCGCATATGCCTTTTTCAGCCGGTTCATTAGATCATAGGCTGACGTGGCCGGTCGTATAACTGGGTACACGCACTCGTCACAGAGTAGACATATCTTAGCTCGTGCCTTTTCATCCTTTCGTTTTTTTGAAGGGTCAACGAGGTTTTGCGGCTCTATGGTGATATCCCATAGGTCGAGGTCAGTAAGGTAACACTGTACAGCAAAGAGCCAGTTACTAAAGTTGTTACTCCCTTTCAGTTTGCTTATCAATTGTGCCGGGGCCGTCGACGTCGACATCGTCTTCGACATTTGATCTCCCGATGGATTTTCCATAGCACTTGATACTAGCAACGTATTTCACTGTTTTTTTTAAACACCTGGGCCCATAACCAGTTATTTTTGGAGAGAAAACTAGGGCGTAGTGGTTAAATACGTTTATTCCGAAAGGTGACAACTATGAGACAGTAAAACAATGTATATAGACACATGTCAGTATAAAAAACATTTGTGTTCTTATTGCTAAGAAAACAAGGAGTTTTAACAGTTTTTGAGGCTTTTAGTTCTCACATTGTTAAGCATAAAGTGTAAACTGTAGCTGAAATACATACCACGATAACATGTTTCGATGAGTTTCTATCGTCTTCTGTCACGGCCCAGTTGAAGAGACCACCCAAGTTGTATCTGAAATTTAAGATGAGCAATTAATTTTGGTAGTATACTCCTGTAATGTCCTTTGCACTTGAGTAGAATGCCCTACGTAGTGCTGTCGATCCTCAGAAGGGACTGTCTGGTCATTTTGGCGAAATCCTTCCAGTAGATAACTGCATATGTTACTTTGGAAGTTTCCTTTCCATCTGAGTAGAGAGACACAGGTCTCTTGGAAACCTCTACGTCTAAAAGTGGCCTTTCGAGTGATGATGTATGTAACTCACGAGTTCTGTACGTCCTGCAGCAGCGTCTGCAAGTTCCACGCGTGAGCCTTGGTCGTCGTGTTGGGCAGGATGTGCCAGCCGCCCAGCTTCTCGATCACGCTGAGCAGCGGCTTCGGGCCCAGCTTCTCTATAGTCTCGTTTGTGTTTAATACACAAAGGCCGAAACCACATATAGGCTAAAGGATCCAAGCTTCCAATATCATTCTGGAGACATTTGGTACCCTGGACACAGTTTCGCTCCATAGCTTCATCAGCTATTCGTCCCAGTACCCACTAAACTCCTACAGTTCCTTCTTACCTTAGTACTGAGAGATATGTCACTCTGGGAGAGCGCTTCATCCAGCAGAGAACTGCAATAGACTTTGGATAGTCTTGTTGTTTGCTTTGCACTAGAGCAGTGACAAACACTCTAGGAAGCTCTATAGTCTCGTTTGTGTCTTTACACAACTTACTAGAAAAACGAATAATGCGGACTAACTAATAGTATCAGGGTTCAGACGACTGCCAATGTTACCCAGATCCTGGAGACATTTGTTACGCAGGAGCATGCGTACGTGTTTTAGCTTCTCCCTTAGTGTCTGGCGCACCTCGGAAAGGAGTGTCTGGTAGTTTTGCTGCAACCCTCCTTCCAGTAGGTAACTGCATATGCTACTTTTGAAGTTTTCTTTGCATCTGAGTAGAGAGACACAGGTCTCTTGGAAAACTCTACGTCTAAAAGTATCCTTTTGAGTGATGATGTATGTAACTTACGTGTTCTGTACATCCTGCAGTAGTGTCTGTAAGTTCCACGCGTGGGCCTTGGTCGTCGTGTTGGGCAGGATGTGCCATCCGCCCAGCTTCTCGATCACGCTGAGCAGCGGCTTCGGGCCCAGCTTCTCTATGGTCACGTTCATGTTACAAGCAGAACTACCTAACGCGGAGTAGCTCAAGGCACTTGGCTTCAGTAGCAAGCGTTCGTCTCACTAACCTAATAAACTGCTGAGGTTTCTTTCGGTCCTAGTTAGCGAGAGACTCCCTAGGTCCCTGGAGATGGGAGAGCCGTACGACTAAAATAAGACTTAAGGGTATGTAAGTTACTCACGTGGTCAAGGGGGAAGCCTGAGTTCTGGGGAATAGGCTAGTGATGCAAGTAGCTAATGTGTTTGGCACAAGCCAATGCCACATTTGCTGAGATCGTCTCTGAAGAAGCCTAGATGTCCAGTAGTAGACTATAACAGCCTAAAGACGGAACTTACGTGTTGTGCACGTCCTGTAGCAGCGTCTGCAAGTTCCACGCGTGGGCCTTGGTCGTCGTGTTGGGCAGGATGTGCCAGCCGCCCAGCTTCTCGATCACGCTGAGCAGCGGCTTCGGGCCCAGCTTCTCTATGGTCTCGATGGTGTTACAAGCGAAACTAATTATCGCGGAGTAGCTAAAGGTACTTGGCTCCAGTAGCAAGCGTGCGTTTCACTAAACTATTAAACTCCTGAGGTTTCTTTCGCTCCTAGTTAGTGAGAGACTCCCTACGTCTCAGGGGGATGGGGGAGCCCTACGAGTTAGAGAAGACTTAAGGGTGATGTATATGTTACTCACGTGGTCTAGAGGAAGCCAAGGTTCTGGGGAATAGGCCAGTGATGCCAGAAGCTAATGTATTTTGCACAAGCCAAAGCCAACGCCACCAGGACACAATCACCTGCCAAGATCGTCCCTAAAGAAGCCTAGAGACTAGTAGACTATAACAGCCTAAAGATGGAACTCACGTGTTCTGTACATCCTGCAGCAGTGTCTGCAAGTTCCACGCGTGAGCCTTGGTCGTCGTGTTGGGCAGGATGTGCCAGCCGCCCAGTTTCTCGATCACGCTGAGCAACGGCTTCGGGCCCAGCTTCTCTATGGTCTCGTTGGTGTCTATGCACGCGTCGTAGTAGATGCGCGCTTTGGATTCCGCTCCGCCGTCAGTGATGTTTACTTTTTCTGGAAAATAAGATGGATATTGGATAGCTTATTTATCTCAATGTCAGACACAAGTTAAAAGCATAGCTCAAATATAAATTAGTTGCATTTCGGAGAAATATATAATCCTAAACCTCTTTTGAAACCAGTTAAAATAGTTAATTTTAAATAATATGGCTAAAATACATCAATCAAATGTATGAATAAAATTTAATATTTGCTAGTATTTTATATAGGCCCACCCAATGGTTCTATAATATTGGTTCAGTCCCTATATCTTCCACCAAGAGTCGACGCTTTAAATTTCCACGCAAGACCAAAATGTTGTCTGTAGTAATATAACATTACTAGCGGGCGCCCGCGACTTCGTCCGCGTGGATTTCGGTTTCTTTATCACCTATTTTTCCCGTTAGTGGTGGAATTTTGAAATAATCTTTAAAAGGGGATGCCTACGTCATATGATCTTCATGAATGCAAAGTCTCAGCCCGATCGGTTTAAAAATGACAAAGTTTCATACTAACGTGCATCCCCTATTTTACCCCCTTGGGGGTTTAAATTTATCAATATGATTGCTTATGCGATTTCTACGTCATAGTAGCTTTATGTATGCAAAGTCTCAGCCCGATCGGTTTAAAATTGACAAAGTTTCATACTACCGTTCATCCCCTATTTTACCCCGTTGGGGGTTGGAATTTATCAATCTCATTAATTAGGCGATGCCTACGCCTACGTCATAGTAGCTTTATGTATGCAAAATCTCAGCCTGATAGGTTTAAAATTGACAAAGTTTCATACTACCGTTCATCCCCTATTTTACCCCCTTAGGGGTTGAATTAATCAAAATCCGTTCTTAGCGGACGCCTACGTCATAACATCTACCTGCATACCAAATTTCAGCCCGATCCGTCCAGTGGTTTGGGCTGTGCGTTGATAGATCACTATGTCAGTCAGTCACCTTTGAGTTTTATAGATATAGACTAGCTCGGGGCGCCCGCTACGCGGTCGCGCCCAGAGCTAGGTCGCTCCGCGACGGGGCCGCTCCCGGGCTTCGCCCTCCGCGGCGCTCGGCCTTCGGCCTCGCCGGGGCTCGGCCTGCGGCCTCGCAAAATTACATGGCTGGCTTGGACCGTCCGTCAGCGGGTTCCTAGTCCTTTTTCGACGCCCTGAGAGCCATCAACTAAGACCTACTGATTCACTTTATGCCGCTCCGGGCTTCGCCCTCCGCGGCGCTCGGCCTTCGGCCTCGCAGATTTATTTGCTTTAACACCTTTTCTTTTCATTTTCAAAGCAAACTTTGTATGATAATGTCATCAATATAACTAAACAATTAACTCTATATTGCTCCAGTCTGCAATGAAAAACGTTTGAAATATTTCACATTATTATTTAAAATCATGCAAGTAAACGCATAGCAGCTATGGCATCTGTCACGGCTCCGGCGCTACGGGGCTCCGGCGGTCCCACGCGATCTTTTCGTCGCAGATGGTTTACGCTCATCTCCGCAACTTCGGCTTGTTGGCCGGCTCTGCCGGCCAGCCTCAGTCGCGGCTACGAGCTACCAAACCACCTGCTCCTCGGCTCGCGGGCCGCCTCGCCCCTCCGCGCCTACGCGGGCTTATATTGCACTCTAGGGGTAGGGCAAACAAGACTACATACGTGGAGTCGGTTTTGGCAGCGATTCGTTTCTACAAACCAAACATACCTCAAATGCAGTCCTTACAGCGTTAACTTACTTCTCCAACAAGTATTTCAGTACCACTAAACAATTTTCAAACACTTGTAAAATTTCCATACAAAGTCACAGTACCGCGTGCCCCATATAAAGCTCGATCCAGTACAAAATGTATGGGGAAAATCAAAAAATAATTTTAAAATTTTTTTAAAGTTACATGTAAAATGAATAAAAATATGGCCAAAATGGAAACAAAAGACGACATTTGACAGTTCCTCATACAAATTTTTGCCCAAAAGTTGATACTTCGAGTTTTGACATTTTCCCCTAGAACTCGAAAATTACCCTGAAAATGGGGTAAATTATGTTACCACACTGTAGATCAAAATCTACACTACAATAAAGGTTGTGCAATATTTTCCCCTATCACGCCTTTATCTACCCGAAAAATCAGTTTAAAATATTTCTCAACTAAAACTTTTCACAAAATGGCCGACAGCCCGTCCGCCATCTTGGTTGGAATTTTTTTTGTATTTTTCCCTAAAACAAATCTAATTTACGCAAATAACTGCATTTACACATTTCCTCTAAACCTTATGTTGACACCTCCAGAGATCCTCAAAGACACCCCTTCCGAAAAAGTTTGAGCCGTCGTACCTCCCAGTGTTGCCAGACCACTTTGATTAAAATAGTCAAATGTCATTTTAGACCCTCCAATCTGCCACGACTTATGAATGAATTTTGCAAAAAACCGTTATTTCTATTTTCGACGTTTTCGGACCACAGCTCAAAAACTACCAAAATCTACCAAAATATTTTTTCACCTGGCAATACCTCACACCAAAACACACAAACGCCTAGTACATTCCAAACCTCCGTTTGGTTCACCAACTGCCCGAAATTTCAAGTTGAAAGTTTTGAAAACGTGAAAATTTCACAAAATGGCCGCCAGCGCGTCCGCCATCTTGGTCTTCTGTCGTCCCGTATTTTTCCCATATACTACATTATATACCGGATCAAACTGCATTTTTGTTTTTTTCCTCCGCCGCACCCAGTTGGCCAAACAGGTCTTGGTAGATGACCATGTCGAAAATTTTATTTTGCTCCTCACGCCCGGTGTTGCCAGGTGATTCTCAATTTTCTACCCTTACGTCATTGGGGACCCTGGATGCCACAATCGCTCATACTTAATTTTTCTCCAAATACCGTATTTCCATTCGACCCATTTTCGGGCCCCTCGGCCAAATCTACCAAAATCTACCAAAATATTTTCCCATCTGGCAATAGTTGGCACTTGTACAAACGTGGCCGCTATACAAGCCAACTCTGTCAGGTGTTGCCAAGGTCGTCAAAAACGGGTTTGAAAATTCCGAAAAATTTTAATTTTACAAAATCGCTGCCCGCTCGTCCGCCATCTTGAATTTTTGACAGCGCGTATTTTTCCCGTAATCTTGACCATAGACAATGTCGAACCACATTTTTACTTTTTTTGTATTTTTTATAATATGGCCCCGAGAGGTTCGGGAAGTTGACCATGTCCCAAAAAATTCAAAAAATCCTCACTGCCAGTGTTGCCAGCGAAATGAGATAAAACTACCAAAAAGTCAATAGACACCTACCCGACCACGGATTCGTGGCCTCGATTTTCCCCTGAATCCACTATTTCGATTTGACACATTTTGGGCCCCTGGAGCGAAAACTACCAAAAACTACCAAGATGTTTTTCCACCTGGCAATACTTGTTACTTAGACTCGCAATGCCGCCATACAACACATTCGCGTAGAGTGTTGCCAACTACCCGAAAAATCAATTTCAATTTTTTCGAAAATTTTTCATTTCACAAAATGGCCGCCTACGCGTCCGCCATCTTGGATTTTTGACAGCTAATTTTTTTACTGAAACTACATCATGTACCACGTCGAATGAAGTTTCAATTTCCAACCAACAACGCCAAGTGTTGCCACAGGAATTTTTCAAAGTCACCAAGTCCGAAAAATCGTTTTTTCCCCGCCGCTCCCAGTGTTGCCAGATGATTTCAAAAAAAATACCAAAGGGCCCTTGACCACCAAAGTTGCCACCAAACTGCATACTCGGATTTCGGCCAGCTGTCAAAAAGTCATTTTCTACTAATTGGACCAAATGTCAAAAATCTACTAAGAACGTGGTAAAATGTTTTCCCTTCTGGCAACTCTCAGATAAATTCTTCACCAAAACTGTAAAGAACCGAATCTGTCCAGTGTTGCCATCCGCCAAAAAAATTGATTCAAAAAATTGGAAAACTTTTGGCACAGTCTAAATACTCTCTGCTGGCGCCGCCATCTTGAATTTTTGCATCTAGCAACACTGGCATTAAAATTGACTATATTTCTGACCGAACACAAAAAACAGAAAAAAATTATCTCTGCCCAGTCCAGAGACACGGCACCGCAAAAAGGGGTCGATTTTCCGATTTTCAAGCCAAGATGGCGGCGTCGCCATTTTGTTTTTCTGACATTTTTCTTTTTAAATCCCAACCGTTCCCTACAGTCTACGACCCCTGAAAATTTGACAGCTCCAGGGTTAATAGTTGCGGAGATGCGACCACCAACATGGCCGCCATCTTGGATTTTTGGAAAAAAAAAGAAAAATTTCCAGATTGATTGGCGATCCGAACAAAACTCCCATACATGTAAATCGAGTCGGAAGCTGGCAACACTGCGAAAAAAGGCCCCGATGAATGAGTGAGTGAGTGAGTGGTAATCGAGCTTTATATATTATAGATACTGTGTATTTTAAAAATAAATTTCGCTTGTGTAGGTACAATTGAAGGATGGAAGGGCTTTGGAATTAAATAGTTATTAAATTTCCTACCCCCAAATACCTATCTACCTACTAATTCTTAAAAATACCTTCATGTCAGGAAAGACTATCATATTTTCAAAAGATCAAAATAATCACCAAATGTGTACAAATAATAATTCTGTAAAAGATAATGTTCTAACAAGTACAAATGTGCTCGGAAAACACTGAGATGGAATTCACAATGCCCATCTAATTTGGTGTATTTGTGAACAAGATTTATGTATAAACTGTATTAGGTTGTACCAGTGTAAGGTCTGCAAAAACAATTTAATATTAAATATTTTTCTTCTAGTTTAAAACCCGAGTTTTATTAAAAGCATTGCTTTTAGTCAAGAATCTAATAAATTGTGCCCAGCCTGTAGCCATAATTGATAACGGTTTAATTACAATCATCATTGGCATATTATTAGGTACAGTCTACTTGGAAGGCACGTTGGCGGCTGCAGTAAGATATTACACAATGAAACGCTGCTATCCAGTCCTTGAAATGTGCTTCATATGACACCAACGAAGTTTTCCTGTCCAGTTGCCGAATAGCCCAGAAAAACTGGTGATTTCTGTTACTTTTATTGTTTTGCTGACCGTACTGATTTCAAACGTAATAGTTATAAAGAAACATGTCAATATTTTAGCAAACTCTTTATAAGGCATGATCTATAGGCGTCTGAATATTTGCTAAACATTTTCGTGAGGCGATAATTTTTGCCAATGTATTTCCTATTATTCCGAACGCCTTTCAACGTTTATCATGACTGTTTGACTCTAATGGTAGGAACACATCAAGCTGAAATTTCGCGACCGAAGTTCGGTGGCAATGCATTTTCTATACTTACAAAATTATGCAACGTTGTTTCGTCATAGTGTGTCATCTCCCATTTAAATAATGTGTAATATCATAAACGCGATGGAACGTAAATTCAGCCGCAGTATTCCTACACTTAAGTAAAACTAGTTGAAAGACGTTTAGCACAATGTGTTTTTATTAAGAAGCAATAATTTCTTAAGTGTTATGTTACTTGTGGTGTTACTTTTAAACACACCGATCCCGATCATTACTTCATGAATAATCATGGACATTCTGCATACCTACTTATTCCATGTCTTATTGCATGTATTTAGCTAACCGATGAGTTGACTTACAATAGGTAGGTATACTAAACGATCAGTATACTGGTCATCATTATTATCATCATCCTAGAGCTAGTTGGAGCACATTGCTTAAACCACTTCACCACGGAGGCAGTATGCTAATCAAAAGAATTCACTTCACTGAGGAAGATCCAACCGATGAAATTTACTAGAGAGAGTAATATTGTTCGGTTTTGTTTCAAGAGTTCAATGTCCAATTCTATGATAAATATTCCGGATGCGGGTTTGTTACGTCAATATTAACCACAAGCGAACAGAATACTGAGTAGGTATTCCTACATCAAATATCTTGGACTTTAGTATGTAAATATCAGTAAATATTGTACTGCTTAGGGAACGAAACAGTTGGAAATAATTCCATTTTTGAAAAGCTCAGTAATCTGTTTATTTTCAATATTTAAAGCAGCCACTACTACCCCTTTGATTGTATTACTAAAATAGATATGCTGCGGTAGAAAAACAAATAGATAGGACGTTGAACAATATGAAAATACTTTCAAAATACCAGGCAACTACATCAAAAATCCAGATACAAATCCTCCTTCTAACAGCTTAAAAGATTTATTTGTAATTCATGAAAAATACGTTAAACCTTTCAAAGGGGTTAATTCGACCATCACAAAAGGTTATATTGTGGTAAGGAAGCATTATCCTGTAAAAGGGTTCTTGTGTGTGTATCCCAGAAATTCTATCCTTATTTCGTGGAGTATGTTATTATAGTAAGTAGGTTATTATATCAGGGTAGGAAACCATTAAAATATGTAACACATCATTAAAATATCACAAAAAAAATGTTTAAGATGCCTTTCTTCGTTCCAAGTAGGTATCCATTTTGTAGGAAGATTTGTTTTTAGCTCTTTAATCCGATATGCATTTATTATCCTTGCTAATATTATAAACCGGAAAGTGAAATCATTTGTTTGTTTGTTTGTTCCGCTTTCACGGCGTAATCACTGAACCGATAGCTTTGAAATTTTGCAGACGCAAAGTTAGAAGAACTGATTCAATAATAGGGTACTATTTATCCAAGAAAATAATATTCCCAAGGGAAACAACACATGGCAAAGGCAATGGCAAACCACTCCATTAAAAATTTACAAGAGAGTTCTTGTTTGTTTCATTTCATACGATGATCACGACCCTCAGAAATGAGAAATACTACTCGAGGAGGTGGATGTTCATTCTCAGGGTCTAAAGATTAGTGCCTTTCAGCCAAATCGGTTGACAGGGTTAAGCGGAAAAGCGTAACAGACAGAAAGAGTTACTTTCGCATTGATATTATATGTAGGGAAGTAGAGATTTATGAATCTTTTGAATTGTCACTTTTGAGAGCAGAATAAATAACAAACAAGAGACAAGCAACAGTTTGTGCCGGCTGTAGTCAGGGCCAAGGTCGCGACTCGCCCTTGAAAGGCGCCGTCAGTACGCAGGTCAATAAATCGATCCTGCCGTTGCTTACCTACTTTTAAGTTATTTCCGCTCCGACAAAGGATTTTCATCCAGTGGGAAGATGCTGTATACATTGAGAAAGCTCTTTCTACCATTACAATGATGTATCTCTCGGTATTGTTGAAATTGGTGAAATCGGTCTTAGGCAGTGATCGGATATTCAGATGCATGTGCATGTGATGTTTCCCTTTACACTCAACATACTCATAAGTAGTGTTAAATTAACTTCAAGTAATTACAAATAATTAATGATTTAATTACGGAGATCTGTTTTTCCTTCTAATAAATTCTAAAACATGCTAAATCCGTCGTCTCGTCACCATGTAGCGGAATTGTTTTTCATCTCGAAAATCACGTAATACCTACCGGGATTTTGATTTAAGAAGCCTCATTTCATATACTCTCTTAGCCAAAAATAAACTTTCGTAAAATATGCATGCTATCCTTTAAGATTAATGAAATATGTATACGATTATCCGATCCCTATCTATACACGATGGACTGCCATGTTTCTTCAAAACCTTTACTCACCAATAGCAGACCGTATGATCAGTTGGTTCTGCAGCTCGATCTTGCTGAATATGCCCCAGCTGGACTTTCCCTCGGGAATGGGGTTGTTCCTGATCCACCCACCACAGGCAAATTCGTAAAAGTCCTCGCAAGGGTCTTGGCTAGTGTCCAGAGCTCTGATGACTTCGCTGGCCGTGTAGATGCATGAACTTGATAGGCATACGGGAGTTTCTGGAAAGGACAAAATAATAATGTTGATTAAAATAATAAAAGTACAAATATTAAACAAAGTCGCTATTTATTGTGGTCCCTATGTTTGTTTAAATCTTTAAAATTTCGCAACCGAGGTTCATGCAGTTTTTTACCCGATAGAGTGATTTAAGAGGAAGGTTTATGTGTATAATACATGCAAAATATAGTAGAGAAATACTGATCGTTTTAGTTGCATCTTTGTGAAGCAGGGGCGGATCAATAGTATCATATACATAGTTCAGTATCAGAATTTGAACAGGAATATCACCCACAATTTGCCTTCATGAACATTACGTATATTTACAGAAGAAAGTGTAAGAAAGAGTGAAGCACTTTCTTCCAGTGCCATTCCAATTCCACAGTATGTTTAATAGGGACTTGATTTACCACTTTTTTCATTGTACAACAAAGGGTGTTAATTTTTAGTGAAGTCGTAATTAAAAACAAATCAATAGGAACCTAACTATCTGTCTCCCTAAATTCCATTTGATATTCGAGGACGGCTTTACTGTAATTTTCGTTCTATGTCCCTTGAGTGAATATCTGCGAAATGAAGGTAAAGGCATTTTGTAAAATAACATCACGGGTTAAACCTTACGTTATTCTTCCTAAGTACTCATGAATAATTACAGTTACGAAGTTATGATATTATTTTCCGCCATCACAGGTTCAGAGTTTACAAAATGACATCAATTTACTCTGTTTTAATGCGACGATGAGGAAAGGAAAATGGTAAATGTTCATAAATTGCATACGATTGCATCTTTCATTGCGATGCGGAAGTGCATAAATGCTGTTTCATTTATTATAATAGCAAGGGAAGATAATTTATGATGACTATAAATATAATAAACATCGAAAAACATCCTGTAAAAAGGACAAGCCATTCTGCAAAAAATACACATGGATTGCCAGAATGGTTGGGAATTCGCAAATTGAAAAGCCTGCCAAACAATTTTACTTTCTATTGAATTTAATTGTGGTGTACGCTGGACCACGGCCAGAATTCAGTGGACTGTATGTGTTGACTTTTTGCTTAAGAAATAGGTGACGTAGGAGAGGGTTGCCACAGATCGAAGTAATAACCACAGAATAGACTTTTTTGTTGCCGCTTAGTCGAGGTGGCGGCGGAGAGAGCGGAGACTTGCTTCTTGCTTAGCGGTCGATTCGGGAGTGCCTTAACGGGTCGATTTGGCCGTCTTTTATTCCGGCGGTCCCGCTCCCCCCGTTCCTCACCTCAACCGTCGCGGGGGTGAAATTTCTTTATTTTACAAAAAATATACATTTTACGACATGCCACATTTGGTTAACGTTTTACATCCGTAGAACGGCCGGCTCAGCTGTATTGTTAACAATTTGAATAGGTTAATGCATGCACATCTGGCACAGTATAATAGTCTATGGCTATTATCGTAAAACTAAACAAAGTTTAGGGTCTTTTGTAATCCTTAGAAGCAAAGCATTTACAGGGCCAACTTTCATTGACGGTCTAACAGATGTTGACTGTAAAACTAATGAGTTAGAATACTTAGAATAAAACATAACTGATTTTCTGCACTAAACCTAAGACGTGAATTGATACATATTTGCATGAATATTCTCGTGCACATTATATGGCTGTCGTGCACATTCTCCCGCCGTCGCTCTGCGATCCTCCTGGTAGCACGACGAGCTTCTTCGTGGGTCGTCTCAGCACATGTCCTCTGGCGGTGATGACGTCCACGACTCTGGTCACGCCGTCCTTCCCGGGGTAGGTCTTGATCACGCGCCCGCGCGGCCAGGTGTTCCGCGGCAGGTTGGAGTCGCAGACGATGACCACGTCGTCGACCGCTGGGATGACTCCGGTGCTGCGGGGCTCCCGCCGGTGATGGAGTAAAGGCATGTACTCCTTCACCCAGCGTCGCCAGAAGATGTCGGCGAGTATCTGGGCCCTCTTCCATTGTTGGCGCGCGTTCATGTCACCCTCGTCGAAGGTGCCAGGGGCCGGGATGTGGCAGGCTGGCCCGATCAGTATCATGTTGGGGGTCAGCGCTGGGGGGTCGTCAGGTGTCACCGCCACGTGAGTGAGTGGGCGGGAATTGACCGTTGTTTCCACTTCTAGCAGCAGGGTGTGCAGCGTCTCGTCGCTCGGGTACCGCTCGTGCAGTGTGACACGCAGGGCTTCCTTCACGGTGCGCACCATGCGCTCCCATACCCCCGCCATGAAGGGTGCGGAGGGAGGTAGGAAGCGCCAGTTGATATGGCGCGCAGCAGCTTGCTCTTTCATGGCGTCGGTGAGCTCGCGGTCGGCTCCTCGGAAGGCGGTGGCGTTGTCACTCCACAGCTCGGTGGGGCACCCTCGTCGAGCGATGAATCGGCGTAGGGCGGCGATGGCGGAGTCGGTGCTGAGGGAGGCGGCTACTTCGAGATGTACCGCCCTGGTCGTCATGCAGGTGAAGAGCGCGATGTACCTCTTCTCACGATGGCGGCCCACTGTTACTTCGAGGGGTCCGAAGTAGTCCAAACCTGTGTATGAGAAGGGTCGGGCGTGGTGTGCTAGGCGTGCCGGCGGTAGGTCACCGGTGGAGGGCTGCGCAGGTCTTGCTCTCCTGAGACTGCAGGGGCCGCAGTTTCTTATCACTTCTTTCACTGCCGGTCTTATCTTCATTATGTACACTCGTTGTCGTAGCTCATTTACCACTGTCTCAGTACCGCCGTGATGTAGTTTCTCGTGCACGTGGGCTATGTACAACTTAGTGTATGCGTGTTTTCCGTGCAACACTGCGGGGTACATAGTTTCTTGATTCACGTCGGCTGCCGCTGTTATTCTGCTTCGTAGTCTCATGATGTTTATTTCATCTATGAAAATACTGAGCGCGGCTACGCGGTCGTCCTTTTCTGGTGTGCGGTTATGTAGTATTCTTTGTCTCTCTTTGTCGTAACTGTCTTCTTGCGATGCTCGTACCCAGAGTTGTTCGGCGGTTTTCATGTACTTCGCTTCTAGTATGACGTATTTTTCTTTCCCCTTAGGCTTAGTGGTTAGCCTCGGGGTTTCGCCGACTCGTGGTGCGGGTTTGACCCACGACGGGTCCTTTTCAGTGTTTGCGCTTGTTCTCTTCATTTTCGCTGCGGTTACGGTTTCGTGCGTTTTCTTACGACGACATAGATCGATGAATTGCAGAACTCGCGCCGTGGCTCGAAGTAGGCGTGTCCATTTTGAGAAGCGTTCGATGATTGGCAGGTGGGCGTGTTCTTGTCTTGTGCGCGCCGCGTTGCACTTTTCTTTCTCCTCACCGGTTACGGGTACTTCGATTTTATTTTCTGTTGGCCACGTCGATTCATGTTGATGTAGGAAGTCGGGACCGGTGAACCACCGGTGTCGTGGGCCGAAGTCGCCGGGAGTGGCTCGCGTCGCGTCGTCGGCTACGTTGTCCGCCGACGGCAGCCATCTCCACTCATTTTTCTTCGTTGATTCTTCTATTTCGGCGAGTCGGTGTGCCACGAATGTTTTGTATGTTCGGGGTTCGGCGCGTATCCACGCCAGGGCTGTGCGTGAGTCGCTCCAATATATGCGAGTGGCGATCTCGTAGTCATGTTCTTCTTGTACGGCCTTGGCTATTCGTACGCCTAGGACTGCGGCTTGTAGCTCAAGTCTGGGGACTGAGATGGGCTTCGTCGGAGTCACGCGGCTCTTCGCGGCTGCTAGGGTGACCCCGATGCTTCCGTCGGCTCTGATTATCCTCCAGTACACGGCGGCGGCGTAGGCTTCTTCGCTGGCGTCTACGAACGTGTGTATTTCGTAGTGTGCTGCAGGTTGTTGTTCATAGCACCTAGGTATGTTGTAGGTGCCTAGGTTGTGCAGCTGTCGCAGCCAGTCGCTCCACCGGCCTTGTAGCTCCGCCGGAATTGTCTCGTCCCAGCCCGTCTTGTATCGCCACGTGTCTTGCATAATTCGTTTCGCAGGCGTGGTGACAGGCGAGATGAGTCCCAGCGGATCGAATATTGACATGATGATGCTCAGCGCCTCTCTCTTCGTCGGTGGTCGGCTGTCGGCGAGTACTTCGGGGGGGGCCCGTCGGTCGTTCAGTCGGAAGCTGATGCAATCTTCGGCGGTGTTCCATAGTAGGCCGAGTGTTTTTTCAATCGCGCTCCCGCCGATGGGGACCGTAGTGTTGTCCTCCCCAGTGCCGGTCGTGACGTCATCGGTGATTTGTGCGGTGTTGCAGGCCCAGCCACGCAGTTCGAACCCGGCTTGTCGGTGCACGTGATCGACTTCCTTGATCGTTTTCTTCGCTTCGTTTATCGTGGGGAAGCTTTGTAGGTAGTCGTCCATGTAGTGGTTCGCGATGATTGCTTGCGCGGCGGCTGGATACTCTTCCGCGTGTTTTTGAGCGTTTTTGTTCTTCACGAAAAGCGCGGTGCACGGCGATGAGGTGGCCCCGAAGATGACTGACGTCATTCGATACTCTTGCGGCTGGTCCTCTTCGTCGCCGCGCCACAGGAATCGCAGCGCGTCCCGGTCTTCTTTTCTTATTTTTATTTGCATAAACATCTCTTTAATGTCGGCTGATACGGCTATCTTGTGCTGCCGGAATCGCATGATGACTCCGGGCAGCGATTGCAGCAGGTCGGGACCGGGGAGCAGCATGTCGTTGAGGCTGCGGCCGTGTGATTTGGCCGCAGCGTCGTGCACCACTCTTATTTTCTTCTTTTCTGGGTTTACTACGGCGAAGTGTGGCAAGTACCATGTTCGCCCGGTGGGTGCGGCGGGTGCTGGCTCGGCGTAGCCCGACTTCATGAGGTTGTTCATGCGTTCTTCATACTGTCGCTTGAAGTTTTCGTCCCGAGCGAGTTTCTTTTCTAGTGTCTTCAATCTTTTCTCTGCGTCGAAGCGATTATTCGGTATCTTTTCTTCGACGCCTTGCCGCCATAACAAACCGGTTTCATATCGGCCGTCGGTTAGGCGTCGAGTTTTTTCTTCTAGTATTTTCAGTGCCTGGGCTTCGGGATCGCTTTTTTGTCTTCTCGGTTCTATGTTTAGCGATTCCAGCTCGAAATACGAAAAACGCTGCGTTTGCGTCAGATGGGCGCAACAGTAGGCTACGGGGGCTGCCGCGGAGGATCGGCAGCCGTGTAGCACCCATCCGAGCAGCGTCTTCGATGCGACTAGTTGATCGCGCCGGCCTTCTCGTATGTCGCGCGACACGATGAGCTCCCAATTATCTTGCCCGATGAGTATCTTTGGAGTGGCGCCGTTGTATAGTAGCTCGCTCTCGATATTCTTGAGATGTCGACAATTTTTGATCTCGTTTTCGCTTATAGTTTGTGTGGCGAAGTTTAGGCTCGCCACGGTGCGTGCGTTGTCGATCTTCAGCTCCTTGTTACAACGTAGGCCTTGTATGCGTACTGATACTCGGCGACTTTCTTTGTGGGCCATCTCGGTGCCGCCCACGCCTTGTACCCACATAGGATCGGTGGGTCCGTCGAGCCCGAGTGTTTGTGCCATCGCGTCGTCGATGAGCGTGACGGTGCTTCCCTCGTCGAGCAGCGCGTAAGTTTTCACCTCGGCTTGGGGGCCGCGCAGGGTGACCGGTGCAATCTTCAAGTAGGCGCGGCTTGTCTTTGATGCGTGGCTTCCCACTTGCTCCACCGTCGAGGCGACCACTTGCTCAGAGCCCGGTTGTGTGTCGGGCTGAGCAGGCGTGTTGATCGTGAGCGGTGGTCTCTCGTGGTGCAGGAGTTGGTGGTGTCGCATCGAGCAGCCTTTGACACCGCACGGCTTCGATCGGCATAGTCTGCGACGGTGATTGCTTGACAGGCAGCGGAAGCAAAGTCGGTGTTTTTTCGCGATCTCCCACCGGTCGTTCGTGTCCGCCTTTGTGAATTCCAGGCACGCGGGCAGGTGGTGTTCGCCCTGGCAGCACGGGCACGGCGTTTTCTCTGACGTGGGCCTTCTGGCGTTTTCTGAGGCCGCGGCGTAAGTTCGTTCGATCTTCCTTCTTGGCGCTCTCGTCTCTCTTGGCTCGACTTGTTGTTCGAGCGGTGCGTATGGAGCGCACTTGTCAGCTTCCACGTTGAGAAACTCGGCGATCTTTTTCAATTCGGGCGTGTCTTCATCCATGGCCGCGTAGTCGTACCATTTATTCTTCAGTATCGGCGTGAGCTTTTCGATGATCTGGCGCGGTACCTCAGGATTGTACAGGTACCGCGGGCGTCGAAGTAGCTCGATCGTCGCCACGGTGTTGGCTACGCGACCCGCGAACACGCATAGATCGCGCGGGTTCTCGCTTAGGCGTGGTAGGTTTTTCATTTTTTCAATCTCATTGATGAGCAGCGCGTCGGGTCTCCCAAATCTTCTCTCTAGGGCCTTCAGAACGTCTCGAGGGTGCGGCTGGCTGATCAGGAGGGCGCTGACGGCCTCCAGTGCGGCTCCCTTGAGGCTTCTCCGTATTCTCGCGACGTTCTCGCTGTCCGTGAAGCTATTTTCCGATTCCCCGAACGCTGCTCTAAAGGACAGCCATTCCTGACTCAGCCCACTGAACGGGGGTAAGTCAGGAATGTGCTTTCTGGCCGTCCTGTTCGACAATGTGATGGCTTCTGCGAGTGCGGCGGAAAGTGACGTAACGTCGACCACGGGTGGGGGCGGAGCATGTTCAGGCTCCCGCCGCTGGCACTCTTCTATTCGGGTGGCGCTCGCGGCTTGACCTCGCTGGTTCCCGGGGGGTCTTCGTAGCTCTCTCACTTGTTCTTCCACATTCTCCTTCGCAGTATCTTCGTAGCCTGATATCTGGCTCGCCCGCGAAGGTCTGCGGTCGAGCCAGTCCGCTATGCGTCTTGGTGCCAAGTCGTCGTTGTCGTCTCCGGAGTCTGAGGATAATTCTTCGGCCTCCATTCTTCTTTGCCTGACCTGCGCCAGTGCCACCTCAGCGCGGATCTGCTTCAGCTCCAACTCAGCCAGCCTTTCCTTAGCCTCCAACCCCGCGAGGAGTCTCTTGCTAGAGGTTCCGGATCGGCGTGACCGAGTGGGCTTCGGCACCCGCTGTGGTGCGTGCTGTGGTGGTGGCATGATGGTGATTGCCGTCGTCGCGGTGGCGCTTGTGTCTGACGTCGTCGCGGTGGCGCTTGTGTCTGACGTCGTCGCGGTGGCGCTTCCTGATGTATCCTCTTCCTTCCCGTGGTTACTCCTTGTGACAACCATCCTAGGTTCAGCGATCCGACTTCGTAAGGACCAAACAATGTGGTGTACGCTGGACCACGGCCAGAATTCAGTGGACTGTATGTGTTGACTTTTTGCTTAAGAAATAGATGACGTAGGAGAGGGTTGCCACAGATCGAAGTAATAACCACAGAATAGACTTTTTTGTTGCCGCTTAGTCGAGGTGGCGGCGGAGAGAGCGGAGACTTGCTTCTTGCTTAGCGGTCGATTCGGGAGTGCCTTAACGGGTCGATTTGGCCGTCTTTTATTCCGGCGGTCCCGCTCCCCCCGTTCCTCACCTCAACCGTCGCGGGGGTGAAATTTCTTTATTTTACAAAAAATATACATTTTACGACATGCCACATTTGGTTAACGTTTTACATCCGTAGAACGGCCGGCTCAGCTGTATTGTTAACAATTTGAATAGGTTAATGCATGCACATCTGGCACAGTATAATAGTCTATGGCTATTATCGTAAAACTAAACAAAGTTTAGGGTCTTTTGTAATCCTTAGAAGCAAAGCATTTACAGGGCCAACTTTCATTGACGGTCTAACAGATGTTGACTGTAAAACTAATGAGTTAGAATACTTAGAATAAAACATAACTGATTTTCTGCACTAAACCTAAGACGTGAATTGATACATATTTGCATGAATATTCTCGTGCACATTATATGGCTGTCGTGCACATTAATATTAGCTTTGGAAAGTTTATAAATAGTTACTGACTTTTAAAATGTAAATGGCAATGAGTGGCATATTGATTTTCAGTACTCAATAACGCAAATCGTAATTGGTTCTTTCTTTTCTATGTTGGTATTTGATAACTTATGAAGTTATGTTAAGATAGAAATATACCTTTTTTGTGGACTCTTAAACACTTTATAGACTTCAGGTGCTAATTTTGAACATAAACGCTTAGAAGCAGATGCTATAAGCTTTTCCCAACGATCTTTCTTTCAATACTCGTCCATAGAGAAAAATAAAAAGACCAAGAGATAAAACGCTTTATGAAACATTTTATTGGTCATCAAATTTATTGTTCGAACAATATCATTACTTGGAAGTAAAGGCACGGCAAGGTTATCTTATTGAGAAAGGAACACACCCAATCCAAGAGACAATAATCAACTCGGAAGATGATATTATTGTTAGGTACCTAAAACTACTTAGTATTGTATGTACTAAAGTCACAAACTAAGGTTTTAAAAAAGTGTTTTTTTTCCAGATTCCAGATTAGAATACCTTTTCAAAAGAGATGGTGAAGACCTTTCCCATCTACGGAAGATTAGCATAAAACAGCTATGAAGTGGTCTTCTGTTTGTTAGAGAGTCCGCCCTAAGAAGCACGGAATCATCACTCTTATCGGACAATCATTGTGATTCAAGCCTGCAATGTCCTAACCAAATTTCGAAAACCTACACAAAGTGTAGACGACTTTCGCGGTTTTTGAGCCCAGCGCTCTAACTACTACACCACGGAGGCAGTAACTTTCCTTCTTCCTCTACTTCTTAAACTATCCTGTGTTACAAATACAAACCTTTAGGTTCTGGCTGATAACACGGCGGTACGGGAAGGTACGAAGGCCCTCTGGTGGCCACCAGAAGAGTCGCAGTCAGGAGTATGGCCACGAAGAGAACCGCTGTGATGACCAGCAGCACCCTTTCCAGTTTTGTGCGTTGGTGCCATCCTATGAACGAGACTCCCTGAAACAAAGGAGAATTTCGATTAATTTTGTAAAATGGTAGCGTTGGGTAGGAGCGCGATTGGATTTATACATCATCAGAATATCGTAGATAGGGCTTGCAAATATTCGACGAAATCAGGTATTCGAATATTCGAATATTTTTCGAAAAATATTCGAATATTCGAATATTATTCGAAATTTTTTTTTCAAGCGTACACCAACCAAACATGGAAATATCTAGTCTTGAGGCCATCACAAACGATACTGGCTATGGCAGTATAGCTGTAAACTCAGTCCGAACTGACAGAGACAGGTTTAAACTTTTACACTTTAAGTCTACGCTTCATACATTTTCTATGGGAAAGTGCATACTTTTATTTTCCCGCGTCTTTCGACCTATCATAAAAATGAAAATATATATTTTTGAGGTCATTTAAAATGCTATTTGATTTGGGAGTATATCTGCAAACTCAGCCCGAACTGAGTAAGACAGGCTAGAAACTTGAACACTTTGTATCCTCGCTTCCATATTTTTTAATAGGAGGTTCTGTCCTTTATTTTCCTGCGGCCATCAACCAAACATGGAAATATATATTCTTAAGAGCCCAGTGAACGATATTTGCACAGGCAGTATGGATGTAAACGCAGTCCTTACTAAGTAAGACAGGTTAGATCATTTACACAAAAACTGGGCGTTCGCTACTTAATTTTTTCTAGGGAAGGTGGCGTCTTTATTATTTCGAGTCCATCGACCAAACAGGAAAAAACATATTCTAGAGATCATCACAAACAATTTTTGCAAAGACAGTTTAGCTATAAACTCAGTCCGAACTGAGACATATCACAGGACAGCAATCTGACACGACCGTAGAGAGATCAGGAGGAGGACTAACGGCTTAACGTGCCTTCCGAAGCACGTTGGAGCTCGAGATGAAATTTTTCGGTCACCCATCCGATGACTGGCACCTGCGAACGTCGCTTAACTTTAGCAACCGCAGGCCGAGTGCGCTAACCACTGCGCTATCGAGCTCCCCATTAAAAATTATTGAAGCGAGGGTATATTGTGGTCAAGTTCCAACCCTGTCTCACTAAGTTCAGACTGAGTATGCAGATATACTTCCAAATGAAATAGCGTTTGTAATGACCTCAAAAATATATATTTCCATAGTTGGCCGATAGACGCAAGAAAAAAAAGGATGCCATTTCCCATAGAAAAATGTATGAAGCGTAGGCCTAAAGTGTAAAGTCTAAACCTGTCACACTCAGTTTGGACTGAGTTTACAGCTATACTGCCAAAGCAAGTATCGTTTGTGATGCCCTCAAGCATATTTCCATGCTTGGTTGATAGACGCTCGAAAATAAAAAACCCCACCTCTCCTACAAAAATCAGCATTGTCTTTTTACCATGAAGGGTTGTAAGGGGTGAAATAACATTAAACGAAGACATTATTATTTACGAGATCAATCACATTCATTTTTGATGAAACTTAAGAAGTTAAAGTCGCTAAAGTTTAATCTGCTTAGGGTCATTTCATTTAATATCGGTCTAAAATCTCGATCAAAACTGTCGAGACCTCGATCAATATCACATATAGCGAGATAATAGACTGTCGAGATAGAATATCGAAAAACAACTAGGCAATTTTTTGAGATTTGAGACTATCGAGATTGCATTTCCCAATCAATCCCAATAGGACATACAATATTCGAATATTCGAATAACGCGTCAATAAATATTCGAATAGTAAAATGAGTCGAATATTCGAATTATTCGAATATTCGAATATTCGAATTGCAAGCCCTAATCGTAGACCACTGCTGAACATAGGCCGCTCCAATCGCTCAAATCTAGTTCTAGCCAGCTAGAGACATCACATATCAGGATGAGATTCCACCAAAGCGGAGATTTTAGCCTTAACACGTGACCAAATCACAGAATAGAAAGTCTATTGGCTGCTTGGTGGAGTCGCACCCTAATACTCAAGGCCTGATTTTTCAGTCTTATCCAGCAGATGACTGTCTGTTTAAAATAACTACTTATAGCTGTTTTTAGAACTAAAGTTAAGTTTCAGATGAACAAGTAATAGACAATAGTTTTTTTCGAGCATGTTCAGATACGTATCACAAAACCTACTAATTAGACTGACTAAGTAGGATTTGGGATGCGTGATATGGCATTGGCATGGCTACATTACGCATGATTATGTCAACTTATGAAATTTATGTGGACTAGATCATTTCTAGAACATATTGTCGATTCAGGATCATAGTCGATACATACCCTGGACTACAAGGCAATGGTCGAGAATGCAACCGGGAGGAGCGCTAAGATGATGATGGTTGATTCCCAGATATACCCTTTGCTAGAATACTATAAAGAAAATAAACTTAATATTCCAATTTATTATCGGGAGTTGATTCCAAGCCACTTTATCAAATGAAACGGTTCAAAAGTAACTGGCAATAAGTTTACAAATAGTAGTTTCATGGCTGCATTTAACCACCGATCATAAATTGAGCTGCGTGTTATAATTTATTCATGATCATAACCATATTCATGAACCATAAAACTCTGCGGTTTAGTCAGGCACTTATGCAGCTACTTTTAAATAAATATAATGTATGTAATTAATGTCTTTAATACTCATCAAAATTCGTTACGTTCTGAATTTAAAACCTCAATTTCAATGTTATTTCAGCAACATTATTTTATCTACAGACAAAGTTAATAACAGACGCGTACTCTTGCGGCCTAACTGTCAAGTGTAGCAACCGATTTTGCTACCACCTTCTTGCAATCGGTATCCAAGCACGAATGCATTGGTATTTAATTAACTTAGGTGTCAAGTTACCTAAGTTTTTGGGTGGGACACTCAAGCGTGACGTAGGGAGCATCTAAGGTATTCATTAATCTGATAACCTAACGTAGTGCATCCAGTTTCAAAAGAGCTATAACATATAAAATCACGTTCCATTTCTCAGCATAAGATGTAGGTAAGCATCTTGAAGAAAGTAATATCCGCGAGCCAGTTTGCGGGGGAAGCACAATTCAGTAGTGGGAATGATTTCTGCTGTTAGACCTTAGGTAAAAGAAGAATAAAAAGTATGTAAGTAGGTAAAGTATGTTATAAAAGATAGATAACTAACTAGATAGTAATCGATTTGAGTATTGCTAAATTAAAACTTTCTTTGATTGTTTTGCACTAACAAAAAAAATGTCAGGGTAGTAATTTCCCTGCATAACAATTTGCCATTTCCAAGCGAAATTCTAGTTGAACTTTGATCAATCATGTTGCAATCAAAGTTTGCATAGTTGGCTATAACAAGCAAAGTTCGATTGAGCGATAATCGCCCGTCTAGTTCCTAAAATACACATGACGTCCCACGGTAATTATAGAGTTGATTTCAGATCTGCTTTCGGTATAAGATGAAAACTGTCGATAAATCGAATTTTAGATTCTCTTAAACTCTTCATAGAGGTATACCAATTACTTATATAGGTAAGTATTTAGAGTTCAAGAAAGAGCAACTGCCTAGTTTCTTGCAGATTCTTCTTTTCAGTAAATGCCTTCAGAATATGAGACTTAAAGACATCACCCAAGTAACACAGATGAACTGCACAAAAGCTGCATAGAAGATAAATTTTGAACCTAAGGCTGATTAGCCAAGCTGCACAAAGGCTGATTAAACTGCTATACAACCCTTGTAATTCCAAAATAGGCCCCAAATTAACCAGCCTTAGGCTGATGAATGTCTGCTTAAAGGCTGTCTACGTCTTGTAAAAGAGCTGCATTTAGGCTAAACCAGCTTAGTTGTGCAGCTTATTCTCTACTTTTCAGCCGCTATCAAGCTTTTATCCATTGGTAAGTTTCATTGGGGCTGGATAGTGGCAAAAGAAAAAATAAATTAAAATGAAATGACAAAAATGTCTTCGTATTTTATAAATTGTTATGGCGTGCGCGTGGAAGCCATAATTGCTGGAATTGGAAATTATATTATAGTGCGATTTTCTTATTATACTATGTGTTCTAAGTGCGGAGAAAGTTTTACTGTAAATGTACATATATATTAAATTACATCTCATTTTTCACGCGCCCTTCATATAAAGCCTACTTAAGATATAATCGAAAGAAAATTGTGAGCTGAAAATTTTTGTGAAATCACTTTATGTCTATAATTTGATTATTTGTGACTCATAAAATTAATATTTATAAACTTATAGCTAAAACAGCTCATAATAAAAGCCAAAAGCTTTTCAATTGCAGAAAACATACATTATTTTATCATCCGATTACTATCAAGATCGCACACAATGGCTGCCGTTTGTAAAGCAGCTCTGGCTCTTTGTTTCAGCTGTTATAATTCTATAGATTGCACACGGGTATCTATGGCAACCGTTGATCAGCTCATAGCTTTCTTATGTCTGTACAAAGTATGTATTACCTTAATCTGACTAGCGGTATAGTGACTACACTTTTAGTCAGCCTATTGGAGATCCTCGATAGTTATTTCGATACATTAAAACCCATGAATTTATTTCAAACTATTGCTCAATTAGGATTAAACGGAATACCTCCTTAATTTATGTATGGTATTTATTTCTTTTATTAGGTTAAAGTTTGATAACCTATATACTTACCTCCCAAAAACCACTTCAAGCTGCATTAAAGCTTTTGGCTTTAAAGAAGAACTCGTTAGAAGTTTAGTAGATATAAAAACATTTTTTTATTCTCCTTTGCAAACATAAGCGTGTTAAGAGTTCCCAAAACGACCATTGTCAAGCTTACTTGAGTAGCATTTAAAGAGAATAAACCTACTCTTTTAAACAACCTTTAGTTTTGGTGCAAACCGTTGTACAGCCGACGTCTGTACAAGAGCTTATAAGTTACCTAAGTAACCAAACATATACAAGCTTAAGGTTTTTTTACAAGCTATGAGAATAAGTTGCAACCAGTGGCTGGACAGTAACTTTTTAATGAACTGTTATAATGCTAAGAGTATATTGTTGCTCTTTATTGCAGCTCTTAATCAGCAAGACTGTACAAAACTAGAAAAAATCACTCTTGCACAGTCTTCAGCTTCATCCAGAACCTTTATATATCTCTAGTGGAGTGTTATTCTGGTTAAAAGCTTACTTATTTCTGAAAATTCAGCCTGTGTGTTACTTGGGCATTTATTGTAATGTCATACGATGTATAATTGTATAAGTGCTTCTATGAAGCCTTACTGGATAAAGAATATTTTGAGTTTGAGTTGAACGAGCTTATCTCAGGAACTATTGGTATGAGTGTTTTTTTTTGTTGTATAGCTCATTTATCAGGGAATTTAAATGAGCATCTATCGGGATAGCTTTATTTTAAATCACGATAAAACCAGTAGAATATGTGAAAAGCAGAGAGGTTTATCCAACACCTGAATTCCGTAGGCAGCTAGAATATTTACCCTTATTACCCTGCAATACCCTTACGCCGATGGGTACTACAGGGTAAAAAAAGATCGAGACAAACATACACGCCAGAAAGCATTATGTTATTTACCAGACCCGTCGTACTTGGAAACAATGAAAATGAACACGAAATTGCGAGTTTAATAAAGGGCGTAAAGGAGAGTAAAATGCCATTCCCTATAAATTTCTATCGAAGCATTTCTCGAGTGAACTCAGATAGGGGGACGTAGATGACTAAGACTGAGGGGTTTTATTCATGAGTTTTAAAGTGGACTCAGATTCTCTTGAAGGTTGCATATCGATGCATCTATTAAAGCTAGGGATTATGGATTTGGAGAAAAATAATATGTGAAAAGAAAAGAGTCAAGTTTTTGACGGCTACGAGAAAAGTATTCATTCAATAATAATAAACCTAAATGCCTTATTTCAAAAACTAAGTGTGTCGCATGTATTATGGAACTTTACTATATGCTAAACATGTAATTATTAACAACAATGCTAGAAATAATATATAAATGAACAATAATAGTTGTAGAATAAAACTTTTAAATATACTTGTTTACAGGAAATCCCGACGTTTCAGCTCCTTTTCAGGAGCCATGATCACGGAACGTCGGGTTTAGTTATAAAATTATACCGTGATTCTATTCGTTTAAAAGTAAATAATAATAATAATAAATTCATTGGACTAACGCACCAATCGCCTAAAGATAAACAAAATATGTAGATATACCTAAGCAAAAAGTAGAATCACTACATAGTATAAAACAAAGTCGCTTTCTCTGTCCCTATTTCCCTTTGTATGCTTAAATCTTTAAAACTACGCAACGGATTTTGATGTGTTTTTTTTTAATAGATAGAGTGATTCAAGAGGAAGGTTTTTATGTTTAGTACATGAATAATGTAGTAGAGAAACACTAATAAACTTAGTTTCACCCGTGCGAAGTCGGGGCGGGTCGCTAGTAGGTAATAAAGAATAGCATAGGGCCCAGCTACCATTACGGCTAGGAGCATAAAAAGAATAGAGAAATACAGAGCAGAAAATGTAATACCCCCTGAAATCAATATCCCTGAAAAATAATATCAGGGGACAGAGCTGCGACAATAAAAAATAAAAAAACACACACCAATCGCCTAGTCCCGAACTAAGGTCGAAGCTTGTTCTATGGATGCTAGGGAACGGATAGACATACTTAAATACTTTTATAAACATCCATGACTCGAGTACAAATGCCTATGTTCATCACACAAACATTTGCCTCTAGCGGGATTCGAACCCGCGACCTTTGGTTTTGTAGCCATGGTCTCTAGCGACTTAACCAACGGGCCTGTCAAAGTAAAGTTTTATGTCATGCTATTTGAGAAACAGGTACGTAAACCTAAGAAAACAATATTAACAATAGTTATGTATGTTTAAAGTTATTGTTTTTATAGAAGAGGGATTTGGCGACAAAAAAGTTGAAATGTGTCATCTCGCTCGATCGAGCAAGTTTCAAGAGAGCTAGTTAATAAATAAATAAACATCTCTGGAAATTATTCACACAGCATTAGCTTGTGCCAGACAACGGATAAACGTTACTTGGATACTTTTTAGGGTTCCGTAGCCAAATGGCAAAAAACGGAACCCTTATAGATTCGTCATGTCTGTCTGTCTGTCCGCCAGTCTGTCACAGCCACTTTTTTCCGAAACTATAAGTACTATACTCTTGAAACTTGGTGAGTAGATGTATTCTGTGAACCGCAACAAGATTTTTACACGAAAATTAAAAAAAATAATAAAAGAAATTGGGGGTCCCTATAGTTGGAACTGAAACTTGAAATATTTTTTTTCATTGAATATATACGTGTTGGTTATCTATGGATAGGTCTTCAAAAATGATATTGAGGTTTCTAATATCATTTTTTTCTAAAGTCAATACTTTGCGTGAGAGACCCTTCCAAACTGGAAAAAATGTGTGTCCACCCCCCCCTCCAACTTCTAAAATAAGAAGACGATAAAACTAAAATGAATATATAATGTACATTACCATAAAAACTACCAATGAAAATTGGTTTGAACGAAATCTAGTAAGTAGTTTTTTTAATACGTCAAAAATAGAATTTGTACGGAACCCTCAGTGCGCGAGTCCGACTCGCGCTTGGCCGATTTTTTTTTCGTAAATACATACATATTATATTATACCTATAGAATCACCCAGACCGATACAAACAGACAATATGTTCAAGTTCATGCACACAAATGTTTGTACCGTGCGGGGATCCAACCCGCGACATTTGGTGTAGTAGCCGACTTCTCGACCATTACACCAAACGGTTCGTCAAAGTTGACGAATAACTCCAACTACATGAACGATCAAAACAAATGCATTCGGTGCAACCCTAGATGCAAAACACGATGCAGATTGCAATCACGTGCATAAGCCAATTAGAACATAAACAGATGGACTGTGGACCGACATATTACTCATGTATCTAATTATCGAATGCTAATTAGAAATAGTAAAACGGAAACGGTTTTGATTAATAAATGTGTACATCATTAGTTAAAGGAGATAGGAAGCAGACGAGAGTTTAGATAAAAGCGATAAATAACAGACTGTTTATATAAGAAATTAAAATAGTATTTATCTCACAACATCACATAGGACATTGATTCCGACATTTGTAACAAAATTGCTTTACAAAGCAATTTTGTTACAAATGTCGGAATCAATAATGATATTACAAATATACCTGTACTTAAATAGTACCTATAGGTATGTAACAAACAAAATACTTATAACACTCCGACCAGGACAAACAAACATATTTATGCACGCAAAATGTTTGTCCTGTGCTGGGATCGAACCAGCGATCTCTTGGTCTAATAATCAATTTCTTTTAACCCCAGAAAGATCGTCATAAGTTATACTAGTAGATAGACCAAACTACCTATAGATAAGTCAGATAAATATCAGACTACTCTATGTCTCTCTGAAAGGAACATGCCGCTTCTTCTTGATAGATTGTTATTGCTTCGTATTTTGTGTAACTACTTTCCGAAGTCGGTGGTAGAATGAATGTGTATAACGATAATTATTAACGGTATATAAGCGCATCCTAGAAGCCTTTGTAAAAAATAATAATTTATTTATTTCTTTCAAAGGCTTTGGCTATGCTATGCTTTTAAATCTTTTCATCAAAAAACCGATTTTCATAAGTTATTTAAGCAGATAGATTCAAGAGGAAGGTTTATGTGAATAATACATGCATAAATAGTAGAGAAACACTACTGTCTTTAGTAAACAAAGTGTTGAATGTTTTGATGTTTACTTACAAAGAGCTATCTTGAGTTTGTTTTAGAACGAACACGTACGATCTCAAAATAGAAAGACCATTACTATTATTGTTCACGGTTCATAGTAACCTTCGTATAGCAGTAACGAAGTGTTTAGGTCTCTATATGCTGGAGTCCGAGGTTCGATTCCATTTTAAGCTTACCCTCTCTGTTGAAATATTTCGTTTTTAATCAGTTCCAAGGCGGAAATCGAACCTGCGAATTAGTTGATCACTCTTTTCGTTGGAGGTAAATTTATTACCATAAATCTGTTACATTCGACTGCTTTATAAGAGTTTAGTTGTGGGCATAATCTATGCCCTATGGGCTATGCTTCTGCTGGTAAGTAAGTTGTCAGAGCTCAGTTGGGGAAGGTATGGGGTTTTAAATGCAGGCAACGCATCTGCGACCCTTGTGCGGTTGCTCATGCCCATGGGGCAGCAGTGTTCACTTCCCGTCAGGTGACCCCCTTGTTCGTTTGCCTTCTACAACTCAAACAAAACTCACTAAAAGGCACGGGACATAGTCCTACTATGTATTATATTCTAAGCCGGCATTACCCAGATTGATCATCTTATTTTTATGATTAAGAAGTTACCAAAATTTGCACAGTTATTGTATAGTCAGCCACGCGTTACAATTGCAGGCCAATATAGCGTTTGTGCACCTGACATTAAGGTGCAAAGTCCGAAGAACATGCATATTTCGTCTTACTTGAAGAGTGCACCTAGTCAATTTATGTCGAGCGTTCGTAGTAGTTAAACGCACCGTTTTGAATGCGTGATTGCATGCGAATGCTCCATTGTGCTGCTATTCTAGGCTAGTACATTCATAAGAAACGTGTGACACGAGTTTACTAGGGCCAGCATCTTAGCCACTTAAACTAGCGATAGTAAAATCTGGTTCAATTGGAAATGGGAAATAAAACTAAATAATTTTTTATGTAAAAATTAATAAGTAGTGGAATTTTGCCGATTCTGTATTGGATCTGGAGCCTTCATGCAAAAAGAATATTGTTATTTTCCCCCAGGCAGGCTTAAAGGCAGGCAACGCATTTGCGACCCTAGTGCGGTTGTTGATGTCCATGGGCAGCGGTGATCACTTACCATCAGGTGACCCTCTTTTTTGTTTGCCCCCCTATAATATAAAAAAACTTGCAATCTTCACATCGATATTTTGAAAATTTAAAGTACGAGTTCCTACATGATTTACAAAAACTTCTGATTTTAAAGGAATGCTCCTATCGATGCAGTGACGCACATCTTGGCACACTAAACTAAGTGCAATGTACCGATACCATTATCTTTAACCTATGGTATGGCCAAATGACTAGCAGATAACAATTGATGTAACCAACCGAAATGGTCTGTTGCCCATACTATTGAGAGCTTCGCTGTTACTTTATCTAGCTAACGATAGGCCCAGCTTTGCAAGGGTGCAATTATGGTACTTAAGTATTCTCAACCAGACAGACCAGGTTGTTAGCAATAACCAGACAGATTGGATCATGGTTACAATACACATTCAGATCAGATAAAAGTCAGAAACTATCTGAATGTGCGTTTTCCCTCACCGCCGCGCACATGGCAAATGGTACAAATCCTCACATAGATTTTTCGAACAATCCAGGGTTGTGGGCCTGGATTCGAACCACGGACCTCACGTATTTGAGGCGTTCGCACCACTAGACCACCATTATGCATGTATTATACACATAAACCTTCCTCTTGAATCAATCAACATAAGTTTTTCGTAAACTGTTTATTCAAAAAGGGAACCATATCGTGCCGACCATGATTGTGATTGTTTATATAATTGTAACCAATGACCTACGCCGGTTTAATTCGTACTTCGTAGTAATCTAAAATTAACCCCTCGTGCGGGTTACATACATAGTTGAAAATATCAATGGTAATTTTGAATAACAATAACTGAGCTTCAGTTTTGGAGGTCTATCTCAAAGATTGTATACTATGCAGGAAATACGTGTTACTTCTTATATCGGTGGGATAAAAGTGTACCTCAACTGTAGTAAGACTACGGCCTGCAACTACAATATTCGAAAAAAAACTAAAATTTTCTAAAAAATTTTTGGCTAGTGGCTGGAGGTCCTGGCAACAAAACCAAGGGTCGTGGGTTCGAATCCCGCTAAGGGCAAATATTGTGTGATGAACATCTGCATTTGTACTCGAGTCATGGATGTTTATAAAAGTATCGGTCTACCGACCCGAGATCAAGATTTCGCAATCTGATAAACATTTCTATTAGACCAGATAGTTAAATGGTAAATAGAGCAATGCTGACATGGATGGAATGATAGTTTAACACAGTCGGTACGAAATGGGTCAGGATATTTCGCGGTCAGATAAGATCGCGGAATGACGCGACGAACAAACTGATAAACTTCAACAATATTGAGTTGTGACAATGTCGTTTGGACGCTCAGAATACAGAACAAATTCTAAGTTTGGACGCTATTATACAAAGTAAATTTTGTTTCTCCTCTTATTAGGCATTGAAATGTAGTTATTATTATTGCTAGACGACAACAAAACACATAAAGTAAAGAGTAGCGTATTTATTTATTTATTGCACTCATGTTGTATAGTATTATTGTCCTACTGCAGGGCAAATTCTTCCATAATTTGATATCATGTTTATGTCACAAAGATGGGTTTTGGATTAATCCATAAATGAGTTGACAAACTGACATATCAGCTCCTTGTTCAAACTTTTTCTAAAAACTTACTTTCTTGGGACCACCTTATCATAAAATAATCACAATACTAAAAACCCTTGACCAAGTAATCGCTAAACCATACGTATCGATTACGCCTGCATATTGTAGTAACGAATCAATATAACGTACATAATTGAACGAATTAACCAAATTACAATTATACTTATATCAAAGACTTATATAATAAATGTGAAGGTTTGTTTGTTTGTATGTTTGTGCGTCACGCTCACGCTGAAACTACTGAACGGATTTTTTGATCGGAACTAGTGTTGTAAATCACAATTTTATCTCCACAGTCTGTCACATTTTTCCCCCTTTTTTCAACTTGAAAGACATTGACAACCTTCTTGTTTATACTCGCAATATTTACGTATCATTCAACAAATTTTAATTGAAACTAATAATTGTGAAGTTGGCAGAGCACGACTTACTAACCGGTATCTTCTACAATAGAACCTGTTTTTGAATCAACTGGCTTGTACATAATGTAATTAATATGGACCTTTCAACCATGGTAATGATATCATGATGGCAACACACTTAGGATAAACATTCATATCGAGAAAGAAGTTGTAGGCTCGTATTAATAAATCGCACTCAACTCTGAGATGGATCTTGAGTGCGAATTTGATATGTCATTCTCATATAAAACAGCACCTCAAGTTCGCGCTGAAGTTCGATCTCAGAGTTGAGTGCGATTTATTAATACGAGGCTTAGTATCTTTATCTATATATTCCACGAATATACAATAACACACACCACACATCATGTTCAAATTAAAACACTACTCTATAACTTAGTTTAGTTTTTAACGTAGGTATGTTGTCACCCTTTTTTCCATGGTGACCACAGAAACCAGCGTTGTTTTTTTTTTAAATGACAATACAGCTTGGTTTTGTAGCCAGGGACTCTGACCTCTAGTCAACGGGCCCGCCATTTCTCGCATTAAAGAATTTAATATTTTTCATTAGAATTACAATATTATTATTATATGTATAACTCGTTGATGTTGTTGAAGTTTCTGGATCAGCGAGTACACATAAGTACTCCCATATTCACTATTCTCCTACAATATATCAATAGTTCGATGACCATCAACCATGGCCTCAAACGAGGCCATTAAAAAATTTCGCTCCACCTTACAAAGTATCTATTTACGTATTCATAATACAACTCTGACGTCACAAATGACGTAGGTAACATGCTCATCATACAAACTCCATACACGGTTCATTGTTTACCGAACACCGTATTCAGGAGGTAATAAAAGATGTTTATAAGCATAGTAAATACGAATCAAACGATCGACTTTAAGCAGGATATTCTAAATAGGATTTTCGCAAAGAATGTTTAGGTAGTCAAAACTGCTATACCTAATCAACATTGATACCTACTACACTACACCTACAACATTCATATCAAAACAATTTTAACGAAGTCAAAGTCCCTTTATTTAGACTGAAAACTCAATATTTCTGGGAAAAGTTTTCTTCGCAGAAAAGGAGGATTCACAGGGGAAGAGTAACATATACATATTTTTGCCACTTTCTTGTTTCTAACGAAGAACAGGCTAATATGATGCTGTAATAGTTAAAAATATCAGCCAATTAATGTCCGATTACAGGGTGGAAACAATAGATCTTTGAAATCATGTCATTGTTTCAATGATGGATAATAGATTAATCACCACGATTGCGAAATGCGTATTGGTAATCACAAACTACATCTGACAGTTCGACAAATTCAATGTATCAGTATGTTGTTCTACCAGGAATAGAACCCTCATGATCATGGCTAAGACAATGAAGAACTTACAAATACAACAACATAATTTAAAGTAAAGTATCACCATATTAATACAAAGAGATCCTTTTAAATCATATGCGTGTCACAAACATAGGTTTTGGCTTAATCACAAATCACAATGCTTAGCAAATGCAGATTGGTGTTATCAAATACCCTGGCTTTGTTCGGAAATACCGACTTAACTTTGCACGAACTGGGACTAGCGGCCGCCCGCGATTGAGTCCCCGTGGATTTAGAGATAAAGCCTCGACAAATAGACTATCCTGCACAAAAATATTTTCATCATCAATCTTGAATAGTCTTCTCTATGATTGACTTATCATTAAACCATCCTTAATTGGAAGATTGCATTATTGCACCACGCTATTGAGGACTGCCCGCATAAAACAGAAGGACTTCAAAGGACCCTAAACCCTGTGGTAACAAATGACATTCAAATACTTAATTTAAGCAATACACAAGGTCGAAATTACGCGACCGAAGTTACGCGGCTATTAATTTTCTATATAATACTAGCTGACCCGACAGACTTCGTCCTGTCAAAAAAATTTTTAATCTGTTTTTAGGGTTTTCCCGGCAATTATTCGATTTTTTCTCGGACCATCAAATAACTAAGAACCATCCTTGGACTTCAACGAACATTTTAAAAAAAAATTGCCAAATTGGTCCAGCCGTTGTTGAGTTATGCGCTTACCAACACATTTTGCGATTCATGTTCATATTATAGATTACGCGACGTAATATCGGCATAGTGTGTCCTCCATTTAAAATACACTACAGGGGTAGACACGCCCAACTTCGGTCGCATTTTCCCGCCTAGTGCTTTTCTATATGTACAAATAGTTATTTCCTAGTTGAAGTAATTAGAACAGGGTAAAACGGCATATACCTAAGCTAATATTAGATATAATGTAAGTAGTAAATACTGTAGTCACTTGTAGATAATTAATAGGAAAACACAAGAGAAGGGAAATACATATTGTAATGATTGCACAGAGCAATTTATGATTTTAGAATTTACTAGCGGCCCGGTAAATGCTTCGCTACGAGGGGTAAATGAAGGAGCACTAGACCGATTTTTTGTATACTTCACCTATAACATGTACTAAATAGTCCGAACAAACCCTGAAAATTTGGGTTAGATAGGTGAGGCCCGTTCTTGCGTTATAGAGTGATAACGAACTATGCCACTTATTATATATTAAGATTTTTATATTTTAAGATTAAGATAAAGATGTGTAATAGAGATGTTTTACACATCTGTGCTTTAATTTTAAAATCCCACCCCAATAACATTTATTCGAAGCATTGAATAACATAGAGTGTGTCCAATGTCCATATTAGCTAGTTCCAAAATATTCACGATTCTTTTGATAACTTTGATAAGACATTATCTGCTTCTTCCAAATATTTTCAATATCATTACCCGACATTGTTATTGTTATTCGACTTAATTGAGTTTGAGGTTCGTTAGAAGATTGTAAGGAATGCTAAAAAATCACAGCTGACTGATAAACAAACACTTAGATGAACACTTAGACCATGAAATTGAGTTGTTCATAGTTTTTAAATCGATGATCATCGCTGACTCGAAGGAAAGTATCCCTAAGTCCGACCTCAAACACATTTACCATTACCCAAAAGACTTTAAAGAATAGAATAATAAATTTAATCAGGTAGTTACCTAATCACATATAGAAAGTTATTAATTCATTACAAGAACACAGCATGAATTGAAAATCTCTCTTACTATTAAAAAATAACCTTGAAATTACCTTGACAAATCCGCGACTCTGCACTTCAGGCTTCGGACTAGTTTCGAAGAGGTTCAATCTGGAATTCTGGAAGAAGTCGCTGTTGGAATTCTCCCTCGAGAACAGTTCCGCTGTGGAACTCTCTCTTGTCAACGAAGGTCGTGGCTTGACGAAGGGATTGGCTCGGTTCTGAGCCGCTCTTGCTTGGAGCCAGTTGAATTTGCTCAACTTTGCTGCCCCAGGAGAAGGAGACGGTGTATCTTCAGGCGTTTCTGCTGGAGATGGCGTCTCCGATGATGGAGTTTCTGGTGTTTGAGCCATTGCTTAGATGTCTTTAAGACTCAATGGTGTTCCTCTCAAATCCTTTGATGTTAAAATATCTAAACGAGATTTCCTTTAAATATTCAGTAGATTTTACAAAATCGTTGCTAGAGCGAATAGGAACTAGGTAGAATACGTAGATATTATATTCAACTTTGTGACCTGATTTGGTTAACAATAGGATATAAATCAGAACGCACTAAGTTTCCGTTTGAATCCGTTGAAGTCGACTATTAAAAAGTATTCAATTATTCATCTATGTAGATCCATGGCATACATTAATGATATTTATTGAATTTATTAACCAAAATTAGAATAGTAATTTTACAGTTAAAAAGTACGTAGGTAAACTATTTAATATGAGACATTTTCAAATACTAATTTTCGATCACTTCACTGTATACACAAGGGTCACCGCAGGGTAGAATTTTAGCACTACTTTTTTAAATGCATTTTGTTTTTCGGCACATTTTTTAAGCCTGCTGTTTTAGATAACTTTGTTTTTGTTTTAGATTGTTTTGTTTTTGTTTTTCGGGAATGTGGGGGCGTGTACGCGGTATAATGCGCAACGCGGGACTGACGCCTACCGAGCATCTGGCGACTCTTGCGCATAATAAAAATACGCGGCAACGCAGATCGTAGATGTACTTGCGGATAATGTGTAAATTAAGCTTCCAATTTAATTCGGAAGTGATGAGTAGATGAGCTTGTTTGTTGATAGTTCTTTGGTCTGCAGTTTGCGTTTGGGAGTTTTCGAAATCCACAACCGATATTTGGATTGAAAACTAAATATAAATGTAGTCTTCGTGTTGTAAAGTGATGAATAGTTTTACAAAATTTATGCATATGTTTATTTTTCTATGTAGGTAAATTGGAAATGCTTCAAAATAATTAGGTATGTAATCCCTTTTGATTAATAGGAATGGGTAAATGGCCCTAAGGGTCGTGGATTCGATTGAAGAAGAATCAGGATGAGATGAAATTGTCCAATTGCTGTGTATCATATCGTTCACAGGGCATTCGAGAAAAAGGGTCTCCCAATAGTTTTTCTCATGGAAACATGATAGTTTTAGTTAAAGCTTGAGATTAAATAGCTCATGCCCTTAACGAATGTCAATTTTTATCTACGAAATACATACGAAATAACAAAGCTTCATTGAAATTACTCATTTTAAAAAAATACAACTAGCAAAATTCAAATCTTGTCTCTATAATAATGAGGAAAATTTATATTGAAAAATATTTAGTCAAGGGATATTAATGATGTTTTTCAATGAAGAGACGTGTACTTTGTAACTTGCTTAATTCTGTTTTAGAATTTATTTGCGTCAGAAATCTTACAAAACAGACTTTCCAAACTGACTACGCAACTAAGTAAAAAACAAACGAAATTTAAAACAATACTTTTAATGACAATATATAAAAACTTACACTTACAAACCAACTAATAATGTTAATACAGCTCAAAAATAAAATGTGTTTAATTTTTATTCGGTTCAGTCTATAGATTATCTTAATTTTACTAATTTTACTTTTAATAATTTACTTTTTTTCATTAAAGCATAGCAACGCTTGTAAATCCGATTTGAAATTGGCAAATCCCAACAAATGTTAAAAGAGTAAAACAACCTTTTGTTCGGCCCAGGTTTTGTACCCGATATAGGATTAGAAAGCTTTTAAATCCCTAAGTGTTGGTAAAGTATTCTTAACAGTTGTAAATAAATAAACAGTTAGTAGACAGACACCTCTTCTTTAACAAAGTTCGAAGTATACAATTCATACCAGCTGTACGGTGAAGGAAAACATCCTGAGGAAACTAACTTACTACGCGTAAGTGTGTGAAATGGAGAAGGCAACGGCAATCTACTGCATCAAAAATTGCTAAAGAGACATAGAGCTTAATGGAACTTCCACTCGAATGAGCCGCTCTTGTGGGGAAGTACCTCCACCTTACAGAAGAGCACAGTGAAGTAGCACTTCGTAAGTGTTGTGCTGTTTCTGCTGGTGAGTAAGGTCGCCAGAGCTCAGTTGGGAAGGGTTTGGGGTCTTAACGGCAGGCAAGGCATCTGCGACCTTTGTGCGGTTGTTGATGTCTATGGGCAGCGGTGATCAGTTACCATCAGGGATCCTCTATTTCGTTTGCCTCCTTAAGACATAAAATGAAAGTTGTGTGTTTCAGTTCATACAATGATGACGACCCTCAGTAATGAGGAGTACGTAGGAGGATACTACCAGGTATTATGTAATATTGTAGAATTACATCTACTTTTGTAACTGTAGACAATAGCATATGATTGCATACGCCTATAGTTCCGTTGTCTGTTTGTTTGTGTTATTTCTGTACAATCACGGTCTGAATCATTACTGACATCAAGGATATTTTATTTATGAGGTTTTTATAGGTTTATAACGGTCTATTGTCTTTATGTCTTCTCTCCTATTCATAAAGGGAAAAGAATGGAGAAAACTTGAGTGTATGACGTAAATGACTTTATCTTTATTTATAAGTTCATACGTTGCAAATAAGTTACTATTTGGCATAATATTTTGACACAAATATTAAAAGCATTAAGATCGCCATTGTACAAACATTCCTTTTGTGAAGGTTGCTATCATTATTAAATCTATTTATTGACTTATGTTTCAAGGTACATACATAATTTGATATTAAACGGAAAGAATATTGTTGTATTGTAACTTTGTAGCATATGAATCTGCCTGCGCTATAAATGTATTAATGCAAAAACATTATGACGTAATCTGATAAAATATATTTATTGCTTTTCGTCTTCAAAAGGCTAAAAGTGATACATTGTGGTTGGTGAATAATTTCGCCCTACGCAGTTGTATTGGTAGTATGCTACAAATATCTTAATGTAAATACATAATGATGTTATCCTAACCGGATTTCGATTACGACTGCAGTTGCTTCTACGATTAGCCATCTACGAACGAGGGGCTCATTCGAGTGGAAGCTATACCTTATTTTTACGAATATCTCAATTATTGCCCTTAAGCAACGCCAGGTATTGGGAATTTGGGACAAATCTTGACAGGCCTAAAACCACAGATCCATGATGGCTGGAAATATCTAACCAGCGCGCTCACTGGCCGCTAATTACCTACATACCAAAATTCAAAACAATAGACAAATTTTGTCTATGATCTATTTTCGCATTTTTTGGAGGCAGTCATGGGAAGACCTAGAGCTACCGCGGAGCTAGACACAGCTCTTGTAATTATTTTTACTATTAAATATTAATTATACTATCCACCAAATATCTGTAAACTCTATAATAACCTCAGTAACAGTGAGAAATAAAACAGTTAACCAGTGTTCATATTTGTACTTTTACTCGTACCAATCACCTACTACTAACTACCTATACGACTACAGAGTGTTTATAAGAACCCCTGAGATCGCACCCCGTCGCAGTCTATTGGCTATGGGCAAATTGGTGTGATAAACGTCAACATTTATACTCGAGTTATCAACGTTTTTAAAACGTTCACAGTTATCCGTCTCGAAGGACCATGTCGAGAAATAGACCCAGAACCCTCGTAGGAATGTGTGAATAATACAAATTGTTGTATTATTTGAACCGTGAGTAAATTATTTTATTGTCAAAATGCTGGTCCTATAGTATACGTTATATGGCCGGAAAATCGTCTTAATACCGTGATGTTAAATTATATATATATAGTGACATCTTTCGATATAAGTATTTTCTAACTTCAAATGAAATGGAATAAGTGTAACAGTAGGTTCTTAAGTATATCTATCGTTTCCCAGCATCCATAGTATACGCTTAAAACGCATGTCTCCAACACAGCTGAGTGTTTGTGACAGTTACATTAACCACTGAGCCATCTGAATACAAAGCGGGGTCGGCGGAAGGTCGCCTCTATAGTCAGCTTCCTATAGATAAACATAGACAATAGCCGCGAGATAATTACACTGGTAACAGCTATCAGAATAGTATAGTATGGTTTGAGAGAGTTCGTTATAGGAGGACTAATCTATGTTAAATCTATAATATAAAAATTGGCCAAGTGCGAGTCGGACTCCCGCACTGAGGGTTCCGTACAAATTCTATTTTTGACGTAATAAAAAAACTAGGTACTGATTAGATTTCGTTCGAACCAATTTTCGTTGGTAGTTTTTATGGTAATGTACATTATATGTATAATTATTTCAGTTTTATCATCCTCTTATTTTAGAAGTTAGAGGGGGGGGGGCACACTTTTTTCCACTTTGGAAGGGTCTGTCACGCAAAGTATTCACTTTAGAAAAAAGTGATATTAGAAACTTTAATATAATTTTTTAAGACCTATCCATAGATACCCCACACGCATATGTTCAATGAAAAAAAATATTTCGAGTTTCAGTTCTGACTATGGGGACCCCCCACTTTTTTATATTTTTTTTCTATTTTCGTGTGAAAACCTTGTTGTGGTTCACAGATTACATCCACTCACTAAGTTTCAACAGTATAGTACTTATAGTTTCGGAAAAAAAGTGGCTGTGACAGACTGGCGGACAGACAGACAGACAGACAGACATGACGAATCTATAAGGGTTCCGTTTTTTTGCCATTTTGGCTACGGAATCCCAAAATGTGTTGGTAAGCACATAACACAAAAACGCCTGGTCCAATTTGTCCAATTCTTTTTTCAAAATGTTCGTTGAAGTCCAAGATGGTTCTTACGGAGAGAAAAAATCGAATACCTAATTGACGGGAAAACCCTGAAAACAGCCCTGCCAGATGAATTTTTTTTGACAGGACTATGTCTGTCGGGTCAGCTAGTTAATACATATAAGTATAAATGCGTTTCTTCTCTCCTAGCCCTATTGTATTGCGTGCCCGACAGGGTCCATAATTGTGTCCATAAATATTTTTAACACCCTTCTGTACATTATGGTTTTGCAATAAACATATTTGAATTGATTTGGACTCTCGTGTGGGAAAGTACTTTCTTTTATTTAAGCACATTAGACTAATACATAAGATGTTATTGAAACTCACAAATATTACTTAAATAGCAAATTGAATTTTACTTTTCTTTCTTCAATACCCGTTTACTTATAAGGGGTAATGAAGAAAGGGGGCTATAAGGGGACGCTGCTCCTTTGAGAAATAACTTTAATTTATTTGAGTACAGAAGGCTACAAAACCAAGGGTCGCGGAATCAAATCTCGCTAGGGCAAAAGTTTGTTGATGAGCATCGGCATTTGTACTTGGGTCATGGACGTTTATAAAAGTATGTTTAAGTATGTCTATCCTTTTCCCAGCATCCATAGTACAAGCGTCGAGTTTAGTTTGGGCAATTGGTGTGATGGTATGTATAAAGAGTTTATTTATTTATTGATAATTCTAAGGTATCAGTAGGTATCTCTTTTCAGTTTGATATTATAAAAACAGGAAAAATGCAAGGACATAATTCCAAATAAAATATTTGTTGCAGATATTTTTGCATTCAGGTACTACAGCTTATTACAATGACAAATGGAAATATACCATTGAAGAACAATACCGTGTAGTAAATGTACTAAGATGAAGTACAAATACTACCCGCTAACTACACGGTACCCGTCCATCACCAAATTGATAAGGCAAATAAGTACAGTAAGTATTACTTATTTTGTATGTAAATAGTTGCATTGTAATATTGGTATTGAATACTTTTGGCGGCTTAGAATGATTTGCATATTTCCGTGAAAATATAATATACGCTTAAATAAACGGGCCCGTTCGTCTAGTGGTCAGACCCTGGCTACAACACCATGGGTCGCGGGTTCGAATCCTGCTAGCCGGGCTGTGTTCGGAAAGACCGACACAAACTTGCCCATAAGACCATCGAGGCGTTGCGTCTGCCTCGAGGCAGTAAGTTAAGAAAATGTCTGATGATACAAACCCAACTGAAATGAAACCCCAAGCTATAATTACGAAGATATCCCTAAGATGCGGATTGACATTCCAAATACGGAAAGTTACAGCATTTTTAGGGGAACTTGAGCGAGCTTCTTATAAAGACGTCTTTGCAAAAGTATTTAAAACTTTCTTAAAACTTCCAATAAATTGAAACTGTCTCTGTCTTGTCGCCAAAGTTCTTCAAAGTTCCCGAGTTTACCAGAAGAATGGCGTTTAATAACCAACTTCGTTGGAAGAGAGCTCTAGTGAATTAAGTAACCTACGTAGGTACCAAACCAAACCTTAAAATATTATGTTCAACAGACTTGTCTTTTAAAATCAGTGGTTGTACTTATAAAATTACTCAACAAGGAATACCTACGGTAAAATGAGTTAAAACTGGGTTCAACATATTCATTTGAGATTGAATCGAAATACTTACTATAGTTTTATTTTTTATTTTTTTTAACCGTAAAATTATCAGTAAGTAATTTATTACAATCATAAATTCGGTAGGCTGTAAATTGCCAATTATGAGTTTCAATATTAAAATTAAAATTAAATCTATATTGTACTGAATAGATTTAATTTTAATTTTAATATTGAAACTCATAATTGGCAATTTACAGCTTACTATAATTAATTTATTCAAATTTTTCATTGCATGAAACGCACAGCTAGATAAAACACTGGTGGGATTGTAAATCAAGTTTCAAACATACTTTCGCATCTTATATACATATAAAAATCGATCGCAAAATGTGTTGGTAAGCGCATAACTCAATAACACTGGACCAATTTCGTCAATTCTTTTTTTAAATTACTCTTTACTGTCCAGGGATGGTTTTTAGGCAAGAAAAATTTATGAAAAAACTAAGGGACGGGACAACGGAACGGGACGGGACGCGGACGAAGTCGCGGGCGGAAGGCTAGTTTATAATATTAGTATGAAATATGATTAATGAAAATGTGACGGGAACGTAACGTGACGTCGTTATATTCGATGCAAAGCTAGATATTAAAGGAATCCATATTAGTTTACTAAGATTCTATCGATTAGGGGAATTTACTCGTTCATAACATACCTAAACTGATTAAGTTGTTTACGTCTCTTAGGAGTGGGTTCTTCGTAACATAATTTCATACTGAAAGTTGCTGATTATTTATGAATTTAATCAAACTTAATTAAAATTCATTCATAATATGAACTTGATTTAAATTACTTTTGGGTTCCTAATCACTAAAAACTGTGCCGAAACTAAAATGTCATTAAAAATATTAATAGTATCACTACTCTCAGGGATAATCCTATAACAATACATCCTTATTTTTTGCCGCATTTATAATTTATACATACTAGTTATGTATGTATAAATTAATGATTTTGCGTCAATTACTCGCGTTAAAACATAAAGCGCCTGGGATTTAAGTACAAGCATCGATACATGATTGCAACATTGCCTATCTGCTTTGTCCAGGCGCTGGCCGGGTTTAGCGCTAACGCTTCACTTAATATGAAATAATGGACCAGTTCCCTTTGTTTTAGCTCAAACTATTATGTTGAACAATAGCTTTTGCTAAAGTCATTGTTATACGTCTTTGTTTACTTTATGTACACACCTACGGTGGGTTTTGGCGGATATCCTTGAAGTTCTTTATTTATTCAAAAATTCTAATAACTAGTCAAAGTTTGACAAGCCCCAAGCGATATAAATATCGTTATAATTAAAATTGCCTCGAAATATTAGCGAGGATTTTCTGTTTCGAAGGACGTCTCAATTCGACCTGGCCCTGGCTTATGTCCAAATTTGTTTAAGGTCGAAGTGATAAATAAAACACAAAATTGAGGCCTTCTCTTTTGCTAATATCTTAAGAACTTGTACCCAGTATCTTGAAATTATTATTTTCATTATTTGTAGGTACTCTCTCGAGATCACGGGTCCAATGGGACCCGGTCCTTTGAAGCATGCGTGGGGCCAAAGCCAACAGCGCAGAGGCTGAATTTATTTTCATTATTATTATTACCAAGCCGCTTCCGTTATTGTGTAGGTCATATTATTATTATCTAAACTTCTGTTCAAAATTGAAGTGTGTACTCACCATGTGGTATCGTATGTGAGTGCCCCCAGACCTGACTCCTTCGTTCAACTGGATAGAACTAACACTGCCCGCGTCGTCATCCATAAAACCAGTCTTCTTATAGCGCGCCATCTGAAAAGGGAGAAGAATAAATTATGTCCTTTCTGCCCGTTTTTATTGAGGGCGGGAACGCTTTTACCTGGGGCATAAAAGCACTGCGTTAATACCCGCAACTACCCACTAAAACCCCCTATCCTCCGCTAAGCGAGGAGATTGCTTGTCGCTTTTTTGGTGTAGTGGTTAGAACTAAACTCTGAAACCTTTGAGGTCGTGGGTTCAAATCCTACGGAAAACACTTTCACTTTGTGAGGATTTTCCATTACGGTCAGGACATTGTAGGCTTTAATCACCTGGTTAATGAAGAGAATCTCTCAAGCAGCTTTAAAAAAGGTAATTTTCATTTGGGTAAATAACGTGAAACTCGTAACTCAGCGTTCTATTTCGACCGATCCCATTTAAAGTCAATGCATCATACAGTACTTGAACAAACAAACTTACTATAAGGTTGCCAAAACAGTCAATTTAGTAGGTCACTATGTCGCAACCATCTTACTAAGGCTTCACAAGGCCTTAAATTTAATGTACACTACACAGTAACTTAATATTCTAGCCGAGTTTTGGCTTCGTTAGCCAATTTTACCATGGGAAACTACCTATGATGTCTGTTAGTGCATATCTATACTAATCTAAAAAAAGCTGAAGAGTTTGTTTGTATGTTTGTTTGAACGCGCTAAACTCATGAACTACTGGTTGGAATTGAAAAAATATTTTTGTGTTGGATAGTCCATGTGACGAGGAAGGCTTAAGGAAGTATAACCGAAATCCACGCGGACGGAGTCGCGGTCGGTGCGTCAAAATCACAGATGCACCTTCAATTTTTCGCGTTCAGTGCTTGGTTGATAAACTGCAGTTCTGCAGTTTGTTAAGCACTTTTTTACTAATTCTATACGTTACTTGCTTACGGGCATAACTGAAGTGGCTTTCCAAATTATAGATCCGCCTAAAGTCATTTTGGTTTATGGCATGATGCGTTTTGAGATTTTTTTTGGGGTAGTTAAAAAGTATCCCAGAAGTAATATAGTTATAGTTTTCGCTATAATTTATACAGCCTTTATCTGTTTGACAGGCCTGTTGGTCGAGTGGCTAGAGAGAGACCCTGGCTACAAAACCAAAGGTCGCGGGTTCGAATCCTGCTAGAGGCAAATGTTTGTGTGATGAACATCAGCATTTGTTCTCGAGTCATGGATGTTTATAAATGTATTTAAGTATGTCTATCCATTCCCTAGCATCCAAAGTACAAGCGTCGAGCTTAGTTTGGGGCTAGGCATAGGTGTGTTGGTCCAATAAATTTATTTATTTATCTAAAGTAAATCTGTTCCAAGAGTTCCACGTTCAAATTTCATTTAAAAACAATGACAACCCTGTCAAAACACCATGCACTATCGAAGCGCAAGCGCAGATGCATCTGTAGCCATAAACACTGCTTTATGGGATCGAGCACTATACCCGCTCTTGACTATAAGGACATTATCCTCCTACCTACTAGCGTTTGGCGGCCATCTTTACGATCAACCAACTGCGCAAGTGAAATACAGTGCTTTACAGTACGAAATAGAACGTAAGCACAAACACAATGTTTCCAGGCCCGTATAGTAGTTAGTGTATGTTGGTAGTGAGTCAGTCTTTGGGTAAAAACCATGGGCCGCTAGGGCCAAATGTTTGGGTGATGAACCTCAGCATTTGTACTCGAGTCATGGCTGTGTTTATTATTCATTTAGTTATTTATTGGCACACCAACAACATATATACAAGACGTTGACATCATAACAGACACACTGGTTTTGATCTAGTAGGTATGTTGTGTTTAATTAAATTAATCCGATCGCTACCAGTACCATCTAAAGTAAAAACTTCGTGATTAGTTTAGGGCTAAGAAATTGGTGTTTGTCCAAACAATTCAGTTTAATTAAATTTAATATTCTCCCCTAATTCCTTCCCATTCATTTTGCCCAGCATTTTTAGTCCAGTAATTTTAGCAATTTTGATCCACGATCTGCGGAATAATTCCTAGTGAGCTGAATTTTTGTATACACCTTTATTATGCTATTGTAATGATGATGTGAAAAATCGACATTGATATCGTGCCGGCTAAAAAAGTTAAAGGGGTCCAAACGTCACGAAAATCAGTTTTTCGCAAATATCTCGCGGTCTATTGCTCAGAGGTCAATAATGGTTTCATAAAAGTTGTTCGTCGTAAAATTGTCTACAAAAAAGGTCTCGTGCAATTTTCTGTAGAATTAACCGTTTTTGAAATAGAGACTAGAATGCACTCACATATGGTATTGTATACCGTACGCCGCATACTAAGGCATAAACCCTATCGTTTGTTTTTTTCCCTTTTTCGTTTGTGTGTTTTTTGTTAGTATGATGTTCTACATATAGAAATATAAAGGACTTGTAATAATAGTACAGTAAGGAAAATAGGAATATCAGCTATAAAAAACTAAGTGGCAATTTTTTTGGTCACTTTATAACTCAAGAACGGGCTCACCGATCCAAACCAAATTTTCAGGGTTTGTACAGACTATTAAGTAGATGTTTTATGTGAAGTTTGAACAAAATCGGTCGTTCTTTTTATACGTAGCGAAGCACGTACCAGGCCGCTAGTAATGATATAGATATGCTATGTCCAGTGACGTTCGGACCCCTATAACTTTTTTAGCCGGCACAATATCAATGTCGATTTTTCACATCTTCATCACAATATCATAATAAAGGCGTATACAAAAATTCAGCCCACTAGGATTTTTTCCGCAGATCGTGGATCAAAATTGCTAAAATTCACATTGCATATATATATCAATACTAGCGGCCCGGTACGTGCTTCGCTACGTATAAAGTGAAGCGACCGATTTTGTTCAAACTTCACATAAAACATATACTAAATAGTCTGTACAAACCCTGAAAATTTGGTTTGGATCGGTGAGCCCGTTCTTGAGTTATAAAGTGACAAAAAAAATTGCCACTTCGTTTTTTATAGTTGATATTCTTATTTTCCTGACTGTACTAGAATTACAAGTCCTTTATATTTCTATATGTGGATTATCATACTAACAAAAAACACACAAACGAAAAAGGGAAAAAAACAAACAATAGGGCATACCTATGCCTTGGTATGCGCCGTACGGTATACAATACCATATGTGAGTGCGTTCTAGTCTCTATTTCAAAAACGGTCAATTGTACCGAAAAATGCAAGAGACCTTTTTTGTAGACAATTTTACGACGAACAACTTTTATGAAACCATTATTGACCTCTGAGCAATAGATCGCGAGATATTTGCGAAAAACTGATTTTCGTGACGTTTGGACCCCTATAACTTTTTTAGCCGGCACGATATCAATGTCGATTTTTCACATCATCATTACAATATCATAATAAAGGTGTATACAAAAATTCAGCTCACTAGGAATTATTCCGCAGATAAAATCTAAAATTCCTGGACTATTTAGTAGCTGGTGGACAATCAATTTGACAATTTACCTATTAGAATTTAATAGTCGACTCCCTCAGACTCGCTGTGCAGGTTGGTTCTGGTGTGAACGACAAACTATTAATTTGTATTCAAAAAATATCCTACAACAATAAGTTTCATTGCAAAGTCAGTTTGATTCGAGTTTTGCTTCCATGAGAATATAATTGAAAATGGCTAGCTACTAGCAATTCTCTACTATCCCTCAAATAATAAGCACTCATATTTCTCTCGAGACAATACGTCAGCATTGTTGTGGAAAAACATTTTATCCTTTTAGGGCTCAATCGTCGTGTTTATTTCATATGACAGCTTTTTTGGACCAAACAACCTGTGAGAAAGTCAATGAAATTCAGAGAAACCATTTAAAAACATAAATTGTTTTTGTATGTAATGGTGATAAATTATTTGGTGAACTTTAACATATTTATTCCTAACTCATAATTTTACCAGGCGGGTTTATCGATACTATACTTAGTAGGTACCTTGGTACCTAATTCCTAATACTCGATAGTGTCTGTTATCTGAAGTTTGTAATTTCACGACCGACAATGTAATGGAAGATATTTTCTTTTGACAATGTTTCTTACATTGTCCTTTCAATATTTGCACACAAGAAAGGACACCTACGCTCTTATCATTAAGGCCATAGGCATTGTTTTCGTCATACATTTAAATCGTTAAATAGGAATTGTATGCATTAGCCAAACGAGGGCCCGCTCTGATAATGGCACTAAAATTTGAATCGACGGTCGCTTCTTATCTCATTGACAGCAATTGTATATTTTGTCGGGGCATATTTAACACACTTTTTTTTTATAAAAACACTTTTCCAATACTTCGCGCTTCCGTTGCTAAGCAACGGAATCGGTAATGGACCCGAATCCAGTATATCTCTGCAATAAATAACCATGAAGGAAAATCAATCAAGCTCAAAAGCTTTTTCCAATAACATTGATAAGAGAGGGAATAAACAGACTTGGATCAGATAGCGGCACTCTATGATTTATCGATTATTTTCAAATGGTAAGATAAAGCTGGTTTTGCTAGCTACCTCAATGTTTGATATCAGGAAAATTAACACTTTTTTATATTATCTAGATTTTTTAGAGGATCTAGTAATGGCGCAACGTCTTCTAATTTCATCCTCGCAGCCTCCAGTGTTGGTGATAGTGGAGCCTATGTAAACATAGCTCTCGACTACTTGGCATCCTGCTATATTATGGATGTTCGGTTGGTTGTTGCCGGCACGGTTTACAATCATCATTTTGGTCTTATCGCGATTGATTGCAAGTCCAAAATCCAACGCTGTGGTCTCTAGGCGCTGTAGAGGTTTTTGGATTTTGGTTGACGCTAGGAGGGTAGTATCATCGGCGTATCTCAGATTTGATTCTTTCCGACCTCCCACGGATATTCCTTTGTCCCAATTTTCGAAAACTATCCGCATGATGTATTCTGTATAGATATTAAACAGTAGTGGAGATAATATGCAGCCTGTCTCACACCAGCCCGTGTTTTGAAACTTTCAGAGTTAATACCATCAATACGGACAGAGGCTGTGCCATCTTCGTACAGACTTCTAATAACGTGTACGAGGTGTTGTGGTACACCCATTTCGGTCAGGACCAGGCACAACCTCCACCACAGAACGGTATCCAAAGCTTTACTGAAGTCAACGAAGCATATATAGAGGGGAATGTTGAACTCTCTGGCCTTTTCCACAACTTGCCGCATTACGAGTAGTTGCTCTCGTGTACCCTGCCCTTTGACAAAACCAGCTTGTTCGAGGGCTATTACCTATTGATATGGTATTAGATATCCCAGTTGCAGACTCTGCTGTACATTTTATCCATCTTGGGATAATGAAGCGGTGTTTAATGGGATGGCGCAACGGCTCTTTCAGTAACTACAAGACCAAATGGCGAGCTTCTGATATCATAGCCATAACGCAGTTGTTATTGTAATCCAAATTACCGAAAGAAATTCCTCGTGCAGTAAGAGGTCTTGAAACAATTTCTTTTTGGAAAGCATCCGAATTTAGAACATTTTATTGTATCTAGGTATTGTTGTTTAAGAAAATTTTTTACAGCCTGATGCTTATCAAAATTTTTTACAACTATTTTGCGCAGTTACCGTATGCTCCACTGAAGGCTATTGTACGGGTTATTCAACCGCACATTCTGCTAATCAGCAATTTCTTTTTTCATGCAATTATTAAACTTTATCGTATTCAGTTCACGTGTTCACCTAACACCGTGTACTCATTAGCATCAGCATTTAATTTAGCAATAAAATATTCACTGTACGAAATACGTAAAAAATGAAGTGTTTTGGCTACAAGTGGTATCATTGAAGATCAGCAGCAGCAACCTATCATAGCATTCAAGGTGTATGAGCTTAGCAAGGGCTCGTACATCTTTATGGTCCTTCGAGCATCAAACAACATCTTCGAAAACAGGAAATTCAGTGCTTTTGTGTGTAGTGTACACAGCGGATCGGTTTGACTGGCCTCCCAGAAGCGGGTCTCACCAGTTGAATTGAGAAGTCGCACTTCGGAGCATTGCACACGAAAGCGTTGATAGCAATCAGCAACCTAACAGCTTCACGAAGGTGAATAGCAAGATATCAAGCAAGTATCAAGCAAAATAAGCAAGCACCGAGCAGACCAAGCAAGCATCAAGCATATCAAGCAATCATCAAGCATATCAACCAAGTATCAAGCAAGTTATCAAGCCTTTACTTAGCAACAGTAAGTAAATAAGATTTTCACTTATCACTATGGAAGATCTTATCCAAGAGCAGTATAAAATCTATGACGAAATTCAGAGAATTAACGTCAACTTTAACAAAGATAGTGCAAGTAGGAAAACTGCCGCATATATTAAGCAACGTGTCTCCAAACTAGATGATTATTGGAAGACATTTGACCTAAACCAGCAATTATTGGAAAAGTCGGAAGATAAATCGCACGATTATTTTAAAACCGATATTTATAGTGGAGTTCATCAGTTTTTCTTGTCTACAAGATTGATGATTTCATCATACAAAATCAAAGATGCATCTCAAGAAAAACCTCCATCGACGTCATCAGAATCGTATTATAGCGAAGATCAAGACGGAGATGAGCCAAACAAGCAAGAAAAAAGCGAACCCGCACAAGATTTGCCTCCCCCGCCCCCCAAGCATAGCAACAGAGGGATGGAAAGCAAGACCGACGAGTTACTGAAAAAGCATATCTGTTCACGACATCCATCACTACGCTTTAACATACGGCATAGTGATAATCGCACTAGCAGTGGGCGCTGGCCTGCTGTGGCGTCGCCGCCGACTCAACCGACGGCGACCTGCCGCCGCTGCCGCCGCGGAAGACACCGGGTTTCATCGCCGTCCCCGGCCCCGCTTCGCCTGCGCGCCCGCCCTCCGTCGAGCCAGCACAGCAACAGCCCAACGCAGCAGCAGCAGCACAAGCATCGACTTCGCGAATCGCCGCACCGCGAACATTAGATAAAGGGACAACCCCTATTCTTAGAAAAGTTGTATTTAGAGAAAATTCGGTGTAGAGACTCTAAGCAATTAAATATTTAAGTTCAAAATGTATTGTGAATGAAATATTTAAGTTTCTATGTACCTAACATTTATCTTATCCTATCAACTATCAATTTTATATTCATCTTCATCTCATTTTCTCTCGGCCGGCAGCATGTACGGGTTATTCAACCGCACATTCTGCTAATCAGCAATTTCGTAAGGTAGCAATAATTATTAAACTTTATCGTATTCAGTTCACGTGTTCACCTAACACCGTGTACTCATTAGCATCAGCATTTAATTTAGCAATAAAATATTCACTGTACGAAATACGTAAAAAATGAAGTGTTTTGGCTACAAGTGGTATCATTGAAGATCAGCAGCAGCAACCTATCATAGCATTCAAGGTGTATGAGCTTAGCAAGGGCTCGTACAGCTATGCTCACCTAGTTAGCATTGGTTTTACTTACCCACCAGAAATACTGGCTCTTTGTGGTATTTGTAGCACCGAAAAATAACCAAAACGCAAAAACACCTTCTTCTTATGCCAGACTGATAACTCTGGTAGATAATTACGAGAAAAAATAGTTTATAAACATTCCATTTTATAGATTACCATAGGATCGTCATAAGAACAATTCTACTATTAAAAGATTAATTCTTCTGATGAAAGTGTAAGTTGACTTGTCATGCTCTTAAAATGACCTTTTAGGAGTAAATCATCTAATCAAAACTTATCTATAGATAATTTAATCTAGACGCCATTTTTATTAATAGAACACGACGGTAATCGTCATTTTGGTAAAAATCACAAATTTTGTTTACAATAAAATATGGGATTTCTTCATTTCTAAACATAAAAATACTTAAATAAGTTAAATTTTAATTAAAATATATTGTTTGCGTATTTATTTTAACAAAATATAAAAAAATTACACCAATAATATTGTTTATTATAAAATTATCAGTTAAATTATACGAATATACTAGGCCCGTAAGTTTTTTGACACTCTTTCATCGACTTTTACGATAAAATTAATTTGGCACTGAATCTCCGCCCTCCATTCGCGCGAAACAAATTTTAGAAGATCAAGAAAAAATATCTATTTAATTTCATTTAAGTACGGAGTGCCATTAGGAAATAGGAAATGCTTTTTAAAAGAAGTAACTCTTGTTGATATTTTTATTTAGTTGATTTTGACTATTAGTGGTTTTAAAAATATTCACCACAAAAACATCAGTAGAGTAATGGTGTTATCTTAATGCTGGCTACAAAACTTAATTCCTTTCTTATGTGTCTCTTATTGTGTTCTTATGATAGTTTTGTAGATATTCCCTATAGATAAATATGAATTGCTCTTATAGTTATCTAATGCTGAATTCTTATGCTGCTCTTGTTATTACAGTATAGATAGTTGCCCATTTTTACTGAACTCGGTATATAGGATATATTCAGGATATCTTCAGGGATTATTTACTCTTATGCAAGAATTCTAAGTTTAATTCTATAAAATATCTAATAGTGCTTCACTAGATATACTTGTGCTACTTGGGCTATAACATTTAATCTTTGCTCAGCAGAGTTTTTTTTAATTTCATGTTTGAAGGACTTCTTATCTTTGTACATAAATGGGTCCACCTCTGAAAACAGTTTGTTATAAGTGTTAAATATTTTTGTCAGTACGGCATTTTGCCCGTAGCTGGTTTTGTGGAGAGGAATAGAAAAGATAAATATTTTAATTCGTTCACTAGCTTATTTCTTAGTGTATTAACTAATTAATTTGAAGAGAATCTAACTTCCATCAGCTAGCACCAAATGACACATTTGTTTCGGCGCCAGATTTCACTATTTAAATTAGGGAAATCTCAAAATGTGTTGGTCTTCAACCTCAGAGTTTTAAGTCTTAGCCACGAGAAAATCACACATAATGATTATAACGACCATAACACCATACGAGTATCTTGTCAAGCCCGCTAGTCTCTATCACAAAACCTTGTGTCGTTGGTTCGAATCCCGCTTGGATGCAACTTTTGTGTGAAACATTGATAAATCTGGTAACGTGAATGTTGATGAAAATAAATCAATATATTTAAATAGGTGTTACAGCATTAAACGCTTAGTTCGGCAGTGAGTGTGTAACATCCAAAGAATTCATGAATTACTTATCTTTCATAACGCTTCTGTTTACTACAATGCTAACACAATTCTAGAAGTGTAATGGCGATAAAGAGATTCCTTGAGATACTAGACTACCAATACATAAGTATAAGCACAAGGATGTTATTAGGTTTGTCTTGATAACACGTCATGTTTGACTAGAGATAAAATTACTAAAATACACCAGGTCAATTAATGTTGTTTGGAAACAGCATGGTAACTTGATGATAATAATGGTCGAGCAATCAAGTATTATTATAACGGCTCTGATCTATCCAATTAGTAAACATTCAGGAATTAATAGTAACGTAGAAGACAAGGAAAATGTTATCTACTACTACTACTTTTTTTTTTATGGCAGAGGCGGCAAACGAGCTAGCGGGTCGGCTGCCCATGGACATCAAAAGCCGCACAAGGGTCGCAGACGCGTTACCTGCGTTTTAGACGCAATACCCTCCCTAACTGAGCCCTGGTGACCTTACTCACCAGCAGAAACATGGCACAACAGTTACGAAGTGCTATTTATATGTGGTCTTCTGTAAGGTGGAGGAGACGGTCTGTGGCTCATTCGATTGAAAGTTCCACTAAGCTGTACGTCTCTAAAAAAAATTGGTGTGCTCGCGATTGATTTTTTGTATCTTTATAATGGAAAACAGCAGCAGTCTTAACTTAACAACAACATTACTGTGTGCAATATCAACTAAAACTTACAAAAAATACAATACAAAAAGGTAGAAAAGACATTACAAAATGACAGACCCAATTAAGATAACCTTAACTTCTCTGGTATCTGGAAAAAATCCTCTCAAAACTGTAATTTGTCTGGTCCCAACGTATCGCACGAAGGAACTCATTATTGATATACGAACGAGTATCTAACTGTCTGGAACTAACCGTCGCGTTGCCGTCCATAATATCTAGAATATTCTCTGATCATTTTATTTTTTGCGAAAAAACTGTCTCTTCGTTCAGATAAAGATTATACAGATTTGACGACTCACTTGGTGTAATGGTCAAGATGTTGCCTATTACGCAAGAGGTCGCGGGTTCGATATTCCTATTTTCCTGACTGTACTAGTATTACAAGTCCTCTATATTTCTATATGTAGATCATCATATTAACAAAAAACACACAAACAAAAAAGGGAAAAAAACAAACAATAGGGTTTATGCCTTGGTATGCGGCGTACGATATACAATACCATATGTGAGTGCATTCTAGTCTCTATTTCAAAAACGGTTAATTCTACAGAAAATTGCATGAGACCTTTTTTGTAGACAATTTTACGACGAACAACTTTTATGAAACCATTATTGACCTCTGAGCAATAGATCGCGAGATATTTGCGAAAAACTGATTTTCGTGACGTTTGGACCCCTATAACTTTTTTAGCCGGCACGATATCAATGTCGATTTTTCACATCATCATTACAATATCATAATAAAGGTGTATACAAAAATTCAGCTCACTAGGAATTATTCCGCAGATCGTGGATCAAAATTGCTAAAATTACAGAAATGTTACCGTTACTAGGTTGCACTCTCAGATGTCATTCATCTAAGCTTGCACGCCAAAATGTAAAAATACGGAAATTAATCTAAGTGTCAACACAAATGACGCTACCAATTTCTAACAAACGATTTTGATGCGATTTTGTTTCATTCAAAGGAAAAATACGCCATATAGGAATTCGATTTCCTCGTGGTTTTACCAGGGAGATAAAATAGTAGGACATCGAAGAAACAGTCGAAATTATCAGTGTTCCTTTACAATATAATACGGCGTATTTTCATAATTTCAGCGAAGCCGAGGCGGGTCGCTAGTTATAATATAATTTAATTTATATAGACACAGGCTTAATACAAGATGCAGAGCAAATAATGATCGAGGTAACCATAGCAACGGTCGTTCGGATGGTAGATACGCTATGAGTAAACAGCGATATCATAGGGCGATAAATTATGACGCGTTAAATCTGTTTTGACGTTAGAAGTTTGAGGCAAACATGTCTGGATGAAATAGGTATGAATTTTGAGCAACAGAATGTTTCATTTTGACTTCTTTGTTTGGATTTTAGGACTGTCTTGGTGTAATGGTTGAAAACTTGATGACAAAAAGTTGCGGGTTCGATCCCCGCTGCACTGTGTGTTCATGCGGATACAGACACCCAAACTTTTCAGAATGGATTAGAATCAGGAACATTTCAGTGTGTTCTGATCTGTGTGTTTTTATGTATCTATTCAATATGTAATTCCACTGTAACTCCATGTCCTCCCCAGTAAAGCTCTAGAGAATTACTTTCACTGTTAGAGCACAAGTGAGTGCTCAAGTACAGGTGCACTCCCTATTCCCTCACTCTCATAGTTCGGTGGGACAGCAATATGACACGATCGTAGAAAGATCAGGCGCAGGACGAACGGCTTAACGTGCCTTCCAATTTGGAAGTACAGAGGAGCTCGAGATGAACTTTTTGGTCACCCATCTGATGACTGGCCTCTGCGAAAGTTGCGTTCCTTTGGGATCGCAGACCGAGCGCGCCAACCACTGCGCCGTCGAGCTCCTCAAAGATGTTTTAAACAATGTATCAAGTATCAAGTTGCCCGTATTTGCCCATATCGGGCATGTAACAAATGTTCTAATAATACACTAAAGTGTGTCCCATGACAAAAACAAAAGGCTTTAACCATATCGATGTCCTAAGCTGTTATTTCCACAAGGACTCACTCGTTTCACGCCATCTCTTCTAGCGAATGCTTTCAATCCATTTCCATTTGCGTGAATCGATTTATTCGTATGTAGAAATGGATTGGTATGTTCAACACGTATACGCTGGTCGTTTTTCAAATCGAACAATATGGTCTGGTATAAAGGATAAGATAGAATGAAATACTGTAGAGGAGATGGTATTATAATCGAAGATATTCAAACTACCTACTAACATATACTTGCAACCGCAAGGGGACGAAGTCCGGTTCGGAACATTTCGGTTTTCGTACACATAAAGTGTAATGTTAAAGCCTTCCGCCACAAATGGACTATCCAACTCAAAAATATTTTTTGATTAAAACCAGATTAGATTAGAATGTTGGGCTCTATAACCCAACCCAGGGGATCACCACCACTTTGTGTAGGTTTTCTAAATTTGGTAACCTAGGACCTAGCAGGCTTAAATCCCCTGATTTTCCGATAAGATTAAGAATGATGTTTCCGTGCTTTACATTCGGAAGGCATGTTAAGCCGTTGGTACCGACAATGATCCAAATTGCCTATTTTCACTTGTGTGGGTTGCGGAGGTGAGACGACTGTTGCTCCAATGAATTACCCTGGGCTCCAAAGCAATGGCCGAGGATGCAAACGGCAGAAGCGCTAAGATGATGATGATGAATTATATTTTAATGACGCAAGCAATCGTACCTTCATATACGAGATTTTTGATCTAATCTGCCTGAATGCTTCCATAAGCTTACATTACGGAAAAATTAGAAAACTTAAAGCTATATGGCACATGAAGGGATTGAAGGGCTTAAATACCTAATCTCTTAGCAACAAAACCCGCCTTATACCAGAAGTAATACAATATTCGACCTTCACGTTTATCCCGGCTTATAAGCGACTAGATATTAGGTAGCTTGGTAGGTATACATTACATTACGTAAGGCTGTGGTTACAGATTTATAGGCATCGTAAACATGCCTTTCAGAATAACTCAAACATATACGTACGTGTAAAAATTTCTATATTTTATACATTAGTGGCTGCCCGCGACTCCGTCTGCGTGTTTTTTGGTTTCCCTTCACATGGGTTCCTCTATCAAACAATTTTTTTTTAAATGGACCAGATTGGCGCGTTCAAACCAACCAACTCTTCAGCTTTAATATGTTAGTATAGATTAGTCCCAAACTATTGCTATGTATTCGCACAGATAACATTACAGAGTATAAGGGTGGCAAACAAGCAAGACACCTGATGACATAAAACTACTTTTAAACGGATATAATCGCGGTATGTATAATCTATAAACTACATATTTACGGGAAAACCTGACGATTCGGCTCCTTTTCAGGAGCCGCGATTATATCCGTTTAAAAGTAGTTTTATTTCATGAGTAACAGTCGCGTAAACCTAAGAAAACATTATGAAGACTCCTGATGGTAAGTGATCATCACTGACCATGGACATCAACAGCCCTTCAAAGGTCGTTGATGCATTTCCAGCCTTTAAAACCCCATTCCCTCCCTAACTGAGCTCTGGACTCATTACTCACGATATAAACATAGCGCAACAGTTATAAAGTCCTACTTAACTGTGGTATTCTGTTAGTTGGTGGTACTTCTAATACAAGCGGCTCTTTCTAGTGCAGTGGTTCTTTACCTTCTAGACATGAGGAACCAGTTTACCAAGCCAAGGACTACCGAGTTGATCAATTGTTATTATACGGTACTTAAGTGTAAATAAAGATTGTTAGATGTCTTATTTACAATCGTTTTGCAGACCCACTTGGAATAGCTCAAGGAACCACCAGTGGTCCACAGACCATAAGTTAAGAACCATTGTAAAGCACGTTGGTCGGGTGGTCAGGGACACTGGCTACAAAACCAAAGGTCGGGGTTCGAATCCCGCTAGGAGCAAATGTTTGTGTGATGAACATCGGCATTTGTTCTCGAGTCATGGATGTTTATAAATGTATTTAAGTATGTATGACTATGTCTATCCGTTTCCTAGCATCCATAGTACAAGCTTCGAGCTTAGTTTGGGGCTAGGCAATTGGTGTGTTAGTCCAAGGCATTTATTTATTATTTATTTGCTTATTTATTTATTGTTCTAGTGGAAGCTCCACTATGTTTTCCTCTCTTAAAAAGTATTTAGGAACAGTCAGTGCTATTCTATAATAGCGCTCATGTATGTGTTAAAAGGGCGGTACAAAGGCCAAAGTCCAATGTGTTTGGTTTGACGTGCCGTTTTATGTACGTGTAAAAATGTCTTTTTATGTTCTTAAATATAAAATTGTCTTTTATCGGTAGATTGAGTAGCACGTAGCTCGTATTTATGACTAAGGAAGCAAATAATCACGCTGTACCTTAGGAATTAGGACCTCAGAGAGGCTAATTAGTGCAAAATGCTATTGTGAAAATATTTCAATGAATACGCACTAATTATGCCAGATTTTTAAATATTTTATTATGGTTGACGTTTTTACTTAAAAATTTTACACTTATCATACTTCATACTAATATTATAAATGTGAAAGTGTGTTGGTTTGGATATTTGTACTGGTGAAATTGGGAATAGAGCCAAAGCTGACTTAGGTGATAAGATAATTTTTACCCCAATTAAATGCTCGTATATGATCAAACGGGAATCATAATAACGCGGGTAATTACTAGTACATTAATTTTCACGTCATTTTCACTGAAAGTCTAGATGAAACGATTTTTTGAGAAATCGAATCTCAACAATTATAGCATGCTTACCCATGGTTTAAATTTCCTATTTTAACTGTTATTTTTAAACTGTATCTAGTGACATGACATTTGAGTAATTTAGACTAGACAGATAACCATTTGTTTAACATTAAATATCTTACGTTGAACACACACGTTGGGCGCCAATGATTATACATATTATGTACATATAAAGTATATGTACTTACTCGATTATTATTTACAAAAAGAATCAAGATTGGATACATTTAAATTTGGCAAGCCCTTATTTTATAAACACTTAACAGTGATCTTTTGTGTACGTATTATTAGTGAAGAGAGAGTTCGTATAAAAACATGGTGAGTATGATACTGATTATTTTTGCAAACTTTTTTAAAAAACCTTAATGTTTTAAATGAAAGGAACATTTTTTTTAGTTCTCAGATGATGCCTCCGGTATCAGTACGAAGTTCATCTTTATTCGGCCGGTTTTCTTCCCATAGATACAAGGAAAAATATTGTTTTTGAACAAAAAATTCGCTGCGTGAGATGAATCGAATTCCTAACCTACGTTTAAACGTATTTTCGTCGTAAAGAATATTAAACGCTATCTCAAAATACACTTTCCTATAAATATTATGGAGTGTAAAAATATCTGGATAACTCTCCCGATGTGTCGTCTTACCGTGATTCCAGGCTTCAAATGTAAAGTGGGCATGTGTGTTCACTGCACTATCACTTCACATTTGTTTTAGTTTTAAAAAATGTTTATTAGTTTTTTTTAATTAAAAAAAATACGCGACGGATTCAGCCGCGAAAATCACCAGCGCCCAGCGCATGTTTCGATTGAAATGTTTTGGTCGTCGGGGTACGTTTCATCTCGATGTAATGATCGACTACACAAACGTTGTAACAGCGCCATCTATTGAATATCACGTGAACCATGTGCTAACCACGTTTCTTTTTATAGTTGACGACTATTTTTAATATTTGAATTCTTTATACATAAATTCACATAAATAAAATGCAAAATAATTTATCCATGATAAAAATAATAAATTAAATAAAAAAAATACATACTTCTGTATAGTTCTTTGTTAAAACGGAACGCTTGCTTACGATTGTAACGCCATCTATCAAAAACAAGTGAAACTACAACACCGCCATAGGACTGTTTTGCTCAAGCATCAAGGCGAAGGGCATGTTGTACGCATGCGTTGCGGAGGGGAGCGTAGTTTGGTAAACTCAATGGAAATAATCAGTAGGCATTTGTCGATAACCGGTGCGCGGCGGGCTAACCAAAAGAGTGCAGAGTTAATTCGTTAAAACGACCGATAACCGCTGGAACATTTGAAAATTAAACATTGTGATTTGTGAATTGTGATTACAACACTTTATAATGGCGAACGCACCCGTGAAGAAAGTACCTATTCATTTGCAGGTAAGATAATTAGCACCTGTTGTTACATTGAGCGTTAAAATGTGTTCGTTATTTAAAAATATTTTTTCTGTGCCTTTATTCTGCAATATTGTTGTATTTGACACACAAAAATGCTGTGTTTTCTTCTTATAAACAGCAATGTCTTGTTGGAGTGGGAATGACCTAATTCCTTTAGAAAATATAGGTTGCCGGGGCTTGCGAAAATTTGCTCAGAAAATAGAACTGTGCAGCTCTCTTTTGAATGTAGGGGATTTTTTTTTACGTAACAAAAACATAGTTTTTTTTTCAATGTTAGTATTGTGTGGGTAAATCGATAAAGAGTTGTTATCGCATTGTTTTATAGCTTGTTGATAGTTTTTTAGCGAACTGGGAGTTGGCTGTTCATTTTTACTGCCTTGTCAAAAGTTGTTAATTTCGTTGTTATCTTACAGTCTTTCGCACCTATTAATTATATTTGCGATTTCGATGTGGTCGGTTTCACCAGATATGGCAAGGGATCTTTGTTCTACCTAATTCGCAAACAAGGGGAGTCTATTGGAATGTCAGATCTGACTAAAATGTACGAATAAACTAGACGGATTGGGTTTGTTAATCTAAACTCGATATTTATAATTAACAAAATTAGCCTATGCCAATACCTACTTCAAATAAACCTATTTACTCAGAGAGCTCAATGTTTATTTATATTTTTTGCTATATATTGTGTGTGACCCACCAACAAATTCATTCCTAGATGTTACGCGTTTCCGATTAAGGGTTCCTCTAAAAACCGGTTAAATTAATTCCATCAGGTGATGGAATGATGGATCAGGTGATCCATTATCCGGTAGGGAGAGACGCTCATTGATTCATAAGGGAGTCGTTGAGCTGCCGATATTTAAGCATAAGATACTCCCGGTAATCCAATTTACACGGCAAGCCTATTTGTGCTACAGCGATTTGAAAATCATCCAAAAGAAAAACAACATGTCTATTGAATTAAAAAAAATAACAATTCATTAAAATCTTATACGTAGGTTATTGCCACAGTACACCGCCAAGTTACGGTAGCTCACTTTTAATGTCCGTACCTAACTAGTGTAATTACCTTCCTACCTAGGTAATCCTCAATTTACATAATAAATTAATTAATATGCCGGCTCAGTTACACATATTCTTATTCACTGTTAGCTAACTAGACTGCCGTTACGGCATTCGCTTTGTGGGTTAGTTCGTATTGAGAGTTCCTACATGTAATAAAATCAGTATTTTTTTAGTATAACATTACGCAAAATTCTTGTACCTAGCAGACTAGAGACTTGTATAAGGAATTTCTTCGAAAAATCGTGTTTTTTTGTAAGTACTTAGGTACCTAAAACAGTTCTTCATTTATAAGAAAATAAAATAATGGTATTTTATTTTACCTGTTAGATATTAGAAGAGACTGGTTAAAATATGTACATGTACTATTTAATATCTAATATATTTTTTTTATTCATTCTTTTATTGTACTTAATATTATAAGTTTTAATTTCGGCCACAATACCTACCTAAAATTCCCCTCAGATACCTACATCGCAAACTAAAGTTCTACATACCTGCCCTATATTCAAGTTAGTAGTAGTATACCTACCTACTTACATACGAACATTAGATAGGTGTGTACGAAAAAAATCGAATTGGTCTGACCTTTCCCTCAGATATAAGCTTATCATCTAATCCCGCTTCATGTAGGTCGACGACCCCTCGTAATTTGCTACACCCACATTACCCCTGCAAAGGGGTTGCCATTTGCAAAACAAACTATTCCTGTCCCACTTTGAGTTGCCACTCCCAGAAGTGCCCAAGGGTAAAAGTCACTATTCCAACATGTTTCACAAACCTACCTAATTAAATTACGGTTTTACGTTTTATCCTGTTTTATCCGTTCACTTTGATGATAAGTTCCAAGTCTGCTAATGACAGTTGAAATGCCAAATTACAGCAGAAAGAATACAGTAAATGGCAGCATATTAATATGGACAAGAAGAGCCAGATAATCTTCTCACACATTGAAAACAGAAATTACCTAATGGGGCCAGATATAATATGCTACTCACGTATGCTAGCACTTTAGAATCAATTTTTTTATAAGATTTTAAACTTTCGTATTACATTAAACGCTAACTACGAGTAAGACTTAATGGGATTAAACGCGTCATTTATTATGTAGTACATTTCTACCGCTTATCAAAGTGTGGGCGATGCCTCTTAAATCATAAAAAATATGAAATAGAAACCGTTAGGTAACTTTATAAATTGCATCTGTTTATTGGCTCATTCTACCATTTCAAGAATGAACTTGATCAATTCGATCATTGTTAAGTAGCAACAATAGTCTAATCACATCAATGGATCAAGGACGAAGTATGAATGGGTATCTTCCGTGAAATGCACGTATTGTGCACAGTTAAGTATTGGTATGTCCTCCCGAGTCTTGAATACATACGCGTAAAGCTGTTAGTTCTCCTGATCTCTGTTCGGTCGCTATCTCAAAGAACTGCATTTGAAATTCAGAAATGAGGAGAGAAAATAAAGAAGACATCGTAGGTTTTTTCGAAAGAGAATTTTCAATCTAACTTTTATCTATGCAAAACCTCCACCTTTTGAGAATTTTCCATCTTGCAAACCGGAAGAACTTTCTGGTTCCATTTAGATTAGAACATCATGAATAGGAATGACATTGGACATGACAAATAATAGAAATCTTGCATAGTTGCGTTGAATTTTGATTTTGCAGGGATCGAACCTACACCTTTGGTGTGTAACACCATAATCGGTCTTCAAGGATTATTTAAACTCACCTGTTAATTACTTTATTTCCATTTTCTCCTACTTGTTTTTCACATGGCAATTCTAATCGGGAATCTATCTTTCCGCCTGGCAACCCAAATCCTTGTCATGCGCAGTAGAATCCTGGAATCCACTTCCTTTGTAGTTCCGTACCGGCTTCGATCACCATGGTAAGTTAACCTTGAATTTATAACCTGTTAAACCCGGTTTTTAAAGCCAAAACCCTTAGGATTCAATCATAACGATACTCTTCTTATAAGAGATTGTATAATGAACAGTCATTCTGAGTTATTATTTACCTAAATTGGGCCCTTAGTGATGGGGAATTCCGGACAAAATGTGCTTACTCATTCGAGTTAAAGCCGGTTCAAAAGTGTAGGAAATTTTCTTAATTAGAAGTGAATGTGCGTTGTTAATGATGTTAAGGATGTTTGGTTAAAGTTAGTCAATAGGTTTTTGAAGTTTTGGTACGATTTGTGTCATTGTCGCATTTTTTTATGGGTACCTAACCCAATAAAAATGTACGCAATGCGTATTCGTTAGGTTAGATTTCTGTCTCCTTTACCACCTACTCTTTACTCATAAATAATTTTAGGATAATTTTCTTATTTTATATGCTTTATCGCTACAAATGACCCAAGATCCTTTTTCAATCCTAGGAATAAACACAGGCTGTTTTTTTTATAACTAGACATTCTTCTGTAAATATTTTAAAAGAAAAACATATAATGTTTATTGCTTTAGTTCCCATGTGGTTTCCACAATACCTAGACGTAGGTAGACACCGCCGTTAAAATTAACTCAATTATGGACATAATTGCTTCATTTATGTCGTTTTTTAATTTAAAAACCGTTGTACAGACAGCAGGATTAATTATATTACGACGATAAATTCTAATTTAACCACAAAGATACTTAAATTAATTGGAAAATTATTTTGTACTATGTACACTTCACTTTACGAATGGACATTGGTACTGTTTTAAAGAGTCGATTTCCGGTAGACCACTAGCATTATTTTTATAGGTTTCCGAGTTCTTATTTTCCTCATATGATGTGTTTTTTTTTATTTAAATATCGATAATAACAGGAAACGTAATGAGCATTTTTATTTTTATTACATTACTAGCTGACGCGACAGACTTCGTCCTGTCAAAAAAAATATTGTAATCTGGTTGGGCTGTTTTTAGGGTTTTCCCGGCAATTATTCGATTTTTTCTCGCCGAAGGACCATCCTTGGCCTTCAACGAACATTAAAAAAAAAGAATTGGCCAAATTGGTCCACGCGCTTACCAACACATTTTGCGATTCATTTTTATATTATAGGTTTATTTCTGCTGAACGTATATTAAATTCAAACATGACTAGCTATTTAGTAAGAATTTTTACACCTTTAATAATTTCCGTTTTTACTTTCGCACCGAAATCCCAAATATGTTTACTGCAACATATGAAAATATTTGTACGGACGGACATGTTACATTATAAAACCTTTTTTTCAATAGCTGTGAAACCACACCACAGTCTGGGTTCAAAATTCAGAACGATTACGTAAGGAACACGCTAAAACTAATTTTAATTCAAGGTTAATTTTGTCAGAGAATTGTTAATTGTAACAGAACTGTTGCGCATATGTTTTAGATTGTCTAGCCACGATTACGCATGGGTTAGGCTGAAGATGTTAATTATCGTTTATTGTAAGTAAAGTATGGGGAATATTGCATATTGGCCTTTGCTAGTTAGTTCATGGTCATAGATGTTTTTTTCAAATACAATTTTTTTTTCATGCTATGTCAAAGGTCCACACAGATTTTTTGTTAATCCAGAGATGTGGGCCGTGATTTGAATCAAAAACCTCACGTATGTAAGGCGCGTTCCGTACCACTAGGCTAGCTTCGCTCATCAATTAATTAGATTTATTTTGCCTTCATTCGAAAAATATGCATAATTTTGTATGTGCGTCCAGTAATGTTTTATTCTTAAAGTCTTCAATTATTTTTCTTTGGAAAAGTTTTATATGACCAAATTATACGTGAATAACTTGGTGACTCACTTCGCAAAGATGTTACATAAATTATTCTAAACAGTATACATACATAGATTGCGTTAATGTTAAATACTTATGATTCTTTATCATGGAGGACCATAAAGAGAGTTTTGAAAGAAAAATACGATTAATACTGTTACAAAAAGATAGGTACTTTTTTTTGCACAGAAGAGGGATTTCCCTACTTCATTAATTGATACTTAATATAACTTTTATAGCTCTATAATGGATACTTAAAACACTGAGGCGGAAGCTAGTAATTAGAAAATTAGTCTCTAGTAGGTTTACTAAGTCTGATGTATGTATATTTTTATTAGTGTAGAAACACACTATCCTGAAAAAATGCGGCCAAAGTTTCGTTTTCAATACAATATTACGCGGTGTACAGTGTGTGAGACGTACCTACTACATTTGAAATACATTGTGGGCTGTGGGCGTAATTTGCCGAACTTCGTTCCGTTTTTCGTCCTAGTATGTTTCTATACTAAGGGTAATACTTAAGACCTTGTCTTGATAAGAAAGACTTAAATTAATTTAACTGGCTAACTTGTACGTAATACATCAGGACGGTCTAATTTTGATGTTCACTTTGATTTGAATAAGTTTTAAGAACATTGGACGGCTTTTTAAATAAATTAAATATTAGCGATTTTATTCGGTTTTTGATGTTCAAATTATATTAAACGGCTGACTGGTGGAGAAAATGCCATGAGATATTGAGTCCGCCAATTTGACCCGTTTTGATTGTGCATAAAGTATAAAAATTATAATATGTGCAAACAGATTAAGTAAATAAATAAAATTAACGCAAATGCACTCGCAGAATTCAATACGCTTTCTTCAATGCAACATTGTTGCCTACCTGTCGATAGGTTTCTGGAAGTTGTAGAAACGTCCAGCGTTCGCTTCCCGTGCATTTTCCGTCTAAACTGTTTCCTTATTGCTTAGTTTGACGTGCAGTACGTGTCAACTAACTTGGCCCTCGTAAAGACGTATTGTAATTTCGCACAGGTATGGTCAATAAAGTGTTGTACTCTTACATAGTTAACTGAACTGCCTCCATGGTGTAACGGTTACAGCGCTGGATTCAAAAACTGCGCAGTTCGTGAGTTCGAATCACGCGGAGTCCACCACAACTTTGTGTAGGTTTTCTCAGTTTGGGCCATTGCAGGCTTCAATCACTTGATTGTCTGATAAGAATGATGGTTCCGTGCTTCGTAAGACATGTTAAGCCTTTTGCTGGACTATTATCCAAATTGTCTGTTTTCCCATGAGTGGGTTGCGGAGGTCAGATGATTGTCGCTCCAATATAATTACTAGGCTTGTTAATTCAGGTTCTTTGTCGAAGCGTACCCAGGGTGCTAGCTAAGGCAATGGCCGAGGACGCAACCGGGAGAAGCTTTAAAATTATGATGACTCTTACATAGGCACCTAGCGAGCGAGTTATGATTACGTATTCTATAGAGATATAGATTATATTCCCAGTTCAGGTTGGGAGAATTCAGGTCAGCAGTTTGCTCAGGTACAGTCAATAAAGTTCTGTTATAAAAACACCTAATCTTACATTATTTAACAAGCGAACGAAAGGTGATATGATAACGTAGTCTATGGATTCTATTCCTATTTCAGGTAGGTAAAAATGTGTTTTTTTGAGAACTGGCTATGCATTTTAAGCTCTAAAATAATCATACGTTTTCTTACTTGCACTTACCTACTCACACATATACAACACTATCTATAGTACGTTGACCTATGGCGTGAAAGAAAACTTGCGTGACAATTCTTATACAATAGTAAAGTAAAACTCATGTAACATTAGTCACATACAATAACGTTATCAGTTTAAATGTATTTTATTGCATTACGTGCACATTTGACCCCAATACCGTTACTATAAATAGTCCAGATCTGTAGGTGGCAGGATAAAGCCATACTCAGGAATTAGCACTAGGTACCGATCAGTGTTGCCAGGTTATTTGTTTAGAGCAGTACATTATATTACTAAAGATAACTGTTGCGACATCATTTAAGTTTATTTATATTTCATTATTCCATATTTTTGTAAAGAACCTTAATTAGTACTTCGGATAAGTGTTGCAAAGTTATTTATTTAGGGCAGTATTTTTTGTGAGGATTCGTGCCCTTCCAACTCGGAAGCACAAAAAATAATTCTCAGAATTCGTAGGTGTGAAATTGGCAGATGTGTAAAAACCCAAACGTATCAACGAACGAAAGGAACGAACTTTCGTTTTTCATTCAATTTCGGTCGTGTTTCATTCAACGCACGCAAGCAATATAATGGTGTTCTTCTATGCTGCGCATTTGTACTGAATAGGCTTAGTATATATATGTAGTAGCTTTTGATTTAATTATTTTATTTTTAATTTTGCATTAAAATTATCCCGCTTTAATCTTACACCGTGCCAAAGGAAATTGTGTTGTATTTTTCATGCATTTAAGGCACATTATCGCAACAACACACACACTAGTTATAGTCATAGAGTAGATTTGGGATGTTCTTCGAGAGTAGGTAGGTATATTGGGAAGCGTTTGAAAGACTTACGAGTAGATTCATTCATACTTCGTTATCCGGGTGTCAAGTGAAATGTTTTAATAGTGAGGAAATGTACTCATTGAAACGGACATGCTGGTTGACTTACTTGGGAACTTATACAGGGTTACTTTTAACTGCTTACAGTATAAATATTTTGCAGTAATATACTTGGATACAATTTAAAAAATATGAGGTATGTATAGAGACAGCAATCTGTAAGTAAACTTATTTCTCTCGATTTTTTTTTTGCAAAATCAACGTTAATACTTTGGCAAAAAACGATTAGAATCCATTCACTAAATACATCTCTAAATGAATTCTGTCAGGTACAAAACATACGACAACATTTCCTAATTAATTCATTAAAAGTTTTTATAATTTTTTACTTTTGAATTCAATTACTGATATCTCTCCGTACTGTGGTTTCCCGCCAAGCTGCAATCTATTCTCGCATTGACGGACATGGGGGAACTCTTCCCTAACAAAGGATCGTAAACAATGATTTATGCAACCATTTAACTTAAACTTAAACCTTTACGTACGCGTTCTTATAAACCGTTAAGCTGTAACTTGGTTCAGTTTAATGATTGTTAAGTTAAACTGCATGCTTGGTCTGAACGATTTTGCCATTGGTCAAGTTTATGGTTCAAGCAGAAGGAAAATGGCTTCTTTAGAATTGGGTTGTAAATTAGTGCGCATTAATTACAATTGCATAGTTTGGGAACCTCAACCTTATACGAGTGGCAATATGGTCTATATTTCAAGGTATTTCAGTCAGTCAGTTTACAGACTTTCATACTATGCAGCAGCGACCCTTTCCCTTTAGAAATACTTCTCATCATTGGTTTACTACTACACTTAAGCATCTCTCAAAATGCTACCGCACTTAAGATACACTAAGATTTACGCACATAATAATTGTTAACAGTAGGTATGACTACCTACTTACGTGTAGTAACTTGGATTTTTTTTGGCATGGCAATTTTTTTTATTTAAAGGTTGTTTGCAAATCTTGTTCTGAACATTCTGAAATGACATGCGTGCCAATGGCCTGACTACACAGGATGCCGAAGGTGCGTAGTGGAGTATAAGGAGCAGGAAAGCGGACCCTGGGCTTAGATCAATGGCCGAGGATGCGACCGGGATAATAGCTAGGATGATGATGATGAAGACTCTGAAATTCAATATACTTAATCTGAATTAAGATAGGTACATGTTGATTTGTATATTTGAGCAATTTTTTTTTTAATTGCTTGAATGTCGTTTTTACCAGTCGTAATCGTAAGATATTGGAACCTACTCATGACGTGGCCGGCTTACTGATCCTGCGTTTCACAATAATCGGATTAGAATTAGGTAGGTACGTGTAGAAACTACGCGACCAAAGTTCGGCGGCAATGCATTTTCCGTACAAAATTATGCGACCTTATTTCGGCATGGTGTGTCATCTTCCATTAAAAATATATGGCAGGCGTAGTCAAGCCGAAATTCGGTCGCGTTTTTTCCGCGACTGAATAAAAAACATTTTTTCCAAACCTTTATTTTGTGTATACTAAAAGACTTGTAACTGGCCACGTTAACTAAAATTAAATGCTAAGCTAGAAATCACAAGTATCATATTTCAGCTTAACGAAGTTTGTGTATACTATGTGAATATGGAAATTGAAAATTGACACGCAGTTTGTACTTCAGTACTGACTTCACCTCCTTTTATTAATCTTTATTTTTTTTTAACATTTGGATAGGAGATTTATGGTAACCATCAGCCTGATGCAAATCACCGCTGGACATGGGCCTCCCCTCGATACCCTTACCAGGGGAAGGCCTATGACCATTAGTGTTATGCCCATAGACACCACGCTGAATCTTAATCTTCCAAATCTTTCTGCCCGGTAATCAAACTCTGTACCTCACCTTAAACCACTCCTCTATACCTACAGGATTTAAATTCATCTCCCGTTCCCAGTGCTAATACCCGTTAGTCATACCCATCCACTGGCCTATAATAACACGTCGTCGACCCATTTTAATTCGCGTGGGGGTACCCTGGTGTACGTAATGGATCTTATGCGTCAGAGATAAGGATCGGAATTGATTGGCAGGTTCGCTGATAAGCGGCTGGGCAGACACCATGGCCACGAAATAGATTAGTGTTGCCATGCTTCTCGTTTTTCTGTGGAGAATCCTGCAATTTTTTTTTATGTTACTCTTATGGTGTTTATTCTTTTCTTCATTTCATAATTTGCGAAATTAGTGATTCTTAAAAAATACGATACGTACTATCGTATTTTGTACAGAATAAAAAAAAACATGTATCAATCTCACTTTTAACGCGAACACACCTTTTAACTTGTAACTTTAAAATAAATTGTTGAAGGAACTGAATCAGTACCTACTTATTCGTATAGACTTCGTTAGTGACTTGTTTTTTGCAGTGAAACTTTTACCTAGATAACATCACACGTACAAGTTTAAAAACTTGCTTTATGAACTTGTTAAAAGCAATTTGTTTTTTGGTTTTTTTACGCTCTTTTATTCTAATACAAGAACAAATAGATCCATCTCATTTCAATAACAGCTGGTACTAGAATCTACTCCGTTGCTGCTTGGACAAGCGTATACGGTAGAAGGCATAAAGTCCGTTATGTCCAACCAAATTTTTAAACTCATGGCCACCACACCACAGATTAAACAATTTCACAGCTGACTGACTGAAGTGGCAGTGATGGACACGTCACTCCACTCCACTTCTATCAGAGCCGCGAGATACTGTTTGTTTAGTGGGTGTGTAATATGTTGCTTTCTAGAACTTATTCTTCTTCCTAGCGTTTATAGCGGGTCCGCTTTGACCATGATCCACGATTTGGCGAGTCTGGTTATTACGGTGAAGCGACTGCCATCAGACCTTCGTAACCCTTAGAGGGGAACCAGACAGATTGGATCATGGTTACACATTCAGATACTAACTAAAGTCAGACACTATCTGAATGTGCAGGTTTCCTCACGGAGTTTTCCCTCACCGTCGAACTAATGGCACAAATTCACACTAAGATTTGAGTCCCTTATATACAACCTTCTTTTAACTCATGGCTACCACACCACAGATTAAACAATTTCACAGCTGACTGAGTGAAGTGGCAGTGACGGACACGTCTCCACTCCACTCCACTTCTATCATAGCCGCGAGATACTGTTGATTAGTGGGTGTGTAATCTGTTGCTTTCTGGTACTTATCGATATTTATTTTATTTCTTATAATTGAAGTACCCTTTATCTTAAAAAATAATCTTCTTAGTCGTATCGTCATGACTGGGAGACGTGGTCATAGCGCGTAGCTTCCGCCACAACTGCTCTTCAGTCTGCCCGGTTTCGCCCCATTTGGATCGTCGCTTTATGTGGCTTTGCTGGCTTCCAGAGTTGTGTCGGGTCATCTTAAAAAAAAAATCTGAGTCTAGAATATCCTACGTTCTTTAACCCCATGGCTACCACACCACAGATTAAACAATTTCACAGCTGACTGAGTGAAGTGGCAGTGACGGACACGTCACCACTCCACTTCTATCATAGCCGCGAGATACTGATGATTAGTGGGTGTGTAATCTGTTGCTTTCTAGTACTTATCGATATTTTGTACGGTCAGCCGCACATGGTAAAACTTTCTGTTTGATAATAGCGCTTATGGCCCTGATATAAGGGAGTTGCAGAGTCTCAAAGTGTTTCGTCTGAAGTAGGAACTGTTGTCTGTACGCTACCCATACATTTTTTTCTGTAACAATTGACAAAGTTGAGGGAGTACTTACTACATAGATATTGTTGAAAGTGATATTGTTGAAAGTGTCTTCTTACAGGAGACCAAAGTTAAGTCCTTATTTACTACATAACTGTTGAGCTATAAGGTTTTTGAAGTCATTTAATTAACGTATGTGCAACCCTTGTCAAGTTGTGAATATCCACAGTTCATAGGCGGAGGCGATCACTCAATAATAGCTTCAAAATACATTAGTTTACATCAGGTTCAAAGTTACAGTTATTTTACAACCAACTTCGGCTAATTCCATTACAGAAGAAACATGATGTCAAGTCAAATAAAATCAAAATATTCTTTATTCAATTGGACTTAATATAAGCACTTATGAACCGTCATAAAAAAATACAGTAGTAAGGACTCGACCACCGATTCGGAAGGCAGTATTCTGCCGTGAAGAATCGGCAAGAAACTCGGACAGTTGCTCTTTTTAAACGCCATAATTTTTACAATAATGCGTCTACAATAATGCATCAAATAGCTGGCACTGAGTCATACAGTCTACTGTCAATATAATTAAAAATTCATATTAAAATCCTAATTTATTCTGGACTGGTTGATGTCATATGCTATACATACCTTTGAAGTTGATAATGCAACCTATATTGATAATGCATGCTGGTCTGCATAAGTACAGGAATTCTTAATCACATGGTCATTAGTGAGTATTGCAGCAGTTATGGGTGTCATGACACGCACCTAAGTGCTAAAACAAATGCCGCTTGTGTCATTATGACTTAGGGTTGGCATATGACCATTAAGGTATGTCTGTATTAACCACGGTCCAGTATTGAGCCATTAAAAAAGCGATGGATTATACTGATGCAAGTTTGCCACTAACATTAAGCTGTGTGTTTTAATGTTACAGTGGCTTTTAGGACCCACCACACCGCCTTAGTTAGATTAGTACTAGATTATCAGAACTTTTTTGCCGTGTCTCTACTGGCCAGTTAGGTCGCCAGAGCTTAGTTGGGGAGGGTATGAGGGGGTGGGCAACATATCTTCGACCATTGTTCGGTTTTTGATATCCATGGGCAGCGGTGATCACTTAGGTACCATCAGGTGACCCTCTTGTTCGTTTGTCTCCATACAACATTAAAAAAACTATGAAGTTACGAGTGAGTAAAAGTCCTCCTCTAACTATACATCTTTACAATCACCCTGGTACGGGATATGTTATACTGAACAAATGAGTGCGCAAGGGCAGGTGCTCTCTCTTCCCTATTTCCCTATATATCATAACTAGCGGCCGCCCGCGACTCCGTCCGCGTGGATTTCGATTTCCAATATCCTATGTGTTATTCTGATGTATAAGCTATATTGTGGTAAAGTTTCATTCAAATCCATTAAGTAGTTTTTACGTGAAAGAGTAACAAACATCCATACATCCATACATCCATACATCCATACATCCATACATCCACACATACAAACTTTCGCCTTTATAATAGTAGTAGGATTCGGTGGGCAGTGCCAAATCTATGCACAATTGTACAACCATGAATAATATTATAATAGGAATAACAGTTTCTGTTAATTGAATTAGACCGGGCTGATATCTTATTTCTAATCATTTTGTTACAGTGATCGATGGATCACCATCATGGTTACGCACAAATTCAGTTCCCACAAATTAAGAGAATTACTACTTCCCTGAGAATTTAATAAGATTAACAACTTTCACTTATTAGACTAGTAGTGGATGAACAGTTTATTTACCCAATGTTTGGTGTAACAATCAGAGCCAAATCAAACAAACAAACAAATACTCTAAACTTTCTTAATACTGCGAGTAGGTATTTATTAAGGAGCGCTATGACGTAGTGGTTTGGCACTCGGACTGCGATTCCTAAAGTTAAGCATCTCTCGCAGCGACCGGTCGTCGGATGGGTGACCAAAAATTTTCATCTCGAGTTCCTCCATTATCAGAGTAGTACTTACCCATATCTTCCCGAGTGTGTACTAAGAAGCTACTAAGATATTTACCAGGAGTATGGGCGCAGCGGCGTTCCCCTGTTTAACAACCTTTCACCATACTGTCACTAAACGTGATGACTATGTGTATAACCCCCTATCTGGGGGAAGCTTTCGTCCTACAGTGGACTTCAACAGGCTCATGATGATGCTTGATGCCAGCCCTGTCGTCTCATACACCGACAAACGTTAACCCACTTCACACAATGTTTGCGAGGTCCAGTTTAGATAAGATAATCTCTGAGAACGGTTATGAGTTGTTTTGTCAATCCTTAGAATTTAGACAAATGATGATAGTTTTGATGAGTTTATGGCAGTGAATCTGGACATTCAATGAGTTTTCGCCGTGTTTTGCCGGTCTAAAATATAATAGCCTTATTTCTTGAGTGTCGTAGAAAGCCAATAGCCAATAGGTAAGGGACATTCCGAGAGAATGATGATAGTCTGTTTCGTTTTGATTAGTTTATGGCAGTGAATCTGGTCATTCAATGAATTTTCGCCGTGTTTTGCCGGTCTAAAATAGTACAGCCTCATTTCTTGGGTGTCGTAGAAAGCCAATAAGGGACATTCCGAGTTTGGTTTTGCGATCATTTATCCGCCTGTACTTTTTCATTACCCACCATCTGGCCTTCGTCCATCAGTGGGCTGCAATAGGCTGGAGATGATGCTAAGAGTCGCCGAGTATCTGGCTGAGTGGAGAGCCCTAGGAGAGGCATACCATAGGCCTCTATTGACGACCCGCTTGGTGTAATGGTCAAGATGTTGCCTATTACGCAAGAGGTCGCGGGTTCGATCCCCGCACAGGACAAACATTTGTGTGCATGAACATGTCTGTTTGTCCTGGTCTGGGTGTTTATATGTATCTATTTAAGTATATTTGTAATACCACTGTTGATTCTGATGTCTGTAACACAAGTGCTTAAGCTACTTAACACGGGGTCAGATCAATGTATGTGATGTTGTGAAATATTTATTTATTGAAATATGATTAATATCGAAAAGTACTAGAAAACAACAGATTACACACTGTACTGGACAACACTCCAGCAGTGGACTGCGATAGGCTGATGATGATGATGCTAAAATTATGAAAAAACCTTTCTGCAGTTTGCAAACTAGCAAGCAGCTAACACAAGTTAACATCACTACATAGTATACTCGTAAAACAAAGTCGCTTTCTCTGTCCCTATGTCCCTTTGTATGCTTAAATCTTTGAAACTACGCAACGGATTTTGATGCGGTTTTTATTAATAGATAGAGTGATTCAAGAGGAAGGTTTATATGTATAATACATGCATAATAAAGTAGAGAAACACTAATAAACTTAGTTGCACCAGTGCGAAGTCGGGGCGGGTCGCTAGTAGTAAATAAATAAAGAATGACGATGAGTTTGGTTGAGGCATTCTTCGGAAACCATAGCTTAATATACGGCTTCCTACGCAATTCACTCTTGTGATCTTCTAATTTTTCCAACGGTCCGTTTTTCACACTATGAGTTCGTTGATCGTTACAATTGGCTGTCATATACTCACTGCTAAGATGCTAAAATAGTAGAAGAAAGAAGAAACATTAGAAAATTTATGACCGTATCATTCAAGTCGTTAAATCAATTAATACCCATAAGTGGTCTGCTTTCCATGATTAAAGAATCGAGTTATAATTTGCAGTGTAAATTCACTCAACTGTGATATCTAAGCAGATCTAAATACAGGTCGTTTTAGCAACAAACATAAAACCTGTTAGTTACCGTAAAACGTTTTTATTTGATCTGATCGCGGTAATTGTAATCGCATCTTCACATAAAGTTTCAAGTGGCAGATAAGATGGATGCAAACATTGGGCAATAAAAATGCAAACATACGGATAATGTCTATAATACACTGGTCTTATATTTAACTAATTTACATGTAACTTCGGCTGGGTTCCAGTGGGAATAAGAGTTTATTTCGGGATGAAAGTAGTTAATGTGAATTCCTGATATCAGTCTTTATAAATTCAAATATTGGGTCCAGTTTTTTCGTACAATTTTTGTAACAAGCATAAACCTTAAAGGCTAGCAATTAATTTGTTTCTTTGCAGTCATCTATATCTATATCTATACTAATATATAAAGCTAAAGTGTTTGTTTGTATGTTTGTTTGTCTGTTTGAACGCGCTAATCTCAGGAACTACTGTTCCGATTTGAAAAAAATATTTTTGTGTTGGATAGTCCATTTGACGAGGAAGGCTTTAGGCTATTGGAAATCGAAATCCACGCGGACGGATTCGCGGGCGGGCGCTAGTTTATCAAATATCCAGTGTCTCCCATGATCATCTTTCCCCAAATTATGTGTGGCATTTCTACTCAACGTTACCTTGATACCAATCGTCAAAAGTCACGAATCCGATAAGACAAAAACAAAAAGATTCGCCACAATCTGCACTGGCCAGTCATAATGTTTATCGATTCTGCAGTATCTCAGTGTGAAGTGAAGTGTTTGAGCGAACGGACGTCGGTCAGAGAAAACATGGTGAGCTATATTTAAATCGTTAGGCCCCGACGCCAGAAAACTGTGGTATTTTTTGTTTTGAAATAGCGTACGTTTAATACATGCTGTCACTGGAATAAGAAGCAACTGTCGCTTCATATTTAAGTGCCAATTTCGCAGCGGATCGAAGTATGGCGAGGGCATAAGATTTAAATCTATGTGGTGAGCTATATTTAAACCGATTCGGAGAAATGTGAAAGTGTTATTATATATAGTATAGTTTGCGTACGTCAAGTGAAGTTTTATGCCGTGTTTTATCGACAAATGCGAAAATATTTGTTGCTGGCAAGAGTGCAGTTTGAAGAACTCGTTTGTGCTTTGGTTATTTTATACGTTTCGTTTTACAGACTCTTGCGCAGCTTGTAAGGTCCCTTTTGATATGATGGCTGTGCCAGTTGGTATAGTATAAATGAATTATGTAGTCATTTGGTGATAACTGATTTCAAGGTTCTTGGTTAAATGACCTAGATGGGCATAGTTTGATTTATATCACAACATAATATCACAAATGCACTAGGATTAAGTAAGTAATTAAGTAAGTACGTTGTTATTTTTGAAATGTTGTATTCAGATGCGATGCTTGTTAATCCGTATTGATTATTTTATAATTCCAGATAATGCAATCCAATATTTAATATTAGAGCAATAAACAACAGATGATCTAATAACAAACCCAGACTTGCAAATAATATCGTAAATATAAACACTAACACCCACGTGGTTTTTCCCACGCCAAAACACATACATTTACACCTTAATGTTAGTCACAATCTGACTAAATCATGTTATTTTCCATACTTTTACTAATATTGCGAGAAAGGATTAGTATGGGAGAAGTTTTAAATCATTATTGGCTTTGAAACCGGTGATAATAATTATGTTACAAGCTCCCAATATTTATTAAAAAAAAAACTACTTTTAAACGGATATAATCGCGGTATAATTTTAAACTATATATTTACAAGATAACCCGACGTTTCGGCACCATTTCATCGACCATTTACCTAGATAGGTATATCGGAAACATTTGGCTTCTAAGACCTAAGCGGCTTACTTAACCACTGTTCAACAGAGACGCTTATAATAACATAAACAATGTTCATTTTCGAAGGATCGAACCAGTTACCTTTAATTCTCGAATTGCGGAAAATAAAGCCCTCGGAATTTCAATACTGCCAACCCGACAAACCGGCATACCTTAATCGAGTTAATTTTTTTATCGTAACGGACGTAAGCGGACAAATTATCTTTGGTCTTATTTGTGTTTTATGAATTGCATTATCGCACAGTTTTTAAATGGCGAAGATAGCGAAATCATATTGACAGTATGATGATAAATTGAGTTATGAAACGGCATGACTCACACGGACTCACATAGTTATAAATAATTTAAAAAAGTAAACGTACTGTAACTCACCTCAAGAAACTTGCAGGTTATACATATTATGTACATTGTTATTGTTGCCGCCGGGTCAGGATCGGGGCGGCAGCAATAAAATAAAAACGCCTGCTCTTCCGTGAATTCGCAACCAATATATTTGTGACGTATAATCTTATGAGAACAAAATCAATATCAAAACGTCATAGAAAAGAAAATATACAATTCAAAAATATAAGGTTAAAAAGAGGTTTGCGTCGGCAACATGGCCGCCCCCGGTGTCGAAGACACGAAAAAAGTGAGGAAGGCGACGCTAGTCTCACGGGGGAGCTATACTGCCAACGCGGAACCATATAAATAAAACTCACAAAATTATTAAAAAAGGTCCGCGAGCCGAGGTCTACTTCCTAGCGAACCCGCCGAATCATGTCCCCAAGAGATGAACTCGTGAAATGGAACGGCATTATTGCCACTAGAGTTCTTGAGTTGACATGATTCAGCGGTCGCGAGTTCGCGAGGCCCTCCGCTTCCGCCGGTGAAGATGTGCAGCCGTAGGCGAGCCGTCTCAATAAAAGCGACCAGCCGCTCCCAGACTCCGCCCATAAAATCATCGCCGGGTATGAAATGGAGACAGTCGAAGCCGATCTCCCCTCCGGTAGGCCTCTGCTAGGTGGCGTCCAGGCCACTCTCTCCGCAGGCAGGTCTCCAATGGGCGCATGCACGTCGGCAGACTCTCTGTCGGGCACGTCGGGTGGCCGCTCACGACCCGTCGAACTGCCGGCTGCCATCCGGGGATGTAGTGGCGTCGCGCTGGTGGTGGTGAGCTGCACAACAGTGGAGACATTGAGTCGCATGACGGCTAGCCGCCACGAGGATGAGCAGAGCGCTGGAGACGGCGTCGAGTTTGTCTATGCTGGAACGCGCAGCGAGAGGCGGAGGAGGCAGTCTCGGCTTAAATTTGGGTAGGCTTCGGTTAGGCTTCGGCTGGGCAAGGCTCTCCGCGACGAGTCGGGCATGTGAGTTGAGTTGGGAGCGGAGGCGTCGCAAACGCTCGGCATCTTCAAGTTCCACGGTGTCGGCGAGTCCACGATGGGAGGGCCGTTAAAGGAAGTAGGAGTAAGACCTTCGGCTAGAGGATAATCGCTCGTTATCGCTCAATTGAGAGGTACGCGTACGCGCGCCGAAGAGATAGCGCGCGCGCTGTTGCAAAGGGCGTAGCTAATATCCCTAAGGGGTGCGCAAATGGGCCCTGAAGGGGCGCGCAAAGAACCCGGAAGGGGGTGCGCAATGGGCCCTGAGGGGGCGCGCAAAGAAACCTAAAGCTCAGACGTGCCGGCGATAGTGCGCCGAAGAGGGGCGCAGCCGGCTCTGAGAGGCCAACAAGAGGGCGACCACTGTGGGCCAGGGAGGCAATGGACGCGGCCAGCTCAGACAGGCCGGCGATAGTGCGCCCAAACGGAATCGCAGCCGGCTCTGAGGGGACTGCAAGCAAAAGGGCGACCAACATGTACCTCAAGTCCGCTACATTGGTGAGCATGATGACAAATTTTGAAAGGGAGCGATAACAAAGGTGAGCGATATGAGGTGTGCCATTTAAAGATCTGTCAAGACCTCATAGATCCTATACGACTGTCACACAAAGAAGGTCGTGAAGGTGGATCATGAATGAAAAATAATGGAATGTCGAGTCGAAATGTATGGCCACGGAGTTTGGCTCATTAGGCGGCGCCCGAGGTGTCGCGCTCCGATATCGGAGCAATGGGCGACACGGGTGGCCGCGACGAGCGATGACATAATGAGCCCAGGCCTCGATCGAATGAATAAATGGAACTAAAAGTAACTAGTGATAAATGCATGATCGTGAGCGAATGAACGACAGAGTCGGGCGGCGCGGCGAGAATCGTCGGCGATTGACCGCCGTCCAGCGCGCGGATGACGATGTGTGCACGAAGTCGCGCTCGTGGTGGACGCGCACGCTGGAGGGCGGCGGTGCGGGCGCCTCGTAGTCGAGCTCGCGGAGGGCGCCGGCGCCAGATTATAGTCGTTCTGACATAATGTGCGCAACGGGAGGCCGTCACCGAGGGCGCGGAGCGCGCGCTCGTCGTGGTGGCGGCGATAGGCCGATGGCAGCGGACGGGACTGCATGGCCCAGGCAGGTGAGCAGCGGCCGCGGCCACCTCAGAGATGCCGGCCAGGGGGCGCCCAATAGGGGGCGCAGCCGACTCCGAGGGGCCAACAGGAACAGGGCGACCGCTGGTAGCAACCTCTGGCTTAGTGGGCGCAGTTTTCAAAGCGCCGCGCGTGAATATGTCTGTGGGCAGAAACGATCGAGTTAAGTTACTTAAAATGATAAAATAATCCTCGCGCTCGGGTAGAACCCGCGGGGTGTGTGGTCCTATGTGTGCAGGAGCTTGGCTCATCAGTGCGGCGCCCAGTGTGTCGCGCTCCGACATCGGAGCGATAAGCGACACGGGTGGCCGCGATGAGCGCTCGGTATGAGCTTGGCTCGTCCTGGCGGCGCCCGATGTGTCGCGCTCCGATACCGGAGCACAGTGCGACACGGGATCAGGCCGCGACGAGTGCTCGGCACGGGAACACACAGCAGCCCGAGTGGGTCCGGGCTTAAAAGCAGGACCGAGCATGGGCGAGTAAGAGTCGCGCGTGGGCGACAGAGCGTCATTTGTCGGGTTGCGTATAAAATATCCCTCGCGCTCGGTTGGTGTCCGCGGCGTGTGTGGCCCTAAGAATGCGAGACCTTGGCTCATCAGTGCGGCGCCCAGTGTGTCGCGCTCCGATATCGGAGCACAGTGCGACACGGGATCAGGCCGCGCCAAGCGCTCGGCAAGGGGACACACAGCAGCCAGTGCGGGGGCAGGCTTAGCTGCAGAACCGAGCACGGGCGAGGGAGGGTCGAGCGTGGGCGAGGGAGCGTCCAATCCTCCAATAGCGGAGCGGCTTTGGCGGGAGTCACACGCTAGGGCCGCGATGTTTGCCTGCAGCTCAAGGAGCGCGGTGGCTTCCTCGGCTGCGGCAAGGTCGCGTCTGATCTCGTACACGCGCCTAGCGTGCGCTGCCTCGAGGGCTAGTATCCGCGCGGCTCGGCTAGAGGAGTTGGATATCGCCTGGGATGTCATCGCCGGTAGTGAGTAAATGTAAGAGATTGGGTACTCACAGTTTCCACGTAATTACTTACGGTGGTGATGCCGACGACCACATCCCACTTCTGACACCACTTGTTGCCGCCGGGTCAGGATCGGGGCGGCAGCAATAAAATAAAAACGCCTGCTCTTCCGTGAATTCGCAACCAATATATTTGTGACGTATAATCTTATGAGAACAAAATCAATATCAAAACGTCATAGAAAAGAAAATATACAATTCAAAAATATAAGGTTAAAAAGAGGTTTGCGTCGGCAACAGTTATTATGCAACAATTATTCCCTCACCGTAATTATTTGGTGGTACAGCATTCTAACACGACCGTAGAGAGATCAGGCGCAGGACTTGAAATACTCCCTAATAATATGTATTACTAGCGGCCGCCCGCGACTCCGTCCGCGTGGATTTCGATTTCCAATATCCTATGTGTTATTCTGATGTATAAGCTATATTGTGGTAAAGTTTCATTCAAATCCCTTCAGTAGTTTTTACGTGAAAGAGTAACAAACATCCATACATCCATACATCCACACATCCACACATACAAACTTTCGCCTTTATAATAGTAGTAAGATGTCAATGTCAATAGAGATGTTTTATATCTAATCTTAATTGAATCTTTAGTAGGTTTCGCTTCCGAGTGTCATTATTTTTGATGTTATCTTAAAACGTGGTTAACCGACAAAAACGTGTCACCGCGTCCAAATATTGGACGTCTGAGAATTAAGATGCAAGATTGACAATACATCGTACGTATGCACAATAAGTTTTTTTGGTCATTAATTGTTTTGAACATTAATCAAATACTAAAACGATTTGTGTTTTTATTATTATGTCTAAGTGTTATTACAAGCTCAATATTTACTTTGACACAAAATCCTACTACTATTATAAAGGCAAAAGTTTGTAAGTATGGATGTATGGATGTTTGTTACTCTTTCACGTAAAAAGTACTGAATGGATTTGAATGAAACTTTACCACAATATAGCTTATACATCAGAATAACACATAGGATATTGGAAATCGAAATCCACGCGGACGGAGTCGCGGGCGGCCGCTAGTATGATCATAATTGTCCGATTATTCATTTGTTTCTTCTTGATCATACCTATCATTTGACGGCGCGTTTAATAGCTTACAAATTGTTTTTAACTTGTTATTAAAACGATTTCATAATCCGACAAGGGCCTTTGACCTGTAATCAAACATTAATAGGCTATTCCTATAGTTAATAGCGCTATTAGTTCCTAGTTGGCAAGAATCCCACAGTTCCGCTAGCCTATTAGTGGGTTATGGTAACATTCGACGTATTTCATAAACTAATAGTCTCATTTATATGACATAATGTATGTGTAGTACAAATACTAATCCCTATTTTCTTTGGTTTGTCACGGAGGTGTGACGGTTTGAATGGATTGGCTTTTCTATTCTTCGTTCGAGTGCACATTTTGATGAGCAATCTCACCAAGATTTTGAATATAAATTCTAATTGCCTGTATTCATTTGATTGTAGAATATTCAATTTCATCTCATTATGCAAACAATCAAGTAAATCTTATAATTAATTATAATTATCAAACTACGATTGCTTTCAACCGTTATGTTATGCGACTAGAATATGCCATACACACTCGTAACTTCATAAACGAGATATTTTGTAGTCTTTAATGTGTAAAGTACATTCGACAAAGCGAATAAATAGCAATGAAATAACAGTACATAATAGTAATAAGTACGTGTTATAACCTTGAACTTGTTTATATCTGTTTAACTAATCTTTCTTTATGAGTCCGTTGAACTCGCTTAAGATAATAAATTATATTAACTAATAACTACTATTGTTAGGCAACACGCAGCCATTACCACCTATTTTCTTTAATAGATTTTCATTAGGAGTTTGTAGACTTTAATTTCGGTATATTCAAGACCACAAGATACTCATAGTAGAACTAATTCTATTTACTTATTTATGATTATAATGAAGTACAGTTTAGTGTCATAGGTTTTAGTCGTATGTGTGGTGCGATACCTCTGGTGTTACCGTGCACCATCAGAAATATTGTAGTCTTTATTGTCCCTGTGCCATATTATAGTAAGTTTCATCTAAGATGATCCCGTAGTATACTCTTTGTATGAAATTAAACTTTATTTCAAGGCTTGAATCTGGTTCCTCGTGCTATTTGTATGATTTTCCACAGAGTTCTTATTGTCTTTGAATATTGTCGATTGTCCATTGAATCTTCAACGGTCACCGGGATCATCTTAGGTGAAAGGAGAAATCCGTTTCTCATACAAACTTGGGTCTGGATGTGCACGGCTAGAAATTGGTCACCAAATAGTACACTTCAAAAGATTACATTTGCCCAATTTTTATAGCTGAAAACAATGGCCAAATATGTTAAAATCATGCATGAATATTCATAATTATTGCCGTATCTATATAAACATAAAGCGAATGACATCAAGTGACAGGACTGACATTGACGTATGACGTAAAACCAAAATGCACTTGAAATGCACTGACCCTATAGACAAGATATAGGTCAGTGCCAAAATGGCTCCATTTCAATTGATACTGATCGTTTAATCGATCAATTGTTTGATTTTATTATTATCTTTATTATGAAGACGTAAAAAGTAGATCATTATTAAGATATAACGAATATTACCAATAATAAATGATTGTAGTTTTTTAAAACTTAGCAAAAAGACACTGAAACATGATGCATTTCATTTAATCTCCGCTTATCGATTTTCTCTAATCGATTATTTAATCTGTTATGTTATTAGGTGCGTTTTTGAAGACAGTTAAAAATTAAAAAATATAGTGCAATGTCGTTTATAAAGTGTGTTTGATAATGAAAAATATATAATTATGCAATTAACTTAAGTTGGCCAAAGCCTATTCCGTTGTTATTTATAGAGGTTAATTAACGAAAATATACAGTTTTTTTGGTATATAATTTATCCATGCACAATCAAGCCCAAAATGGATCCTCTCCTTTACTGTACTTATAATTAGTGTCCGACCGAAGGTCTATTTTTGGCCGAAGCCGAAGCCGATTAATCGGCTATCGCCCGACCTTCGGCCGAAGCCGAAGCCGAAGGTTTATATTTTCTCAGCACTCAGTAATTAATTTGATTCAATATTGTCTACAAGCTACAATTATTATCAAAAATTATTTCAATACCTCAATATTAAAGGTTTATATTGACTGTCTCATATAAGTAGAAGTTGATGATATATCATAGAGATTAATAAAAGATAGTGATTTTGTGATTGACCTACTGGTAAAAAATAAATCATTTCTATATGTCTTGGTTTTACTCGACTGGACCAAAAGTAGACTTTTAAATAAAATAAACAAACACTTCTTAGTAAATAATTAAAGGTTGGTCAATTAAATGCACAGTTTAGAAAATATTAGAAAATTCAAAATAAATGTAACAATAGCAATAGAACTAATGAGGTTATGACTGTTTTGAAAACAAACTGAAAACTAGGCAACTCATATGCAATATAATTATTGACATGTAAAATTGTGTAAATATTTTGCATTATCTCGGATGAAGGTCCTTGTATAGCGGGTTCTTAGACTATAATGTATCACAATTTAATTTATAAGCACAAATTCAAAACTAAACACACGTTTAGATACACGTACGAACTTGTTTTGATGCATACTATGTGTTATTTATACAGTGACTCCACGCCGCCTCATGACTTTCGCAACAGTTTGTTCAATCTCGAAGGTAGCTCGGACCTTCGGCGAAACCTTCGGCTTCGGCCGGGTTTTGGGCCGAAGCCGAATGTTTCGCCGAAGGTGGATATTTTGGCCGAAGGTGGCCGAAGCCGAAGCCTCGGTCGGACACTACTTATAATACAAGTCGGTATACAAAAATTATAAGGAAAACTTTTCATCTTGCCAGCCGTGTTTTTCCCAGCGTCCTATTTCTTTGTTTGTCCAACACTAATGTAGCTAAGACTGTTTGTATTGTTAAAAGCTTTGGTTATTTTGACTTGTATATTATCTTTCTTGACGCCTTGGTGTATTACACTAATATGGCGATGATATTACAAAGCTTTGTGTGTATGAACGTATTGCTTGTGGATGCTTTGTATCTTCTGTTAATGCCTATTTCTTTTTATTTTTATTTTTATTGAACCATATTGTTATAAGGATATTTAATGGACTGTTAATAAAACAAAACAAGTGAATCGTTAGTTGCATAATCAGAAACTTCGAAATCAACACACAGTTCAGTCTACATTTGCATATAATTTCCAGAACAATAGTGACTTAAATCTGAATAATTAGGTGCCTTTAAGTGACATTCATGAAAATTATGATAATATCCTGCCTGGATGGATACACTTTCGACTACGGCAAAATTAAACCAATTTTGTCTCTTGTTTTCAGCATTGACCGTCTCAATAAAATGTAACTAACTATAGTATTTGTTATTCAACACTAAATAAGTACCAGGATAACATAAGTTTGCAAGTGGTAGCTACAACCCAAAAGTTTAATACATAGTATGAAATTTCATTCTCTTTATGAGAGCCTTATACAGTCATTCACTATCACAAAGAAGAAACGTACATAGCTATATTTAAATGAGCCAATTAATGCTTAAGACAATGACTACTTTGTAAACGGTTATAGAAAAAGTAAAACTTCACATAATGTTGCAGTAATTTTACGTTTTTGCAAACTACGGTAATTGCAACAGACGTAAGACGGTTCAACGTATTCTTTCAATGAAATGAAACGCTTTATCGAGCGGGAAAGTAGATCTTGTTTGTATTGACAGGTCACAGTGCGTGAGAGATACAGTAACTACTTTTTATCATAGAATTGAATAGTTTCTTCTTTAAATCTGCCTTGTAATCACTAGTGGCTTCTGTGACAATAATAATTGAGCTCATGTGTAACTAGGAGTAACAATAAGGCAGTGAGTTTGATTCCCACAAGCTCTGGTGGTGATGGTCGATGACATTGCATATTAAATGCCTTGAATATCCACCACTGTTAATAATAGTTAAATCAACCGATGAGAGCTGTGGCTTTATTAATTCTAGATGTTCCTTTTAGCTGCTTTATTCTGGTTAATACATCGATTTTATTCGATTTATATCGACTAGCCTCCCTTCCCTCTTTTTTTAATAATCTTAATAAATATATTTACGAAAAGCCGAGATCCGGTATCCAGTAGTTTAGAGCCTATTCAATTTAACCAAACAAAAAATAACGTTTTTGCTTTTAAATATGAGTAAGTATAGAAAACAACCCTAAATGGAAAAAATATATATCATTGGGACAAGAAGTTATTTTACCATTTTACATTATATTATATTATAGTATCAGTTACTGATATTGAACCTACATTGTGCCCAGTAAACTGGTAAACTCCCCTAGTTTTCCCCTGTTCTAGTTTTTCTACCATTTTGCTATCGGAGCGGTTTTTCTAACAACTTCGATACGGAACATGTGTGCAGTTGATCGATGATATCTGATCGGCTTTCGCCGAGTTGGAGAAAGATTTCACATAAGGCAGGACCAGATATCATAGGGTTATCATCAGATATATACAGTATTTATCTTAAGATCGGAAGATAACTTAGTCAGCTTTTTCACGTCTAGCTATAAAATATCCCGCAATACCATCCCCCTAGCGTTTATCCCGTTTCTGTGCCGGATCCGCTTTGACCATGATCCAGGATTTGGCGAGATTGGTTATTACAGTGAAGCGGCTACCATCATACCTACGTAACTCTTAGAGGGTAACACGATAGACTGGATAATGGTTACACATTCACATCTATCTGAACTAAAGACAAACTATTTGAACTGTATTTCCTGAACCCCGAGCTAATGGCTAACATCCACACATAGATTTTTAGAAAAATCTATAGGTGTGTGCTCGGATTCGTACCACGGACCATCGCTCTTGGGCTCCCCTACTATAAAAAGTCGGTATTAATTAACCCAGAGCCTATGATTGTTATGATAACCATAATCCGGGCCTCGATAAATTAGGCTGTCTTGGTTCCTAATATTAAGTAGGTACTCATAATATTTTCCCAAGTTTTATTTCGGTAGTGTGCTTATAGAACCAAGACCACCAAGTTCACACCTATTTATCGAGCATCGCCTAATCATTTTATATTTGTCGTGAAAACATTACGGCTTAGCGAGGGGAAGGCGTACCTTCTATTTTAGGACACGCATTTCCAGTCAGTCCCCCGAGCTAGCCGCGGCGGCCGCCATACTGCCGTGGAACGCGAATTAGAAATTTAAAATTTAAAAACTTCGATTTGTCAAAAATGACAGCTGATTCCAGTCCGTTCTCCGGAATCAACATCAAAGTGAGTTCGATTACGAATTTGGGGGTCAATTCTGGAATACGATTTGTCTATAAAAGGAGTTTATTCTAAAACAGATGAGTGAAGGAATGCGGCTATATTTATTTTTTGCAAACAAAAGAGATCTATATGGCCATTATCGATAAGATTAGTCGAATGAATTTTGATCGATAACGATTTTACGATGCATAACTGCTGCGATGACGATGATAAACTAATCGCATACAACGATCTTTCCTAAAGTTTTTCTTTAGCATTTGATTATAAAGTACTAAACAATTTTAACGGGATTATTTCTTCTTTTCAGAGTTCGCAAAACCGTCTCCTCATCAAGAATGGAAGGGTGGTCAACGATGATGGAATGGAAGATGCCGATGTATACATTGAAGATGGTATCATCAAGTAAGTCTTCTCTGTTTTATTGTATTTTTTCTTCTTCCTAGCGTTTATCCCGTTTTTGTATTTATTTGCCTAAAATAAAACGAATTTAAAAATGACATTTAAACACTTTCGTGCTTAGTCATCTGACCTTCGTAGTTCCATTGGGAAGAATGTACTAGCATATTTAATTTTCACAACAATAGGCCCAGCAGTTAACGCTCTTGCGTGTCAAGCCTTACCTATACTAAAACTTCTACACATTTTTACTTATTCACATACTTACTTTTACTTATTCAGGCAGTTGTATTTCACACAATATACCTATTTGTGACGTGTTTGTTAAATTCGTCAAAATCTGGTCAGTTTTTAAAACAACAATCTATCAAAAAGGAATCTTAAGTTCCAATTGAGAAAGATTGCCTTTCACATATAAAGAGAACATAAACCTACCATTAATATTGATAAGTAATAAATCTGTAAACCATGATAACAGATCATTAAATAATGACATACTAATTTGAGTTCTAATTTAGTCATTACGACTTAATAACTCTGCGAATACAAATTAATTCTCCTATAAAAGTAATTTCATCGTGTTCTATGTCGGTACTCTCATTATGAATAACTATGTAGAAATTAACAATAAAGATTAGATCTATTGATCTAAAAATAATATCAATAGTATACAATGTCTATTTACAATTACAATTGTCATTGATAAATTTTATTTACATTGTCTGGCAGTGATCAAACACATTTGAAATAACAATGTGTTAGCAGAATACTAACAAGTTTTTAAGGATGATTGTGAATTTGATTATTTTTTTGAATTTGAATTTAAATATAGAATGTAGGTACTTATTTTATGTTCATATAAAGTTCACCTACCCATAATAACGTTTAAATATTATCGATACCTGTAGAATGGGATACAGCAACTAATTTTAAGTAAAAATCTTAATCAAATAAAGATAAAACAAGAAACTAAGACTCTATTTGTATAGAACTGAAAATGAGGTCATTTTCAAAGGAGTATCTTTCGATCTCAAACATTTGAAAGAGTATTTATAACCGGACCAAATCTAAAAAGACAAAGGCGATCATTATAATTTATCGCAACATATTTGTAGCGGAGTCACACAAAAATAAATTAAAAACCATAAATAAACGTCGGATTACCGTATTCAAGATTTATGACTCATTTCCGTAAAGAAGTTTGAGTCTTTGAAGAATGAAGACTTCCCACATGGAAATTGATTGAAAAAGAAATGGATGCTTAACTAAGAGATTGATGATGGTTGTGAATTTTTAATAACTCTCTAAGAAACGTTGATACTTAATCTTAAATAGAAGACGGTACTATTTTGTCTACTTTGTTGGTTAATGACATTAATGTGCGTATTTTTTACCAATTTGAATGAATCCATAATTGTGAATAATATGTACCTTCGTTTAGTGTACATAATATTTGAATTATAAGTATAACATGGACTATTTTATTTGGCCTAACTTAAATAGAACAAAAGATGATATTCACTAATTGGTTTAATGATATGAATTAATTGTCCACATCATTAAACCAAATGACTTTTTTTTTATCTCATTTAAAGATTAGGTACTCTGAAGCAAACCTCTCTGCTATGGATTTTTACTGCATCTGAAATCCCATAATATGAACAGTTCACTTAACAGAACGGAAAGGCTATTCCAAAAAAAAACAACAGTGAACGTTCCAAAGTTGAAATTACTTCGCGTGTCGATATGCAAAATAGACATGTCGGAAGCGAACCGGTAAACTGCAGTAAAAGTGATTTATTAAATTCTTCCGGCTTTTTTGATGACTCAACTAAATTGAATACCAAACTAGATAATTATAGTGTTTCGTTGAGCCACGTTAGTGTGATGAGTTCCATAATTAAATTATAATTGTATTGGTATGTTTTTGTTACCACGTCTTATGAGATGACATATTTACAGAAGACCACAGTGAAGTAGCTCTTCGTAACTGTTGTGCTATGTTTCTGCTGGTGAGTAAGGTTGCCAGAGCTCATTTGGGGAGGGTTTGGGGTTTTTAAAGGCAGGCAACGCATCTGCGACCCTTGTAAGGTTGCTGATGTCCATGGCAGCAGTGATCACTTACCATCAGATGATCCGCTTGTCCGTTTGCCTCCCTACCATATTATATTAAAATATGCCCGGTGAAGCCATTGACTGCTGAGTTCTACACCTACCTATGTATATGTACGTCGAATGTAAATAAATATCAGTATTAAAATAACGGCATAAAATGCCTTCACCTTCCAGGTGTAGAAAATTACTTTTAAATATAATATTTAATGAAATTCTTTCGGATTTGTCTTACCCGCCCCAGAAACTTATGGGAACCATGACAGAAAGTTTAATAATGAATACATTATTTTCATATCAAAAAGGGTGTTTCACGAATATTTCATAAAGAATTGAATTCTTTGTTGGAATGTGCTTGAAATTCTAATGACACCCTCATTGAAATCACACCAGTATCGACTGATGAAGACATTGTAACTTCAAAGCCTATCGATCTGAATTGAGGCTTCAGACGTCCTACAAAAGAAATTAATAATATCTCATAAGTAACAAACCAGTGGTACGGAACTGACTGTCGCTTTAACGTTCGTTTTCATTGTTCTTAAGCATTGCTTTGTTATACATACATCATACTGATGGATCTTATATGGTCTACTCGTACTTCTCCCAATATGGTGAAAGAAAGAAAGAAAGAAGAAGAAAGAAAGAAAATACATTTATTGGCAAAACCAATGGGATGTGATCTGCTCTCCCGCACATCTAACTCAGCCCAAAACAATTGCTTAGGCTGCGCCACGTCAAAATTCAGACATTTTACATAAATAAATATCTCACAATACAACCTTTTATTTAACTCTTGAGAAAAATATTGTCTGCGATATGTTTCCCAAATGTTTGTACTGTTTGTGTATCCAACTAGGTAGTTTTTCCTACACCAAGAAATATTCTCTTGGTGTAATGCTTACCTTGTAGGTCGAAAACGGCCGGAAGGGTATCTATATCTATACTAATATATAAAGCCGAAGAGTTTGTTTGAACGCGCTAATCTCAGGAACTACTGGACCGATTTTAAAAATATTTTTTGTGTTGGATAGTCCATTTGACGAGGAAGGCTTTAGGCTGCTGGAAATCGAAATCCACGCGGACGGAGTCGCTAGCGGGCGCTAGTTATTTATAACAGTCATAATACGAAGTTTACTCTACATAAGTCTGCATATGCACCACGATATACATTTGCCATGTCGTATGGTAATAACTTTCACCAGAGCGCATGTTTGTGTCCACTAACCGTTTTGCCGCTTGCTCCTAATTAGGGTCCTTCCTTTTTACGTGGTTAACACCAACATGGCGGTCTGGGTAGGGTTGACCATACGCTTAATGGTAATAAACGGTTATTGATTTGGTGACATAGGTTATAGGTTGAGTTCTCGAGTCGAGCCAAGTTTTCCGATTTTTAAACTACATATTATTATTTATTTATTTCGGTTGATAAGATCCCTTTCCTTCTTTTTCCCTTCATTTTGAAATACTACAGAATTAAGTTATGTTACGACTTTGTCTTTCTTGATGATGATATACTCTTCTTTGATATAGGTAGTATAGATACCTCGACAAAAGGACTATCCAACCATAAAAAAAAACAATTCGAATCAGTAGCTCCTGAGGTTAGCGTGTTCAAACAAACGAACAAACTATTCTAGGTACAATTTCATGTCTAGGTACAAATAGAGCCTAAATACCTTAGGGCTTAGAGCCTTGTAAGTTACAAGTTGTCCCTGATAAAATTTTTCCGACATTTTATACCTAACTTGCAGTCAAAACTGCATAACAGTGCATCCAATTGATCCGAGCTGCAGCCCTAACATCGCACGCATTGACGCGCAAGTGCAGTTATAGAGGAAGTGACAATAATGCACCGGCCGTACAAAGCAACGGATTTCATATGACACGGCGTATTTCCACCAGGGAGATGGATGGGAGCTTAATTGGATATTGTATTGTTTCATTAATCCTTATAATATACTATCGACTGCCCGTGACTTCGTTCGCGTGGCGTAGTTTATCCCCTTAGGGGTGAAGTTTATCAAAATCCTTTCTTAGCGGACGCCTACGTATAAGTTGATAGAGTTTTATATTTTTAGCTCAGAATACAGAATAAACATTAGGACTAGCGGCGTCTATTTCGGTTCCCCCACACATAGTGTTATACTATAGCTAAAAGCCTTCCGCGTCTAATGGACTATCCAAAGCAAATTTTCTATTTGAACCAATAGTTCCTGAGATTAACGCGTTCAAACAAACAAACATATAAACTCTTCAGCTTTATTATATTAGTATATATTGGTAAATCCGTCTTTATCATCATCATCATCAGCGATACTGGAAATGAGCAGGAAATTCACTGTCTAGACTGGAACAATTGAAGCCCCTAGGCTTCAATCAGTTGTTCAGTTTAAAGTCTATCCCGAGATACTTCAATCTCCCCCCCTTTTACGCGACTATTGATTGAATTGTCTCCTTCAATCTAAGTGTCACCATACTTGGTTGGTTACTGCGCAATGTCTTTCTTGGTGTTTTATGTATTAGTACTATTCGAATCAGAATTGAATGATCAGATTGCCTGTCCAAAATGACACACGCATTATTCTTAGGCTCGTATTAATAAATCGCACTCAACTCTGAGCTCGAACTTGAGCGCGAACTTGAGGTGCTGTTTTGTATGAAAATGACATATCTAGTTCGCACCCAAGATCGAGCTAAGAGTTGAGTGCGATTTATTAATACGAGCCTTAGTGTAAGAACTCACTAAGCGGAAAAAACGCGATCAAAGTTAAGAAATGTATTTTAAATGGAAGATATCACACTGTGCCGAAATTACGTTGCGTTATATTATATAGACTAGGGACCCGCCTCGACTTCGCACGGGTGCAACTAAGTTTATTAGTGTTTCTCTACTATATTATGCATGTACTCGTATTATACATAAGAACCTTCCTCTTGAATCACTCTATCTATTAAAAAAAGCATCTAAATCCGCTGCGTAGTTTCAAAGATTTAAGCATACCCTCATATTTCAGCTTGGTGTGTTTCTAACGTAATAAAAAGTATATTTAAACTTTCATTTTAAATTAGAAATCCGATAAACAATCGATTTCGATGCATTAGCTAAGATTAGCACAATGAAACCGAACTCGATCCATCAATTTTCCCTCACGTACGGAGTTTCCTCATGCATGTGAAATTAAACAAGTTTCTAACATATGTTCTACTAAGATAAATTAGTAATTGAAAGGGCCGCAAACTAATTAACATTTCGGACGACAGATGGTAGTTTAATCGATTTGAGTTAATGAGAGTGAAAGGCTTCCGTCAGTGGTCGGTAAACATGTCTTTTTTTGGCGACAGGTCTTGGGTTGAAGTCTCAAAGTTTATTATATATCCTTGTGTAATAAAGCTGTAGAGTTTGTTTGTTTGTTTGAACGCGCTAATCTTAGGAGCTACTGGTTCAAATTGAAAAATTATCGTTGGATAGTCCCATTAGTTGAGGAAGCTATAGTATAACTATGTTTTTGTGTATTAGTATAGATTTGCTACACAAATAGAATATTTTTGCTACGTCAACTGGGCTTAACAAATCTTCTGTCGAGCCAAAAACAGTAGTCTTTATGTCATGAGACCATTAAGCTTACCTACAGAACGTTTATAGTTTTAATTTCACCGAAGATTATCCCGGTGACAGTCGACGGTTCAAGGAAAATAGAGACTATTCTAAAGCAATAAGAACCCTATGGAAAATCATGAAAATACCTCTTGAAGCTTAATTTTTAAAATAAAGTTTGATTTCGTATAAAAAGTACACCTGCCAAGGACATCATCTTAGGTGAAACATACTCGTACATTATGTAAATCCCTCAGATTTAAATTGTTAGATATGTCCTCGCCATAATTTGACACACTCTGTAAGTGGCACTATAATTTGAAGCGACTGTCGCTTCTAATCGCAATGACAGTATGTTGAATCGTACGTCAAGTCAAAATTAAAGCGCAGTTTTCTGGTATTAAGTTACACCTAAAGCTTTAAATCTATGGTCTATCTTTCCTATATTCCTTCAATGTGTCTCCTACATCATATTGGATACAATCACACCCCCTCACTTCTTTGTAAATGTCTAGACGTTCCCGGCGCCACAACCCCTTGCAAAGGGGAAACTACTGTCTATTTCTGTAAAGTGAATTTTGATAATGTAAAATGTTGGTACGCCATCACAGAGCAAATTTTCTCGGGTTTGCATCTTACTGGAGATGTTTGTTTTTTTGTGCATTTGTGATGGGCATCGGCTTTAGTACCCCCTCGAATGGATTCGAAAAATGTTAAGTAGGTAACTAGTTTTTATATCCGTCCCATTCTCTAGCGTAAATAGTACACGTTTACTTCAAAGCTACTTATGAATGAATGTAAAATAAAAACCAATCACTTCCCAATGTTCTTCCATACCATACCACTCTTTTCTGTGGATTTTGGTTTTCGCACACATAGTGTTATACATATTATAGCTTAATGCCTTCCTCGACAAAGGGACTATCCAGCATATGTAACAATCGAACCTGTAGTTTCTGAGATAAGCGCGTTCAAACATACCTACCCTTCAGTTTTATTATATTAGTGAAGCTAAGCCTAAGATATTCAAATGAAATCGCATCATCCGATCTACACTTCTACGATACCTATCACTTTCACTATCTCAACAGGCATTGAACTCAGGGCCCTTCTTCACTATTGAAATCGTGTAATAATGGGGTAGTAACGGCATTACAAAGTGAGTTGAAATTCGATAATCCGAAAAAGCTATGGTGAGTCACGCGGGTGATATCATCTGCGACAGGGGTGGGTCTGCGAATTGTGGCCATGGTCAATAACACCATGAGTGGCATAGTGAAGTGAAAGGCAGTGAAGCATCTACAAACCATACACTGTTAAGTGAGACTGTAAAAGAGGACTAATAAAACGATCGGAATCGTAAATTTTGATTCATCTAAAAGTACAAGGCTGAAATTCCGCGACCGAAGTTCGATGGCAGATCATTTCCTATACAAAATTACGTGGCGTGATTTCGGCATAGTGTGTCATCTCCATTGAGTTATTATTACAATAATACAATAATAATTATAATAATAGCCCATTTAAAATAATGTCAAATGTAAACTCTGGCACCTTTTATCCGCATAATGTGTACACTACACTAAGACTGCGTAGTGCGTATGTACTGGTACATAATGTGTATTTATTTATTTATTTATCAATGGTGTTAGTATTTTTCCATTAATTTAAAAAAAAAACACAGCAAAAGTAAATTAGTCTCATGTTACTAGCACGTAGTCTACCGATATTTTGTAGTACATAGCTGTGGCAATTTTAGGGTGTAGTCAAATTTGCATTAGTTTCCACTTTAATAAATGTTTGCGGCAGAAAATATTACAAACGTCGTGTGTTAAAACCATACCCTTCTTTTCCGTCGAGGTAATTGCAAACCACATGAAACTTTTCTGTCAACACTAAATTATGCTGCAATTATTATTTTATGTTATTTCAGATGGCTTGGCAGACCAGGTATTAAGCTATAAGTCTGCATTATGGTAAAAAAACTGATAGTGAACGGCTATTGTGTTCAAACTACAAGAAATAAAAAAAATATACGTACAGTTACATTTAGCTCTTCAAGGGGATTGAACAATACATACTCAAATATCAATGAACTTCAATGCTTATAGTAATCTGAAACAGGTGATTCAACTTTAAAATCAATTAAACAAACGCAACAATCCATTTCAATGTAACATTCAACTTTCCACCTGTCAAACATTTTTACCGTAATTCCATTGCCATGCAGATAATCAACAGAATAATTAAAAACAATAGCATCTAATCAGCCGTAACAGATCAATCGAAGATAATTGACAGAACAATAAACTTTCGATACCAAACTTTTTACTGAGCATCGATTACCGCGTTCGAAGTTCGAACTTCGCATTGTTATAACCTACTAGCGGCCGCCCGCGACTCCGTCCGCGTGGATTTCTTTTTTTCGAAATAAAAAGTAGCCTATGTTCTGTCTCAGGGTCTAAAGATTGTCTATACCAAATTTCATCAAAATCGGTTGCGAGGTTTAAGCGAGAAAGCGTAACAGACAGACAGACAGACAGAGTTACTTTCGCATTTATAATATTAGTTGGGAAGTTGGGATGGTGACTTTTCACGCGCGTAAAAAAAGTATCAGTGGATAGTTTCGACGCGTGAATGCAATCTGTGGTGCATTTTTTCCCGCGTAATTATCACATGAAAAAAAATATAGTATCCCCGTCATTTTTCGTGGGCATTGTTTATCTGTAGCAAATTTTCGTGGGAATATCTCCTGAGCCTAGATTGAAACTGATCGATATGCTGATCGATATGATATGCAACATTTTTCTGGTGTCAGGGCATTTCTATGCGTCTGTGGTAAAAAGTTCGCGAGCGTGCGCTTCTCTACGAGCCCTCGTTGCACAATGCGGGTCAAGCACCTGCTCGCTCTAATTAGTGACGTCTTTGTTCCCGCCAACAGGGCTGCCATCTTGAATTTAAATATTTACGATTGCGTAATTAAATGAGGCGCCTTCTTTTATTGAAAATAATTGACTTTTATTTCTAAAGAAAAAAATAAAATTGTGAAGGTCTAGAAACTCTCTAATTTTATCAAGGCAGAAAATTTTCTTAGACAAAATCGCCCAGGTACATACATAGTACATACTCGTACAACCAGATAGGTTATGCAAGTTAATTTACTGTTTTAGATTACGCAGAAGACCAGTAAAATATAAAAAAAAAATGAAAGATCGAATGGCTGTTCGGTTTGGTTGTAATATCAAAGCAAAAAGCAAATATAAAATTTCTAAAAAAGAGATATAAATTGACGTGGTCTAAAATACGATCTAAAAATAACCCTTTAGTATATTAATTTTCTTAGCATCTGTCATGCTTTGTTTTCCTTTATTATAATAAAAAACTATATATACTTTCCTTGTTTATACATAGTTAAAAACTACACTATCATCGTTTCAATGACATTCAACTACTGGACGTAAGTCTCTTCATACTGTAAACTACATACCGTTGCTGAAATTGACAACCCTATTGTATCCCGTCAGACGTACGCTATAGTGTACGTACAATGGCACAACTACTTTTTTCTATTCTGTAATACTGCGTAATACGTACACTGCTAAGATTCGATAGCACTGAAAGATATAACTTTTTTTGTGTTTTTAACCCTTATCTTGGCAAGAATATGAATTTGTTAAAACTGTTGTAATTGTAATATTTCCTGCTTGTAGACTCAAATAAGCCAATAAAAATGCAAAAAAAATATTTTTAGTTTTAGTTTTTGAGAAACAATATGTATCATATATGTTACACTGCCAAGTATAGGGTACAGGATGATATTATACAAATGATCAAAGAACGAGGTAAATTTAAATGAGATGAAGTTAAATAAGTGAACAGTTTATGTAAACATAAGCAAACTTGTAATTGTATAAGCCAAATTGATGAAAGTCGCAAAAACAGTTTCTTTTCCCTAGTACGTCTTATGAGTAACAGCTATTTTTCTTAATCTGAATCTTGTACTTTTCGGTATGTTAATTGGTGTTGAATAAGACGGACGAACAGAACAAACAAAGCAAAGAAGACTTTTATATTATAACCTTTTTGATCAACGGTATTTGGTAATTTCATCCAGGAAGAAGCGAGGCATCAGGGGTAAGAATTGGGATAACTTTGTTCAAAAACCCGCGAACAAAAACAAACAAAACCAAAAAACAATGTTAGTACATGAAATTCATTGCATCCAGAAATGTAAAAATGTTTCAAATATTTGTAAATTAAACGGTATTATCAAATTTTGTATAATTACTAAATCACTCAGGACTTGGCAAATGTATCATATATGATACAAACTAGAACACGGGGAGCTTGGCAGTGTAACATATATGATACATAGTTAGTTAAATAGTTATAAAATTGCCAAATAGCTACAAATACCGAAGCAATGAATGGAAAATCAAAAAGTAGTATTTTTTCTATAAAATACTAATGAAAAAACACACAAATATTCATAAATACAGTCAATACACAAATAAACTTATCACACGCTCAAAGCTAACGTGCCTCCGTGACGTCATTTTGTCCACCAATGATAGCAGTACACTTTTCGACCGATAAAGCATTTAATTTTCAATTTTATGATAGGTCACTTATGAAATAAGCGTAAAATAAATATCTTAAATCGCTTGGTCAGGGCTCAGGATTTTTTTTATTTAAATGTATCACCCGTGTTACACTGCCAAGAAAAGGGTTAAGCTAAGAACAGCAGCCACGGGTGGGTTCTATTTACTTAGTAGAGGAGGCATTTTTTTTTTCGAAATTGTTACTTTTTTTTCTCGACGGGCCCATTGGTCTAGTTGTCAGAGCCTCTGGCAAAAAAGATTTTTCGAGTCGAAACCCGCTAGCTATAAATGCTTGAACGATGAACATCTTCATCGATGTACTCGAGTCATGGATGTTTATAAAAAGTATTAAAGTATGTCCATCAGTTGACTAGCTTCCATAAAAAAAGCTTCGAGCTTAGTTTGTGACTAGGTAATTGGGGTGTTCGAACTTATTTATTTATTGTGTTTATAAGAACATGTTCTTTCTAGACCTTCATTCATAGCCATAAATACATACCGGAAGCCGTGTGTGTAGGATTCGGACCTATAGAAGTTTATGCCACTAGTAACTAAACCCCACCTGTATCCTTCACACCCGAGTAGTTTAGGCGTTTCCGCGATGGAACATGGCTTATTAACAAGTTAATTGGGGAACTGTCTACGTGGGCTTAGTCACAGGACACGCGCCCTTCCCAGTTGTGGCCTTTGTTTTTTTAAGGTGCATTTTTATGTAGGATCGTGCTAAATGGAGAGCCCTAGGAGAGGCCTATGTCCAGCAGTGGACTGCGATAGGCTGATGATGATGATGACTGCCTACTGCCGACCATTCTTTCCCTCTGGGAACAATGGGCCAGGGTCCCACAATCGATTGGGACCTCCAGCCAGACCCTGCACCTGGGGCCCCCAGCCCCTGAACGATTACCAAACCAGAGTATTATAGACCCATGTGCCCAGGGCCCCTAATAGGTGAAAGACGGCCGTGGCTTACCGCCCATGCACAATGGCCATGGCTATCGATGCCCAGGTTTATAGCATATCTTCCTAACAGCACAAGCCTGTGCTACTGTCACTCGCAATTCGTTCAACATTTACTCCAACATTATCTTCCACAGTATGTTACGGGATAGATACAGTTAACAATGTGATATGATGGATCACTATGTCTGTATTGTACTCGTACGTTACAACTTTATTTATGTTTTATGTCTGAATTATTGCGTGTGGCGATTCCCGTATTTCCTATTAGTATCCATTATTTCATGCGCATGTCGAGATTTTAATGATAAAGGCATATCCTTCATAATAAAATATCCCATAATGTGAAATGTTATTTAAAAAAACTATGTTAAAAATAATGAACAGAGAAATCATCTGATAGATTAAGAATTAATGTGATTTCTCCGATTGACACCAAGCCACGATAAATTGTTAAAGGTGTAATTAAAAAAGTAATTGTGCGATAATGGCTCGTAGGTGTCTAACGAAGAAAGACTAGCACTTCCACCGATATTCCGTTTTGTTGACGACCGATTGACCGAGTATTTATTACTTCAAAACTGTAACAATTACAACTAAAAACGAAATCGAGAAATCAGGGCAATATTTCTGCAATTTTAACAGCCGATTCCAAACTTGTTGGTTGATCACCGAACACGCAACGATCAATATTTTCACATAGCGTATTACGCAAAACCTCGTAATATCGCCCATGTATCCGAAAGAAATGGCCAAGTCCGAATAGTATTTCTACACGAAGGTGTCTTATATAATGTCTTCATCATCATCGGCCAATTGCAGTCCAGTGCTGGATGTAGGACTCCCTCAGATAGGGGTTATACATGAGTGAGGAAATGGGGAGTGTATCTGTGCTTGCGCACTCACTTATGCCCTATAATATACCCTTTTTTTACGCAGGTCATAACTGTATGCTAGCTAGACCTGCAGTCGTGTGCAGGGCTCGAGATTTCGTCCCACTACCTACTAAAACCCTGCGGTTTCCTAATCACCCGTGGGGTGGGAGGGACTGGCCCAGCGGGTGCCTGGCGAATGTCCCCTATAAATATATCCTGCGTACCTGACCGTAAGATCGGCCGCCGTGGTCGATATGAACAGCCAGAAGAGTATTACTATAATCCATTACAATGACCCCCATTAACTAATCACTACATAGTATAAAACAAAGTCGCTTTTTCTGTCATGTTGTCCCTATGAACGCTTAAATCTTTAAAACTACGCAACGGATTTTGATGCGGTTTTTTTTAATAGATGGAGTAACTCATGAGGAAGGTTTTTATGTATAAATAGTGGACAAGTACCACGGGCGAAGCCGGGGCGGGCCGCTAGTGTTACATAATACTCACGGATCTCTAAAACACAATTTTCATTGCCAAGTAAAGCGAATGATCTTATTCCGTGACTATGGTGCGTGACAATAGGGTGCTATTCTCGACTCGCGCTTATTTATTACTAAAGTACCTATTATGCGTACTCTTATTACTGGTGGATTTTCTTTGACATACTTTCACGCTAGAATAAGAATTTAACTAAGTTACTAACTTCTGGATTAGATTATTTTGTAATAAATGATTTTCTGTTAATGTCCAAGGTCGCCATAAATTGCTTGAAACTAGTGAAAGCGTTGCAGGGAATCGATAGCTATCCGGAAAATTAGCACCCGCTGAAGAAACAAAATGTGTTTGAAGTGACGTAATAAAGTCGCAGGAAATAAAATATGATCATCAGAATCATACACTCCTGAATGTAGAACATAGTCTCCCTCCGGTGGGGGTTATACTCAAAATGTCTCTTAGTCGGTATTTACGACAAAAAAAAACATCAATTTCCTAACCCCAAACTAAGCTCGAAGTTGGACTATAAACGCAAGGGAACGGATAGACATATTTAAATACATTTTTATAAACATCCATGACTCGAGTACAAATGCCGATGTTCATCACACAAACTCTTTCCCCTAGCGGGTTTCGAACCCCCTTGGCTTTGTAGCCAGGGCCTTTTACCACTAGACCAACGGGCCTGTCAAATGTAGAACTATTCTAGGCCGGAACAACATGTCAATAAAATACTAACTGCGGTACCAGTATTCGGTACACGCCATCAGGCCAATTTCCCTGGTACAGTAACCCTAATCTCTCGTGCACGGTACGTTTCTCCTAACAACGTAATAGCGTATCACCTGCGAACACGCAGGCATGGTGATTCGTGACTTCTTATCTGAACATCAGAAATTCTGTGAACTTGTTTGAGCAAAAAATTGCACAGATAAACATCTGTGCTCTGTAATAATGACTAGTCGCGTGTTTGTGTATTAGGTGGCAATAGTTGCCTTGAAGTAACGCCCTAGAATAGTATTAGTAGGTAGGTACTATCCCATATCTTACCGAGTGCACACCGTTGGTTTTGTTCAAGATATACGGGCAGAGTATGGACCGACTTGGATGATATGAAACTTTTTATTCCGATTAAATGCTCGCATGGTATAGAGCAGGAACCTCAATAACGCGGGCAAAGTCGCGGGTGAAAACTAGTAAAGTAAAGTAAAGTATCAGCCTATTAATGTCCCACTGCAGGGCAAAAGCCTCCATCATTTGAAATCATGTTTTCGTTACAAAGATGGGTTTTGGCTTAATCACCACGCTTCCCAAATGCGGATTGGTGATCACGAACCCGGGCTGTGTTCAGAAAAATCAACGCAAAGTTTGCCCGACCCAGGTATCGAACCTAGGACCTCGAGACAAAGGTACTTAAACCACTAGACCATCGAGGCGATCTAAAAACTAGTACCTAAATAAAAATTCTTGCGTAATCGTTTGATGCTAATACCTCCGTGTCCAAAACTCGGGAAGTAGAACATAAAGTTAAATGGAGTTTCCATCATTTGTTACGATTTTCATCAAGACGAAGTTTTGCGTGATTGCTTCAACAATCTTATTTATTCAGATTATTTTTACGATAAACTATTCCTATAGTAGTTAGCATAATAACAGTCACAGCTAAAATTATTTTATGATAAGTAAGGTATTTAAAATTTATGGGAGGGAAAACTTTACAAGTGAAGGTCACGATAAAAATACCGCTTACTAAAAAGTTTATTTGGTATTTAGGTCCGAAATATGACAATATTATAAGGTAGTTCGGTTTAAAATAACGCCAACTTATTTCAACATTATCAACCGGGAATCAAACTTAGGACTGCATACCATTAAGCTGTCAAGGTTGAATGGTAATACGATGATTCCTATTACAAGCAGACATACACATGGATACAACTATATAAATAGCTTTACACCATATAGGTATAACACCAAGCCTTGCTTGAAAATTAGAATCCTTATAAATAAGCATATTGTTAATCCAAATAAGGTTGTATCGTCGTGACTGGAATGAAATGAATGACAAACTCCTGCCATTCATCAACGAATGAACCATACCATAGGACTTATAGGCCTTAGTAAACGTTGAAGCAATGTAAAGTCAAAATGTGTGATAAAGTCTATAAAGTATAATATAGTCGTGGATAAAGTCAAAGTCAAAATATGTAGTTTATTTTGCACTTTGATTTACATAGAAGTAAGTAGAGTCAGAAACTGATCTGAATGTGCAGGTTTCCTCACTGTTTTCCGTCACCGAGCTAATGACACAAATCCACACATAGATTTCGAAAAATCCAGAAGTGGGCCCCGGATTCGAACCACGGACCTCAAGTACATATGTGGGGTGCGGTCCATACCACTAGGCCACCATCGCTCTTATTCGCCCAATTGTATTTTTATTATTCAAATCAAAGTTCACAGTGAATGGAACGATTAACTCTAGTCTCGTAGGTGTATTATTGTAAGAATAGTTACTGACACCAATAAATTTTCTGTGTAAGTATTTCGGTCAGAAATTGCATCATTAGATGTGCCCATAACGCCTACATGTCACTTGGATTAAGAAGTACTGTAAGTAAAAGTATCCCAACAACCTCGTCGTAGCTTATATTTTTAAAAACCATTTTAAAACTCAAGTTATATTCCGTATTCGCATATCCGGGTGAAGTTTTCTACGTCTAAGGCACAGTATACGAATTCGTCTACTGTGTCTAAGGGCAGAGGCTATCACTGGCAATCAGGTGATGCCTTTACTCGTTTGCCTCTTTTTTAAATAAAACAAATTCCTTAGACTTACAGACCAATTGCCTAGCCCAATCTAAGCTCGAAGTTTGTATGTGCTATGGAAGCTAGGAAACTGATAGACATACTAACTACTTTTAATAGTAATGACCGGATTACAAATGCCGATATTCATTACGTACCTCAACATTTGCCCCTAACGGATTTGAACGCGCGACCTTTGGTTTTGTCTCTGACCACTTGACCAGCAACTGCCCGTCAAACATTAGAATAACAAATAATATACTTGACGTAATAAATCCACCTCTTTTCTGTCTTCCTTTGCTCGTTTACAAGTGTACCAACAAAATAAATCTACCTCTTTTAGGACTTCCTCTGTTCGTTTCCAAGTGTACCAACAAATATCTTACTACCCATAACTCATTGTTGTCATTACCAGTACCACAAAGTACGTATGTTGAGCCAGTACATTGTCTTTGTCATCTTTGCCAATCTCCACGCTACGGCGAACACGAGATAACGCAACTCTCGCAATGTTTACAAACACAGTTACGTAATACATGCGTGGGCTACATATGCGCGGGCGCAGACGGAAACGAAGGTCTTATGAGAATGGGGTAAGGTTGGTTTTTGATTGAATGGGTTTGGAAGCTGGGTAGAATGGTGATGTGTGAAGTCTTTATGTGGACAGGATAAGGTTTATTTTTAAATACGATTTGTGACGTGCAGTGTTGAACATATGATCTTCACTTTCTTTTTATACGATTGACTTGTTTTTAAGCCAATTTTTCGGCAGTATTCGCGCTAAATCTACCTAAGAAAAAGCTTGAATGCTTCCCTGATTCTGCGGAATACTGTGCTACTCAAAATCTATAAGAATTTAATCCCATAAAAAGGTAGCGTTACTAATATGAGTGTAACGAATTCGGTCTCAACAATGAAAGAGATTCACGAACAAAAACTTGTTATCAGGTATTTGCCACGCCTGATTTACAATTTGGCGCCATAACTGACAGTTACGGGAACATTGATTAATTGATCAGTTAGATATTTTGATTGGCTGAAATGGCAATGCAATATTTTTTTAAAGTAGAAAGTACCTATCCATCGCAGGTTTCAATAAAATCCAAAATGTAATAATACGCTTGATATGAAATATTTATAAACATTTCAGAAAGAATGGTGCAACACTGGCCCTATGTTATAAGCTTCTCAGTTCTTAAAGCTTCTGACAAATAAAATAAAAAAACTATACTCGAGATCCGCTCAAAAAACTTCATCGAACCAGTTCCGATTCCGAATTCAAATTCTTTCCGCGCTTCGCGCGTGCGAGTGTTCGAAATTCGAATGCCGTCGCACGCCGGAAGACGCTAATACGCATGCGGTAATGCCGTCACCGTGCCGGTGCCGCGCCGCCATGTTGGGAAATGATGTTGCGGAAACTCTTTGGTAGAGATACTTTTTGTGGTCAATTGTTGAATAAATCTGTTTTTGTCAATGAGAAATCATTTACGATGAGGAATTAAAGCATCTGCTGCCTTACTTTTATGAAAACTTTAATTACTAACTTACGACATTCGTCTCCAACTGTCCCGCTTGGTGTAATGGTCAAGAAGTTGACTGTTACTCCAAGAGGTCGGGGGTTCAATCCCCCCCCAACAGGACAAACATTTGTGTGCACGAACATGTTTGTTTATTCTGATCTGGGTGTTATATGTGTCTATTTAAGTATACCATACTACATATTTGTAATACCACTGTTGAATCTGACATTTGTAACTTTAACACAAGTGCTTACTTTTAACTAACTTTAAACTTGAGAAAACTTTACTTCAATTTGCCACTACCCAACATCTTTCACTTTTGCCGCGTTCTTAAGTATTTGTCTACCGTGTGAAATCTTATTTTTACGCAAGCCAAAGGAAACATTGCCAACAGTCAATGTACCAGCCTTGACCTGCGACTCCGCTCTTCATTATTTTGTGCAATTCACAGTAGTTACACGTACATACGTAATTGTGAACATGATGTCACGTTAGAGTATTCGACTGTCACTCAACTTCGTACTTTGTGACTTGTGTAGAATTGTTTTATTGTTTAGTTACCGGTCAAAATGTGCTGTTTTGTCTAATGACTTAGGCAAAGGTAACGGCTCAGAATAGCTACAAATGTTAGTATAGTAGACATCATTATTATCAGCTTGTTGCAGTCCAATGCTGGACGAAGGCCATCCCTTGATGAGGGGTTATTATGGTATTATATAGATCTCCCAATTGTTCGTTGGGCAAAGCAATCTAACACGACCGAGCGTGATGTTAAGCGAAGGACCAACAACAGCTTTCCGGGGCAATGGGACGAGATTTTAGGCACCCCATTTCCAGACCCCGGATAATTGTTACTGTTATCGTAATAAAAAAAATTAGAAACTTTTTCTTCGGTCAAACCTGGAATTTAATTAACCCCACGTCTCCGTCGGCTATCGCTGAAAAGGGCAACCTTCGAGCCACTGTACGATGTATCGTTATTTAAATATCATACTTTGTCAGTCTTCGAAACAAGATTAAAAACAAACGAATACCATATTGTTCAAGTGTTCAGACATTTTCTTCCGATCCTTAATTTTAAATCAAGTTTAGTGATGCGTAACGGTAATGATGCAACTCCCAAGTTATCTAAACGATCAAACGGAATTCCCGCATCATTTATAAACGTCAGGTCAATAGATTCTTAACCCTAATTTAACGCGTTTCGTTAAAGCAATAGCAACAATTGGTTAAATTAAACAGCTTTTGTGGGAATAAATCTCGGCCCGGAGGGTGACTCGACATATTTTTTAATGAGACAGCTAGTTTAATTTGGTGGAAATTGTTAGTGTTTTGTGTATTATTTTTTTTTTTGTCTGAAATGAAACGGTAAATCTTTGGCAATAGTAGATTCGACCATAAAAAGCCTTGCTGCATTTTGGAAATTCGGTAGTTTAATGAATAACAAAGATTCCAGAAAGAAGAGCCAACGTTCGTATCAATGTGTCGAAGAAATAATTAAAAAATATGTATAACCATATCTATCGAATACATTGTTCGAAGACCTACCGTTAATAAAATTAATTCGAATAAAAAAAAATGTGCATATATTAAACACTACCAAGACAGTAACAAAATCTAACCGAATTTGTCATGATGACAAACATACATTTTATTTTTACATTGCCTTAGCTTCTTGTAAGGATAAAAAACTTTCAATAATGGCGGCCTTGCTCTACAAAAATTCTTTAAGAAACTCATTTTTACTTCCATTTTCTTCCAGGCAAGTGGGACGCAACCTCATCATCCCTGGGGGTACACGCACCATCGATGCCACCGGCAAACTGGTCATGCCAGGAGGCATCGACCCGCATACCCACTTCGAGCTCGAGATGATGGGGGCGAAGACTGCCGACGACTTCTACAAGGGCACCAGAGCTGCGGTAGCTGGGGGCACTACTACTGTCAGTAAGTAACATTTAACTGCATTATTCCTGGGGCGAAAGCTGCCAAATGATGAGGTGAGAGCTCCAAGGGCGCTAGATCCTCATCATTCCTGAAGGCACACGCACCATAGATGCCACCGGGAAACTGGTTATGCCAGGAGGCATCGATCCCCACACCCACTTCGAGCTCGAGATGATGGGAGCAAAGACTGCCGATGATTTCTACAAGGGCACAAGAGCTGCGGTAGCTGGGGGCACTACTACTGTCAGTAAGTAACATTTAACTGCATTATTCCTGGGGGCGAAAGCTGCTTAATGATGAGGCAAGAGCTCCAATGGCACCAGATCCTCATAACCCCTGGTGGCACCCGCGCAATCGATGCCATCGGCAAACTGGTCATGCCAGGAGGCATCGACCCCCACACCCACTTCGAGCTCGAGATGATGGGGGCAAAAACTGCCGACGACATCTACAAGGGCACCAGAGCGGCGGTAGCTGGGGGCACTACTACTGTCAGTAAGTAACATTTCACTGCATTATTCCTGGGGGCGAAAGCTGCTAAATGAAGAGACGCTCTCGTCTTGGTGCCCTTGGAGCTCTCTCCAAGGGCACCAAAATCCTCATCACACCTGGTGGCACACGCACCATTGACGCTACGGGCAAACTGGTCATGCCAGGAGGCACCGATCCCCACACCCACTTCGAGCTCGAGATGATGGGGGCGAAGACTGCCGACGACTTATAAGACTCCACAATTGCCGGAGGCACAACTTTTGTTAGTAAGTACATATTTACCGGCACATTTACATCGATGTTGAGATGTTGGGGGGCGAGAGTTGCCAACAATGACTTTTACTTTAAAGTAATGACACGTTTGTTACTGATGCCTGTATTTTTTTTTGAAATAGGGTAAATAAAGTACAATAAAAAATATAGTAGCTTACAAATACATATGCGTATATTAATGAAACCTTATTTATTTTCCAGTTGACTTCGTGCTGCCAGAGAAGGGGCAGTCCCTCATAGATGCTTACAACAACTGGAGAAGGAAGGCCGATGGAAAGGTAGCTACCTAACAACCAATCAAATCTTAAATTATATTTATTTAATAAAATGAAATTTCATCCATACCTCTATACCAATAAAATTAAGCTGGAGAATTTGTTTGTCTGTTTGAACGCGCTAATCTCAGAAACTGCTGGTTCGAATTGCATAACCTTTTAGTTGATTGGTCGAGGAACGCTTTGAGCCATGATGCGCCACTATGACTGCGGAAACCGAAATCCACGCGCTGGAGTCGCGGGCGGCCGCTAGTTTACATTCAGAATGCGTGCAGTTATTGTAAAGTAAAACGTTTAAAAACCACACTTATCTTCTTCCAGGTCTGCTGCGACTACGCTCTCCACGTCGGCGTGACCTGGTGGTCGCCATCCGTCAAGAAGGAGATGGAGAAGCTGACGAGTGAGGAGTACGGCGTCAACTCCTTCAAGATGTTCATGGCGTACAAGGACTCATGGATGCTGAACGATTATGACCTTTACTGCGCTATGGAGACTTGCAATGAGCTGAAGGCACTGCCTCAGGTGCGATATCTCTTAAGCTTATATCATTAACTGGTGAAATCAGGTACTTCTGCTGAACTGGCAAAGGATATAAAAGTGTGCGAGATCCACAGTCATTATAAAACATAAATACGTTCTTCTTCGACAAATTTTAACTCAAACTTACAGCCAACCTGATGATAAACTTCGCCATTGATCACCATCAGCCAGTCTGCCATTCGTGCGAGCAGTGAACTGTGTGCAGGCTAATTATGATGTGTATCACTTAAGTATTTTTCCATTCTTACTTGATGATGGCTTAGTAGTTTAAATACCTGGTCGTGGTTTTGAGGTCCTGGACTCGATTACCGGTTCAGGGAAAATTTATGTAAGGTTTTCCGAACACACTGCGGGTTCGTGATCGATCACCAATCCCCAATTAGCAAGCTCGATGATTAAGCCAAAAACCTATCTTTTGATCCATCAAAAGATAGGCTTTTGCTTCCAGGCCAAGCTCTTCAGTGGGACATGAATAGGCTCTATGATGATGCTGATAACCCTCATTCCAGGTCCACGCCGAGAACGGTCACATCATTGCTCGCAACACGGAGAAGCTGCTAGCCGCCGGAGTGACGGGGCCCGAGGGTCACGAGATGTCCAGGGACGAGGAGGTGGAAGGAGAAGCCGTCAACAGAGCCTGTGTCATCGCTAACCAGGTCAGTGAGGCTATAGAAGTTCCTTCCAAGAACCTTCCAATGAAAGAAATGCCGAGGTTTTCCGGAGACTACAATATCACAGTCTTTCATCCCGGCAGCATCTATTGTAGACACCAGGGTACGCTGCGACCATAATCCTGATTAACAAGCCTGGGCGTTCTTCAAGAAAGAAATGAATAGTTTTTCACAGGGTCACTTTCTCCTACCATAGCGCTTATTTACTTGCTGCCACAGTGACGCTGCCCTTTGTGTTAATAATACAATGCTCGTTACGAAATTACCAGGCGAGCCAGTAGTAAAGGCAGCTGGTAATGGATTAGGTACAAGTGGTAGGGCACATCATTGCTCGCAACACGGAGAAGCTGCTAGCTGCCGGAGTGACGGGCCCCGAGGGTCACGAGATGTCAAGGGATGAGGAGGTGGAGGGAGAAGCCGTGAATAGAGCCTGCGTCATCGCTAACCAGGTCAGTGAGGCTCCAGAAGACGTTCCTCCCAAGAACCTTCCAAGGAAAGAAATGCCGAGGAGACTACAATATGACAGTCTTTAATTCCGGCAGTATCTATTGTGTATACCAGGGTACGCTGCGACCTGAATTATTATTTTTATAGGTTTTCACAGGGTCAATTTCTCCTACCAAAGCGAAGTTCCTCTTAAGAACCTTCCAATTTATCGTAAGAAATGCTAAAGTTTTCCGGAGACTACAATATGACAGTCTTCAAAATAGGAGTTATTTCCACTTACCATAGCTCTAGCCTCAACATCGACGGTACCCAACGCTGATTAGACGAGCTGCCACCGCGCAGCTTCCACTTGTGTTGACGAGGAGGTGGTGGGAGAAGCTGTCAACAGAGCCTGCCTCATCGTTAACCAGGTTAGTGAAGCTACAGAAGTTCCCTCCATGGATCCACAAGTTATCCTTACTTGTGTTTATCTTGGCAGCATCCAATGTGAAAACCAGGGTACGCTGCGACCATGATCCTGATTGACCAGTCAGGTATTACACGGGTATAAAAGTTGTGAAATGAAATGCCGAGGTTTTCAGGAGACAACAATATGGGGTTCTTCAATCAAGAAATGAATAAGTTTCCACAGGGTCACTTTCTCTTACTTCAATTATTAAGGCCCAATCGAGGTGTAAAGTTAGGTGAATTTTTGACGTTTTGAGTGCTACACTCAAATGTGACATAGGGAAAATCTACGGTATTCTTTGATCTGAGCTCATACGTGACAGGGAGAATCTATGGTATTCATTAATCTCAGTGGTGTAATGGCAAATCTAACCATTTCAATCTCTGGTCCAGCAGCGAACTGCAATATGCTAATAATACACATCTTCTTGTCCTCAGGCGAACGCTCCCCTATACGTGGTGCATATGATGTCCAAGAGTGCTGTCCAGGCGATGGAGCAGGCGAGGTCTCGCCAGCGACAGCCTCTCTTTGGAGAAACCCTGGCTGCCACGGTTGGGACTGATGGTGAGGATACCATTACTTGCATATTTAGTTCTTAATATGTTATGTCTCGATGGGTTCCGTGTTCGATTTCCGGGTCGGGCAAAATTTGTTTTGGTTTTTCTAGACACATTCTGGGACCTACCTTCATAAGGTAAGTGTGGAGATTAAGCCAAAGCCTATCTCTGTGACGAAAAAAAATATTTCAAATGATGGAGGCTTTTGCCCTGTAATGGGACTTTAATAGCCGAATATTCTTATATTTAATATAAAGTAGCACTTATTAAGAAAATATCTTTTTCAGTACAGAAATTACGAACGTTATAATATCACTATATAACAGCAAACCGCTCGTGCTTTTATATTTGACGATGTAACATTTAGTGGAGTGCACGGAGGAGTTCGAGATGAAATTTTTCGGTCACCCATCCGATGACTGGCACCTGCGAACGTTGCTTAACTGTGCTATCGAGCTCCTCAAGTACATCATACATGTCCCCAGGCTCGCACTACCGCAACGCGTGCTTCCGTCACGCGGCGGCGCACGTGCTGTCGCCGCCGCTGCGCCCCGACACCGAGACGCCGCAGGCCATCGTCGAGGCGCTGGCCGAGTGAGTACCAATATCCATAACCTTTAATCTGGGGGCACGGCAGTGCCCCCGCCAAGTCGAGCGCGAAGCAAACACTGCCGTACCATCCTTTACTGGAACCATTTCGCCGCATTTTCAGGCCCCTATTTGAGAACCTTTGGATTAGACCAGAACGCAGAAATTTTCATCATCCACTAAGCTATGATAACATACTTAAAATCCAAAATTTCAAGTCTGTGGGACTTATAGTTCCGAAATTAAGCGAAAGCAAAGTTTCGCATTTATGACACACACTCACTCACTCACCTACTCATGATCATCAAACAGAACTAGTACTTCCCATAAACTCAGAGCGCTGAAATTTGGTACAGAGTTAGGGTTTAATAGCCACATAAAGGGAAAACTATAAAAACTACCATAATCGAAGATCTGGAGTACCTGGTGACCCTGATTAGAAAACACAACAGCCCAAACAAACTATTAAAAAAATCGACATACCGCCTTGACAAAAAATATTTAATTTGGTTAGCTGCTTCAGTTGATGTCAATCTGGGGGCACGGCAGTGCCCCCGCCAAGGCAAGCGCGAAGGAAACACTGCCGTACCATCCTTTATTACCCACAGTAAGAAATAAGATAAGGTTTCTACAAAAAGAAGTGAAATCCCATCAAAAACATTCTGTAAAAAATCTAGCCAAGTCTCGATGGAGCTGCTTGCTCATCTCTAAAAAGTAATGAAATCTAGAAAAAATCGTGCCAAGCCTACGGTTCCTTACTGCGATTTCTTCATTATTATAGTTAGTGTTGTGTGACTTGGCCGTTGAAGGGTACTCAAGGGTACAAATCCAGTAACAAGCCTTAATTTTCACTTGTTATTCAATCAACGTTGTTGGCAATTTTTCATCGTCAATGGGTAGTGGTTCTGGCGACAGATTGGTGTAATATTGTCACAGAGCACCTGGTTCTGTGCCCTTGTGTTCCCTTCAACGGCCAAGTCACACAACACTAACTATAATAATGAAGAAATCGCAGTAAGGAACCGTAGGCTTGGCACGTTTTTTTCTAGATTTCATTACTTTTTAGAGATGAGCAAGCAGCTCCATCGAGACTTGGCTAGATTTTTTACAGAATGTTTTTGATGGGATATCCTCTACACAATACATCACATTAGGCTAAGGTTTCCAGGGGAGTTTTCCGCACTTAACCTTGTGGCGACACCTATCTACATCGCCACAAAGGAGTAGTTCCAATCACTACATAGTATAAAACAAAGTCGCTTTCTCTGTCCCTATGTCCCTTTGTATGCTTAAATCTTTGAAACTACGCAACGGATTTTGATGCGATTTTTTTAAATAGATGGAGTGATTAAAGAGGAAGGTTTTTATGTATAATACATGCATAATATAGTAGAGAAACAGTAATAAACTTAGTTGCACCCGTGCGAAGTCGGGGCGGGTCGCTAGTATAATATAAAATACAACCTCAAAGGCCATTGTGCGTGACATAAGAATTTGATACCTTATAGGCACCGTGCGTAGCGATGACACTGCCATCTCGTTACTCATATTAAAAACTTTTATTCTCATTGTCGGTAATTCTCCTGTCAAACCAAACCACGGAAAAACACGGTGCCTTATTCTGCCATCTAGTGACTCATGTTTGAAACTTTACGCTTAATGTCAAATTCTTCTGTCAAACCGCAGGAAAAATCGGGATTTTAGCGCCCTCTATAGTTTCTGCACGGTGCCTATACCCTCATTCAAACATAAGAGCTCCAACCAGAGCCCCAGAACTCTCGCGGCGCTGTTGAAAGCTGCCGGCAGTGTCTCGTAGTCTTGAATAGTCGAGCTCATTGTTCAGCCACGCTGCTGCATTGGAACATTAATCTAATTTTCGAATCAATTATTATAGCATAAATGGAATCTGTAATTAAATATTAATATTCATCATTCCTTCCAGCGACCGCCTCCAACTAATTGGGAGCGACAACTGCACATTCCACGAGAAGGACAAGGAGCTGGGCAAAGGGAACTTCGCGAAGATCCCCAACGGCGTCAACGGGGTCGAAGACCGCATGGCCATCTTGTGGCAGAAGGCTGTTAACACTGGTGAGATACTTACGTCACAGATAACATAAAAGCTTGCGGTAACCTACGCTCGTATTAATAAATCGCTTTCGACTCTGAGATCGATCTTGTGAGCGAACTTGAGGTGCTGTTTTATATGAGAATGATTTATTACATCTGACGAAATATGTCATACTCCCCCCCCCCCCCCTCTACTCAGCTGTCAAAGGGCCAGTCGGCATGAATGGTCACCCCGGTGACAACCGGGAAGTCAATTCCCAGTGGCCAACCCGAATACAGCTAGAAACATAACGGCCAGTCATCGGATTGGTGACCAAAAATGTTCATCTCAGGAGCTCGAGATGAAAATTTTTGGTCATCAATAAGATGACCATATTTCGGAAATAACTAGTCTTGAGAATCTCACCAATCAGTACTGGGCCCCCGAGCTCATTAAAGACCCGATCTTCCTAAATCGATGAAGAAGGCCCGCCATAAGACGTTAATGGGCACTGATAATTATTTTTAAATCCTCCTATGGGGCCATCCATAAAGTACGTCACACGTAAAGGGGGGGGGGAGGGGGTCGACAAAGTGTGACATGGTGTGACAAGGGGTGGGAGGGGTCCTAAGTTTCGTGACATCACATTTCAAAATCTAGAGGTACTAATCGCGTTGGATGAAAAAGATGTTGACACCACAAATGTTCCTGACGTGAAAAACGAAGTGAACTGTGAAGTGACTGCCATGCCAGTTATAAATAATTTAAAGGACTGGGTTCAAAGTCCATGGACTGAAGATGATTGAGTTTCTTTTTCTTCTTTTTCTTTATATTCATTAGTTTATTTTTTTGTTATTGTTTCAAATATTTGATACTATGTTGATTTCATAAAAAAGTACTTAATTTAAATGGTAATAAAACTAATTTCGGAACTGCTGTTTTAATTTAATAATTTTTCGATGTTAGATTGCAAAACATGTGACGTCACACTAGGGAGGGGGGGGTCTCAGAAATGTGACCACCTGTGACAAGGACGGGGGAGGGCTCAAAAACTCATGAAATTAGTGTGACGTACTTTATGGATGGCCCCTATTCCCAGGCATAATGGACCCATGCCGCTACGTAGCGGTCACTAGCGCTAACGCGGCCAAGATCTTCAACTTGTGGCCTGCGAAGGGCCGCGTGGCCGTCAACAGCGACGCCGACGTGGTCGTGTGGGACCCGCGCCTCGAGCGGACCATCTCTGCCGCCGCGCACAGGCACGCGGTGGACTTTAACATCTTTGAGGTAAGGGTCAATTTAGCTTGGCACTGAGCTTGTGTCTAAACAGTTCCTCACCAACCTACTCTATCCAAGGATGTCGCCTTTAACACCTTCGAGGTAAGAGCTATTTTGGAATGTGCTCTAGAGACTGGTAAGTGACTCCTAAACGACTCAAAAGCGACTGTCAGCTCTAAAACCTCTGTAGTAAGGCAAATTTTAGTCTGGCATAGATATTTTCAACCTGTGGCCTGCGAAGGGCCGCGTGGCCGTCAACAGCGACGCCGACGTGGTCGTGTGGGACCCGCGCCTCGAGCGGACCATCTCTGCCGCCGCTCATAGGCACGCGGTGGACTTTAACATCTTTGACGTAAGGGTTATTTTAGCTTGGCACTAGGATTGTGTCTAAACACCATTCCAACAACTTACTTCAGCATACAGATGTCGCCTTAAACGCTTTCGAGGTAAGATCTATTTTCGAATGTGCTCTGGAGACTAGTAGGCGACTGCTAAGCGACTCAAAAGCGACTGACAGCTTTAAAACCTCTGTGGTAAAGTTCATTTTAGTCTGGGCTAGTTATCTTCAACTTATGGCCAGCGAAGGGGCGCGTGGCCGTCAACAGCGACGCCGACGTGGTCGTGTGGGACCCGCGCCTCGAGCGGACCATCTCCGCCGCCGCTCATAGGCACGCGGTGGACTTTAACATCTTCGAGGTAAGGGTCAAATTAGCTTGGCATTAAGATTGTGTCTGAATACCATCCCACCAACTTACTTCAGCATACAGATGTCACCCTTAACGCTTTCGAGATAAGAGCTATTTTTGACTGTGCCCTAGAAACTGGTAGGTGACTCAAAAGCGACTGTCATCTTTAAAACCTCTGAGGTAAGGTTTATTCTAGTATGGCATGGATATCTTCAACTTATGGCCTGCGAAGGGCCGCGTGGCCGTCAACAGCGACGCCGACGTGGTCGTGTGGGACCCGCGCCTCGAGCGGACCATCTCCGCTGCCGCTCATAGGCACGCGGTGGACTTTAACATCTTTGAGGTAAGGGTTATTTTAGCTTGGCACTAAGATTGTGTCTAAACACTACTTCACCAACCTATTCTCTCCAAGGATGTCGCCTTTAACACCTTCGAGGTAAGATCTATTTTCGAATGTGCTCTAGAGACTGGTAGGCGACACCTAAGCGACTCAAAAGCGACTGTCACCTTTAAAACCTCTGAGGTAAGGATCATTTTAGTCTGGCAAGGATATCTTCAACTTGTGGCCTGCGAAGGGCCGCGTGGCCGTCAACAGCGACGCCGACGTGGTCGTGTGGGACCCGCGCCTCGAGCGGACCATCTCCGCCGCCGCTCATAGGCACGCGGTGGACTTTAACATCTTTGAGGTAAGGGTTATTTTAGCTTGACACTAATATTGTGTCTTAATACCACCCCACTTACGTACTCTAGTGTACAGATGTCGCCCTTAACGCTTTCAAGATAAGAACTATTTTCGACTGTGCCCTAAAGACTAGTATGCGACTCAAAAGCGACTGTCAGCTTTAAAACGTCGGAGGTAAGGTTCATTTTAGTATGGCAAGGGCGACTCAAAAGCGACTGTCACCTTTAAAACTTCCGAGGAAAGGTCCATTTTAGTCTGGCATGGATATCTTCAACTTATGGCCTGCGAAGGGGCGCGTGGCCGTCAACAGCGACGCCGACGTGGTCGTGTGGGACCCGCGCCTCGAGCGGACCATCTCCGCCGCCGCTCATAGGCACGCGGTCGACTTTAACATCTTCGAGGTAAGGATCATTTTAGCTTGGCAGTTTTGAGAAGAGTAGTTTTTAATTATTGGCATACGAATTTCGTCTTAAAGCCAATGTAGATAAGATCTATTTTCGACTGTGCCCGGGAGACTGCTGAGCGACTATTAGCCGACTCAAAAGCGACTCTCAAAAACCCTGTGACCGTCAACAGCAACCATTTCTGCAGCTGCGCACAGGCACGCGGTGGACTTTAACATCTTTGAGGTAAGGGTCATATTAGCTTGGCACTAGGATTGCGTCTAAACACCACCAATCAACAGACACTAGCGTACGGATGTCGCTCTTGACGCTTTCGAGGTAAGATCTATTTTCGAATGTGCTCTAGCGACGGGTAGGCGACTCCCAAGAGACTCAATAGCGCCTGTCAGCTGTAAAACCTCTGAGGTAAGGGTCATTCTAGTCTGGCAAGGATATCTTCAACTTGTGGCCTGCGAAGGGCCGCGTGGCCGTCAACAGCGACGCCGACGTGGTCGTGTGGGACCCGCGCCTCGAGCGGACCATCTCTGCCGCCGCGCATAGGCATGCCGTCGACTTTAACATCTTCGAGGTAAGGTTGAATTTAGCTTGGCACTAAGTTTGTGTCTAAACACCATCAACCAATAGACTCTAGCGTACGGATGTCGCCTTTAACGCTTTCGAGGTAAGAGTTATTTTTGACTGTGCTCTAGAGACTGGTAAGCGACTCCCAAGCGACTCGAAAGCGACTGTAAGCTTTACTATTTCTGCCGTCGGGCAAAGACACGCCGTCGACTTTAATGTCTTCGAGGTAAGGGTAATTTTCGCATGTCACTTACCACGCCACCAAAATACATCAGCATACAGATGTCGCCTTAAACACATTCGAAGTAAGAGCTATTTTTGACGGCGCTATAGAGACTGGTAAGCGACTCCCAAGCTCGAAAGCGACTGTCAACTTTAAAATCTCTGAGGTAAGGCTCATTTTAGTCTGGAATGGATATCTTCAACCTGTATCCTGTGAAGGGCCGCGTGGCCGTCAACAGCGACGCCGACGTGGTCGTGTGGGACCCGCGCCTCGAGCGGACCATCTCCGCCGCCGCTCATAGGCACGCGGTGGACTTTAACATCTTCGAGGTAAGGTTCAATTTAGCTTGACACAAAAACAGTGTCTAAATACCATCCCACCAACTTACTTCAGCATACAGATGTCGCCCTTAACGCTTACGAGATAAAATCTATTTTCGACTGTGCTCTAAAGACTGGTTAGCGGCACATAACATTTGTAACTATGCTTTTATTAATGACTTTATTTATTTATTTGCAGGGTCAACATGTGGTAGGCAGTCCTCAATACGTGATTGTCAACGGACGCGTGTGTCTCGACGACGGAGATCTGAGAGTAGCTGAAGGTAATCATACATTTTTAATGTAATAGTATTATTTAAACTTCCCTGAATAATATCTAACCTATACTGAGGCCGATCTGAGTTCGCGCTGGCAGCAAAGCTCCGCATGACGAATGCAATAAAGAAGATTTATAGGTCTTCTAGTTTTTGCCTGCCTGCGGCTTTGCCCGCGATTCCTGTGGGAGCATTTAATCGTGGTAAAAAGTGTCCTATCACTTAGTCATTCCATAGCCTGCCTGTATAACAAATTTCATCAAAATCCGTCCAGTAGTTTCAGCGTGATTGACGGACAAACAAACATTCACATTTAATATACGAGCCTTCCGTCGCGGTTCCACTAGCGCGTAATCACTTTTTTTCAAATATCCCCCCTACCCCACCCATTTCCGGGATCAAAAGTACCCTATGTTCACTGACCATAGTGTAGCTAGCCAACAGTGAAAGAATTATTCATATCGGTCCAGTAGTTTTTCCTCTTTATAATATTAGTGTAGATTTTAATGCTAAGTCCGATACAGAACTTTCAATCTTAATGTTAAATGTATCATGTTCCAGGTTCGGGCAAGTTCCTGAAGACGCCGGTGAACAGTCCGCTGGTGTACGGCGAGCAGGCGCCCGCCACGCCGCACTCCGCGCCCTCCTCGCCGCACCACCGCGCCTCCACCAACGGGACGCCCACCACCACGCATGGTCAGTATACATTACAGCCTGCGAGAATGGAGAGAAATCGGGCAGTCTTACCTGTTGTTAGCTCTCGGGCTAACTATTTTTAATTATCCAGGTTTAGGACGTACAGGGGTCTTGAATTAAATGAAGATATTTATTTATAATATGCAATTATACCGTTTATTTTAATATTTACAATATTTTATGTCTGACGTATAGACGAATGAAAAACGAATGAATGTGAGTTGAAATCTAGATGGCCACGACCGCGCGCCGCCAATTCAGGTTGGCCATGGCTAGCGCTCAGCAGCCGCGCTGGACGGCGCTAGCGTTAACACCTGTCAAATATTTCCTGGATTGATCGACCTAGACTGTACTAGTCATATTGATCCCAGAAAAGTCAGGTGCCTCTCAACCTCACTAATTCCGCCCAACGCCCGCTCAAAATTTAAAAAAGTCCAGCGTAAATCCTAGAATAGTCGGGTGTAAATCCCAGAATTATCTGTTGTAAATTCCAGAATAGTTAGGTGTAAATACCATGTGTGTAAGTCAGAATATACAAGCCCACCCCGGTATTATCGGACGACCTCTCCATATTAGTTAAAATTATGAAGATAGAATCCTAGTCTTTTTCTGAGTTTACTTCTGAACATTACTTATGTTCAAAAAAATCTAAGCCTGCACTATACGAGCGGAAATAATTTTTAATCAAAGTGCGCCAGACTTCCCGATATTCTGCGATCCGCAGTTTAGGGGAGGCCTACGTTCAGCTGTGGACGTCAATAGACTATTGTTCAGTTCCATCTTTACCGAACCGAATATTCGGCCGAATAGAACCGGTGGAAAAAGTGTAGAATATATTGTTAAAGATATTTATTCTCAAAAGAGACACCATACAGTCACTTACATGAGAATATTATTAAACTTATAAAATAAACATTTTATACATCGTTCAAACGCCTATATTATGTTCTATACACTCATCTATCGCATTTGTTTCAATTAAGTACATTCCATAATATGTTCGGCAAGTTTAGTTTTGAATGCATTAAATGAGCTTAATTTTTTTATTTGTGAGGGTATTATGTTGTACAGTTGCGTTCCCTCAAACGTAATATTTTTTATTCCATAATTGGTTCTCACTTTGATGTAAATAAATAAATAATAAATAAATACATATCTCTCGACATTATTCACACAGCGCCATCTAGCCCCAAACTAAGCATTAGCTGGTGCTATGGGTGCTAGACAACGGATAAACATTACTTATATACTTTTTTTTTGTAAATACATACATATTATACATAGAAACACCCAGACCGATACAAACAGACATGTTCATGCACACAAATGTTTGTACCGTGCGGGGATCGAACCCGCGACCTTTGGTGTAATACCCGACTTCTCGACCATTACACCAAACGGCTCGTCAATGTCGTCAAAAAATGTACCGAATACAAAAGGAATATTCGGCGCATCTCCTTCAACTCCTTATTGTTCCAGATCTGAACCTGGTGAACAAGCACCTGGAGGCGATGTCTGTGTCGTCCGGCTGCAGCACGCCGACAGGACGCAAGATGCGCGAGCAGGGCCAGCGCGACCTGCAGACATCCACCTTCTCCATCAGCAGTAAGTACACCATACCTCCTCAAAATCAAATACAAAATCAATTTTTTTTATTCAAAGATATTAATATCAGGCAGTATTTCAATAAAACTTGTTAGATTTCTCTTGATATACTATTTAATTTATAAAAGTTCACAACAAAACAAACTGTCATATTCGAGATCTTCCATAGAGAGAACAACAGCGCCGCGTGTGGCGAAAAATAAAAAACTTAACTTTATGTTTACAAAGACTGTTCTAAACAGAACGTTTACAAAGACAGGTATCTATATAAAATCATAAATACTACTTTATAAATTTATTCATTCAACAAAAGATACATACATGCAAGCACTTTTGAATCGTCAAAACTAAGTTAAATAAAAAAGTATTATTCAATATATCTTAATACATATACATATTTCATGTGAATGGTGTAAAAAATAAATAAACTAGCCGCCCGGTACGTGCTGCGCTACGTGTGGTAAATGAAAACCATTCGACCGATTCTGTGCAAACATCGCATAAACCATCTAAATAAATCCTGAATATTTTGATTTGGATAGGTGAGCCCGTTCTAGAGTTATAAAGTGATAGCGAAAAATGGCACTTATTTTTAGCTTTATTTTCATTAACTAGAAGCTTGTTGTATGAAAGCAAGGGAACGGATATAAATACTTGAATAATTTTATAATCATCCAAGACTTGAGTTCAAGTGCCGGTGTTCATCACAACATTTGGCGCTAGCGGCATTCGAACCCGCTTCCCTCAGTTATGTAGCCAGGGTCTCTAACCACTAGACCAACAGCAATGGGCCTGTTGCAAATATATGCACTCAAACACACAAAGACTTGGAAATCTGTAAGGGTGACATCATATTCCATAATTTTTAACTTACCACATCTTTGCTTTATTAATTTTACTAGCGGCCGCCCGCGACTCCGTCCGCGTGGATGTCGAGTTCCAATATCCTATGTGTTATTCTGATGTATAAGCAATATTGTGGTAAAGTTTCATTCAAATCAATTCAGTAGTTTTTACGTGAAAGAGTAACAAACATCCATACATCCATACATCCACACATACAAACTTTCGCCTTTATAATAGTAGTAGGATTATGAGACAAACAATAAGATACCACCTGTTTTCCTATTTGCAGAAGAGATCGAAGGACTGGACACGAAGACTTCAGTCCGCGTGCGGAACCCGCCCGGCGGCAAGTCCTCAGGGCTGTGGTAAGCAGGTTCGAGTTCCGTTCAGGCTTCGTCGCGTTGGCAGAATCATGCTTGTGGAAAAACTGCGTGAGATTTCACCATGAACCAGCACATTAGAATCAAAGTTCTGATAAATCTTCAATCGATTTTCAAGTTTACCCCTGACATTTATGATGCAATATTGATAGAAGAATTTAGTCTCTTTGTGGTATGGTGTGCAATTCACTGTACTATGAAGTACCTATATTTTATTCCTAATATTACATTTACATTTGTATAATTTTGCTTTGTTCAACTTTAAATATGATCTGTTTAAAGCCTAACACTGAGTGTAACTATACAGTCGGGATTTATAGCAATGTATTTTTTATGTTAATTGAATTATCGTTAACTTAGTTAATTTGTCCGGAAGGTCTTGAAGGAACTTTTACAGTAAAATGTAATTTTGTAGTCTGTAATATTGATGCGGTTTGAAGCGGGCAATATCAATGGATGTGATTTATATGCGTGTAATGTGCGGATAGTTAATTAAATGGGAGAAAAAGGGCGTTTTATGTAATTGGAAAGTGGTTTGATGCGTAAATTACAGTGAGTGTAATTTTACTGGCGCGGTGTTGATTTTTACAGTAAGTTTGTAATGGTGAATAAGAAATTTTGTAACGCATAGATTGTTTTTTGAAGCGGGTTGTAAGATTGAATTATTTGCGTTGTATGGTTGGTGTTCTTAAACCCAATGCCTAAGGAAATTACAATAAATTTCAATGAAATTATGCTTCTTACAAAGGCAGGTTGGGCTTTAGTTAATACTTAAATAAAGATCTTTTATAACTTAAATAATTTGTCTCACGATAACAGTTTTTCCACAAGTATTATTCAATGTAAGAGCTTAGGGCAGCTGAGAACCAATTTTAGTGTATTCGTTTGTACCCAAAGCTTACAATAGTTAAGTGTTAGACTGTTTAATAATAGCATTTTGACATAATAACAGTGTACCGTTTGTAACTCAGTATTTATTCGGTTTCCGATTGTATACATAGACTGATTATTACCCAAATAGCACATTTGTGTTTGCATTCTCGACAAAAAAACATACAACATACAAGAGATATGGACATAAACAATAAAAATGGAAATATTTTTCCACTAAACGCTCTTACTTTGTAGTACTATTTGTATGTACCATGTTTTAAAATAATTATACAACTGACCATTTTTTAACTTAAAAAATGAAAGTGTTGCTTTCTCAGGATTTTTTAAAATAAGAAAAGCATTTTTTTAAGTACGAGTTTATCAATATGTTTGAACGTCGAGAATGCTTGGCAATATAATGACAACCAAACAATAGACAAAATGTATTTTAAAATACTAATTGATTATAATTTTATGTACTTTGATTTTATACAGATCATTATTACAGGCAAAATTAAGGGTAGATTTTCGAATCTCTTTTTATGATAATATACAATGCTAAGATATATGAGCCATTACAACAACGAAAGATATAATAATATCATAGGCCTTGTGATTTGATCTAATAATGATCTGTATAAAACAATAAAATAATTTGTTTATAATTAAAAGAATGGTAACATAGTATAATTATAACGTTATACTAAAATTTTATTTTAGAAAATATTTATTTTATATTTATATAATACCAATTATTTCTAGGCCAGTCTACGTTTGTACGTTCATTGACCAATAGACTAACTACAATTAAACTATTGTTTAACGATTGCATGCCAAGATATATTAACATTTTAGTACATTTTTCTACTATTTTTTAATAGTTAGAAGCAAAACAGAGTAGTTAGTTACCTACTTCCACAAAAGTTTTCCCAACATAACAAGTGTCAAATCGGATTATCACAAAAGCATTTAATTTATTATCATCGAGTTATGTTTTTAAATGTTGTTCGTTTGGATGATTGTGTAAAGACAGATTAGGTGAATGATGTTAATGATTGTTTTCCTGTACTTTTCCCGTGTATCCACCTTTAATTACTAGCATATCCACTTGAATCCACCAATCGCTACTGAATTCGTAGCATCATCCACACTTTACTGCCAAATATACATAAATATTACCCACTTTTATCTAAATGTATAAATTAATTATGCAGTATAAGGTGGATTCACGGGAAAAACGCATTCACGATAAGGATTAGTATTTAAGGTATGTTTCATTGTTTTTATACTAAGCACTTTAAAACCAAAATACCCACTCCTTACTAAATAGTAACACAACTAAAATAATCAGTAACAAACGACAAACCCTGTTAATTTTGTATCTGTCATAGGTATATTTTCAAAGCTTATTTAATCTGGGGTGGATAAAAAGGTTTATACCTTAAGTGACCACACTGACTAGTTGGTTGGTGACCGTACGGTAAATCCCCGGAATTAATATCTTGTTAAGATGTCCACAGGAAGAAATGAAATTGCAACATTCAGAGGAACAAAATTTTACAGATTATAATAACTCTGACAATATATCTATGACATCCATATTATGTTTTCATCACATCCGTGAATTTAGTTTACCTAAAAATTTAGTTCAGAATTGTAAAATCTTAGACATTAGGACCACAGTACAAATGTTTCGATCGCGTGTTTTTAAACTTTTCCTACGCTATTACTAGTCCTGCATTAGCGTCACTGTTTTATAGCGTTTTACATTTTTTCTAAATGTATTCTCTATTATGCATTGTCACAAAATAAACAATGTAATCTTATGTGTTGTTTCACTTATTTATTTTATTTTATTTGAAACTAGCTCATTGCACTTCGAAGCTACACAACGAAGCGAAGTTTCTGGGTTCAAATCAGACCAAAATTGTTTGAAACAAAGGAGACAATCGTTTTTAGGGTTCCATAGTTGTATGGAGAGTTAGGCCCACATAAAATTTTTGCGTTTATTTACGAAATGGGTATCAATTTGTTCCAAATAATATTCAGATTATAGTGGTAACATTACCTCATAAACTTATCTGTCATTTTGCTTTCCTGACGTTCAACGCCTGACGCGAAAACCCCTAAATAACAACAGTTTCGCAAAGAGGAACGAACTTTTCAAAATTGCTCACCTATTTCGTTTGGGAATACTGTGTCAAATAAATTTTGATAAAACTGCAAATATCTCGAAAACTAGGCGTCGTACGTAAAATCTGATGACATTTTTGATCCCCTTTTAGGAAAACCCATTAGATATTTTTGACCTATCCGATGACCTCACCTAAAAAGGTCAAGGACGAGGTTGACTTTTTATCTGCATTAAAAATCAATTCAGTTTCGGTGACAAGTTTACATTGAAATTCGCTAGAAATGCCCTGACAGACGCCAGAAAACTGTAGCATTATTATTATTTTGTTCGTTTGACCTAGCGAACGTTTCAACATGCGTGTAGATGACATTATTGATGAGCAGGTGTGTCGAGCATAGAGTAGAAAGTAAACTAAATAAATAAATAAAAAAAAAGCTAGATACATTATGGGTGCTAAAAAACTCAAGGTAAGGACGACATGGCGATAGTAAGGGGAGGCCTATATCCAGCAGTGGCCTACGATAGGCTGATCATGAGTGCCTAATAGCAAAACCCGAAATAGCAACAGTTTCGCAAAGAGGAACGAAACTTTTAAAAAATTGGTACCAATTTCGTTTGGGAATATTTTATCAAATAAAATTTCATAAAACTGCAAATATCTCGAAAACTATGCGTCGTACGTAAAATCTGATGACATTTTTGATCCCCTTTTAGGAAAACCCATTAGATATTTTTGACCTATCCGATGACCTCACCTAAAAAGGTCAAGAACGAGGTTGACTTTTTATCTGCATTAAAAATCAATTCAGTTTCGGTGACAATACATTGAAATTCGCTAGAAATGCCTATATAGAGGCCTATATCCAGCAGTGGCCTACGATAGGCTGATCATGAGTGCTTAATAGAATAACCCAAAATAACAACAGTTTCGCAAAGAGGAACGAAACTTTTAAAAAATTGGTACCAATTTCGTTTGGGAATATTTTATGCTGCAAATATCTCGAAAACTATGCGTCGTACGCAAAATCTGATGACATTTTTGATCCCCTTTTAGGAAAACCCCTTTGATATTTTAGACCTATCCGATGACCTCACCTAAAAAGGTCAAGGACGAGGTTGACTTTTTTTTAATCTGTTTTGATGTTGACATTGGTGCCGATTGCTTACTGCAGCTCTGTCGTCTATTCCGTAACAATTATAAATTTAAATCTAAACTTATTTTTCTTCCTAGCTAGTAAATAATATTCATTGAAAATGTTCATTAATAAGTGAAAAATTGTAAAAAAGAGATGCAGTTTTGACAGACATGATTCAGTTTAACAAACTTAACATAAATTCCTGTCAGCCAGACCGGCTTTATCCATATTCATTATTAAAATAGCTCCTTTTATAACTGATATCGTCATAACAGCTATTGTTAAACCAACTCTAGTACCAAAAAATACTTTGTATCTAATATACGTGCAGTCGATATCGATTAAAATTAGTACGCATGTACTGGAATCCCTAGTTCCATCCACGTCATAATGACATTTAGACGACTACAGGCGGGTGTCTGGTATCTTGCTCTATCACACGTGATTCATAATGAGGAGAAAAAGGACAGAAAATCTGACAAATTATTCCCTTCATCTAGTACTTTCAAAATCTTTTTTTCTGACATTTGTATTCAGTTTTTAAATAAAATCAAACACCGGCAATAGACTAGCACTTGCTTTCCGTTACTTATACGGTTGTTTTTGTATTGTTTATTCGAATTATTTAATTTCAATAATTAAATGATTAAAAGTCACTACCAATCACATCCTTAGATAAAAATAGGCATGAACACCGTTCCAAAAGTAAATTGCGTCATCTTTATGTTCGATTTCAAGTGTTTTATTTTAATTCTATTGATAAAAATCTTTATTCCTTCAGTTATCTGTATGTTAGCTATTGTTTACCAATCTTTGGACAGATAGTTCACGGATATAATCAAAAGTGGCCTTTTTATTTTGGTTTTATGACTCCGGTTTCGTGAAATTCACTTTAATTGCAAACTTCATAAAAAACATATACATTTTTAACGTAGTTCTCTTTCTCTTAAACGTTACCGATTCTTTGTGGGCCCAAAAAAAACTGTCTCCTTTTTACTCGCGGCTTTGCCTGCGTTATCAAGATTCCTGTTCTATCCCTTGGGAGCATTTAATCGGGTTTCCTATCATCTATTTACATCAAATTCCCTTCAAAAGTTTCAGCGAGATTGAAGGACAAACATCAAAACAAACAAACTTGTCCCACTGATATATGGAAAAGGGGAAATTGGGAGTGCACCTGTAGGTACCTTCGCACGCTCTTGAGCACTATAATAAAACAATCATAACAATTTTTAAGTTGTTTATTAAAATAATATTCGTTCAACTGAACACAAGACATGGGACCAGACCTAATAATTGAGTTCTCTCTAATTTGACAATTTTCCTACGAAAAAGAAATAATAATTAATGGCTCGGCGAGCCAAATGTCTTTACCATCTTAACAATAAAAAACAACCTACAAAATATGTCAACATAAGATTTTACCGAGGTATGCGGCATCCGGGATTGTCCGGGATTACAACACCGTTATAGTTAAATTTGGCACAGACTTTATAAATTACTGTCCACTCAATATAAACATACATTGCGTTCACCAAATATGGGGTATAATCACATACCATTATCTAATTTTTGAACGGTGCCGATAAATACAAAAAAAAATCAAATATATATTTTTATTACGTTTAAATCAAAAGTTCTCGATACATGCATGTGATAATAAAAATCGTTTTTAGCGAAAACAAAAATTACCCTTTCAAATCATTTTATTATATTTATTATACAATTAAAAAACTTAAAATTTTGATCCAAAACTAGAGCAACATTTTTAATCCACAAAGCGAAGCATAATTTGTTTTAAAAATGCGTAAATGATCCATTACAGTAAGATAAAATTATTCCCACAATTAGTGATTTAATTTCACATCAGAACATCCCATATATCGTGAAAGCAATGTATGAAGGTTATAAAGATCCCTGGCAAACTGTTCATAGTTCTAGATGGTTTTGGCACGGGTTCCTACATTACTGTCAAATAAAAGAAAAAAATAAGTATGAAAAGAAAAAAACTAAAAAACATTTCTTTTAAGGCGAGAAAACAAAATCTAAAATGAATATTTTCCTCTCGAAAATAGACCTTAAAAATTAATTTTAAGAAAAATTCTAATTTATATTTAGAAGACTATACAGTACCCATAATATTCAATATTGCACAAAGTCACTATTTCATGCAAAATCATACGACAGATTAGTGTCAATTGAATTTTCAATTGGTCAAATTGTAAAATTTCCGTTATTTTCATCATGTATTACGACTTTGATAAATACATATTACCGATAACAAACTCGATTATTCAATTCAAAACTGTCACAATTTCAAGTCACGGGTAAAGATATTGTGGTTAACAACATTAAAATTCTTATTTATAACAATAAAAGAAACAACAAAAAGTTGCGTTGAATAAAACAAACCATCCAAGAACATTCCAAGGGCTAATCATTTTCCTTTTATAATAATATAAATGCAATATTTTTTTTATACCAAAATTCTCTAAATATTTATTCATGAATTACAAATTTATTTACATCCAGTTTTATATACTCTGGGGGTCATCAAACCGGTCAAAATAACATTATAATCACCAGATGACGATTCATTTTCGTTTTGAGTCAGTATTCAACTAATATTTTCTTTAAACTTCTTTTTATATAGTAATGTATAGGTAAGTAGCATAGTACACTTAAATTCTAATATGACACAGTTAGATTAAGCCTATATTTTATACATTTACATTATGTATGTACTTACACATATACAAAGGCTGACGTTGTGCCAAAATGCCCTTTACTGACCTCATACAATGAAAAACAATAACCGAATGCTAAAAACATATTTAAAACACATCTGTATAACATAAAAACCGTAAACGTAACTCTAGCAAGGCATAATAACGTATAAATCATGTAATTTCATGCAAAAACAATTGAAAGCACCGTTTAATTCCTTCATTATTCAATAGATGGCGCTTTTCGGTATTTTAGGTCACAACGTGAAAGGGCAGATCGGTACACCATCCACGTAGTAATGTCACTGAAACGACGCCTATTGTAACCTACGACAGTCTAACGGGTTCCGTACAACGGACAAAATTATTTTCCCTTCGCCGCGTCTTAACAATAACTTTATACAGAGCCGATTTCGAAGGGAAAAAAATATTTTATAAACTAAAACATCTACGCTACATGGAACCATCTGGTGCAGGTCATTAAGAAAAGGACTTCATTGTTCCACTTTAATGACACACAAACATCAATGTCTAGTATCTTTTTGCATTCAACGAAGAAAATTCATACACAATTTAAAACGAAATAAAAGTGCAATGCATGAAATTATAGTCCGTTTTGAGAGAGCAACAGAGGCCAAAACCGCCTGAATAATTGTTATAGTAACACATACCACTTTTAATTTAAATTAAACCGATGTATTTCGTGATTATTCAAGGATCAAGTCGTTTTATGTTAATTTAAAAGTTGTATGAGTAATAGAATTAAAATAAATACTGAATTCCCTATGACGATGGCTAAATAAAGTCCTAACTCCACTGGAAGTATGGTAGAAACCATAGTTTTAATATCCAAACGTCAAGTTCAAAATGTCGAGGAATATGAAAGATATATTTACAAAGTGTACGCTATATGGCACTAATAAGTTCTCAATGTCTTTGAACTAGATATTTAAGTTGAATAATAAAAAGAAGCCTGCTCAAATTCCCTTTTTAGAGTAAGGGCAATCAATGATGTCAAACCCGTTATTGAAACAATAACTAGGAGTAAGCTGCAAGACATCTATTTTGTCAAATAAAGGTGTTAAAGAACATTTAAAACTTTTGCTTTATCCAGGAGTAGAGCTTAAATGGTGGTATTAAGTAACAACTAAATGAAATGAAAATACTAAATAAACAAGCGAGAAATTCAATTGTATATTATTGCATACTATTAGTATTATAAAGTGTGTCATGTAACTAAAGAATAACATCAAAGACTCCATTGTTAATAAATAAATCCCATATTTCAAGCATCTTCAAAATTTGGATATCAAAAATACGGATTACATTAAAATGCAAAGAAAATGACTTGATTTGGACTCACAATTTTGAGATCATTGTTCAGGCGACTGTTTTCACTTCATTACAAGGGAATCCCACTAGGAGTTAATGTAAGACTTTATTCCATGGTATAATTTGTAAAACAAATGTAATTCCCTTATGATAAATACGCGACGGTAAGAAATCCCGTACATTTGGTGAGAAAGATCAACAAGAAAATATGTTAGGCCATATATCGAAAGCTTAAGACCGTTCTGTGAGTAATCAACTTGTGTCCAAATTAAAAGTGTTGAGCAACCAAACATAACAAAAATTAGTTCACAAAAAGGCCGGGATTCCGCACCGTCGCGCTTCTAGCACCCGATAATAAAACATCGCGCCATGGAGGTAGTATTTCACTACGAAATCGTTGAAACAGTTCACTTTGCAGTTTGTGGGAACGGTATACCTTGCTTTTTATCACAACCGACACGACTTGCTTCCGGACGCGTTCGCTAGATGGCGCTGGTAGTTATCCGCGAGGGTTAACTCACGGAGCGGGCGTGAGAGTTGCCTACCCGCGGTCATCTCGTTTACATGGCTTCGTATGAAGGCGTGTAGGCAACTCTCAGTGGATCAAGCGGCGCCGCGCTCTGTCGCGATTCTACCTCGGTTAAAAGTCTCTCAAGCTAAAACCGGCACAGAGTGCGAGGCGCGTGCGGGTCCGGCGCAGGCACACGTCCACCACTGTCACTATGAGACGGAGATGACCTCGTGGCCGGGTCTCGCCTGCGCGGCGCGCGGCCACGACTGCGAGGTCAGCTGGCCGACGGAGAGGGGATTGTTAGCGTCTCTGGGGTTCGTGCCTACCGGGTTCCGGGGCGGGTTGGGCGGCGGATCCGACGCGGGGGACGCGAGGGATGACAGCGCACTCAATCCCCCCGGACTGGACGCGGAGTTGAGCGGAGTGTCAGCGTCGCCGTCGCTCGACGCGTCTGACAACTCCTCGAGCTTGACGTCCTCCTCAGAACAGGGGGACTGGGGCGTCGCCATCGGAAGCGGGACGTTCCCCGCCACTGCTGCCAGGGCTTCCATGTATCGTACGCACTTCTTCTTCCGCCTGGAATGTTGTGAAGAAAACTTTAGAATGAAGATTGAACATGATGGTCCAACGACGGATCCTCGTATGACACCGTATCATAACTATCAGCCTGTTGCAGTCTACTACTGGTCTGGGAGGCTATGCCTATAGTCACACTATATGGTACTATATGCAAGATTCGTTATTTCAAAAAGTTTAGTTCGGTGTCATGCAAGGATCGGTTGTCGGACCATTTTCTCTTCTCATGCATAAATATGAAAGTAAAATAAAATAACACATACTACAGACTAAATTTATAAAACCTAAAAACAAAACATCGAGAAAAGAAAACGTTTTATATAGACAACAATATAAATCACTAAAACTATCCTACGACAAACGAATACAGAGCAAAAATCAAAATAGACGATAAACATGTTAAATAACGCCATGCTGTAGATTTGTTAAGAATTAAAACACACGACAAACTAAAAACAAGACAGTTTAACTCATGCTGAGTTACTGAAGAGGTTAAATCAATTTATGATTATTTTTAAGACTTCATAAATTAAAATGACGCAAGCGGTTCTCTCGAACAGATTTCCATTAACGAACCTAATTAAAAACAAAAGCTTAACACTACCTACGACAACAAAAAAAAACCACATTCATTACTTCGTAAGACAACATCGAAACTCAACTCCATTCATTCTATAAATCATCATCAGGTAGATGTTGGTGTCATGATAATTGCACATAAATCAATAACAGTAAGATAATTATACAAGTGAAAGGACGCTCGATTGTTATCAAATTCCTTGCATTTATTAAACTTTTCCTGGCTTACGTTATATTGAAAACTGATGTTAAGTTTTCTATACAGTCATAATAATCTTTGTACTTCAAAAATTGACAAAGATTTATAGTTAAACTATATTTCGTCAAATATAAAAATTAAAAAGTACTTTTACAGGATGTAATCATCAACCATAGTGTTACCAATGGCACCCAAATATTGACATTCTACTAGGAATTGCAAATGTTAATAAGGATGCAAATGCAAATAGCATACAACCTATCCTCAACTGCCTCCGTTGCGCAGTGGCTAGTGTGTCGCACTTTAAAGTGGCGGCCGCTCCGGAGGTCCTGGGTTCGAATCCTGGGTCGGACCGATGAAATTGTGTCTATGTTTCCATGTTGTGATAACACAGACACAGTCCGGAGTTTGGAAGTTGGCGGTGTATTTACACCCCCGTGCCTCGGAAAGCACGTTAAGCCGTTGGTCCTGCGCCTGATCTCTCTACGGTCGTGGCAGATTGCTGTCCCACCAAATTATGGGAGTGAGGGAATAGGGAGTGCACCTGTGCTTGCGCATGCGCTTGTGCACTATAATATATCCCGCGTAAGTGGCTAATTGTAAGATTGGCCGCCGTGGCCGAATTCGGCTAGGAGGAGGGTATCATCAAATTTTAAATTTAACAATATTTTTTTCGGTAAACAATTATCACCACTATCATCACGATCATCATGACTACCAACATCATCCTCATCACACTCATCACCATCACAAACTGACCGTGGTATGTCCATCGGCGGCGGTTCGCCGGCACTAGAGGTTCACATACGTCGGCTCCTGTGGGGGGCTCCCGACCAGACTGGCGGCCGAGAGGGGGGTCGCCGGCTCGGGCCGGAGGAGACCGAGACCCCCCGACACCATTACGCTACTTGATTCAGGGCTGTACCCCAGGAGGTAAGGCAGAGGGCTTCGTAGTTGGAAGGGGAAGTGTAGGGATATATCGATTTTGAAGAAGCGGTAGTACGCAAATTTAGTAATTCAGAAAATAGTAGGGACAGTTAGTATTTTTTTGTAATAATTGTTACAGTCAAGAAAAGTATTGTAAGATGATGATTAGATATTTGAAAATATTAAGAATGATCGGGGCAGTTAAGGAAATACAAATTAATTGATATTAATTACAAGGGAAACGTTCACAAGAGGTAGCACGAAGAAGGAAATAGAAGAATATGGATATCCAAAAGCGGGATTAAATATAAGGGAGACATTAGAATAATTAATGATAGCATAAGATAATGATAGGTTTAGGTAGGTAGGAGACAATTTTAATGATGTGAATGTGTTGAATCACGTAGCGTTTGGTGCCATACCGATTTTCGTAAAGGAGCATAATGAATTTAACAAATCACCAATAGTGCCAGCGGAATGCAGCATCGATCCGTGAGAAGCGGCAATCATGAGTGGAAAAAACAAGTCGATAAGTACACGTATACCTTCAAATTTAAATTAAAATGTTCAACTTATCATCAGGTCTTAAAATAAAGCGAGTGCATTTCAGAAAATGTGTCAAGATTTTTTTGAAAGCTTTCTTTTCGACGACAAATGATTGCCCTTCCTCTGATCTGATCACTATTACTATTCTTCTAAAACCTATTTCACTACGTTTCCACACTTGGTCTACTTTCAAAAAAATCTATTCCGTGTTTCGTCACTAAATTTCGGAATCTTATTTCTTTGTGAAAAGACACATTTTCTGAACAAACAACTCGCTCTTTTAAACATATTCTTAATTCTAATACTCTCATCAAAGAGCGTTAAAACAATAATAGTAATAACATCACAACGTCTACTACATGATTGTTTGTATTAACAAAAAATAATGCTAAAGTAAAGATTTACGACCAGGCTCCTCTTGGAAATGTCGTAGAAAAAGACTAAAAGATAAGCCAAGTCTTTCCACATAGAAACAATATTTGAAAGGCCAAAAACCAGCAGTGAAAAAGTCTCACCGAGGTGAAATATCACGTAAATAAAAGCGAAAATAAATAATAAAAAGTAAAGAATGGAGAACCCACCTGCAAGGCTTGCACCATTGGTTCTGTTGGTCGAGACCATACCTCGCTCGGCATTTCTTCAAATTATTTCCTGGAAGTGTTCATATAAAATTCTTTAGAAGTCATTCGTAGAAGTTTCGTCAATAAGCCAGTCTCGATCGATCAAATATACTACTGAAAAGATACTGTTTTAACTTTATTTAAATTCAAATCTCTAGTTTGCAAAAATCAAAATTAAATCGCAAAACTTAAGTTGTTGACATCATTATTGTTGAAAATATATAAAATATGATGTCGAGTAAATTCTGCGGCAAACGGGAAAAGAATATTGCAAATGTCGCTACGGCGAAATTAATTTACCAGAAATCATATTTGAAGCGTCTTAAAATAATTACCGATACATCTACACACTACGAAAAAGCCATGCACAAACCCCCTTAACATGTTAGTAGCATGCAGGGATGGAGGGTAAATGAACGGGACAATAACGGAAAAAACATTGGTTTTAAAAATAACATACTACACGCATAAACTTTCGAAAAATAATATCTAACTACGGTATACTGCTATCGGAAAATAAAACCACAAATAAAGATGACGCTTAAGCAAAATTTAAGCAGAATAGGTTCTCCGGAATCAAAAGAAATCATGTTTGGCCAGTATCATTGCGCCGAGTGCCGCGCTCCTCACGCATGCATGTCGCGACTCCTGCGCATCGACAGGAAGGCTGTCCCAGCCTCAGGTATCAGCGCTATCCCTGCAAAGCAATACTCAGCTGTCCGTCGACTGTACTGCGAACATGCACGCTTCCCCGCTCGGAGCAGAGTAGCCAAAAACCGGGACAACCTTCGAAGGAGTGCCACATACGTCAGGGTGTCTCGATAAATAGCGTTCGTAAAAAAAACAGAAAGAAAATAAATAAATGCGATAAATATTTAAATAAAACAAATGATACTGGTAGTTCTACAACCTGTACCCCAACCATAGACATTCGGCAATACCGTCGGAGTTCCAGCGAGAACATCCGCGGGGAGGGAAAGTGCGGGGGGAGCGACGGCCGCGCGGGCGGGCCTAGCGAGCGAGCTCGGGGGTCGGCCGTCGCTCAAGCGCGCAGTTCGACGGAGAAAAGGCAGTACCTCCATCGGTTGTCTCCTGTTTTCGCTTCCTCTTCTTGCCCCTTTGCGTATTAGCCCTAGACGACCAATCGGGATAGAGTTGCATGTGCAGCTGGCGTTCCCGGCGCGCCAACTCGTAATACTTGGCTTGCTCCTCGCGGCCGAGTGCATGCCACTACAACCGCAGCGATATGGAAAGAAAAGAGAAATTGCACTTCACGCGGGTCCCTACGATGGTGCTAGAAAAACAGCCCCGTGAGCAGCCCTCAAAGAATAAAATTTTGATCCTACTGAATGAGATTGGCCAATTGTGAAGTTCCTCACAGAACCTATTCTGCGATCGGAGTCGCGGCTCCTCTATACATATAACAAACCAATATAGTTTCCGATAGGACAGGGTGTACAACACGGTCACTCGACGACTAAGTACACAAAACACGTAACACCGGGGCGCGGGGCGGCGGGCCGGGGCAAAGCTCGGGCCCGCCTGGGACTCGAAGAGGCTTTAAGGGACTCGGAGTCTAGATGTAGCTTAGAGCCAGGTTTCCTAGCTCTCATTTAATTATGTCTACATTCTAAATTTATATGGAAGTTCTCATATTTTAAGACTCTCAACAAAATGTTTGCTTCTTAATGAGCTATTGAGCAATATGTACCTCCCACAAGAGCTTAATTTTCAACTGACTAAATTCAACAGGTGTTCTTCTAATATATATATAGTATTTAGTATTTTTTTGATTGTCGCGATAAGAGTTCAAATCTTTGACAGAGATTCCGTCAAATTCAATGTTGAAGTTAAAATCATTCTAGAAATTTTTGGAACCGCCAGTTTTTTCAAGCCCTACAAAATTTCGAGTCCCCAATATCATCGAACCCCGAACACTGTCCGCCGGCCGCCGCCTCGCGCCCGCTCCGACTCGTGAGCAGGTTACTGCCGCTTTTCTAGCACGTGCTCCGACGAAGGTAACGGAAGGTACGAGAATCGAACACCACACACGCACACTCACATACAGGAGGGGATGCTCGGTTAGTGACAAGCCTCGGTTAGTCCTGGCGGGACGACGCCCTTCCACGGTCATGGTCGCTCCCATAAGTGAAGTCTACACCAAGATATCTTTAAAATCCATTGGTGATGGTTCTGACAGCAGATTTGGGTCTTCTTTCATCCAATACAAATGTGTTACCAGATTTACAGCTCGTGAAGTTTAAATTAGTTTCTAAATTCTAATCGCATGGCAGATGGTTGACATAACTTTGAAAATTTTCTTATCCCTTCAACATAAGCCATTGTGGAAGCCACCAAATACATAACATGGAAACCTGTGATTATCCATCTTTCAAATTGTTTAAATCGGAAGAAACTTATCTTAACTTATCTTCGCTCCACCAAAAGACATTTACCATATTCACAAAAGACAAAGGAGAACAGATGAAAACAGCATTGGATTAAAGAAAGATCAAATATGTTGTGAGAATGAATGATAACACATATAGAACGTCACAATGAATACTTAAACGTCATGCTTTGGTAACGTCAAGTCCTAAAATCTCGAAAGATCAGAAGGACCAGCGTCAAACTTTGTGATAAATCCCGTACGGTGCTAATTTCGCCGTCACATGACAATGGATCTTAATGGTTTAGGTGTGGCAAATCATCAGTGGATGGGTCCATCCATGTTTTGATGCACTCTTCCACAAGAATATTAGAAAATCTTAACCGTCCTATAGATTGGTCTGAAAATATACCAGATTAACGAGATATTTGAACGAAATTTGCAGGGTTTTTATTATTTTCGGCATATTGTCTTCTTCTTCTATGATATAAAATTTAGGTTCATCAATAGGTGGAAGATTTTGTCTAATCTCTTTAAAGGATTTCGTTCAAATATCGCATTTGTCATATTTCCATCTCCTCCAAGGAGCACAAGACTTTCAAAAACACTTATCGAAGTGCTCATCAAAATCACGAAAGTGCCCCTAGACCATAACCGGTGAAGAGCTATATTCTCCACGAGCGAGCGTGTTAGTGCGAGGAGTCGCCAGTCCAGGTGGGGGGCGGGGGCATGGGGGGAGGGGGTGAAGCGAGTGTACAAAAGCGTCGTCGTGACCCAACCCTCGCGAACCCCGCCAATACCTCCCAGCTCGGCTGGACTACGGTCCTTTTTCCGTTTTTTCTTTTTCGACCCGTAACCGTAGTTGTCTCTGGCACTCCAGCCCGGGTATAGCTGCATATGTAGCTGACGTTCCTGCCTCGCTTTCTCATAGTACTTTGCCTGCTCCTCGCGACTCAACGAATGCCACTGTTTGACAGGATACTCGTTACGAATGGACGGGATCCGCGACGACCCGCGTCGTTTCTGGACTTCTCGGTTGGATGGTATCGTCGGTAACGAAAATTCATGGGATGGTTTGAAGACGAGAAGAGTTGAGATTGTGAATTTACTTCTGTACGACAAAAGTAATGAAGAAATAATCGAATTATCACAATCTTCAATGGTAATGTGTACACAATACGGATTGAATATTGTGATAATTCTATACTTTGTTTAAGAAAAGTTTTTCTACTTGAATATTGACATCAGTGATCATCCAATGATTTATTTTATAAAAGTTTATCTGATTAAGTATAATTATGTTGTCTACCTGATTTGAGTGGTTTGAGTATGTCACATGTTTTAATTCAAAGCATGTGATCATTATGTTATCATCATATTTCACGTGAACATCTAAAACCATCGTAATCATCAGAGAACGACTAACGATTAGTAACTTTGTGTCCGTCAAATGTTTGACAAAAACTGAAGGAACCTTTATCTAAAATGGAACATTAAACAACGCATTATAAAAATAAAGAGTCATTCTCTAATGGACAAAAAATAAAGGAATAGATAAGACTATCCTGATTAATCAAACAGTCATCACGTGATCTGAACTTGAGCCCTATGTGATCGCAGTAAGGTGCAAATTAGCACAAGAATTCGTACATCAATGTATTTTCGTTACCGACAATATTTAACCAAAAGAGAAATCACGAAACGGGAACAAAAATAAAATTGAAAACTATAAATAGGTATTTTAAGACATGTTACTCTTGTACGGAATGGAACATATTCCGAGAACGGTAGTTGGTTCGATTCTCGGTATTTCAAAGTGATTATTATTCATCGCTAGTACAGATAGCAGATACGGCGTCGCATTGTCCGCCATAACTTTTATTGATGACTTGTCGCATTCCCAACAAGATTAACAATAACAAAACATACATAGTAGAACAATTCGACGTACATTAGGAACTAGTGTTATGAAACATTTTAGCGTAACGTCGGCAAATAAAAGATACTTTTTATTAAAAAAAGGGGCAACATTTTTTTTTCCAAATTGTGGATCAATATATATATTTTATTTACTTATAGTCTTTAAATTTTTTTTCACAAAAGTAGGGTCAACAAAAAATATTTTTTTTAGTAAAAGAAGGGTCAATGAAAAATTTTTTTGTAAAAAGAAACGGTCAGCAAAAAAATAATTTTTTGCACAAAAAAGAAATATAACTCACCCGTCTCCCCAGTATTTGGTTGATGGCGGCCGACTCTTTGAGCGTACACTCAGCAACCACCTTCGCCCTCATCTCCTTCATATAGAGCATGAAGGCGTTGAGTGGTTTCTTTATGTGCGGCTTCTTGTTCTGCTCCTTGCTGTTGTTGCTGGCCGTACTCTCGGCTGGCTTGTCGCTTGCCGAACTGCTGCTGCCTTTCTCTAGCGATCTGGAATCATCACCATCTCCAATATTATCATCATCATCATCATCACTATTATAATCATTATCATCATTACCAATACCATCATCATCAGTGATCGGATATTCGGATGCATATTTACCTAGTTAAGGTATTGGCTCATATGAATAAGTAAATATTTCACAACATCACGTACATTGATCTGACTCCTTGTTAAGTAGCTTATGGACTTGGGTTTAAGACATCAGAATCAACAGTGGTATTACAAATATACTTAAATAGATACAAATAACACCCAGACCAGGACAAACAGACGTGCACAAAAATTTGTCCTGTGCGGGAATCGAACCCGCGACCTCTTGAATTAATAGTCAAAGATATGGAGGCGCTTTTATATGTAGTTTCTTTTTTTAAATTAATACCTTTTAAAGAAATTGTACACTTATTATGTGTTTTGCATGTTTAAACTAAGCTAAGTTTATTATAACCTAATGCTTGACATACATTGATAGTTATCCGCATGTGAGTTATGCATTAAACTTAGACCTCTAAGCAATAATAACGTCTCGATCAATTGAGTTTTATTGATAATTAGCACTAGTTTACTCGTTGATAAAATTATAAGCGCATAGTCGAATTTAGTAAAGTATGTTTTCATCTAGGAAATATATGATCTTACGATCAGCCACGTACACGAGATAATACATATTAAACTGCACAAGTGAGTGTGCAAGCACTCTCTGACACGACCTTTGACTGATCAGGCACAGGAAAAACTTCTTAACGTTCGTTCTGAAGCACGGATGACCTCGAGATTTTTTCGGTCATCCATCCGATGACTGGCCTCTGCGAATGTTGCTTAACTTTGCAATTGCAGGCCGAGCACGGTAACCACTGCGCCGTCGAGCTCCTCAAAAATATACCTTTTAATATATTTTAATAGCATTTATCAGTGGCAAATTAAGTTCTATTAGGTGTTTCGCAAAGATTCACTACTTCCTCAGATGTCCTACGGCTATCAGATTTATCTCACACTTGGGGATCAATAAGTTAACGAGTGAAGTGCTAACAACGAGCAGACATTATCATGATTATAATTATAACTAAGACTTCATGTCACTCATTGATAACAACATTTAGAATATGTGTAGTTTTGGAGTATAAAACGAAAATTTGGCTAGATAGATGGCACAGTGGAACAAAGTTTAGCAACATTCGCAGAGGCCAATTACCGGATAGGTGACTGAAAAAAAAACATTTCGAGCTCATCCGTGCTTCGAAAGGCACGTTAAGCCGTGGGTCCTGCGACTGATCTCTCTACGGTCGTGTCAGATTGCTGTCCTACCGAACTCGATCTCATGACTGAGGGAATAGGGAGTGCACCTGTGCTTGCGCACTCACTGGCTGATCGTAAGTTTGGCCGCTATGGTCGAAAACGGCCAGAACGGAATTACTTAGTATTGAAAGAAATAACTTGTGAGCAATATAAAAATATGAATTGCGTCACATAAAATTCTTCCTAAAAATGTCATCAGCTACATATTTCTGGGGTAAATACATAGTAGAACTAAACCCAATAGGTATTCTATCTTCAGATCGTCCTACACCTAGATTTCACACTATCAGATATATCTAACCCTTGGGATCAATATGTTAACTCGCCTAGGTGCTAACGACGGACGGTCGACGTAAACAACGCGCGTCCGGTTGGATATAGACGCGCCGTTTCCTGCGCGCGCGCAGTTTCTACTAAACTCCATATGTGGACGGTAGTGAGGGGACGTGGTGGTGTCGATAGTTTTGATTAAATAAATAATATTATGGAGGTACATATTTTTTGGAGATAAATATATTTTTAATTTTAATTAGTAAAAGGACCGCGGTAATAGCACTTCAAATTACTAAGTTTATAAAAACAGATCGCTATCCCAACTAATATTATAAATGCGAAAGTAACTCTGTCTGTCTGTCTGTTACGCTTTCCCGCTTAAACCTCGCAACCGATTTTGATGAAATTTGGTACAGACAATCTTTAGACCCTGAGACAGAACAAGGGCTACTTTTTGACCCATTCCAACCCCCACTTCCCCGAAATGAGGGGGTGGAAGTCTGTATGGAAAATCTAAACTACTTGAGTTAGACGCTTGAAATTTGGCATGCAGTTCCCTTAGTAAACTTGATGCTTAGTTGCAAAAGGATATTACAAAATTCCCACGGGAATGGGAGTTAGCGGAAAAAAACATTCGTATAATGAAAACCGACATCCACGCGGACGAAGTCGCGGGCGGCCGCTAGTGTTAAAATAAAGATCGGTAATTCAATGGTTTAAAAAACTTAAAATCACTTTTCTTATCTGAATTGCTGTTTTTCATAAATGATTACTAAATATGTTATTATCTTAGAACGTGCTTTAAAGTGTCAATCAATTGATGATCTATTCAAATTGCTCATATTTTCATAAATAATAAAAATTAACTTGTTTTTAACTTTTGACACGTTTATTGGTCACATTAGACATTAAACACTATGAGGCGTTTTATAGAATAAAAAAAAAATCATTATAATCTGTCTAAGAATTCAACTAAAAGGAGGACCTCAAGATATTAAATGTCAAAAACAAATATATTTAAACAAAAATCGACAGTAAAACTTAGTTCCCTCACTACAAAAAAGGCGTCACAATCGCAACGAAACCCCCTAATTTCGACCTTAATGCTTTGACATAAGAACTCTATTAAATCCATAACAAACGAAGTTTATCTGATACTGTTGAATTTAAAGCTCACAAGTGATGATCACTATTCTGTAAAACTTGCGATAAGTTTTCAACTTAACCATTTAGGAAATAAAACCTAATTTGACTTGTATGATTTGTTTGTAAGCCAAAGGCTCTTTGTATGAGATGCAGCATTTATATCATTGCATGATGAGAATTTGGATTAGTTCTTGTCTTGTTTTCTGTAAAATGTAGGAAGTTAAAGTAAATGGAAGTTTTGTACTAGTCTAATGATATTTTAGTTTTCGAGGAGGTCGATGATCGCAGTCGGCCTGCGATTGCTAACTTAAGCAACTTTTGCAGAACCTAGTCATCGGATGGGTGATCGAAAAAATCATCTCGAGCTCCTCCAACGAACTTTGACGGCCGGCTCGGTGTATTGGTCAAGATGTTGCCTACTATACAAGAGGTCGCGGGTTCGATTACCGCACATGACAAACACATTTGTGTGCATGAACATGTCTGTCTGTCCTGGTTACTTGTATCCATTTAAGTATATTTGTAATACCACTGTTGATTCTGCTGTCTGTAAGACAAGTGCTTAAGCTACTTAACAAGGAGTCAGATCAATGTATTTGAGTTATAAAAAAATATCGCTTTTTTTCCGTCTAGTGTGTTTCTATACTTGGTGTGAATATTTTAGGTGGGAGTAATAATCTTTAGACGGTTATCTTATACTTGTACCTGTTCTGTAGTGTAAGAAACCCTGTAATGGACTCAACACTCAAGCCGTCAGTCACACATAATCACAGGTAAAGGCGGGGCGCTACTGCTAGCGGGCAGCGATTTATTAATTGACGGATTTTCATACGCAGTATTTGCTTAGACACTATCTGAGCACGGACTTAAAACATCAAAAGATGTTGAAAAGATGTCATTAGTGTATATTCCGCCCGTGACTTCGTCCCCGTGGATATGGGTTTCCGCACACATATCGTTAATTTTTTTATAGGTTTAAACCATTTGTAAAGCCTTGCTTGACAAATGGACTATCCTATACATTTTTTTTCAAGTCGAATCATTATTTTCAAACATACTCTTCAGCTTTATTATATTAGTCTAATAGTATTGATTTTAGGGAATATCATGTTGACCATCATCATCATCGCCTGTGGTTAACTTTATTATACTGCTGTTTAGTGTTAAGCTATACTGTTATTTGATTTATTAAAACCAAAATATTTTGGCAACTTAACTACTGAACTTTGGTACGCATATCTTTACTGAGAGATACATTTTTGATATTGGTCAATTCAATTGGTCATTGGACACAAATAATTCTGAGGTGTGATCCCTCAACGGATAACGAGTGAGTCCGCTGCCACCGACGCCACACAACAGCCCATACATAAAAGTCCTTGTACAATCATGTAAATAAGTTTGTGCCGGTGAAATTTAATTAAGATGATATATGAAGAGGCCAAGTTAACGGGCCCGGTACAGTCGGAAGGACAAGCGAGATTAAAATCATTTTTATGTGACGCCAAACGGGAGAAATTGTAAAAATAAAAACACAAAATAAAAATGGCCGCGAGAAATGCAAATGGCGTCGAGGCTTTTTGAATTGACGATTTATCGACCTGTTTTGTGGGTCAACTTTGACGTATGGGGCTGTTGTAAAGGGCCACTTAGCAAGTTGAATTATGACCATGTCAATGGTTTATGTTTTGTAAATAAACAAGCGATTTGATGACAAGAGCATTGAATTTATTTGTTTGTGGATGTTTGGGTGTTTTTTGTACTTGTATAAATTATTATTTCATTATTATTTATTATTACAAGACAGCGGCTCGTCAAATCTGTGGCCAACGTGATGGTTGTGTGGGCCCTTGTTATACCAAAGGCGTCACTCACGCATTATGAAATATTTATATTCCTTTAGATGGGTTTGGGTAGTGTTGAAACTTGGTAAGTAGATGTATTCTGTGAAACGCATTATGTTTTTCGCACGAAATTAAAAGTAAATAATAAATATTGGGGTTCTCCATGGTTAAAACTGAAACTCAAAAAAAAAATTTTTCTTTACACCTTTAATTAAAAAAACTTTAAATTTTTTTGTTTAAACCACACGCGTTTTTTTAGCTCCTACTAAAAAAATATTTTCGTAACGTATTATTGCAAACTTAAATTTCTTCACAAATCTTAACATCATAACATTATTAATCAATCGCATTAATAATGCCCGCTACCAATCAGTGATTATAACTTGCGTGCCGACAGTACGCGGTGGCCGCGCGCCGAGTTTGGGCAGCGCCCGCGCATTGTGCCCGGGTTTTGCTTTTTTTAGCTTTTCTCGTTTTAGGGATCTGCGGGAAGGTGTTAAATATGAGTTTTATACGTGAATCCTTGAAAGAGATGAAGAGGGTCTTGAAATCTTATGCCCATAGTTGTACTGGTTCCGATATAAATATTGAACGCGGCAAGCTTGAAACAATATTTAGATAGATAGATTATTTCTCATTCTTAAACCTCTTATCATCACAGAAGAAACTATCCTTCAATACTATGTTTGCATTGGTTTGTTTGCATTGAATGTATGCATTCAAGCTTTTAATTGTGTGACCAAATATCTCCCAAGTGGCAAAACAAACACAGTTATTTGTGTATTTAGAGATATAAATACGTGAATTAAAAGTTTCTTACTTTAGTAAAACTTACGTGCAAACATAATCTTTCGTGATTTAACAATATATTCCGTTAGTTAAATTATATTCTCGTTTTCCATCACCTACGGAACATTCACCGCGTCACATAACTCTCCCATTTCCATTTCTATCCTCCCATTTTTAAACGCCAGCAGGAAGTCATATTTTAACAGCGCCCGGTGGTTCCCCGAACTAATTTACAGTACCACTGCTAGTACTAACTCAACGCGTAACGTCTGTGACATTCTACTTTATAGTTTTTCTATTTTAGAAACGCTGAATTCAGAGGAAGTTGTTAATCTGACTTCTTTTGTTCGATTATTTAAGACTTTTTGGTGAGTTTTCTATTCTTTTTTTTTTGGAATTTCCACCGCCCTTTTCATGTTTGACGTTTTGTTTTTTAATTTGTTGTGGCTGGTGTGGCAATGATTTAGTGTTTGTATGCAACTTTCTTTTAACGGATTAGGACTTTTTATTTTGAGTTTTTGACGAAAATATTTGTAAAATATTAAATTTTGTGGATTTTATATTGTTTATAGAAATTGTGGTACGGAAATTGTAGTTTTTAAATAAAGTTAATCTCTTTTTTAAGTTGAGGTTTTTAAAGTGAAAATGTTAAGAGTCTATTATGCTACAAGTCTAAATCTGCATGAGATAGATTTCTATCATTTCCATGAAGTCATGACAACAATGAGAAACGTATATGCATCTTTTTATGGAACGGAAGACAAACGAACATTCGTTTCACTTAGACATAGATAAAATACATAGATATAATAACTTGAGGTATTCCTCGAAGCGCTACCAATTTGAGGCGCTCCTAATGAGGCGCTCCTTTTTTATTCCTCGGAGCGCGCCTTTTAGTAGCGCTCCAGATAACAATTAAAAATATTAACTTTTTATTCCTCGAAGCGCTCCTATGATTTTCGAATAGAGATAGGAAACTAAACTATCGATATTTATCGATAAGTAAAACACATTATTTTTTACAATTTGCAAAGACTCTATACTCCTTGATCATTGATTGTTTGTTTAAATCAGTCAGAACGTACTTGAATTGAGATAACGATCTGTGATTTTTAATATTAAAGCTAGGTTTTTCTTTTTTATATACTTTCTCTTAGTTTTAAAATTGTTCTTAATGTAATTATAACTGTGATTTTATGAATCCTATTTGAAATTGTTTAATATTTAAATATGAAAATGGATCATCTGTGATTTTTATTAAATTAAGCTAAGTGAGGTTTTTAAAAATATTTATTTTATATAGTTACTTACTCTTAGTTTTAATATTGTTCTTAATGTGATTATAACTGAGATTTTATGAATCCTATTTGAAATTGTTTAATATTTAAATATGAAAATGGATCATCTGTGATTTTTATTAAAATAAGCTAAGTGAGGTTTTTTAAAAATATTTACTTTATACTGTTAGTTTTAAGGTTTGACACTGTGACAACCAGAAGAATTTACCTTTTTAATTATTTGAGACAAAGAAACAATCTGTGATTTTTTGTAAAATTAATATTTAGATAATAATAACTTTTTAAATTTTTTCCTCATTAGTATTCCTGATTTTTACTTTTATGATAGTTATTACTTATATAACTAAACATTATGAAACAGCAAAACAAAAAGTAATTAAACTAGATTTTTTAATGATTATATTTTGTGTGAGAATTATGATTTAATAATATTATAGTTACAAGTCATCAGGCATAGTTACAGGCATGTCAATTCAGGATCATAGTCGCAGCGTACCCTGGGCTCCAAGGCAATGGCCGAGGATGCATCCGGGAGAGGCGCTAGGATGATGATGAATATTATAGTTGCAAGTGTTAAGAGTAGTAAAAAGAAAGTATAATATATCATTACATTGACTAAACACGTCATATGTCGCCTCATATTATGTAAATGTGCCTTCTCGCTAACACGCTTGTGCATAGATTTTTTTGCTATTCAGATTACACTTTCATAACCATAAATTTATTTATATTTTTATTAATGACTAGCGGTCGCCCGCGACTCCGTCTGCGTGGATTTCGATTTGCAATAGCCTAAAACCTTCCTCGTCAAATGGACTATCCAACACAAAAATAATTATTCAAATCGGTCCAGTAGTTCCTGAGATTTGCGCGTTCAAACAAACAAACAAACAAACAAACAAACATACAAACAAACTCTTCAGCTTTATATATTAGTATAGATAAATGTATAACTGTATTAACGATAATAACACCACACAAAGTTATTTTGTAATTATTATTTAGTTACTACAATGTGATTATAACATAATTTATATTATATCTGTGCGTTTTATTTATTATTTACATCTTTGATTACACAATAACATTGGTCTTTGAATACACATTATAGTGCCGAAAGCGAAAACATATTTTTCTATCAATTTCTAACTTTTGGTAAGGCAACTTAGAAGATGATGATGATGGATAAATGAATTTTTAAAAACAGTCGATAGTTAAAGTAGTTTTTGTAAATATAACAAAACAACCACGTTTTACTTTTTATCGATAGTTTCAGTTAGTATCTTATCTCTATTCGAAAGTTCAATCATAGGAGCGCTTCGAGGAATAAAAAGTTAATATTTTTAATTGTTATCTGGAGCGCTACTAAAAGGCGCGCTCCGAGGAATAAAAAAGGAGCGCCTCATTAGGAGCGCCTCAAATTGGTAGCGCTTCGAGGAATACCTCAATAACTTAAGGGAAGAAGGGAAAAGATAATAATTTAATCAGCCTATCGTAGTCCATTTTTTTGGAGAGTTTCCCCAAAACCACCAATTTGAACAGGCAAGTTAATGACATAATGAAAGCAATATGGTCAATCACAAAACGCAAGGAAACGCTAAACGCTAAACTGCCCATCCCATGAAATGACCCTTAGTATAGGAACACACTAGACTGAAGAAACGCTACCGAAGTTTGGCGCGTTTACGCCTGCATATTTTAAATGGAGGAAAACACACTATACCGAAATTAGTCGCGTAATTTTGTAAAGAAAGTGAAGGTCGCGTTTTTGCCGCTTGGTGTGTTTGTGCACTTAGTCGCTTCTATTCTTACGACACCTATGGAGAGAAATGGGGTAGAACCATTATAGGTACCATACGACGTAATTTAATTTATAAACGTACTTGCAAATTAATATCTCGTCTAAAATTAGCAAACCATATCAGTTTCTCCTAATCGAGATGAAACAATTATAAATTGAAAAAGATTATAAATTGCAAATCCACATTTGGTACGCGAAATTATTGATTCCATATATCATCAATCATTGTATAGAATTGGTGTGTACGATTTATTTGGTAACGTTTTAAAATCAAGCATTACATCACATAGTATTTGAATCTATACTAATATAATAAAGCTGAAGAGTTTGTTAGTTCGATTGCGCTAATCTCAGGAACTACTGGTTCGAATTGAAATATTCTTTTTGTGTTGTTTGTTAGGATGTTTTTCCGTCAATCACGATGAAACTTCTGAACTGATTTTGATGAAATTTGGTATACAGGCAGGGTATAGGCTGACTTAGGTGATATGATACTTTTTATCCCGAATCATGTCCCCATGTAGGAATAGGTATTTGCATTCAATCTGCATTTTATAACCCGTGATTTACAATAAAGATTATGATTATGATTATTATGATTATGATTATGAATATGAGCGTTAAGTGTATTTAAACTAAAAGCAATTTAAGCGATGTTCATCACAACACCGTCACAGCCGGGTCGTTGACCCCGCGTGATGGGAGTGCACCGGGCGTAATTATGACGACTTTCTTACAATTATTACAATTAGGACAAATGCAGCGGCCTAGTGGGTTGAGTAACAACTTCACAGTCCAGGGTTCGGTTCATGGTTTTGACAAGAGTGTTTATTGTAAGTTCACAAACAGATTACTGTCAATGCATAATAACGTTACAATTTTTTGCCACAAACGCAGGATTTGTGGCATTGTGCCTACATACATCGCAATCTGTCGTCCCTCACATCGTAGGTTCGATTTCTGACTTGAGTAGATTCTTCCAAGTGCATGGATAGACATATTAATTTACTATATTTTTTAAATAATGGTGGTGTACCTATAATGTTTAATCTCTTCTTTGAATTTTTTAAACAAAATGCAGCTCTCTGTTTTATAAAATTACATTGTTGCACTATTTGAAAAATCATAAATGGATATGTCGCCTAAGTTCTAGATTGATCAACACTTTCACTTCAGTCAAAATTATCTTCACATCATCGCATTCAAAATATGACTAGTCTAAAAAAACATTCAAACTGTCAAAAATATCTCAGAATCACTGCATTCAAAAATGTAAAATTATTCATACAACATAAGGGCAAACTATCTATTACAACGAACAGTAAAACAAACAGTTAATTCCCTCCAGCCCTTCTATTCTGTTCGCATCTGTCATCTTATCAGCGATCAGCAGGGGTGGACACGGCGATACGATCAAATAACTGGGCTGCCACCTTCGCGACAAACGACAAATTATAGGGTGTAATATAGTGGAAGTGCGAAATGAAGGATGATGGATAACTGGGATTTTTAGTGATGTTTTTTATTGTTCTTACAGTATTAGTTACTTGAAGAATCACAAGAACTCATTATCTTAAACGCCAAAGCTAAAGCATACATGCTACTTATGACAATCAGAAGTAGAAGTGTTTAACTTAAAATCTTTAAAGTACCAACTGAAATCTATTGAAACTACGTCTATTAAAGCATTGACAGGGCCATTCAATGTTTCAACGTTGTCTCCTTACCTATCAAGAATATTTGAATCCCATTAACATTTTGAGCACAGTATCAGCATTAAAAGTTGCATAATTAGTATTTATTCTATGGGAACAGTGACACGCCAATTGAATGCCTAAACATTGTCACCTTAACTATCAAGATTATTTGAATATCCATAACTATTGTGAACACAGTATCAGCATTAAAAGTTGCAAAATTAGTTCCATATTCATTGTTATCATAAAAATACAACTTTTTCCTCAACTATACTCTATACTTTGTAAAAACTAACATAATAAATCCGTCAAAGTAGTAGCAACCCTGCCAACTACCGCGATACGATCTAAAACGGGTGAAAACTAAGTACGTCACAGATAGCATCGCAATCGCAACGATATACCTCACAATGGAATCAGGTCCGATTGAAACGTTTACGAGCCTTGTTATTAACGAAGCGTGACTGCTATTAGATAGGCGTGGTGTTATTTTGGAGTTTGACACATGCATAATGTACTATTTCATCTATTTATTTAATCAACGCATATTTAAAACCGGACAGTTACGTGGGAAACAAATGTCCGGAAAAAGGGGTAGGACCAAGAAGTGCTGGCTTGTCGTCGTGAAAGATGACATGCGTGCCAATGGCCGTTCGAAGTGAAGTGGAAGGAGCAGGAGAGCGGACCCTGGACTTCGAGGCGATGGCCGAGGATGCGACCGGGATAAGGGCTAGGATGATGATGATGATGATGATGATGATGATGACTTATTCCCTTATGGTACAATACAACTACAACGTTTGTCCACCTCCTTGGAATAGAGCAAATGTAAATGGCGAAGCTTAAGGGTAGACAGGTGTGGCAGAAAAAAATGGTCGTAGCTAGTCACTCACTAGTCAAATCAAGCGCAACGATATACCTCACAATTAGTGTTCTAACTGGAAAAACCTTATTATTTAAGATTTTTTCACATTCACGTTAAGGATTTTGACTAATGAAATGGGTAACAGCTTCACCAGAATGTTTTCTAAAACAAAGTACTCCGGCTGACATTTGTTTGCAAAGTAAAAGAGGACACCTGACATAATATATATCACGAAACGCAAGATTGCACGACAGCGAAAAACACGAATCAACATTGTTGAAGATTCTTCAACACTCACGCGCATTCTACTTACGGCCAATTAGACATGCGATTACTCTTTCACGTAAAAACTACTGAATGGATTTGAATGAAACTTTACCACAATATAGCTTATACATCAGAATAACACATAGGATATTGGAAATCGAAATCCGCGCGGACGGAGTCGCGGGCGGCCGCTAGTAACGAATAAACTCAAAAACTACTGGACCGGTTTGAATAATTCTTTCACTGTTAGGTAGCTACACTATCCCCGGTGAACATAGGGAACTTTTGAAAACTCTGCGCGGGTGAAACCATAGCGGATGGCTAGTAAATATGTAATAATAAAAATAAATTCCTGGGACTAATACACCGATGGTCTAGCCTCAAGCTAAGCTCGATAGTTGTAAAATGGATTTAAAAAATATTCTTGTGTTAGTAAGTCCATTTGAAGAGGAAGGCTTTAGGCTATAGTATTATACCAAGGTGTTTGGAAACTAATAACCACGCGGACGCTAGTAAATAAATATATATTTGTAAAGTAATAGATATTCGGGCTAAATGAAGAGTCATAGGAGAGGCCGATGATGATGATGAAGATGATTCATATATATTGTTAAAAACACATAAACACATTGTTAACTTACCTCGCATACCGTGACTGGTAGGAGTCGACGTCGGCCTTGCTTGAGGGCGGCGGGACCAGCGCCGGGCCGAGACCGAGGCCCAGCCCGCCGCCCAGGGTCGGAGAGAACCGGTACAGCTCACTGAGGAATGGCACTGGGTTAGCGAAGGCATAGATATGAATAAGTAGTAGACTAACAGAAATACCTAGCATCAAAGCTCTGAACTAAGCGTGAGGAATTTTAGGGAACTGAATCTTAAAACATATTTATAACTATTTATATAAATAGATACAGTAACGGATTAACCCTTAATCAGATTAAGCAATCGCATAGGGCATCAAGTCTTTACCAGAAAAGTAAAAATTTTAATTGACATACTGACAGGGAGGGCCCACAGCCGTGGATTGCTTAGGGCATCAAGAAGTCTGAGTCCGTCACTGAGAGCTGACTAGATCTTAATTGTACTTAAATATTTATGACACTGACTTTGCTGACCCGGGATGCAAACCTGCTAGGACCTCAGTGTGGCCAGACTCAGGCAATAGTTGTATCAACAGCATAATTATATTGATAACATGATCCCGGTGACAGTTTGCCTCTAAAGGAAAACCGACACTATTTTTAGAGTACTAATAAATAGAGTAAGTAATTAACATCAGTTCTTACACATCAGTGAAAGGCCTGGTAAAAAAGGGTTTATAGGCTATGTTTTTAATCAATATAATTTTAATATTTAGGTACTCACCTCGACAGACTAGAACTTGGGATTGGCAGCGAGGTAGGGTACGGACTTCGGAACCCGCTGGCCGCCGAAGATATGGGGTACATGCTCGGAGTGTGCCTGAATAAATAAAACACACGTCAAACATAAAACAAGATATATTGCTTCAACTATGTGTAAACTACACAGATTGGTAAAAGTCCAATTTTAACATTTTCAAATATTAGATCCACAGATTTATTTTACATATATTACCAAACGTTATTATTTTTTAAGAGAGATAGAGCTTAGGAACTTCCACTCAAATGAGCCGCTCGTTTGGGGAAGTGCCTTACAGAAGACCACAGTGAAGTAGCACTTCGTAACTATTGTGCTATGTTTCTGCTGGTGAGTAAGGTCGCCCGAGCTCAGTTGGGGAGGGCATGGGTTTCTTGAAGGCAGGCGATGCATCTGCGACCCTTGTGCGGTTGATGTCCATGGGCGGCGGTGATCACATACCATCAGGTGCCACGCTTGTTTATTTGCCTCCCTATCATATATAAACAACTTCTTGATTTTGACCACATTAATACGGTAGTCATTTTGACAGTTTACATCTTCATCGTTATTTAATAATTACAAATTATTAATATCTTCATACACACCACGAGGCTGCAACTTGCGACATCTCCGGACTGAGCATGGGGTAGGGGTAGGTACCGCCCGGGAAGGGGTACATGGGCGTCCGCGCCAGACCAGCAGCTGTAACCAACAATCTATCGTTATTATTTTATCTGGTTAGTTTAATGAGCAAATATGTTTACCATTGAAATCGTTTATGTTTTTCGCCATAATAGAATCTAGATTACGACAGCAAAGCACATTACAACACAAGCGTGTGACAAGCAAAGTCTAGCTATCTACTATCTTTACTACTTGACTTCTAGGCTCTGTAATTACATGACAGACAACTGAAGTACACTACTGAATGATGCTCAATATTTTTTTTTGTTTATTTATTTTAAGCGTTTTTATATATATGCTAAGTACTAGTATACAGTAATCTATATTTTGTTTTTTTTTTAATTATAAACTTAGAAAAATTCATCTTGTCTTAGGTGTAACCGAAACCGCCATCTCTTGCAAGGAATTGCAAGAGATGGCATAAGCGGAGGCTTATGTATTGCAAAGCGCTTGCCCGGATTTTAAGAGGCACTGGGTTCGATTCCCGCCTAAGCCACCTAAGATCAGATTTTTTTTCTTTTGATTATAATAAAATGTGTACAGATAAAGGATAACATGCTTTTAATATCAGACAATCATCATGATCCCGCGAAATACCTTCCTTTTTTCCAACCCTGGGTTATCTCTGACGGAATGCTAGTTCTTAAACAATCACACTGGTACTCACCGAGTTTGGAGTCGAGCTGGTAGGGCGGCGGGATGCCCATGTGGGCTGGGGGCGGCTGCCCCAGGTCACCACCAGGGCAGAACAGCGATAAACTACCGCCTGCCGGGAGGCCCATCTTCCCCGCCTGTAACAAACAAATTATATACGTTAGAGAAGAAATAATAATAATATAATGAGAAAAAAATAAAACTGATAAATAATAATAATAAACTTTATTTCATGTTAACATTATAACTTAAATCTAGCGACTCTGCACTAAGCAAAATTTGCTTGTTTGGCATTATAAATAAAAAGCAATGCAATGTTTCAAGGTCTATTATACAATCGGATGACCAACTAGTCAGGCCAAGTTCACCATGATACGTCATTTGCAAGTAAATTGTGATAGCACAGTACGTTAGGACGCACAGTCAGGGTACTCAAAAAATAGAAACTACCAAAAAGTACGTACATAATATCGATACAAACAAAGTCGACAATCATGCAAAATGGCGCCCAACGTGGGGCTGTTCTTATGAATACTGGTTAGTGCTATACAAGAGCACAGCTTACTTCAAAATTAGATGAAAGGTTGTGAATCCAAAAACTTAGATAATATACTCGAAGTCAAACATCTTCTTCCTAGCGTTTATCCCGTTCCCCGCTTTGACCATGATCCAGGATTTGACTGAACTTAAGTCAGAAATCACTGAATGTGCAGGTTTCCTCATGGTGTCACTCAAAGTCAAACATATTATAGTTAAACTACCTTCTACATCAAATCCACAAAAGTGAAAAGCCGAAAGTTCCTAACAAGCTAAAGCTCGAAAAAAGGCCGAAAGCCCAACTAGTTCCCGGCAAGACAACGCGTCATTAGCAAGTAAATTGGCGGCTGGGCCGTATAAATTTTGTTCCGCACTCCTCGTCGCCAATTATGCAAAATGGCGCCCACCGAGGGGCTATTCAGGCGCGCCTCACTTCCGAGCCGAGTGTCTCACCTCTAATTAAACGGGGACTTCTTTTCAGCACTTTATTATGCGAAATAAACGCCAGTATCGCGTACTGTTCGTGTCGCTTTATAATTTTTTAATATAATAATACGTGGGTTAGGGCGCTGTTACATTGGCTGTGGCAGATTTGTTTTATTTATAGTCTGAGATGAATATTAGGATTAAGATTCTTAATAAGTGTCAAAGTTTATACAAATAGGGTGGAGCACTGAAACCATTATACCTATGTAGATATTGTTCTTTAACAACATAGTACCTACTCTTAATAACATTATTAAATAATCAAACCCTGCTAGGTATAAGGATATAAGGTATAGGTATAGGACTTTTTTATTCAACAATAATATCTTTGGCATAATATCATTAAACAGTGAAGAAACAATAGAAAAAAATACTTAGAATGAAATTAACGTAAATCATACAAACGTCCATTGCTTATTAAAGCATAAACACACGAGATAACTACTTTAAAAAACTACTCCATATAACAATAGCTGGCATTCCAGTTCAAACCAGTTCGGAAAGCCCCGCATCATTCCAAACAATTCAAAAGCGAAAGGAGCTGACAATTCCTTCACCACTCGTCCATATTCGAGCAGGAACTGCTTATTAAGACAATAATTACCACGAACAAAGCGGCCCACTAATTAATAATAAAACACGCACAAACAAAGCCTCCCATTCACGCTCAGGACAGCTCGAAAAAAGAGACAATAAGAGAAAAAAAATAACCAAAACGGTGGTCGAAAACCTCGACATGCGAGGACGAACAAAAAGGACCTAGACAATGACGGTTGAGATGCATAATGCGGGAGCGTTGGTCTTAATTTGAAAATATTTCCATAATAAGATTTGTCTATAGAAGCAAAAACAAAAGACCCGCTCTGTCGAGCTTACTTGACAGCTAGTGATAATTAAAAAAATTGGAATAGAATTAGACCGAGCCATTAAGAGGAGGTTATTAGCTTAGCAACTTTACTCGTTAAAAACTTGTATTTTTTTAACTTACAAATTAGTAGATTCGCCTTTTCAGAGTCGGTTCGAAGAGGTCCCTAATGAAGGCTAGGTGGAGTGGCGGCTATTGAGGAGCCGGCTGAGTGGGTAGTTACTGCGGCCGCATGAAAACACGTGACGTCACAGCCACTCAAGCGACAACCCTCAGTCTCTAATTGGATCTCGCGGCGATAGGACGCGAGAACGCTACCTCAATCGACTAATACTTCAGAATTGAAAAGGTTTGTTAACGAGCCCGCTGAATGTTGCGAATGGAAGGTCGAGTCGAGAGCGCGGTTTGCATTCGCTAACTGCTTTAAGTTTTTTTTGCGGAGCAATTTTGACAGTCGATATCGTTAAATTGGAATTCCGTTGTAGCCTAAAACGCACGCACACAGTCGTGTACCCACCCCTTTGGTTCACCAATACGGGCGAAGTAGGGCGTAATATCTTGAGAGTTCGCCCCCGAGTAGGGGGCGTGGAGGATGCTGCGTTGCCATGGCAACCGTGTGTAGGGTGAGCTGAGCACGTGTGCGTGGGGGGAAGGGGGGAGGCTCCGTGCGACTGCGTTTTCCGACCTTGGAAGTTTTGGTCTAGTTTCAGCGTTCTTTTAAATAGAACAGACGTTACTTTTGATGTATAAATATTTTCACGCTGTGTTTTCAAGTCCTCTTATCTTCTTTAGACACAAACCTACTTTTTCTAAACTTTATTGTTTATCGCCATAAAGAAGTAATTTTTTCACAACAATACTATTTTACATGGACACGCATTACAAAATGTACATACTTTGATTCAACTCCACACAATAAGGGTCTTACAAATTTTATAATTATCATTAGACCAAAACGATGTTACAATTTTAAAAAATAATACCATAATAATATAAAAAATCTTTGAAATCTTTTAACAATAGATAATCTTTTTCCCTCTGTATTACAAGAATTTTCAAATCCTCCGGCTATTAGACGCTATAGCGTTTTTCATCCGTTTCCGGTTGGTCCTTCGCGCCGGATACGGATGGCGGAAACACCTAATGAGGGTCGGCGGTGTGATCCATTACATACATCACGATACTAGTAGTAGCCTCGGGGTTGGAAAGACTAATATTCTGTCTAATTTATATGGAATTTCACAATAGACATTTCTTTGAAGTTCGTTGTTGTGAATTTTGTGCATCTGATTAAAGATAAGAAGATACGGATTACCGACTTTCATTAATACAATTTACACCTAAAACCAGTTAATCATATTGTTAACTTAGCCGCCTCTGACCTTGTCCGCGTAGATTTCGGTTTCTGCACACAGTGTTTATACTTCATACAATCAAAAGCCTTCCTCGCCACATGGATCATCCTATACAAAAATACTCTTCAGTTTCATGTTATAAGAATAAATAAAGATAAAGGTACGGTGTCGCAAGTACGTTGCCATTCAAATCACAGAGTCACAAAATCATTCCCGGCATTGAAGTCATGCTATGTAGTGCCAGCCTATCCCAAGCTTTCCCGTGGGTGTCATAAGAAACGACTAAAGCACCAAATAATCCTTTATACTAAGCCGGCCAAAATTGAAATCACATTAAAAATCGATCTTTACAAAAAATACCCTCTCATTTACTACATAGCGAGTATTTACTCGTATTATATAAATTCGCACAAACCCTTAAATGCGAGCGGGCTATTTCAATATCGTAACGAAGGTTCGCCGGGCCCGTCAAAAACATAATTGGCATGCCCTTCGACAGTGGTCTAGGGTTAAAAATGCTGGAAGCGATATCTTTGTTTATTTAAAAAGTGAAATATGACGTATTTTAGAGCAACTCCGGCAAATTTTGCTGCAGTATGCTTATCTGTAAGTAAAATAATAGTTAAAAAGTTGGTGACGGTGACAAATTTTGACAACATGTTATAAACTAGTACAGTACTAGTACAGTACCCGGCGGCTTTGCCCGCATTATCAATATTCTTGTTTTATCCCATGGGAGCACTTAATTGCCGTCGTCTTTAGGTTTAAGATTTCTAAAGCTTACTTATCATGTTTGATTATTAATTTTGTCATTTTCTTGTGTTGATGCAATAAACTTTAGGTCAGTTCATTTTTGTAACTACTCAAAAACTATTATATTGTTATACATAAAACATTGTGCCAAAACATGTAGTTTAACACAATAAACATCACATTACTCTAACCCCATTTATTTACAAATCGAACTAGCAAACTGCAAATCTCGTCAGCCAAAGAATACCAGAGGCATCTAATAAATCGCCGCACAAATGTCCTATTCCATTGAATTTAAATCCTCCTCCCATACATACAGTACCTACAGCCTCCGAGGTCGTCGACCTCCCGCCCTCCGATATTCGCAAATCTGAATACCGACCCCTCTCTACGATTAGATTTTCTTCAAGTTCCATGCCTGCAGTTTTGTGGGAAATTCTCTTGAAATACGCGATATATTCTTTGCTTTGCGATATTTTCGCGTGTGACAAATGGATATTTCGTGTGACGGGCATTTTATCAGAATGTTCATACACATTCGTACCCGAATTTATCAAAGTATATTTTATTTATGATCCCATTGGTAACTTATATCCGTCACACGTAAAAAGTTTAAGAGAATGTCTGTTTGTTGCCTGTTTACAAACTTATTTTGAAGTTAAATAAATTAGTGTTTTGTACACTGAATTGATTTTAAGAGTGCGTTAAATGTAAATAGGTATTTATTAATTCATGAAATATGAATAGGAATTTAAAGGCAATGTTTGTAAATGACGGTATAAGTTATTTGGCACCCCCTAATAACAGATTTTTACCGTCATCTCACAAGATGGCGGTTTGTTTCCGTCCTAAGATGTGATTATTATTTGACGAATATGTATATTAGACTAATAATTTTAGGTACTTACCATATCATTAATCCAAAACATTCCTGAGTAATTCAAGTAATTCAACATTTTATAACTCTTTAAATCGAACACTTGGCCCACATAATTTCATCAGGATTAAAGTATATTTTGATATATTCCATCTACATATATTCTGAGACCAATCTCATTATTGTAAAAACTATAGCTTTCTATCATCAGATATCTATTATCATAACAAAATTAAATTAGACGTTACAAGATCTCGGATGTTTAATATTTAATTTAAACACCGGAATTGGTATTTAAATACTAAGGATGAGATTTAATAACAACGCAACTAGACAATACTTTTGAGCACTCAAGCAGACGAAACCGCAATAGTTTTAAACACTTTTTAAATCCGATTTCCGTAACACAACTTATCACTTAACCACTCTAAACGACACTAGTTGTTAACACTAAGTTCTACGTCTTTACTAAAAGAGATTTGTATTGTAACATATTCAGTACCATAATCTCATAATACCATTTGATCGTCCAATCACTTCAACACAAATTTCAATGCCTAAACTTTACTCAATCTTTACTAAACCGAAAATACTTTAAATCCTTTGAACTTATTCTGTATTAAAATGTCGACAAAGTGACATCCGATCAGCGTATCATTAATTCTTTGATATTGATTGTCGTTAATGCAATAATAATTTGTAATTCCTGTAAGCCGGTGTAATCCGTACTCCATATCTCGGATTAAGAACGCAAAACGTAAATTAAAACGTGACACCGTCGTATTAAGGCGCAAATTTAATTGACGCAACTTAATATCCTTGAGTAAATCTATGTCGATATGAGGGAAATAAATCCAGATTTTTCGTTTAAATATTGTGTAGCCATCACCATGATAGGGAAGTGTTTTTGATTTATGTTAAACGGCCTGTGCCAATATTTTTTATTCTACGCGCCGTCATTTATGTATTTTGAAAATAACAGTCATATTTTTAAGAGGTTGCCTGTATATTAGTTGCGTTCGAACAGTACACTTCTTACTGGCATTATTTATGCACCTTTATTTAGTTCTAGAAGTTGAAACCGGGAGTCTACCCGTGAAACATTTTATCCACAACAGCAGGTAATTAAACCCAGGCATGGGTTCACAAAACAATTTCAAAAGTCCACAAAAGTATTTGCATATTTTGTCTTTGAGATCACGAGTCTCTTCCTTATATAACATAGCAACCAATAGCTAATCTTAGAAAATTCAGTCTAGACTCGCACATTTTCGCTCATCTCCAATAAACTCCTCCACTTGAATGACCACAATTCTATACTTCCAGCAAATCATAAACCCATCGACAGGCCATTCAGTTTCTGTCACCGTCACCAATAATGTGGCATTTACCGATGATAAGAGCGAATTAAAACTTCCGCTACCAGTAACAATATTTGAGTTTACGATCCAACGCCTGGCAGTTAATAAGTGAACCAAATTAGACTTTATTAGACTCGTTTTAAAGTTGGATTGAGTTTGATAGGGTCGTGGTGTAGTGCAGTTGGGTTTCAGTGAGGATGAAGTCTGGTGAGGTATTTCGAGTATAATTTTAACAAAATATTTGATATGTTTTAACGTTTTAAAGGCAGCCAATAAGATGTCAACGAATAGTCACGGTAGTGAAATTAAGCGAACACCTTTTAAAAAATATATAGTGAGAAAAAAAATATTGTAATACTACTGTGTCTTTTCGGCTTAGTAACTAAGCGGAAAAAACGCGACCGAATTTACGCATTCCATCGTGTTCTACGCCGAAATTACGTCGTGTAATTTTGTATAGAAGATACCTACATTGGCGTCGAACTTCCTACACTAAGGAATCCCCCGATATTCCTCACTGTACCCAGCAACAGTGTAACCCCGTATATTTCTGAATCGACCGCGATCTTCGCGTTGCGGCGATGTCATTCGGCGTATGCGCTCCCGGGATGGTTAACACAGAGAAAGCGCCCAATAAGACCAGGCGGAGAGCGCCATCTGACATTTTTGTCAAATAAGTCGCGTCGGCAGATGGGAATTGCGACGGTAGGGACAGCAGAACTTATTCACGGCAGTTAACATATAATTTTCTAAGCACAATACTTTATTTAAGGGTGAGACTCCACTGAAGATGAAATGTGACGTAAGCAGCCAATAGAATTTTGGCTTTTACACGTGACCATCTCAGCTTTGAGCTCCTATTGACTACTTATAGAACATCTCCGCTCCATTCTGGTCATCCTCGTATATTTCTGAATTGACCGCGATCCTTTCGTTGCGGCGATGTCATTCGACGTATGCGGTCCCGGTATGGTTGATAAGGCGAAAGCTCAGAATAAGACCAAGCGGAGAGCGCCATCTGACATTTTTGGCAAATAAGTCGCGTCGGCAGATGGGAATTGCGACGGTAGGGACAGCAGAACTTATTCACGGCAGTTAACATACATATAATTTTCTAAGCAGGTGTTTTAGAAGGCTACGATTTCGCCAAAGCGTAAATGTGTCGTAAGCAGAAAATAGGGTATAGGCTTTTACACGTCACCAATTCATCATTCAGATCCTATTGGCTACTTATGGAGAATTTCCGCTCCATTCCGCACTTCCCCGCTTTGGTGATCTGACATTTTTGGCAAATAAGTTGCGAAGCTGTTAACGTGGCAATGCTAGGTAACAATCCTTCCATATTGTATCTAAAATAAGGATTTCTGAGTGTTTAAAAATTATTTAAGACACTCATCTAAACTTTTTGTCTATTATTGAATTGCAACTAAAGTATTCATGGCCGACCGTACCATACCTGAAGTGTAACAAAAACTCGTTAACAAATCCTCACTTTAGCCACAAATGTGTATCCAAGTATATTTTTGTATGATGACATTCGGCGTATGCGTTCCTGGGATGGTTAACACAGAGAAAGCTTACCCAATAAGAGCAAGTGATGAGTTCGCCATCTGACCCGTTCGATGCGGCTTTTTGTCAAATAAGTCGCGTCGGCAGATGGGAATTGCGGTAGGGACAGCAGGACCAATTTTATTAACACGTGACGCGATATTTTATATGTGGACTACTTGCTGCTTTTACGTTTTAGATGTGTACTTTCGATATAGTCGTATCTAGTTAATTAAGTGTTTATTTATAAACGTTTTGACAATTTATAAACAATGATAGTCTTTATTTTATAATGAAGCAATAAAATCTAAAGTCTCGCAATTGATACATCTCAATTTTATATATTCTAGTTTGCGAAGATTTGTTTTTATAACGGATGTGTAAAAAATAATGTTGTCAAATAACAATATATTCGTATTCTCTAATTCAGGCGTTCACAACCGTAAGTATCGATAAAGCCCGTAAAAAAAATCCTTCACCGGCAATCGAACCAAGTACCCCAAGATGCCTAAGTTACTTGTTTTATGCCGTCAGTACAACGGCGCATGCGTGAGTCAGTCGGGTATATTGAGATTGATGCGCGCGTCGTCCGCGCACTGACAAATAACCTACTTACGAGTACAGTCATGAGCACCAACATGTATACACATCGACTCTTATGTCAATGTGTATACATGTGTATGTTGGTGGTCATGTACACTGAGTCCTTACCAGAGCAATGCTGGCATCCAGCCTATATCCAGACGGGGATGGTTAGCCGGGATTATATTTGTAAGGGCGGAATTAGGATAGTTCTCGTTTTGTTCAAGAATGTGTCACCTAGTGTGGAGCGGCTAAACTTAGTTAGCCTCGGTCGATTTCAACTATAGGATATACCTACTCCTCATTCTCTTTTGATTAGCGACGGCAAAAATGACGAAATACTCCATTTAATTATGTTGAATTAAATTTTACTACGCGTCAATTGTCATATGTGGAGAGACGAAAATTGGGATTGATAATATCCTCCAAGCTGTTTTCGGCCACTGTTGCAAATCTTACGATTAGCCGAGTACGCAGGATATACCTTTTAAAGCGCACAAGTCTGTACGCAAGAACTTGTGCACTCCTTATTTTTTCGCTCTCATAGATAATGTTTTAGAATATCCCGGTAGTTTCTCCCAAGTACAAAGGGAAAAGGATGTGCCTGTATACCACTAGCTTAGTTAAACCATAAAGCCAAACAAGCTGTCAACTTTCGATCCATATCTCTACTTAAGCATCAATTAAAACAAGCCAAGCGTAGGCGCTAAAAGTTTCGAAATAGCGCCCCCAAAAAATAAACGCCACAGTATCATGAAGGAAATTCTTAATTCGACGTCTTGCGTCTCGCTCGTACTCATGGAAAAAGGCGTCCAATTTGATCTTCCCTCTCGCTCTGGCCGATGGGCATTTCCGGTGCGAGAGTGACAAAATTGCGAGGGTATTTTTATAGCGTCGAATGCGACGGCCGTAACTAAATGTCGCTTCTTAATTTTTACGACGTTTTCGATGGGAAGTCTCGGGAGATTTTGGTGATTGGATGATTATTTCTTGTTTATATGGTTTCTCTGGTTCAAAAGGGCAATGGAATAAGAAGAAAATATGTAAATCTCCCATTAAATACCAGTATAAATTGAATGATTAAAGTTTCACATGTAATAATAACATTAAAAGAATACATTTAAATTTAATTTAATATCTTTAATCCCTTATTCATAAAACAATACACATTTTATCCAGACTGACTTCTTCACCGCATTTAAATTTCCATATATTTTCACCTGTATGGATTAAAGTATGTATACGAGTAGTTTACCACTTCTTTTTCATATAACATGGAAACAACTTAAGTCAAAAGGCCAATGTCAGTTCACAACAAACTCCATTGTAATTTTCAATTCAAAAACCTACCAATTATTAACTTCTTAATTCACAAAGCGAAATCGTCGCAGTTAACCCTTTTAAAACCTACTTCTTTTGAAGTGATCGAGAATCATAAAACCACGTTTAATGGGACAATTTTATCAAACAATTGAATACTTAGAACAAAGTGGGCTATTAGAATTAATAACAGAGCGATATAAGCATTTAATTTTACAATAGAACCAACCGACCTATTAGTTGGTCTAATCATGCTGTCTGATTGTAGAAGTGTCATTAAATTACAGTAAATTGTCATATGTGTAAGTACGTGGTCCTAATTCCGAGAACTTTCTATTGCAGGAGTCAGGCTTTGTAACTATGTGACGTGATATATCAGTGTATCAGTCTGTATCAGTGATCATCGCAATAATAAAAATAAACGCAACAGGTGCCTAGTTATAAAAAATGTGAATGGACAAACAGTGCAAAATTCCTCTTACATGACTCATATTAACCGTCTTTGATGAATTCAAATATGTCACACGAACAATATGACTCTTAACTTCGTCCCATAGAGACAAGTTACCCTGGCGCTGTGCCACTGTATGCGGTTTATTCCGCCGGTGATTCCGACTTACCCCAAGTTCAAATCCCGCCGAGCGTCGTGTCTTTTTGCTTATTTTCCGACATTGGATATTAACGATGTCATCTACTAAAGCAAGTCAAAAAGGTATAACCACTGATACCAATGTAGGCCGTAAGATGGCGACACTAGTAAAGTGTTTCAAATGCAAGTTGCAAGTTGAGATAAAAACTACAACGCTATGTTCTATATGCGGACAGAGATATGAATTTAACTGCGCGGGTCTGTCAGAAAAACTATATAACCAAATGGACCTAAACAACAAAAAGAAATGGAAATGTCTAGACTGTGTGCATAAGCAAAGAGACAATCAAACAAATAAACAAAAACATGCATTATCTTCAAATGTTACTACAAGGAAACAAGTAGCTATGCAAAATAAGGTACTTGATGTCATTGCAGTCACTCCTACGCCAATTTTGCATAAATCAAAATCGACTGAGGAAATAAACAAAACTTGTCAAGTTTTCACCGAAACAAAATCACGAAGTTCGGAATCGATAAACGACCTAGAAATAGTAAATGAATTGAAATGTGAGATTATTAGCCTCAAACAAAACCTTGCAAGTGCCGAACATGAGATAGAAAATAACATATCTGAAAACTATGAACTCAAGCGCCAAATAAAAAATCTCACCCAAACAATAAACTCTCTCCAAAAAATCTGTATGACTCCTACACCATCAAATAAATCAAGGAATCGGCAATCAACCTGTCTCAGTCTTAGCCTTACGAGCAGCCCAGCTAATCAGACTGAACATAATATCAAACAAATAAAAGAGTTACAAGGAAATATCACCAACTTACAGAATAATTTATTAGAAGCCAAAGAAGAAATTAGAAAACTTAATGAAATCATAGAAAAACTATCGAATAATTTAAAATTACATCAAATAAATGATACCAAACAGAAAGAAATGTACGTTTCAAAAACTAAACAATTTAAATTAAACAAAAACAGAAAGAGAAAACTTTGTATAATATCAAACAATAACCGATTCAAAATAACTCAAATAATGCAAGTCGATGATTTTTACAGCCAATTTGAATTATGTCACTACATTTATACAGGGTGCGGAATTGAAGTTTTAATTGGAGATATCGAAAAAATATTAGTATTAGTGAACATTTTCTCAATAGACAGTTAGCAGCTTTGTTTAATTTGACTAACTATAGGGTAGTATCTTTTAATACTAGGGTAAACAAAAAGAGGGGAGGGACACTAATATTAGGAAGTAGTGATATAAATTGTTTGGAATTGCCTGTATCAAAAACCCTTTACGAAAGGGATAGTTTTGAAATTTGTTGTGTGAGAGATTTAGAAACTGATGTGTGCATTTGTAGTTGTTACCGTACCCCCGATGACAAAAATTTTGACCATTTCATGGAAAGACTAGAAAAAATGTTAGAGTATTTTTTCAACAAAAAGTGTATCATTTGTGGCGATTTTAATATCGACTTGTTAACTGACAGTAGGAAGAAAACTGAATTTACGAACTTGTTGACTTGTTTTAATTTTAGACCTCTTATTCATGATGTAACTTTTATCAGAAACGATTCACGCTCCTGCATAGATAACATTTTAACTAATATACCGAATGATAATATAGTAAATTGTCACGCTGATCACAACGGATTGTCAGACGGGCATGCAGGATTACTATGTAAAACTGTTGTGCCTCGACACGGACGGAAAAACATGAATTCCCGAATTAGTGTCACAAACAGAGCACTTACTATAAACAATAAAAGTAAATTTAGGCAGCATTTGCTAAGTCAGCAGTGGAATGCTATGGGTCTAAACACGTTTATAAGAGAGTTTTGTTTAGCGTTTCGAAATACTTTTCCATTGAAAAAGAAAAGCATTAATTTAAACAGAAAATGTGGTTCACGTTGGATAACTAAGGGTGTAAAAATATCGAGTCAAATGAAGCGTTTCTTAAGTGTAGGTAAAGGACATTGCAATAATGGTTCGATTGCTAATTATAGAAACAAATATATTACAGTGTACAGGAGAGTAATAAAACATGCAAAGAAAATCACTGTACAAACTGACATAGCTAGTTCCAAAAACTTATCTAAAAGTGTTTGGAAGTTAGTTAATAGGCATAGGAATTTAGAAGTTAAAAAACCGTTACAATTGACGCTAAAAGTAAATAATAAAATAATTACTGACCCTGAGGATATTGCATATATATTTGCTAGGCAATTTGACCACAGCTTAAACAAAGTTAATGTTGATGTAAATACTGCTACAGGATTTTTACAAAATAATGCTAACCGTATACCAGACGATATGAGTTTAACACCCACAAATGACGAGGAAATAAAAAAGATAGTACAAAAAATGGAATCCAAAAAATCTTGCGGGTATGATGAAATCCCCGTCACTGTTTTGAAAGATAACATAGACATTTTCGCTGAACCACTCAGTTGTTTTTTCAATAAATGTATGAAAGAAGGTGTCTTCCCAGACCAGTTCAAAATTGCCAAAGTAGTGCCGGTACATAAGAAGGGTTCAAAGTCGGATCCCAAAATGTACAGACCCATCTCTTTACTACCCACTTTATCAAAAGTGCTTGAAAAGGTCTTAAAATCCAGACTTGTCTCCCATCTTAGCTTAAATAAAGTTATCGATAAAAATCAATTTGGCTATCGCACCTTGATAGGAACGGAGGATGCTATCTGCACACTAATTAATGACGTGGTCTCAAGAATGAATGAAAAATTAAAGGTGGCTGCACTTTTTCTTGATTTAAGCTCTGCTTTTGACAATATCAGCCATAGGTTGCTTTTAGAAAAATTAGAACATTACGGCATCCGAGGAAATGTTTTAAAACTCTTTAGATCCTATTTGCAAAACCGTAAATTCTTTGTTGAAATTAAATCGATCAATAATGATAGTTTGTCGGAAACTGCAGCCAGATCCAAAATGGTAGATATAAAAGTGGGTGTACCACAAGGCTCCATTTTGGGTCCAATACTGTTTAACATCTATATAAACGATTTTATAAAACATGTTACAAACACAAACCAATCAATAAAGCTGATTCTATTTGCTGACGACACAAACGCGGTTATTTCTAGTGATAATATTGTAAATTTAACTAGTAGTGTAAACCAAGCATTGGAGACGATGGAAGACTGGTTAACCATAAATGGTCTTCTTATTAATACCAGTAAAACAAACGCTATGCTATTTCGCAACAATGTAAGGAATAGGGATAGCCTGGATGCTAAGTTCAGGGGTACGGTTGTGCCTACGGTCCCGATTGCAAAATTTTTAGGTGTACATATTGACGAAACTCTTAAGTGGAAACATGAAATAGACGACATTGTAAATAGAATGGGTTCTGCTTGCTATGTTTTAAGAAGTCTACGCGATGAAGCAGATGAAAAGCATCTAAAGTTGGTATACTACGCCTTGGTTGAATCGAGACTGCGTTACAGTATATTGTTCTGGGGAAAAAGCTACCAATATAATATACATAGAGTTTTTGTTCAGCAGAAACGAGCTATAAGAACTATGGTTCGTATTAGACAACAAGATTCGTGTCGCGAACATTTCAAAAGGCTCGGTATCCTGACAGTTCCAAGCCTCTACATCCTGGTCCTTCTGACTAATTTTTCTAAACACATCAGTGATTATGAGACACCAGAGGAAAGACGAATCCGTGAAAGTACTAGGCGGAAAGATTTTAATAACAAATGTATACCCCATCTCAACATTGTAAGGCAGAGTTCTTACTATCAGTCAGTTGCAATATTTAATAGATTACCTGTGGAATTAAAAAATATTTTGTACAAGAGTAGCTTCAAGTCGCAACTAAAACATCTTTTGTTGGAAGAATGCTATTATTCAGTTGATGAATTTACAGATAGAATGAGACAGGTAATATTGGACAAAGGTATTAAGTAAAAAAATAAAAATTGACATTTATATATTATTTAAACATTGACATTATGTAGATTCTAATAATAACATGAAATTTGAAGACATAATTTATTTATTTTTAATTGTTAATGATTTATACGGATTTTATGTAATTTAATTAATTGATGATCTGTGTTATATTTTTATGTAATTGTTTTTTTTATTTTTATTTATTTATATTTATAATAATGTTCGACACAATGTAAATTGTTATGAATAAACGAATTGAATTGAATTGAATTGAATATAACTCGTAAATACGTTATATCCATTTTAATATATTGCATTTCAGTTATTTACATTAAATGGAATTATTAATAACATTTTCATGCATTTTTTTCCAAATCTTTAAAACGAATTATGTCTGTAAAGTTAAGGCGGTCATGTGGCTTTTATCATACCTCAAAAATTTTACATATACATACATATGTTACTAAGTATATTTTTTAAGTACATCAACGGCATAAAAACTTTATGGCATAAGTTAAAACAGTAAGAAAACTTTTCATTCTCACTCTGGCCCTACAACCAAGCAAACTAAAATAAAAAATCTCAAAAAAAAGGAAGGAATTCCAGAATACACCTGTGGGAAAATGATAACGTGACAAATCGCCGTGTTCGAGACGCCGCGGCCGCTAAACAGGGGGCAATTAGTGCACACGACACGTCAAAGGGTTAATAAGTGGTTATGGTTGCTGTTGGACAGGGCAGGAGGACGGCCCTTAGTTTGAGAACCTCGTCTGTTGTTATTTGAGACTGATGTCTTAAACTTAGAATTTTTATTTTTATTAAAAAAATATTGGAAACGATTTTACTAAAAATTATTGAAAAAAAATCTTAAGGGTATGGGCAAAACTTAAATTGTAATCTGAAGCCAAGTTCCCCTCTTAGGGTTCTTAGCCCGTATTCAACTAAGGCAGAATAAAATAAAAACAAATAAAAATATTTGCCACTATCCCTGGGTGGACGAATCACGAAAGTAACGATTGGAAAAACAGCACGTGTTAAGAAAACTTCGTTCAATTTTCCTTCCATTTAATCATAGTAGCAAATAAAAACATTTTAACACCGCGCCTCACATGAAACCCAAAAAAACTACAAACCAACGTCACACCCGTATCCACATTTCCCAAAAACAACGGCACAAAAAAAAACAAAAAAAGACCAGTCGCCATTTTACACGTAGCAATATCGCACAGTCAATTTTCCACGTGTTTCGAACATGTTGAGAGTTAACCCTGCAGTTGACACGCGCCCGCGGCGGTACTTCAAAGGAAATATAAATGTATGAATTGTTTAGCGCAAATCCGCCTCCGGGTCGGTCCGACCCCGCGCATGTTAGGGTTAATGCTGATTTAGTATTTATTAAACGTTATGTAATGCCGATAGGTTTTTTTCTGCGGTATTGGTTCTCAAACTGAGAAATATGCAGGTACGTCAATGTCATTTATCCTTATAAAACCTTCTATTAAGCTAGATGATATGTTCTGGAAGTTGGAACATACATAACACAGACAAAACCAATATGTGATGACCAGAGAGGGACTGGAAAAGAAAATTTTTACAAAAAAATCCTGCCATATTTTTAATGGTACAAAACGCCACTGGCTTACATTTGAAAGATATCATTTAATAAATCCGTAAGGAATGAGTCTTGTAAAATCGTAACAGTGATTACCTAAATCTCGACTCGCTTAATCCCCGATATATCAAAAGTTAATCCACGCTTTATCCAACTGGATTTTTCCATGTTATTTTGAAATCGTAATGTACTTCTATCTTTTTATCGATAAAAGTTTGGATTACCACTCATATTTGATTGAAAATCAAAGTGAGTTATCGATTTTTTTGTTAATTACCTTTAATCTTTCTTTTTAAGTTGTTTTGATCCTTTTGGCGACTTTTAATTTAGGGATCGTGGTGATTCATAAATGACATTCAATATTATGAAAGTAACCGAATCATTTCTGAAAATTGCTATTAAAACGTTTTAAATATTTTACAAAGATAGCAATATAACTAATTGCGCAGTATATTAATTAGGACAAAATCCAAAAGAGTATCTTTAAACTTGGTTTCTAATAATATCTCTTCGGGGGAAGACATTATTAGAACACTATTTATAGAAGATCTAACAAAATGCAAATTGCCTGCCTCCTTATCCTAATTCATTATTAGACCGGGTATTATAAAGATAAAGAGCCTGTTCAATCATAAATACGTGCCTGATATGCTATCTGGCGGATAACCCATAGTAACTTGCATGGAATATCTGCCGCATAGCCTTTCTAAAACTTGACTTAAAGTGGTAAAGTCAGCTGAATGTGTGATATTTCTTCCCTCGTCTAAAATAATAGCACGATATCTGAACCTTATACGTTCTTGTATAGTTGTGATTTTCATTGACACCATTGACTCAATTCCTCACAGTTACATAAAAAGAACGCCACACACAGAAACATTGTCCCGCCCGCCAAACACAAAATAAAAACTCGCGCAAAATCGGATCCGAAGCCGCGTTAAAATGGGAATAAACAAAATTATATTGCCTTCAGACATGAGCGGACATCAAAAGGAAAAACTAATGCGCCCGCCGCGGGTAGACGTCATTTCCCAGTAAAATATTAACGGGGGCCGTAGGGACCGTGCCCTGTCATTGCGGGGTTAACGCGAGTTAATGCCGGCCCGATTGCGAAGCATTATCCGTTTTAACGAGACTTTTGCATTTTCGTGTGTGCGACGGTATTTTCTGTTTTTTTTGGATTATCGGTTTATTTTTGAGAAGAGGAAATATTTTTCTTTTCATTATTTTTGAGTACCTATTGCCTATTTGCGCGCCTACTATCGGTTGGTATTGTCCCATCTCTTCCCGTGGTTGTTTAAAAAGTGAGTAAGGACCGTTCAGAGGAGATCGGCAGGGGTGTTTTCCTCTCGACCAATATACAGGGTGACTTGGAATTAGTGAACAATCCTCCACTAATTCCAAGTCACCCTGTATGTAGGTGGCCTGAAAATATAACAACAAACATTTTCTAATCTTTTAATTGTCTCAATAAAATAAAGGTATAAAAATATATGAGTTATATTTACAAGAATAATAGGAGATACTGGCCTAATCGCCAACCTTCCCAGTGATGATTGTTGATCAGTATCTTTTGTATCTAAGTTTAAATCGAAAATGTTTTGTATGTATCAATATTTTGTTTGACACGGTACTTAACCTAAGGGTGAGACTCCACCCAAGCGGAGATGTGTGAGCGGACCGCAGATGTGTCGTAAGCAGCCAAATGAATTATGGCCTTAACACGTGACCAATCTCACCATTGAAATCCTATTGGCTACTTACGGCACATCTCCGCTCTTTTCTGGTGGAGTCTCACCCTAAATGCTGTGATTATAAAGACGCTTCAAAAATATAGGTCATCAATCTGAACAACGCATAAATATTTTGTGTAAAGATATCTTTTTTAAAACAAAAGAAAAACGTACAACGGTTTCAAACATAACAAGCACGTTAACCCTATTTAGCTGGGGGCTAGGAATCACAAAAATGTTCTCATAGATCACTTTCTTGTACAAAAAATGCCTCACTACAAAGTAATCTGATCTGATATTTGGTTCCGTACGTGTGTAGTGTAGGTATTTACTTTTATTAAAATAGACTAAACATTTTACGTTACTCTTAACTGATGCATAGTTGTAAATTCCAAGGTACTTTGTTCTTGTCCAAAAATAAATAAAACTTTGGCACTTTTTTGCACCAAAATAAGTGTTGAGCATCATAATGAAAAAGGTCCTTTCCTTACGTCCACCAGACTTCTGAATCAATAAACTTATGAGTTACTTATAATACTGAGAATCTCCACCTTGGTTGTATCCGTCAACTTTAATGCTAAATCGATCGTCAATTCAGTGTTTATCGATAGGAAAATCATAAGACAGAAACGAACATTCATTGATTAACTTCCTTCCTAAAAATCACATAAGGTCATCTCATTCAAACAATGGTCTTCAAACGTTTTTCAAACTTACCAAGACTTTACAGAACCCTAAAACCGTCCCATAGTACACGTACCTACCTACATACACAGACGCAATAAGTCTATTTTAATTACTAGCATCGATATCGGCAGATTCCTGTCTTGCCTACTCGGGAGCCGTGCTCTACTACCTCTAGGGATGGGGTAATGTGATTTGATGTTATCGATGTTTAATTTACTTATGGAATGTGGCTCTGATGGTACCTAATTTGATTTTAATAATGGTTCCTTTTGTTGTATCATCCGATAGAAACATAACGGGGATAGGGATACCACAAATGTAATAAATTATACATTTTTTTTCACAAGGATATGCCCTTGTGAAAAAAAAAATTATAATTTATCGAGCTGAGTCCACATATCTCCATTGAATCCGGTCATTATTTAATGTATTTTTTGATTGAAACCTAAAATGAAAGTTTACCCAAAATTCAAATTTTAGTCAATTCTAAGAAAATATGTTTACAATTGTGACCAAAGTTTGTTCTATATGTTATAAAGTACGTTACTTTAAAGACATCAGATGAGATTTGACAAATAAAAAACATCGTGAACACTGCAAAAGCTGTAAAACACCCATTCACAGAATGTAGGACAAGCTTTAAGTATCTCGTTTGAATACACATTTGGATCACCTCTGCACGTGTACACAGTTATTCCACCTTCCTGGTTCCCCGTTTAGGCTCGAATAACAGAACACAGAAAGCATTGCTAATTAATCAATTGATTAGTCAACACATGCAAATTGATGAGTGTGAATTCTTTGAATAGCTGGCGACTAATGAGTTTGTGAAGGGAAGACACTGACGACATTCCAGTTATTTTGGCTTAGAAAAAAAAACACAACAAAACGAAAAATGATTTTACTAAAATGTATTTATTTGCTAAAAATCACCAATGTCAATGAAGTTGTAGCTTTAGAACTAAACCAGATAGATAATGAACGACTATGTTTTTTAAAACTAGTAGCACATTCTTGGAACCTTTGACATCAGGTAAGAAATCTATCGAAACATGGAATGCGAAGGACACGGGTATCAAATTCAATCAAACACTTTTATGATAATACATGTATGTTTTGAACCTACCGATAGATCATAATGATTAGAACTGTCCTCAGTTCTCCTGATCTCCTGATCTAGCCTTTCTATTGTAAGCCGTCCAAAATAAACTAGACAAAACAAAAGCTTTCTAAAACAATAGCAACATCGCGAAAATCCATCGATATCGGTAAAACAAAACCTATACCACCCCATCACCATCTAACACAAACAAGACTCGATAACGAGGTGAAATATTCACGTTGCAAGCTACATAATCAGTCTATGTTTGTCTCTTTCGCACGTACCAGTTCTTAGGAAGCTGCGGAACGAGTGAGAGAGACGGCACGCGACCGCCGGCGCTCACAAAGGGGTCGCGAATTCTTTGATCTCGCCGCGCGTGCGTAAGCTCGTGTATGTAGATGAGTCGTCGAGAATTTGATAATTGCGAAGATTTATATGTGCCCCAGTCTAATATTAATTTTGTTTAGGATTAGGATTTAATGGTATTGGTGTCGGAAATGCGGGGTCTTGACCTGTCCCGTTAAGGACGTTTGAATTAATGTTTCTTCTAATCGAAATTGAGTAAACTTTACCATGTTGTATAATTAAACTTGATTTTAATATGATAAAGATGATTACCGTCGCCCATGGATATCTGCAACATGAGTTTACAAATATGCTACCAGCCAGTCTTCTGAAATAAGAGTCCATGAAGCCCTCATTTTCAAGACAGCACAAGTTCATAAAAAATTACTTTAAGGCTCGTATTAATAAATCACTCTCAACACTCAGATCGATCTTGAGCGCGAACTTGGTATGTCATTCTCATATAAAACAGCATCTAGGTAATTGCTTAGTCCGGTACTAAACTTATAGCTTGTTCTATAGAGCTTAGGGAATGGATACTATTATACAAGTAAGTACTACTTCACTGTATGCTGTGCGACTATGGTACTTAGACCGGTTCATTCATACCATCATACTATGTATTACCAGAGTAGTTCTCCCATTATAAACTTTTAACTGTTATTGGAAGCTGGGTAATTTGTGACGCTTATAAAAATCTTAATAAGGCTTTAAATTGTAATAAAATTAATTAATAACAGATAGTACGTGGTTTAATATCTAGTCGTCATTGGTTGTCCGGTATTCGAATTCCGGGTAAAGTGAAATTCAAGCTGTTTTCTTGATTCAATGAATACCTATTTTATCTTACACTAATTAATCTTTTAGATAAATTAAATCATTGATATCTTGTCTCAAGTTACAACATTTGCAATAAGTAACATAATCTATTCTTACCTATTTAAAAAAAAAAAAAAATCAAATCACATAGATATCTACCTAAATTACGATAAATATTTTTGTACATTACAGCAGTATATTCCGGCCGGCGGTAAAAAATCCTTCCTATTTAAATTTCAAAAACATCTTCTATTTTAAAAGATGTCAAGACCAGGATTCGAACCAACGCCCTCAGCCGAGCCACTGCCACTCCATTGTTCCTAATTGAAGAACCATGTGCACTGACGGGTATGACGGGCACTGATAAGGTATCGAACCGAGTGGTTTAGGATTAGCCCTTATCATTTTATCAACTGAGCCACTAGTGCAATAATATGTTGGGTCATTATTGCAGATTGTCAAGTGTTTTTGAAAGAACTTATTTATCTATACTTATATAATAAAGCTGAAGAATTTGTTTGTTTGTTTGAACGCGCTAATATCAGGACCTACTAGTTAGATTTGAAAAAAAATTGGCGAAGTGCGAGTCGGACTCGAGCATTGAGGGTTCCGTACAAATTCTATTTTTGACGTATTAAAAAAACTACTAACTAGATTTCGATCAAACCAATTTTCGTTGGTAGTTTTTGTGGTAAAGTACATTATATATTTATTCAATATTTTCCAGTGATCGTCAACCTTCGCCCCGCATCTCAACAACACGCAAATATCTTACGCCGAAACCGATCGAAAAACAACTATCGGCAATTTTCGCTTTTCGAGTTTTCGCCGAGTCGAAATTTCGAAAAGGCCCCGATTTCCCTGTCCATTGTCGTTTGTATTTTTTTTTTCATCTTATTTAGCGCTTTGTCGGCGAGTCCTTTGAAGTCTACCCCCTCCCCTCTCCGGGTGGGGGCGGACAAATTGCGTCACACTCGCGTTCTGGTGCGAACATAATATTTTTGTGTTCCGTTGATGTAAGGCTTATATTTTTCGTCTACCCTAGTACGTCATACTGGGATTGTTCGGTTCTAGCCGATTTATTTACAAAAGGTTATATAGTAGGTTTTTTTTGTTGATTATGACGACGTATTTAGGAAAATTATATTGTTTTGAGAAGTCAGCTATTACATCAGTGAATAGTTTGCAAACATTAACAATGTTTATCCATAGCCTTTGCCCACCTGCAAGCTTGCTTACTTTGTGGCTAGCTTGGTGTGATCTACCCGGAAATTGAACCCAGAACCGCAACACCACGGCTCGGTACTAAAACTAGACCATCAAAACTCATAACGTTAATAACGACATTAAATATTAAAATACATTTTTACATAACATTAACAAATGATTCACACGGAGTCACCATCGTTTATAAATTATAATACAAAAACAATTTTAAAAGCACCGATAAATTTCCGCCATTAAACTATTTTAGCGTTAACTAAAACACACTAAACTAAGCCAAACAAACAGATAAGAGTGCATTAGCTGACCGGCCAAGCGTGAGTTGCACTAATTAGATTAGTTCCATATCATTAGAGAAGTATTGGCAACAAAATAGACATATTTAATCACTACATGGTATAAAATAAAGTCGCTTTCTTTTATCCCTATGTATGCGAAAATCTTTGAAACTACGGTACAGATTTTCATGCGGTTTTTATTAGGTAGTCGTGATTCAAGATTCGTACGTTATTCAAGAAGAAGCTTTTTAATTCGCTAGTTTAATTCGTCTATAAGACCACAGTGACCGATGTCACTGTGGTCTTATAGACGAATTACACGCCGATGCATGTAAGGTCTCCAAATATAGGTGCTCAAAGTGGATTACCTTCTCTATAGCAGGAAGATTAATAGGATAGGGCAATAGAAAGGTAGAAGATTGAACACAAACTGGTGATCCAGGAATCGAACCTAGGGCTTTTACCAATAGGTCACCGAATACAATTACCCTTTATACTACTACTGCCTTAATTAACGAAATATGTATAACAAAGAAACAAAGAGTTTTACATCATTTTAAACGGTCAAATCCTAAACATCAAAGACTTCAAATCTCTCTAGTTTTCTTTGGTGTGCGTCATTATTTTAATAGGCAGTTATTTCTAAAACAAATGTGACTAAATCAAAGATTTTGCTGCTACGCCCACTATTAAATTTTGTATGGCTGAAGTTATTAGGATAGACGAAAATATGATTTGTGTTAATTTTACAATGTTCGTTTTATACTGTTATCTTCACTGAGTGTTAATAACCAAGTTTTAAAAAGAAGAAAATTCTCGATTCGATCGTGTATGTTTTCATTATTTATTTACTGACATCATCGGAATAGATCGATTTTGGTACGTTGGTCTTCTATATGATAATGGTGAATTAGAATACGATTTTGCAGCTCCTCTGTTGTTAAACGATTGCACAAGTGGTTTCCATTTACAAAAGTGTCTCCTTTTTCCAGCTATATATGCTCATAAAATCAATCTTATAATTTTGGAGATAATCCTATTTAATTCCTAAGAATCCTGTTCTTCTTACTACAATTAATTGTAGCAGTGAAATTCATCTATCATAGTTATGCCCAAGGTCTGGTCAACAGTTTAAGCGCTAACTTTCACATTTGAAACATTATTATTGGAGACAACACCAAAATGTGTCAAGTAAATCATAGGACATTTCAAAACAATCCTTAAGATACACATACATAGTCGTCCTTGTTATGTTATAAGAATTGATTTATTCCTGAATAATAAATAGGATCAAAGCTCACAACTTTAATAGAATTCTTATTGAATTGAAAGTAAGAGTTCATTGAAAGCGCGCGTAAATTATTACGCGCTAAGCTATTTAATTGATGATTTGTTTTATTTTACACTAGTCACATAATTACGAGATATTCAGAAAAGCTAGAGAAGCAAACCAGTCAATCAGTAATGTGTTCTTAATTGCTAAAGAGGGTTAATGAATAATCTTTAGACCATACTTATTATTCCAATAAATCATAAAATTCTGCAAGAACCCGCCTCCGCGTGTTACGGCAACTATAAATCTACTGAAACGCTCATCAAAGCAAAATTTTAGATATGCATAAAAATGTCAAAAATTATAATTGATGGAGCCATACGATGCGACCAGAATTAGTTTTAACGAACGATGTACTCTAAATAAATTATGCTCGGGCGATTTGTAAGAAATATAATGTGGAGACAGGACCCCGGGCCATTATTTATAAAAACTGTCAAAAATTGGAAGAGGAGATTATAGCGTTTAATTTTAACGATTTGCTGAGCAAAACAGTAGCAGAAAATAGTAGTGAAGGAATTAAATGCGATGAAGATTTTAATATAGCAGATGTTTCGAAACTAGAGCGTGAACACTCTCTTGAAGTGATGATCGATCCGAAATCGATAATCATATATAGGTTACATATAAAATGAAATATTTTGCATCAAACATAGGAATAAAGTACCATAAACGGCTCACATTATTCCCATTGAAATTACCAACTCATTAGATAAATAGTTATGCACGATTGTAATCCTAAACACTCGACATATATCAATGAGTCATTTTCTTCAAACACAAACCGTCTATTTCAAACAGATAACATCATAAATATTCTTACCATAATCAGAAACCACATATAAAGTAAATCGGTCAAACTAGATTCTAATTTAAACGCAAGTTATGTCCACCATATTGTCTCAGATTTATGGCCGAAACTCGCAAATGGGTTAATCCGTTAAGTTTCAAACGCAGAAGTTTAAAAGCTACTCGAGAACAAAGTCCGGAGTCATCGTGAAATTACGAGTTCTCAGTTTTATGGGAGAATATAAAAAACTAAACTGGACGCTTTTTAGAATATGCTGGCGGGGATCATTTTTATGGCAGACGGAGCCACAATGGGCAATCTTAAAGCAAATGATTTAATGAACGTCTACACGATTATGCAAAAATAACGCGTATAAAACAATTTGGGTTTAACAATAACCATAATATCCCGCAAAAAAATGTTTATGATAAACATTAATTTAACTATGTCAATTAAACGGTCCCGTGATAAAAACACAATCGCTTAGTATAACCGCAACGAGCACCTATAAAGTAGGAGTACTACAAGGGAGCATCGTGGGACCGCTTTTATTCGACATCTAAAGCTCAACATACCAACATAATTCCGTTGTTTCAACGTCAAACTAGTCGTTTAATTTACTAATTGGTCATTATTCTTCCAAGTAACGAGCCAGTTAGGTCCAATCAATCCCTGATACAGCATTAACATCGTGGGTGCATAATATATTAACAGTATATGACAGAACGGAGGAATTTATGACTGGATGTTAATGGGAATAGGGAAATTTGATGGTTCAAACTGGTTAAAATAGGAAACGTTTCTTAATTAATAAAAATGGGATGGACAGAAAGACCCTAAAAGGCATGTGAAAACTCTCATACACGCCTTGGTAATCTGTTGGAAATTAATTTTCGATTATGGTCAGACAATCGATTAAGATCTATAATTGGTTACCGATTTACATTCTTTCGATCGTTTGTATCTGTTGTAATTAGTCATTCTTACACCGTGATCATATTAATGTGTTTAAAAGAGTTGCTTCAAGGCATTTGTCAGTTCACGATAATGGTAATTATCAAACATATAATTTTAATTCGTTTCAAAGTAAACTGTCAGATCAGGAGATTCAAAGTGTTGATAGTTCCGATTTGATTGAAATATGATTTTCTTGTAGGTAAAGCTAAGATTTTCTAGTTTTTACAAAATCCGTTCGCATAATGTCGACACAGAATCCAATTGTCTAAACTGGGGCTTGTTTTAAGATTCTGTTTTACAGCGGCACTTAAAACCGCTGACAGAACTAATTTGCCTTTGAAATGGATAAAGTCGGTTTATTGTAGGAGCTAGGATTGTTACAAAGTAATCGAAATATCGGGTTTAACAATAGTTCATATCTTGAACAGTAAGTCTTATTTCATTATAATTGCTTCGATTTGAAAGTCTTGCCTCAATGTGAATAAACAAGAATGCTAACCAATTACATCCACACGTCAGTTCGTGACCTAGTATTTGCCATGTATCACACCAAAGGGAGCACAATATTAGCAAACAATAGATCTAATACCAAAACCATTTAAACCAAACAAGGAATTCAACGGTATACAAGTAAAATTGACCATTCCTTAGAGATACTTTCGCAGTACCGAATTACAACTGTGCGGTATAATACTCAAAGTATTGTTATAATCTCACAACATCACTCACATACATTGATCTGACTCCGTGTAAGTAGCACTTGTGTTGCAGATATCAAAATTAAACAAAAACAGTGGTAACTCAAATATACTTAAACTGATTTACTGGGTGTTATATGTATCTAATATATAACACCCAGACCAGGACAAACAGACAACATCTTGACCACTTCAGCAAGCGGGTCGTCAAATGATAAATGTACGTTGATGAAAATGAAAGATCCTTATTCTAGCAACGTGAATGGGTCATACGTCTCCGAGGGAGAACTGATACACATATGATAGTAAAGCGCGTGCGCATGTCGACACGCGCATAAATTCGTTCGTCCAAGACCATTCTGTTTTGCGCTAACGATACTTAGATCTAGGAAGCGGGTTGGAATAGGCAACGCATGTTATAGCCGTATCGATTCGAAATTTCCTGTCGGATATGAAGATGACAATATTACTTCGAATAGGGAAGGATGTGTTATAATATTTATCATGTCAAAAAAAGCCATGATGTACAAAAATTGCATAATTCGCCCTTTACTCATCCTAACTGTGCCTCAAGACGATATTATAGGTTTTTAGACAAAACTTTAAACTTTTTAGCGTTTAGTCCCGGTTTAATGTTATTGTTAGGTTTTTAGACACTTTTCATATTTTAATATAATTAAATTACATAGTTCTAATTCGAACTGCATGTGCATGCATCTTGCATTTACGTTAGCAATAACTGCATGATTAGCGTTCCTTTCTACATTTTCCTTCCAAGAAACTCCGCTTTTAAGTAGAAAACTTACAATTAGTCATAGAGACAATCGATTCTACGGTTTGTTAAGTCTACTGCGCGTATTTCGGAGTCGTTTGATCTCGCCGCTGTTTTAATGAGCCGAGCGACGTCGAATAGCCCTGCCCACTGTCCCACTACGAATGTTAGTTTGCGATCTGCTATTGTTGGGTTAGTTGTGGTTCGATGTGCGAATTTTGATTAGAAAACTATACTTCTACATCTACACCATTTTTTTTTGGTATTTTTATATGTAACGAATAAACTCAGAAACTACTGAACCGATTTGAATAAGCTAGCTACACTATCCCCGGAAACCTAGGGTTCTTTTAATCCCGGAATTTTGGGGGAATGGGGGATATTTGAAAAAATAAATTACGCGCGGGTGAAATCGCGGCGGAAGGCTAGTATAAAATGAAGCTGAAGAGTTTTTTTGTTTCTTTTTTTGTTTTTTTGTTTAATTTGACAATTATTTTTGTCTAGGAAGGCTTTAAGCTATTATGTTACACTATGTGTGCGGAAACCGAAATCAGCGAAAGTTAACTTTGTGCGTTCATAGTTTAGAAATAGATTCATACTGGTTACCTAGACCAGACTAGACAAGACTATTTGAACTTTCAAGATGAATCTTTACTCTAGTTTAATTTAAATTGTTATACTTGAGAAAGAAGTGATTTAAACACAATAACTCATAACAACACAGCAGACAATACGGCGTAGTAAACAAATTCCCCGACGTAAAATCCGAACAATTCACGTTGTCGCAAATGCAAATAAAACTTAACAGCGAGAAACACTAACAAAAATACTAAATAACTTCGCAATACGCCACACTCGTAACGTTTTCCGAAAAAAAAACTGAAAAATAAAAATGGAGCACGACTTTTCATTTTGTTGCTCCGGCAAAGCGAACAATAGGCGGGAAAATTGCGCGTCACTCCGCCATTCCAATTTGTCAAACGGCCTGCACAAGATGGCGGAGCCGGATGCGAGCCAACATGGCGACTTCCGGTGGCTTTTAATTAAAAATGCGTCTTATTTGATGTTTTGGACGCGGACGTGTAGTTTTGTTTCCATTTATTGGAGCGATTTTTAAGTTATTTTCTAATTAGTTTCAGTTTTAGTAATCACAATTTATTTGCAGAAACTCACTACACTTTACTGTTTCCCTTTTTGAACAGTCACATGATATTCCTTAAGTTAATAAGGCTTTATGGCCTACATAAGTTTGTTTGATATAACATAATTACCAAATTGCTCCATATATTAGCTGTACTTACTTTACACTACGTCGAATTACTCTTCAAAAATCGAATTGCAACTTAAAAACTGCAACATTTCAACATAATATTCAAGTTACACAACATTACGTCAAGGAATCTTAAGTTTTCCAACCGCCCTAAGCGACGAGCGAGCACGTGTAAAATTTTAAAATATTACCCCGTCTCAGAAATCCCTCAGGAAATAAGGGTGCCGTAATGAGGATCACCGGAACCATGGTCAGTTGACCGAGAGCCTCCGCAAATAGCCTTCGGAAGTTGGGAAATGGCCAGCAAAAACCTAACACTGATACGGTAGACCTTACTACTTCGACCTAAGGTCGATTATCCTCTGGCTCAACTTTTGAAGGTTTTTAGGAGGTAAAAACCTAACATTGATAGGGTAGCCTTAAGACCTTCGACTTAAGGTTGAATATAGCTTGGCTCTATGTTTGAAGGTAGTTAGAAGATGAGTGTCGGCGACAGACCGGAATGGTAAGAGTGATTTCGGGACAAACAACTTTCAAGTGGGGAGGGAAAATCTTCGGGAAACAAAGGAAATATTAGTTGTTGGCTTTAGGATTTGACACTTCAGCTTTTTTACTGATACGATCTGTATTGCATTCGAAACCGATTGCTTGCTGATTATAAGGATTTGGTGACTACATTTACCGTACGAATAACAATTTAACTTATTAACATCAGAACCTCACACTATTTTGAAAACGATTCAGGTTCTGAACAAGGATTTTTTCACGCTTTGAGGAAATACATACAGCTCTTCGTCCCTTTTGCGTGGAATACTTTATGCATTCTCAGCAATGAAACTAGTTTTTATAACAAAAACGCTTCATTCAGAATTAACAGACAAAAAAAAATTTGTATTATTGTTCATGGAATTGATTATTTATTAGTTTGCGACATCTTTACCAAATTACTGTCATTATAAATTCCACTTCCTATAAAGTATAAATATCAATGAACTTAGACCCCTGCCAATAAATAAATCATCGTACTGTGCTATTCGTCTATTACAACCCTTGTAGTACTATTCCATCCCCACAAAGTACCATATCACTTGACCGCCCTAACATGCGAAATAATTAATAAAACGAAATGTCCCATAGACATCGTCGTGCCCCATAGAAAACGCCCAAGCATGCACAGTATGGGGAAAACAGTGAGGAGGACTGAATATACGGCCAGTCACGCTTTTTGCGTTTCTATAGGAGTTCAAAAAGGGCGGTAAAAAGCTCGTCCGATGTGCTTTTGTCTGAACTCTGCCAAGAATCAAAAACATTTATTATTGTCCCGTGTTATCATGTTTATTTTTTTTATATATTAGCACCGTACTTTGGCTTCTCTCTGCCTGATGGTAAGCAAAAGTAGAGCCTCAACTGCCAGGACAACAGATTTGATACCAAAAGGTATCCTATCCGTTGGCGTCGCCATATCGGCCCTCAAGATACTTCTTCACGCTTCTCTTAAAAGAAGGTTATAGGAAGATGGATTTTTTTATTTGTGTATTAATTATTGTTTTAGGGTTGCCTTCTTTGATTGTCTAAATCAGAAGTAAATATAAAAACTATGTAGATATAAGACCAGAAAAATATCCATGATGCATGTACAAAAAATATTGCGTTTTTTATTTGTGTTAACAAAGATCTTATCTCTCTACTACTTTACTAACTATATTTTAGTTTATGTAGTTTTCTCGCTGTCGTTTATTACACTGTACACAGCCTACAGCGAGCCCAGAGTGTATGTCAACGCACGAAAACACCGGGCACCGCACAATGCGAATAATAGAAACTACCCTCCGTATTAAAAAACAAGTGGGAAACGGCACACAATGGAATCGAACCTGAGACCCTTCTGCCCACTCGACGTAGGGCTGCCTGACGGGAATATTAAACAAATTCGGTTGTTGACTCGACGACATTTTTATGAGTCGGCCATTTGTATTCAATACGAGTTTAAATCTTGATGTAAAAAGGCGGGTTTAGGTAAATGTGTTTGTCACAGAGTATTTTTAGTATGTGAGTTATTGGATGTTGAATTATTGGCTTGATTTCAAGTAATAATCTATTCTTGTAAGGTCTTCTATTGGTTATTAATGCTTAATATTTCAAGCTCGAAAATTGTGATCTAGATTTGTCATCCGAAGACATATTATCAAGTTTCGAACTTAACTCTGTAACTTAAACGCAAATTAGTTATCCAGGATATAAGCTACTAACTTTAGGAGCGGGGTTTTAACCCAGAACCCATATCTATCGCTTTTAAAGTCCCAGTCTAGCCACTGCGCCACAGAAGCAGTCCTTGGTAAGGGTGTATAAAATAAAAAAAATATAATTGTAAGTGTATCAATGTGGGTACAACCCTATAAGACCCCCCGCTCTCAGAGTGTATCAATAATAGTCGGATTTGTTTGAATTTGGTCTTATTAATTAACCAAATAAAATACAAGGCTTTATAGACAAAGAATCGTTTGAACAAAAAGGTTTCCTATTTTTGAGGGAACAAATAATAAATTTGCGCAGTATTTTTCGTTCAACAACATATTACGTATTTGTTATTGGGCTTTATTCATTTTATGAAAAAACTAGCGACCCGCCCCGACTTCGTACGGGTTTAACTAAGTTTATTAGTGTTTCTCTACTATATTATGCATGTATTATACATAAAAACCTTCCTATTGAATCACTCTATCTATTAAAAAAATCGCATCAAAATCCGTTGCGTAGTTTCAAAGATTTAAGCATACAAAGGGACATAGGGACAGAGAAAGCGACTTTATTTTATACTATGTAGTGATTACATGTTGAAGATTATAAAAGTTCTTTGACATAAGTGTAGAAACACAATAAGCGGAAAAAACGCGACGCGAATACATTGCCCGAACTTTGATCGCGTAATGGCCTGGTGTATTTCCATACTAAGATTTCGACTTTCATTGGTACCTATTAAAATCGAAGGTTTTGACAATGTTAAATCGATTTCTGTGCTCCGGAACTGTGAAAATCTCAAATTCAATGGAAGTAATCTTGAACTCTTCTGACTTTGGAATGTTGATATTCCAGTGCGGCAGTGGCCAATTCTTATTTCTATCTTTTAATATTTTTTTACGTAGGTAAAAAAGGACTTAATCCGTCAAGAATGGTCCCTATACCCAGTACTCTTTTTGGAGACATTGTATTTGTAATCATTACAGTAACCCTTACCTCTTTTTTCTTACAACCCCAATGTCCCACGTCCCACGTAGCGGCGCGTGTCACTCCCAACCCGTTATGACAACGCAACTCATTACCGCGAAACAACGCCATCTATTGTGCCCGCGGGCGCACTTCTAAGCGGCCGTCCAATTACACGATTGGCGCCCACCGTGGTGCGTGCCACTGAATATATTACACTAATTACTCGCCGATACTAGCGATATAATTGCGGAGGACCGCAATCGGTCGGTGTTTTTGAATGGGCCGTAGCAAAAAAACGGCCTGTGAAGTCAGAAATGTATCATTTTTTATTACAACATCATATAACAGTATTGTAGTCATCGTGAAATATGCAAAACAAAAGAAACAGAAAATCTCTGTCACATAGTTAAACGTCGTTCTCAGAATAGGCCGGAGTCAGTAAACGTGTAGTTTATCGCTATTAAGTAAATTAAGCAAAATATTAATTGTCATCAGGACTAAAGTTGCAATTATATTGTTATGCGTACAAGTGCAACGTTCAAATGTAATTTGCAAAAAAAATTACATATTAATTTAATAGGACACAGGGTCCCCAGTTATTACACATACCGATATTAAAGTCGAATAACGTACTAAAATAAAACAAATCTCAACACACTTTACACTGTGCCACCGAACCTCTGACTTCACTGCAGTTGGCGCCCAACGCGGGGCACTGTCGAATGTATTACACTAATTAAAATGCCCTAAATAATAAATGCCCTGGACTAACACACCAATTGCCTAGCCCCAAACTAAGCTCGAAGCTTGTACTATGGAAGCTAAGGAACGGATAGACATACTTAAATACTTTTATAAACATCCATGACTCGAGTACAAATGCCGATGTTCATCACACAAACATTTGCCCCTAGCGGGATTCGAACCCGCGACCCTTGGTTTTGTAGCCAGGGTCTCTAGCCACTCGACCAACGGGCCTGTCAAAATTAATATACTACATTAACTGCGGTCGACCGCAATCGGTTACAATTCAGATGCCATGCCGTTTGGTAATTTTATTTTGTTAATTCCTCATTATTATAGTGTAGCTTTGGGTTAATGTTAATTTAATTTGATTGATGCATGATTGCCGACTTTTGTGGGTGTTTTTTAGGGATTGGCTTGTTTGATTGATCCAATCACGTCAGAGCTTTGCTTCCTTATGTATTACAAGTATAGGCACTTTTGGTACACGCAAACTGTCGGGAAAGAGTGGCATTTAAGTTTGGTCTGCGACATATAAGCAATTAAGAAAGCTATTTTTTTTACATCTTCGTTTAATCTAATAGCACTCATGTCACAAGTGTCTTGGCCTTCACATTTTACTACGTATAAATCACAAAAAAACACTTAAATACTTAATGAAGCCGCAAGAATGATTAGGATCCACAGCAAAATCTTTCAAAAGACGTGCTAGAACTTAACAAAGTTACATAATATTTCACGCTCAATAAAACAAGGGTAACATCACATAATTCGATCGTAAATAACGGAATAAATATTCCATAACATATTCTTTAAAGGAAACGCATCAGACTGAATAACTTTCGTCTGTCCATGCGACTAGCGACCTATAACGAGAGATATGAAGAGACATGCCCCGATATTAGAGAAATGTGGCATGATTTGGTTTGACATAAACGTTCATTTCAACATGCTGTAACTGCGAAAAGAAGCGACCGTCTCTCTAAATTTAAATCCCTATTTCAGAGCGACTCGAAGTATGGCGGGGGCATATCCAATGATTTAAATCCAAAGAGATATCAATATTCATAGAAGACGAACAGACACGTGCCGGAAAGGATGAGATAGACATATTGTCTATAGCTCTCTCCCCCTCGCACACACTTTAATTTCGAGACAATCTCGTTGGCAGCGTCCTGTCTACATTTAAAATTCGAACGCTCTCTCTTGTTTATTGTTTGACGCACTACGGATATTGTCGTTTTCTTTTTTATTTTACTTTTTTTCTGGTTGCAGCTTTGGGTGGCATCAATTGTAATCTATGGGAGATGTTTACTAAATAGTTGGTGTTGGAAATGATTTGAAAGTTAATAATAATTTGTCGTACCTTTAGATCGCTTCTGAGGAACGATAGTTCAAAGCAGATGTACTACAAGATGAAATATGTGCAGGCGTGATAGAACCCCCATTTGTAATTAAGAAAGATTAGTAAAATAATAATGAGGAAATTTGTCTGTACATAATACAGAACAGAGAAGAACAGTAACAGCACAACAAGTAAACAAATAATTTGCACTATGGTATGAAACCTAATAAACACAGGCTAACACAGCTTTATCCACTCGACGTTTACTGTTATTTTATTTGCGTAAAACACATTTTGAAGGTGTCAAGAGCACACCCGCACCGCGATTGGTCGAGGAAAGGAAATGCTCGCATCCGCAAAAATCCGCCCCCAACCGGTTTTATCCGGATCGACCCGGATAACCGTTAAGATTGTCACCTCCAGACCCAGTTTAAGGTAAACATGCGCTGATCCCTACCCCAAATATATGGCACCGCAATGTATAAACGAACGTTTTCGCCCCCGCCCGGGGGGTTAGGGGGTGCGGTTGCCATCCCTTTGAAGTTGCCGCCGTCGGCGTCTGCAAGCGAAAGCTGGGTAACCAACGCTTAGCTTTGTTTTCTAGTTAAATGATAGACGGTTAGAAATTACTACTGTTTTGGATGGTTCGTTGGTCCTTCGAGCCGGATGAGGTTTTCCGAACGGGGAAATTGGCCTTCTGACGAGCAGCCTGGCTTCGAAATTGACTTTATTCCGTTGTTGGTAGAGTGCAATTTGTATTGTTCGGAACGAGTAATTAAATTGTTAATTGGAAAGGAAATATTTGTTATGCCAAGGGATTTATTGAGTTCGAACATAATGATTTCTTAATCGCTTTCGCATAATTAATGTTAAAGACGTTGCCATTTTGTCAAAGACATTGAATTTCATTGATTGAACAACGGGACTGAAGTAGATATTTATTATGTAATGGTTTCAATTTATTTAAGTTGGATTTCAACCATGTTTCCCTCTAGTTAAGTTGCCTATTAAGGAATAGTTTACAGAAAATCATTGCAAAATGTACCACTCAATATCATCTTCACTTAACAAACCTACAAACATAGTTAATATTCATACACACAAATATTTCTAAAGAATGCGACAATCAAACTCGCAAACTTTTAGTAAAGTCAACTTCTTAACCACTGTAACAAACCGGTCAAGACAAATGTTTTCAAGTCACATCACTAACACAGGCATAACTCAGTCACATGCATAACTAAACTAACTCAAACATCGTCCGCGCCTCAAAACACTTGTCACTCGCCCACTTGAGTTAATATGAAAATGTGTCCAGTAATTTCGCCTGCAAAAGTGCTATGAATATTGTATCGAGTAGGGTGACCACACGCGGCGGCCTGTCCGGCCCTTTGACATGCTAATGCGATACGCCTAACTGCGTCCTTGGACCTTAGTGGTTAGAGCGCTGGACTCTACTGCGTGGTCGTGGGTTCTTATCCCGCGGGGAACAGTTCCAGTATGTGTTAGTTTATCTAGGACTTAGAGGCTTGAATCATGTCTGATAAGAATAATGATTCCATGCTTCGAAAGGCACGCTTACCCATTGGTCAAGACTATGAATTTTCCCTTGTAAAGGTTACAGAGGTCATATGGAATTCGCTGGAATAACCAGGCTGGTCAAGTCAGGATCATAGTTGCAGCGTACCCTGGTCTCCACAATTGATGTTCCCGGGATAAATGCAAGGATGAAGAAATCGTAGCCTACCAGGGTGTCCACAATGGATGTCGGGATACACGAAAGGACGAAATAGGGCGACCACACATCCCGACGCGGCGGGACAGTACCGTGTCCCTTTGACATGCTAATGCGATCCGCCTAATATTTTCCCCTGGTTTTTTTAGCAAGAACACTGCGCGTACGTTAAGGGTGGAATTTTTTAACATATTTTTTTTGGTAATGAACTGTTTATGAACGTGTTATCTGAGGAATATGTAGAGGTCTTGTGTGTTTTTATTAAACAGTTCTGAGAATAAGACAGAAATATGTAGAACATTCTGAATAAAATAAATATAATACAACATCTAAAATATTTTCATGACCCCAAATTATTCAATTAAATAGCTAAAGTTTATTTTTAAAGACGAAGAAGTGAAGATAAAGTTTCCGGCAACTATCACAAACGTTTATGAATTTAATATTTGTTAGGGACACCCATCATAAAAAAAAATTGATACGGAAAGGATAATCTGGGGCGAGAAAGACATAGATGAGCACAGAACTTAGGGTACATTTTATGTATTTCTGATTTTAAACATTTACTTAATTAAAATGATACTGTATTAAATTGTAAAAACATGTCAGGTCTTACCTAAACCCTAATTTGACAAAGAATACTTTGACATAAACCCAACCCCTCCATCGTAAATAAAACATGCGGCTCCGTAGATTACGACATTATCAACCAATTTGCATTTCACTAATCTATTCAAAACATAGCGTTTCTTTGATGTCACACACGCTTTAACCTTTGACCGTGTTTTGATATTTTTATTATGCTTAGGAAAGCGGGGGTTTTTATGAGAGCGACTTTCACGAAACATGTATATTTAGTAATCTACTAATATCATTCTGTCTTGCTGTCAAAATGTGAAGTGAAGAAAGTGGGGACATGATTGATTCGATAGCACATTATTTTTATCCGACTACGCAAGACAAAGTGGTATTGTACATACATATAAGTAACTATGCCCCTGGCTCTCATTAAAATGTTAAATATCAATTAATTACTATCAACTTATAATTTTGCAATAAATAAAATCAATTTAGAATCAATGTTAATCGTATTTCCACATGTAACCCGTACATACCACAACTATTTTGAACAAGATACGCTGAAAAAAACATATCATAAACTCATAATATTACTACTACTACTACTGAATAGTTATGTTAGTCTTTCAGTACGTAATAATCATGTAAATATCATAAATACTCCAGTTTAACAACGTTAAACGTTATTTCCACACAGCATAAAACACAATATCAAACTGCTTATTTAAAGCTAGCTTATAAATACAATTATAGGTAACCTGTATTTCCGCTGTTAGTAAAGCCGTAACTTAGTAGCTACTAGCTAGTAGCCGTAACTTGGCAAGGGAAGCTCTATGTCACTTAGAATACTAGGAAACGAAGTAAAAGTATTTATACAAGAACAACCGTGTAATTGCCAACGACATTCCGGGCCATGGCGAACTTTTTGCATTTCTTTTGTAAGACATTTTTATGATAATGTTGGATGGCAAAGAATTGCGATGCAGAGTGTCCAATCGACTGTGAAACTTCGTTAGTTCGCAATGATACAGTTTTGATGTCTACTGCATCTGTTTATACAAAAATAATTGTATTTCCTCAATTGTAAATTAAGTCACGTTAAGCCAAGTCTTTTATTAGAGAAATTTTTATCACGAAATTTGTGACAGTATTTTATTGACTAATAAAAAACAGCACAGTTTCGCAGTCCTAGTCGGCTTTTGTTAAATCGATTTTTTTACTTTATTTTGGCGGTGTGACCAAAAATATTTTTTTTTCAAACACGTGATTATTTACTAAGGCTCGTATTAATAAATCGCACTCAACTCTGAGCTCGATCTTGAGTGCGAACTAGACATGTCATTCCTATACAAAACAGCACCTCAAGTTCGCGCTCAAGTTCGACCTTAGATTTGAGTGCGATTCATTAATACGAGCCTAAGTTCACCGTTTCATCTTATAAAACCTACTTATGCTTACATTTACATCCGGCATGCATTTTTTTCCTAAACAGTTTTTGTCCGAGCCATCTTCCTCCCACGAAAACTGCGCCCAACATTAACAATTAGATCACAAACACGATTACTACAGTCACGTGTTACTCACGTTCACAGTAATATGAACCTTACACCGTTGTCATTAGGGATTAAATTCAGGTGTCATAATCATGAGAGATTACTGGGAATACTCGCAAGTACTTATTGCAATTTGAACTTTAGGCCATTGTTTTAGAAGTCAATGGCAATAGTATGATAAGATAAGTTTTGCCGCCAGGTAATGTGAGAGGAATAAAAATGACAGATTAGAAATGGATGTAAGTCCTAGATAGGTCGAATCGTGTGGTCACTGATCTTTTATTTTACAAAGATAAAGATGTTTTTATTTGTATTTTTTTGCGGCTTTATGATTTATTAGCAAACGGGAAGGTCAGTACATTAAAAAAAAGTGTACCTACTTGAGATAAAGTTTTGGTACTTATTTCTAAAACTTACATATTGATTCAAATTCAAAGTTTGTGGTGTACATACCTGAAACAAATAAAACAGATTAATTAGTTAAGTTTAATTAAAAACACAGTAATTAGAAATAGAGTAGTCATCCGGAATACCAGAAGAGTTACTAATGCACTGAAGATTAATTACGATTCAATAATAAGTAAAATCCAATAAATATAACCTATGCGGTCTATGTCCAACAGTGGACTGCGATTGGCTGCTGATGATGATGATGATGATGAAACCTATCAAAATGTATCTTTCTTTTTTCATTAGCTTGAATGCAACATTTTGCCACGTCTATGACTAAGAATAAAGAAGTCCGTTTGTTTGTACAATGTTAAATCCAAACATCAAGAGCTATCTCCTGTGTAATCCGTTTTTCTCTCGCGTTACTAAGCTTTAAGCTTGCAAGCTTGCAAAGCTCTCTTGATAAGCTTTGAGGGATTTTTTGCTCGCACCTTTAAAACTCAGTTAAAGTATGCAATATACGAGCTTATTCTGAACGAAATAAAGATCATAATTGAAGCTTCTGATTTCTAAATACGAGGTGACAAGGTACAAATTACCTACCTACATTATATTTTTGAATGCGACATTACAAATATGGCGGATAATTATTATCACCACATAGTATAAAACAAAGACCTATTCTTCTGTATGTCCCTAATGTGTGCTTAAATCTTTATAACTACGCAACTGATTTTCATGCGTTTTTTATAACAGATAGAGTGATTCAAGTGGAAGGTTTATGTGTATTATACATAAATAATATAGTACAGAAACACTGATAATTTTGTTGCAACCAGGCAAAGCTGGGAAAGGTTGTTAAATAATATTTTACATGCGTCAGTATTTATAATGTCAGGTGAATTTTCGTTATATTTTTATTTGAACATCGACGGATCAACACGGGAAACACGTTTTTTCACGTAATTTTTTATCGCTTCGGAATAGTGTTAATACTCCGAAAACTGTCAGTTTTTCCGTTTATTTAGTGTTAAAGGTAAACATTTCCAAATGCATAATCTATTTACTTTGTTCCGTTTGTATTTTTTGTAAACCGTTTAAACGAAAAATAAAGTGTAAAACATAATCTTTTATGCAAATATACTATTTTGTGCTGTTTTTTTTTTCATTTCACTTTATACAATAAATGTTTGTTTCTTTTGTTATTTTAATCAATTTCAGTTTTCACCAAGTTTAAATCTAATTCTTTATAAGTTCAGCGATACGAAAATCTATGTATATTGGGGCAAGATAATTAGTCAGACACATTTTAGAAAAGGACCACAATGGTCCTTTTCTAAGATGTGCTCTTACTGTTTTAGACCTATAATGATTTCTGTTTAGTCTGTTTTTTTTTCAATAGTTAAGGCATAATAAAACTATATATCAATCTTCAGCTTCTAAAATTTTACGTTTGGCAATAAGTCGAGACAGAGGACAAACTATTAATAAAAAATAAAAAATAAACCGAAACGATTAAACGGAAAATTAAAAACGAGATCACAAATCATAACGTTTTATTCTCTATTCCATATTCAATTCAGATTATAAATCCGATCTATTTTACTGCTGGCAACATAAACATTTTCGCGGAACGACCACCGAACGTCTGCGATAAATCATAGGTCGGATAAAGATGTTATCTGTTACCGTTTTATTGGCGACTGTTATGGTTTAAAAATATTTGACGTGGTGACATCACTACGGACGGTTCAAATAGGTAGCTACTTGTTATTTTTAGGCTTTGACTTAAAGGTCCTATTCCAATTCTTAAATAATCGAGAAATTATAGATTACTTATCTATGGTATATAAAGTATTATTAGATTCAGAAAAAAAAAACTATTCGAAATAAAATCACTAAATGTTTTCATGTCTGGTGTTAATGTCAAATAACCTGCTACCGAATAATGTTTTTAAAGATTTATGATTTCTTTTTGGTAACGTATCGAAAAAAACACGGCAGTCTTAAAATGAATATTGACAAGTTTATTTTGCTTTGGAATCTTTACAAATCTCACTGTTATTTTATGAGAATTTGTATTTGTACATATTTCCATATAAGTAAAAAAGTTCTTAAAATATATCTGGCATTTCGCCTGTCGCATTAATATTATAACATTATCCCACAAAACCTCATGAAATTTAAAAACAATGAGTAATCTACTGCCTCAATCGAGAATACAACAGGTTTAACTCACGAGGCGGGGTATACCTACAAATTAATTGCAATAACAACTCACGCACGCAAAAACTATAACCTCATTAATTAATCAATGACCGAACAATGAGTTATAGCTTACATCGGAAGCACTAGACTCGTATCACAAGGGAATAAGTCTTAAAATAGAACGTGAGCAAAAACGCGAAGATCCGTGCATAAAGGATATTGATGAGACAGTGTAGTAGTGAGAGAGTATCTTGGGTTGGTTTATTTTTATATCCAGTATATTCATACAAAAAGCTTACGTATTACGTTCATTAGTTCATAAAAATTGGTTGAATAGTTGACTCTTGCATCTTCGGTATCTTTAACTCTCGCTAAGTTGATTCGCCGTTCTTTCAGGTAATCTGTTTTGAGCAAAAGTTAGGAAAACTGAGGGTCAATATTAAGGTCTTTCATGTCATTATTTATGGTGTTAATCCAGATTCGGGGTCTTCCAGTCTTTTCGGCATCATCTCACGCTGGAGTACAGTCCTGGCTATATGATACGCTACTTTGACTTGCAATAAACATTGCCCGTGTCAACTCAACGTACTGATCTCATTCTGTAGTGTGTCCAGTAATTTTATTCTAATAAGAAAACCGGGCGTGGCCGCTCCCGCGCTACGCAGCATGGCGGCGCCCGCGTCGGAGTCGCGTAATGAGTTTCTTGATTAGCTGGTGGTGGGTGAATCGCTTGCTTAGCACAATCCCAGCTTCGTCTGCCTAGTCTTTTTTATGTTATACTAGCGGCCGCCTGCGACTCCATCCGCGTGGTTTCCGGTTTCAGCACACAGATATATACTATAGCTTAAAGCCTTCCTCGTAAATAAATGCGGTGAGAAAAGACCCATTCAAAAGAGGCTCTTGGGTGATTCACACCGCGGTTCGAATCGCTTGCAGTGCGAAACACCTAAAGACCCTAGTCAAATCGATAGCAATTTGAATTCGAATGTATCTGTAATAAAATACACAAACCCACAAAAGCCATAACAAAAAGCTTTTAAAAACCTAGTCACCTACATATTCGAATCGACAGCGTCACCCGAATCTAGGCTGTCGTCTCAGATCTAGGCTTTCGTCTGAGACCTAGGCAAACTATGTGAATTCTTTATAAGCCCGCGCCAAGGCTTTCAATGCTAAGAGCTTAGGAGCTTAACTGCGGTTTGCTGTTTCTTTAATAATAAACGTCTCTTTAGATTGTTCTTTCGTATTTGAAAAGATTTTTGAAAATCGTTGTTTCGATTTGCCATTGTGCGTTGTAAAAGTGTATGGCAGGTTTGCTTGTAGTAAGTTATATCTTTATATGGAGCTTTATGCCTAAACGAAAAAAAGACAACTAGGTCGTATCGTATTGCTGTCCCACCCAACTATTTATAAGATTTGAGGGAATAGGGAGTTCACCTGTGCTTGTACACTCACTAGTGCATTATAATATATTCTGCGTATCTGGTTGATCCTAAGATCAGCCGCCATGGTCGAAAAACGCCTGGGGTATATACGAAAACTATTTTTCGACGTGAGTTAGAGGTAAACGAGCTAAAGGGTAAGTGATCACTGCTCCCCATTGACATAAACAACCTCACAAAAGTCGCCTCTAAAACCCCAATACCCTCCCCAACTGAGCTCTGGCGACCTTACTCACCAGCAGAAACTTGGCAAAACAGTTTAGAAATGCTACTTCACTGTGTGTTTTTTGGAAAAGTGTAGGTCAGATTTGCTTACTGTAAGAAAGAAACTTTATGTCACTAGTAAAAAACATCACAGTCCTTCTAGGCGGTCGGGTAAAAATGCCATCCTGAGTTTGTCTCGTTTTTTAACTGTCGTAACCAATTACGACAATTATTAACACAATTAAGAGATACCGTGGGATATACGAGTACTCCAGGGAGTAATTGAGTGCTAATGTGCAATGTTTCTATGAATATGACGTCAAACTTAGCTCCATGTGACAAAAACTGAAGAACTATGGTAAGCGGTTAAGTCAATTTTCATAACTTTTAATCTTTCTTGCGAAGTCAAGGAATCCTCCGAGTTGCTTTGGCACCTTCAAGAGAGTGAAATGTTTCATAGTACATATTGGCTATACATCAATCCAATTCTTAGTGTAGAATCACGCGACCGAATTTCAGCGTGACAAAATCTTGTAAATCTTGTAATGTATTCTAAAATGTGGTCAACACACCATGCCGAAATAACGCAGCTAAAAATGCAATAAACGTCGTAAAGAATGCAAGAGTAGTCACGCCGAACTTCGTTTGCATTTTTTCGGCTTAGTGATTGTAAAATTTAGAATTAGAATAAACTGGACAGAAAACACATTCCTAACGTCTCTAAAAATGATCATTAAACCCTTATTGTAGTCTATTTCAGCTAAGATGATCCCGGTGACAGTTCGCCTTCAAAAGAAAATCGACACAATTCTAAAAGTAATAAGATCCTACGGAAAATCATAAAAACACGTCGTGGAACTTACTGCTTTGAAATAAAGTTTAATTTCGTATAAGAAGTTTTCTTTCACAGAGATCACCTTAGCCTAATTGGACTATAAGACACAGATACGCATAAAAATGCATTATTCAACATCATTGACATTTATGTCATCTATTTGTCAAACGGACTCGGGGTCACAGACACACGGGTGGAAAATAAAAAATAATCATATATAAATTCTCTTATAAATAAATATAATTGCAAATTAAGTTTATTGTAATAGACAATCTTGGAAGTTTATTTTGATTTACTGATTTTCGTACCACCTGCGGTTTTGAATACATTTCAAATGAGTTTTGGGGTATAAATTATGGTCGAATTTCGAATATTTAGTGATAACATTGGGAATTGATATTTATGTGTAATTTTCTATACTTACATCCGCTTATAGGAAAATTATAAGTAAACATAATGTGTGTCTATCTAAACGTAAAGATTGCTATAGAATCAATCAAAGTCATCAATACATAGTATAAAACAAAGTCGCTTTCGCTGTATGTCCGTATGTATGCTTAGATCTTTAAAACTACGCAACGGATTTTGACGCGGTTTTTTTTAATAGATAGAGTGATTCTTAAGGAAGGTTTGTATGTATAATACATGTAAGTAAGTACCACGGGCGAAGCCGGGGCGGGCAGCTAGTAATATATTAAGTAAATATGACAGCTCGTTTAAATATACAATAAATTAAGATTCCATTGGGAAGGTTTCGTGTGAAAAATACTTATAAGACATTCTTGGTTTAAAAAAAATCACAGCTTTAAGTCACAAGAAAGTTTCAGCCGTAACCAGAAATTTTATCAGTAAATTGTAAATTGTAGTTGCAAACGAATTATGCGTCAACTCGGTCGCTTGAAAATCGAGCGAGATGACATATTCTAATGTTATTTATTTTTCTTGTCGCCAACACTCTCGATCACTATTCAAGCGAGCGAGTTGACGAATAACTATTGCTAGCTATAATTAACTTATCCCTTGCACATCAAAATTTTGTTTAAGTAGGTATAGAATATTCAAAACTATGGGTAAAATACGGCCATTTAAAAAACTGGCTTAAGAAATTTAGCTTAAGAAAATTAAGTCACATTTTCATAATTAAACAAGGTATCAAATACGAAGTCAACCTAGACAAAACTTACGCCGCTTCTTCAGCTTACAATGACGATAAAAATCTAGGCATCGCATTGTCTAGACCGGCACATAGACCTAGCGCTAACTTCCTCCTGCCCAAAACTGAGCGATGTGAGAGGAATACCAATCACTTCCGGCTGGAGTACAATAATGTGACGTCATTGGGTAAGGCTTGGTACTCAATGAACGAAGATTCTTCTATTAGTATTATAAAAAACAAATCTTAAAAATATTGGTGGTTTTATTGTTCACTAGTCGGAAGCGTCACTAGTCCATGAAGGTTTGAGAGAGGAATTACATAGAACGCCTGTACTTTCGGATGTTACATATTCCATTGTTGATTGAGCACTGGCCCCTAGACTACACGAGTACAAGAAAAACTATAGTCTGATAAATAAATGACTTGCAAAAGTAATTTTATATGAATCCATCTTCAAGTACATCCTTTCATTTCATATTATGTTGCTATCATAAGTTCAATTTGTGGTCGAATCTTTTTTCTCTTCCTTTTTAGGGTTCCGTAGCCAAAATGGCAAAAAAACGGAACCCTTATAGATTCGTCATGTCTGTCTGTCTGTCTGTCTGTCTGTCTGTCTGTCTGTCTGTCTGTCCGCCAGTCTGTCACAGCCACTTTTTTCCGAAACTATAAGTACTATACTGTTGAAACTTAGTAAGTGGATGTATTCTGTGAACCGCAACAAGGTTTTCACACGAAAATAGAAAAAAAATAAAAATAGTGGGGGGTCCCCATAGTGAGAACTGAAACTGAAAATATTTTTTTTCATTGAACATATACGTGTGGGGTATCTATAGATAGGTCTTTAAAAATTATTTTAAGGTTTCTAATATCACTTTTTTCTAAAGTGAATACTTTGCGTGACAGACCCTCCCAAAGTGGAAAAAAGTGTGTCCCCCCCCTCTAACTTCTAAAATAAGAGGATGATAAAACTGAAATAATTATATAATGTACATTACCATAAAAACTACCAACGAAAATTGGTTTGAATTAAATCTATTCAGTAGTTCTTTTAATACGACAAAAATAGAATTTGTACGGAACCCTCAGTGCGGGAGTCCGACTCGCACTTGGCCAATTTTTTCTAATCACCAATCAGCATTTGGCAAGCCTGTTGATTAGCCAAAGCATCTATTTGTAACAATAACAAGCTTTTTAATAAAATCCCTCATCATAATGTATCAGTTGGTGGACAATTGATACAATCTATACTCAGCATTATAGTCACTAGACGAGACCTAACGTCGCCTAAAGTCATTTGAATATGAATTTGGCACATCCGAGGCACTCCTACATTGATCGGATATGGTAACTTAATACCACCAAATTGGTGTAATTGGTAAACTGTAAAAACGAATTAATGACTGAATTGAATGTGACCTACCACATAGCGCCACATTTTACTTTTTTCAAAAATATTAGTACTCAAGTCGGTTGTAATGTTACTTAATTAGTTGTTACGAGTATGTATTTCTTTACTCGTAACTTATTACTGAGAACATCGATTTAAATGATATCTTTAATGTTCAATGCGTCGTAGTGCAAAACTTTTTTCAATCGGAGCCCTTGATTTTTTTATCATACTTTTTAAATTAAAGTTGATTATATATTTCTATGTCATGTCTATCTGTCTACATTTTACTTTATTAAATCAACAACTGATGGAACAATGAAAAGGTACATCCAAAACGCATGACGCTTGCACCAGACGGGAGCAATGGGCGTGAACTCATTCCCTTTAATGAAATCCTTATAACCACTGAGCCATTACAGTTTATGTTTTATGGGAGCGTACAAAATAATAATATAAATATTTTTAAATAAAATTCTCAAAATTTAGTACCTTAGTGGGACATTTGGATGAATTATTTTGATTCGTCCTATAAGCATAAAAATATCAATTACGCTCCAAACTTATCGAATCTTAAGCAGTTTTTTTTCTAGATAACTTGGCAAAGAAAATGTATAGGTCGTCTTTAGTCTTTGCCAACGAAGCAGTTTAATCTAAAAAATGCTATAAAGAAAGATCAATATTTACCACGACGAAGCCACGCGCGGAAGGCTAGTAAGTAATCAAGTACCTACAATATCGGCTAATACATAATATTACAGTACCTAGGAACTATCTTACAATATGCATGGTTCAAATTAGCGCCGTGTCAATACAACAGAGATTCAATATTAATTCCCGTTGATTAGGATTGGTGATTGTGGTCGCCGGAATAATGAGATGAATTACTGTGGTCGGGTGGAATAACGTGGATACAGATAAAGATAAAGATAAAGATGTATTTATTTGTTCGAAACATGTGTACAAGGTTGATAAATTAACATAAGGTTTCAACATGTCGTACCCTTGTGACATACAAGTTATTAAGTCAATAAAAAAAATTGGATCTCTGACATCAAAATAATCTAAAGATGTCTCGTATGACTAACTAGAGTAGACTGAGGTAGACTAATATTAACAAAAAATCGCAGGTTCTTGGTATACCATAAAATAAATGCAGATAAAAGAATTACTTCCGAAAAAACAGGCTCAATAAAGAACTTCACTAATTAACCCTAAAAAGCTATCTAATTTAGTATTTAACAAAAATATGATTTAGAAAAGTATTTGAATTAAGAATTTTGTTATAAAGAACGACATCTAAATTGTGTCTAGCCGACTTAATTTCAATTAACAACCAATCCCACCCTCTAAAATCCCCATGTCCAAGTACAACTCAATCAGCGCAATGAATTACAAAATGTTCAAAAAGATCACAGGAAGTGCATCAATTACAATCGAACCCCGTACCCCAGCCCTCGTCACCTGAAGATGCGCGGCGCGTGCCAGCCGATGGAGGTATACATTTTTTATTGGCCGCATCGAAGTTGCTGCCACAGTGTAGGTGAAGCAGTGAAGTCACCAACTAGTATTCTTGTTATTATTTGTCGGAGAGTCACATCTGAGACATAGCAAAGCAGATTTTATCAAAATGACCGATTCACAGATGGCAACCTTCAAATCAAATGCCTCGTTATATTAATTTGTTTCATTATTCTCTAGACGCGATAAATACAAAGCATGACGCTATAAATTATGATAATAAGGACCAGTTTGATAACAGACAATTTCCCGTGAAATGGAAGAAATGATGAAAAATGATGAAAAATGACAGGACAGTGAACGTCTTTCTAATATTTTTGATATTGTTAGACAAGTCATGGGATAGCATGGCACACTCAAGCCCACTAAATCGCCTAAAGCCACGACGACGTTTTAACAGCATTATCGCAGGAACCAAAAAATATCTTTCCTGGCTTTACTCACCTTCGTGGTGACAACAACTACCTTACTCTTTAACTCTACACTGCGCCCTACCCTATCCCACTGACATAATCGCTGAGTTTTCTGAATAAGACGTCAAAAAGGGCAATTTAGTGCCAGTCGGATGGCACACGTTGGATTATATTAAGCGTTTCATATCAGGGTGACTTCGAGGGTTGCGTGCGAACTGCTAGTTGTTATTAATATGACTGGTTTCTCAATTGGGGGTCATCTGTTATTGTATTCATATTTATTAATTGGTGCGGAAGGTACCAGGTTCGAATCTCCTTTCCGGGATTGTTGAATATGTATCAGATTTATTTGTTCAGACTTGGCTAGTTTGTGATACCGAATATATAAGTATACTTATTCGGTTAACCATTGAATACGGTAGATCGATGATCGTGCTAAAAATATGTATTTCACAAATCAATATATGTGGAACCCCCAGTCGGTTGCCGAATCATTTTATAGTATAAAGAGCGGGTCTCTTAAATTTTGTTTGGTATGCTGTACGGAGGTTGACGAAGAACGTTGAGAAAGGCCATAAAAAGAGGTGCAATCTTGTGTAAAAAATAAAATTTTTTTGGCTGACATAATGAATATAAATTACTCTATCGATGACGGCATACGAATAGATCACGGCAGTTCGTTTGTTCTTTGGAAGCTACGTTTAAATAAATAAGCACATCTTGTTAATCATCCACGTCCAGAAACGTAAGTATTAACATTAAATAACTCACTGCATGCAAGCTGAGCGTCGAATATATTTCAAACGTAATCCCTTTTGATTTCGAACGATTAAGAGATTACCGCGAAACACATTATCAATGAAAATCATATTTTCATTAAACGGCGTTTATTAATGAGCATCCTACAGATATAATAACATTCAGTGCATTCAACCAAGTGGTACTGTGCTAGGGTGCATCATAATACTCTAATAGAGGCAAATAGAATTGCGTTCTCTGACAGATGGGAGAAGGCCGATGACAAATTTGCGATATTACATGCGGATTAATGTCCGTGCATTTTTTAGGGTTAAATTGTCTTTTCAGGATCACCCTCTAGGCAATAACAAGTGCACACAACAATCGAACTAACACTATTCAATTTAAAGTCTAAAATTGTATGACAAAACGAGACGAGTCGTAGTCAATTGTTCGCCAGAGTTGTCGAGATCGCAAGGGTGATTCCCCAGCTAGATGTTGGTGATGGTTATCATAATCCCTGCATTGACATCATGTGATGACACATGTCGTGTTGTCGCTCTAAAATGTTTTAAAACGTCCGACAAACTTTCGTACCGCCGGAGATTTGAACTTTCGACCTTATTCTGTTACTCATAAAAGTCAGGTGTTCCTTTTTTGGGTGTAAGATGGACTCGAATGCCCTGGGAAGCCGTAGTCAAGCCAGTTCACAATGTAGAATGCTGTTTGTATATGAAGATCAGTATTTACGGTGTGCTCATCGCTTTTATTTGTATATCTGTATTTATACAACCGTCAAGAGCGAATCTGTTTCGTCAGTTGGACGGTGTAATTGTTTTTTTAATCCGTGTGACGTGACTAAAAACTTTTCATTTGTTTTTTGTCAAACATACGAGTTTAGAGGAGAATTCATGCTTTTTGAAAACCAAAGCCTCTAAATTATTATATTTTTGTTCAATTTCATATATTTTTCATAGAAATTGGTACTATTCATAATGTCCAATTAAATTTCATGTATTTTTAAATACAGTGCCACAAGACAGTGGAATTATTTCATGTACCGAAATCAATTGCAATTGTAATTTTAAACAATTGTTTTTTAATTTTGTCAAATGTCAAATGGTGGGACACTAATTATAATAATTTTGGTGAAATTCCGTACCATTTGTCTCACTTCAATTCTATTATTTCTACGAAAAAAAATGTCAACATACCGAAAAACGGGGAACAAATAAAAGCATATCAGGCCAGATTAAAAATCGCCAACAAAGGGTATTCCGTATTAATATCGGACAATTACTAAGACCGGGCCAAACGGCAGAATCATAGGAAATTACAGGATTCGCACAATGGCGCCCCCTGGTTAAACCCATAGCGAAACTAATGGGGACAAATTTTTAATATGGGGTGCGCAGTTTTTAACAATTAGACTTGGATTGAGCGATATTTGCAATGACGGGATGGCTTTAGGTATGGATTGATTTGGTAAGATGAAAATGAGGGTACCTACCTAAATGACCAGTGGTAAGTGATTAGATTCGTAGGCAAAGAAATCTCATTATAATGAAATGATTTAATATGTGCCAAAGGCTTGACGGGGGTTTAATTCATTCATTACATAAGGATTGTAACAGAAAATTTTCCATGGAGGAATATCGTAACACAATTTGTTATCTGATCCGGGATTCGAACGCATGATTTGAATGTTTAAAGCCGAATAAAGAGCTACGAAGGCAGGTAACACCTATAACTAGACATACTAGTTCACAATCAGAATAAAAAAGACTTTTAGACACAGCACCATTAATTCACGTGTGCAAGGTACATTCATACAAATTCATTCAAATCTAACCTTTACCGCACCCACATACGACATTGTGTTCATCTTACTCGCGACTACGAAAACCCATTCAGGATCTGTTACTTAAGTCAAGCACACGTCAAGAGGACATTCATAGCAGAACCCATTTCAAATAAAAATCAAGGCCACATTAATGCACTGTGGTTCGACGTGGATCGTTACACGGGCATAAAAATATGGCGGAGAAAAAAAAAAGTGAAATAATCGTACGCAAAGCCCTCGCGACAAATGAACATCGGGAGCTGGAGAGGTCATTAAAATGAGGCTCGATCTAAAAATGAGGGCCGGAGGGGGACTTTTGAGAACTGTAATTGGACCAGGGAGGGACTCAAATCGCATTCGGAGTAGTAGAGGCGGAAAGACGGCTCAACCGACTATAATTAACAACAAATATGGGTGAATCGATTTTTTTTCTGACGACTCGACTCGAGTCGAGTACGGGGGAATTTATATCCAGTGAAATTACGTGAATGACTTCCTTCATCTAACAATGGCTGTTCGGTAAAGCGATTCTTTTCAAATTATTGCAATTTAATTAATTAGTTTGACAAGCATTTGTTTCGTTTCTGTTAATCGAAATAAAGCTGCTATTTAACAATTTGAGAAGTAAATACTAATTTAATCCATTTCAGTCATGTTTCACTGTCTAATCTTAATCTAAATCAAGCTTTTTTTTTAAAGTTCCGTTACATAATTATTTATTCAAACAAAATATTGACAAAGGAAAGTGAAACCTGCTCACTTTCTAATCTCCTTATTTAGCACTTTTTATAATCCTTAAATTCATATTTTATACTTTGTTTAAATAAACGAGTCAATAAATTAGTAATCTGAAACAAATACTGTCAGACTTTCTTCTACTGGAGAAAACAAATTATTTTATTAATCGACCACTGAAAATTAAATAAATACATACGCAAGTGATGACAGAAAAATATGAATTATCCGTAGCCTACGCAAAAGTAATGAAGTTTTCCTCACTGCCCTTCTTTGTATTGTGGCAGGGTCAATTCGCGACGCGAGCAATTACCCACACAATAACCTTTTAAAATATTAACGCGCAAACTCCCATTTTTGTGGGAAAACTTGCCTTGTTTAGCAACCGGTGGGGTAATCGTATGTTGTGCTTTCTTCCACGCGAAAGGCCTGCGCACACTGTGCATTTGTTAATGTGAATTTATTTGACTGTTTGGCAGATGAGGATTATCAAAATATGACATGTTATTTTACACATATTTAGTATATCTATAACAGTTTTTTTTTTCCATAAATAAGAAAACAATAAACAAGACGAAAACACAATGCGAATTGTGATTACTGTTGTGAAATCGGACTAATTCTTTGGCTTGTATCGAGTAAAAGTTTGGACGTGCCAAAAGTTAACTTATATTACTGCTATTGTTATAACTTTTTTCGTCAAGTATTAGGTAAATTAAAATGTTTATTGTAGATCTTTTCTTTTTATTCTACGACTACGGTAGGAACTGGAGACTTCTATAAAAATATTAAAATCAACTGAACGAAACCCAATGTTAGCGAGCGCCCTTACAATGATCGAACTTAGTTTTTATTTTCTTTTCCTTGTTTACGTAATTGAGTATTTTGTCAGCAAACGAAGGGAGAATGTAAACGGTCGTAATTTCGATGTTACTGGGAAAATATTGTTGTATGCACTTGTCATTACGGAGTCGTCGCATTTTCAAATAGCAAACGCAATAATAATGCAGTTTTGCAAGAATCGAACAACTAGATAGAACAACATATGTACAATGATATTGCTTATTGATTTGGTTGGGTCAACAGACCAGTTATGTTTAGTGTATTTATTTTATCTATGCATTTAGTTTCCTATTCGTCTAATCAGTTACTAAGAAAATGATTTGACACTTAATCCTTACTGACGCAACATTATTTGAATCTCAGACCGGATCAGCCGTGGTAAAAAAAGGTCTGTTTTGACATGGACCACACAATGCGCTGATAAAAACAACGGCAGAAAAAAATACTAAACAAGAGAATTCAGTCTCCACATTATGTTAATAGAGATATGACAACATCGAAGTAATCCGCTTTGTCCAGGGAATGGGCACATTACCGACCACTGGGGCCTTGGGGACTCGCCTCCTTTGATTTTGGATTTCATGGAAATTAATATACTACCTATACATCCTAAGGGTACATATTTAATGCCACGCACTGATGGGCACGTCCCAATCCATATTTATGAAACGGATTACAAAATTCAACATCCATTACCATTCTTAATGATAATAAAAAAACAAAATCGAAACATCATCGAATCAATTAGCGTGAAAATAAATTCGTTCCGTCCAAAAACCGCATCAAACGACTTGCCACCATTTAATTAGCGCCGATTATAATAGCCGCTCACCTGTCAGGAAAACAAATATTATTAAAGTCGGCCACAAAGCAAGATCGCCCGTAATTATAGGTTTATACGGCGCATTGTAGCATCCCAGCACGCGATGCGAGGCGTCAAATAGCTCGTTAAATCCCCTTCTGAATAGAAAAATTACTCATAACATAATCCCCGGTTATAATAGATTTAACCTGCCATAAAATCATATTCATATTTTTCTGGGTTTGCAAATAAGCGGGGTGGACCACTGTGCGTACTTACAGCGATTGTCGATTAACGCCGCACAATGGTCCGGAGAGGTTATAATAGTCATAATTCGTGTTATTTTTCGAGAGGATAATCGAGGGTTGAGTGTATGGGGTAGTTTGTAAATTGGATTTAATATTTTCATTTTTGGTAACACTTGGTGTGAAATTGGACGATCGTTTAAGGGTTGCGGATAGGGTTAATCCGGATCGCTGTAAGGGTAGTGGCTTTTATTGATATGAATGGATGCAATTTGTTTTTAAGTGCCGACTTCAAGTTTGTGGAAACAATTTGAAGTGCCGTTTGTTTTTGTAATTGAGTTGTTGAGCGTGCGGCCTTTTGTTGGGTTATCGATTTTGGTATTACGAGTATTTTTATTGTATTCATTTTTAAGGCAGGCAATATTTTTTTACGTTTTTATTGAAGTACATGTTTAAGCATCCTAACGGAAGAGTTTCTTTATTAATTAAAGCGGGTCGTCCCGTCTTTGCACGGGCATTAAACATGACATTAACACATATATTTTTTTGAAAACTTAATTATAGCGTATGTTACTCGGAACTAATGCCGTTTCCGAATGGTAAAAGGTTTTTAAAAATCGGTCCAGTAATTTTTGAGTCCATTCATTATAACCAAACAAACAAAACAAAGGTCCTCTTTATAATATTAGAAAGTATAGAAAAACACAGCTGACATGACAGTAGGTAACTCTTTTAGGGTTTGATTTTGTAACCTTTATGTATATAGGCTTTTAAATCGTCAATAATTATCAAAATACACAAGAGTTTATCAATGACTTCAGAAAACCGAGAAGAAGCGGCAAAAAGTCCGAAATTGCTCTTATTAAATCGCCAAGTTCCTTACATTATTAACATTTTTCAGTACAGCATTAATCTTGTACTTTACATACAATTCTCAGGAACGTCCAAATCAAATCAAATACGAGATAGCCTATAAAAATCGCATCACAACCCTTCGGAACGAGATTAGGTCTCGAATAACATCTAGAATCTAGGATCTAGACCAGACCACCCGCCGGGTCTGGTGGGCTGGGTGGGGGGGAGGGGGGAAATAGGACTTTCTAGGCAATTACCATCCGTTGCCAGATGGGTACGGATGTCGCACGGGGGGGGGGGGGGGTGGAATGGGGTGAAATGTTTAGGTTGGTGCAAGGTTTTGTTGCCGACTTCGGTTGGCATATTGATGACGCAGACAGATAGAATGTAGCATAAATGTGTGTTGCTATATGATATACTAGCGGCCGCCCGCGACTCCGTCCGCGTGGATTTCGATTTCCAATATCCTATGTGTTATTCTGATGTATAAGCTATACTGTGGTAAAGTTTCATTCAAATCCATTCAGTAGTTTTTACGTGAAAGAGTTACAAACATCCATACATCCACACTTACAAACTATCGCCTTTATAATAGTAGTAGGATGATACATTCTGACTGATGATTATAATGACAGATCAATGGAGTTGACTTTGTACTATTTTAGCAATTATTCTAAGTCCGATTTTTTGATGATAGCTACCTACCTTCTATCAACTTTTTGTTTGGCCATAAGGTTGACTGGTAGATAATGCCATTAGGAATTAAGTCCGCCTTTTGTCCCAAAACTATATTCAACGCGCAACGTCATAATGTCATACAAATTGTTAAGTAACAAAAACAACTTTTAACTACTTTTAACTTGTTCAGGTTACGATCCCAAACTCTCGCAGTCCGATAGGACGCGGTTTTTCTTGAACTTAATCGCAATTTATTTCTACAGTACAACCACAAACAAAAGTGCTTTCCAAAAGTAAAAAAACTCTCCACGCAATTCTCTTACCGACAGTACGCACTGAGATGTCTCTCGAAGGGTGCCGACGCTTTTAAAAGTATTACGCCCCCCCTCACCCTGCCAACCCCCCACTATGACACTGACAACCCTTGCACACTTTGATTTACAGATCCGATACATTTATGTACTTGTAAATGTTCTTTAAAACCGATGATGCAGTAAGAAAGCAGATATTCAATTGATAACAAGTTTATTAAACTTGTCTTCGAATTCAAGTATTAGGTTTAAACCACTATATTGAAAAACCCAGAAAATTGCGGAAAAATGTCAATTGACTCGTCATTCCTTCTTATAATATACAATGACTGAGACAAATGCAATCTACCTACACTGAAATACAAAACATACATCGCACACATGTAAATGTTTGTAACATAGCTTCGAACCTACGACCGCCTACGATTCCGCCAAACATCTATTCAGTTTTCTAGTGCGCACTATGCATAATTAAAGACCAAGCCCTGTAGTGCTTACAGCCAAGTTATAGTCGTGGGTAATAGTTATACATTTATACTGCTTTCGGCCAAGTCTCGGCTTATACCTCTAGTTATACAAGCCAAGTATAATGGTAGGGGACAAGGTGTCTTTGTGGCGTGCCATTAAAATAACATAAACATCGATAGTGATCGGCGAGCGTACGTGTTTCTACTGAAATGAGCCGACAAAGGCGCGTTAATGTTATTCATACTTCCGATTTGGGGTGGGACGAGGCATGGGAGGTAGCGGGGCGGGAAACGAGATACATTAGGTAATCAAAATGTCAATATGCTAGCTTTTTTTATAAGATTAAGGCTAACCAGCAAATAGATCAACTGATAGTGAGATATTTTTCACTACGTCGAAAATGCGTTGCCTTTCCACCCTTATTCAATCATGGATACGAACTAAAGGAGAAAAAAAATAGGAAAGAGGGGCTCTCCTAAACATCTAGTTTTTTTCGAGAGAGATAAGTCTGCTATAATTACGTACAATCATATCTACGTTACGCCTTTTTCTGAAGAATCACATACTTTTGAGAATCAGAAAGCTGCCAAGTAACTAAGACTGCGGAGTCAATTATACACAGTATTATACGACAGTGAGGCAGAGCATAACTTCAATAGCATGGGTAATGGAATGAGGTTCTAGATAAGGTTTTTGATATATCGAGAGCCCCTTAAAACTTCTGGAAGAGCCTATAAGAAAGCTGTCAAAACAACTCGCTGCCGCCTATAACTTCACTTGTAAGAAATCGCTTCAGCCTATCCCATAGGACACAATGCCACACCTATTGTAAAGGAGCAGGCAGGTTCAAGGACACACGAGGGAATGTGGCCTAGCTTCCGCAGGATTCGGCGCCTCTGATCAGAATACTCATTCAGCCCAGGAAGGGATCGTGCTGGTTATAAATAGATTTCAGGTACCTTAGGTCTACTAAAATAGGACTAAGTTTAAAATCAGACGCCGACGGCACAATTTGATGGCTTGAAGTAATTTTATCTGACTCTAAGGAGTTAGTTTAAAGAGTATTCATTCAAAAGTAGGTAATGGTTATTAAATTAAATATGTTAATCAATCAGTCAACCATACTTTGCTTTGCCTAGAAAATAAAGAAATATGTAGTTATTGATGAATTCACACCAAGCAAAAAGACTTAGTAGTTACATGTTTACTTCTGATCCGTTTGACTCTGAGGAAATTAGCTCGATGAAACTTCACCTGAGGCTTCCAAGCCTCTAACGTTAAGTATTTCCAAAAATAGACAGGAGAATCTATCCATACAGGTTTCGACTCCTATGAATAATTTTGCCTTAGAGACTGGAGAATATAAAATCATCTCCCAAATAGGATTTCCTCCAATTCTCCGTTTCCTCTGCAGACTCATTAAACGGATAAGCACGTTCCAATCATTTCACTAAAAAGACCATCGCATCCGTCTCCGATGGCCATAATTCCCGGGGAAATCATTACACACGCCCTGGTAATTCGGATTTCGAGGACCCTCCCCGTCCCCCTACCCCCCACCCGTTGCATCTCATTTTCAAATGTTCTAACTGCTACGGTGGGTATCGCGTACGGCTGACCGCTTCGTTGGCAAGGGAAAACCAAATCTAACGTCTAGGGAATACGACTTCATTTTCCGATTTGCAAAGTCAACTCCTACGATCGAATAGCAACCCTATTTTGATGAAGGAAAAGTGTATTTTCGGCTGGAGTTACTGAGACCCATTCGCGCCATTGTAGCCTTTATCGACTGAAGGTGGGGGACTTTCCACTGAATAATGGGTAGATTTTCTCCCCTTATATTTTTTCGTGAATTTTTTATTTAAGAAAGGGATAAGATTTTAATGTGGGTTCGCTTTATTACTAGAGATTGTGAGATACTCCCATTGTCGAGAGTTGATGCGTATGGGGTTTCCGCTTAAAGAGTTTTGTATGGGCGATGTGACTTTGTCAGTAGCGTTTTCGGGGGGTTTTTATCTGTTGTAATGAAGGCGGTGTATTGTAGTCTGGACTTTTGTCCCGGTCTTTATTGGCTGCTCTTTATAAGTTTCTGCCTGATTGGGGGTAGTCGTAGTACTACTATGAACTTGGTTCGTCGAACTGTAAAGATGTCGGGTGGTACTACTATTCTACAATCCTACTACTATTATAAAGGCGAAAGTTTGTATATATGGATGTATGGATGTTTGTTACTCTTTCACATAAAAACTACTGAATGGATTTGAATGAAACTTTACCACAATATAGCTTATACATCAGAATAACACATAGGATATTGTAAATCGAAATCCACGCGGACGGAGTCGCGGGCGGCCGCTAGTTCTTTATATGTAGCTGCTAGAAAGCTTGATTTGGACCGGATTGTATGTTTTTGACGACCCGCTTGGTGTAGTAGACAAGAAGTTGACTATTGGACCAACAGTTCGCGGGTTCGATCCCCGCACAGAACGAACATTTGGGTGCATGAACTTGGTTTTTCCTAGTCTGTGTGCTATATTTATCTCTTTAGGTATATTATTAACGCCACTGTTGATGCTGTTTATCTGTAACAAAAGTGTTTATATCCTCTCAAAAGGAAGTCCTACATTGTTCTAGAAAGATAGTTCCCGTACTAATCATTGAGCCATAATGACGCAATTTGAGTTATTTTCCTTATTAGACGCTGAAGTCTAGTGTTAGCGATTTTCCTTGTATCTACTTAGAACAAAGGGGCTTTTACCGATTTGTGCCTAGAATAAATCCTTGAAAGGAACGTAATCTATTAATCTATGAACTATTTCAATATTTACTCAGTACTAGGAATCACGTTTGGATATTGAAATCAACGAAGTAATTAATGAAAATGATACAGACAGAAAACAAAAGTGAAGTCAGTTTATTAGGTGGGACTCGAACCCACAACTTTATATCATATCTGTGGACACAATATTTTTGTTTTATTTTATTTGAATACTAGTTTTTACCTGCGATTTTACCCGCGTTATCATGAATCCTGCTTTATCCCATGGGGGCATTTAATGGGGATAAAAAGTATCCTATCACATAAAGCAACTCATACCAATTTTTAACAAAATCCCTTCAGTAGTTTAAGATTGATTGACGGACAAACATCCAAACAAACGAACTTTCACATGTATAATATTAGTATGATTATTTTATGAACAAAAACATCACTTGAACTTTTATCACATAGCCTGTACCTAACCACCTCCACAAATTCCATTGCGATGAATTAAAAAAAAAAGTGACCCATAAACAAAAAAGACCGTTAGAATGGAGCAACCTGGGTGCCTAGCGCGTGCCTGTGATCCTCCGTGATGATAGACGAGACACATCAAGATGTATCGTGGGACGTTACTTAGTTCGCGTGTTCTGGTTACGTTAGAATGGCTGGGTTTAAAAAACACCGGTTCAAGGGTGAGACTAGAAAATGCTAAGATATGACGGGCCCATTGTTCTAGTGGACAGAGACCCTGGCTACAAAACCAAGTATCGCGGGTACGAATCCCGCTAGGGGCAAAATGTTTGTGTATTTGAAAATACATTCCAATTTTAGTTATACATATTTAGAATGTATGTAGTACGTGTATGTAGGTAGGTACGTGTGTAATTGTATAGAAACAAAGCTTTGAATAATGTCAAGTAACTGAAAAACAAACGTCTAAGGTACAGTCACATCATTTGATAACACAAAACGAACATCTAGATATTATTTCAAATTATGATAATAAATACCTATCGATTTTAAAAAGTTGCAATTTTTTGCAAGTTATATATGTGAAAAACTTGTTCTCCTTAAAGCCCTATTCAAGTCTTGCAATACATGTACTCGTACAAAACTGACAATGTAAGTCCCCGCTATAAATATCTTAGTTCCAATAATAATTAGTTATTTTATTATGTTAGCATAATAACGGACCAATAGGAAAACGTTTTGACACGATAACACTTGAGAACAACAATTGTAAATTAATTAGCTTTATCATGAACCACACACCGGCGTATGGAAAAATACTATACGTAGTTGTACGATACTAAAACATTGGTTCTTGGGATAAACTTACTTAGATACAGCCAGCAGCTAGTAAAAGATATCAATGGCCTGTGATATGATATATTTATCCAATTGTGACTTGAACTCTATCAAAGTAAAAATATGCCTTTGGTTCAGAATCAAAACTCTTGTTTCAAAATCAGCCTTTAGCTTTCCACCTTTCAACGGCAAAGCAAAATAAATATTGTCTATGGAGCGTTCCCATTTTTAAAATAAAGCATTCGATTTTCAAATCCCGAGACGGAACGCAAGCGACCCCGAAATTGCCGGCCGCATTCACCCAGACAAAAGCCCTAAACACACCCCGTGAGCAAAAAGAAAAGCATTTCCATCGCATCCCCTCCTTCGTTTAAATTTCCCGCCCTACAGCGGGGGCGGCGACGTAGGGGCGGCTTCCGCAGAACAGAGACGAAACTTAAAACCTCGTAGAAAAGAATGAGACGGTCGTATGTCCACCTGTTGCGTTTAGTGCCATATTTTCGCGGCGGATTCTTTTTTCGTTTCTTACCGCGTTCCAAAGGATTTGAATGGCGCGCTCCGTGCATGCGTACTGGCTTAGGTATTGAACGATATTGACGCGGCCGGAGCGGCCGGCGTTCGATTTTTGAACGCTCTTTCTTAATTCAAACTTGCTTTTGCAGACTTTTAATTTTTTACTGTTGGCGTTCGTTCTTTTTGAATTTTAATTACTTTCAATTCTTCGTGTGGGTTTTAAAATCCGATAACGCAAAATCATTATAGAGAAAGACGTATGCGTTGAAGTTGCCTATAGATCTCAAGGAGATAATAGGTAATAACTGTTGTTCATAGAAATTTTTCAATGCTTACGTTACTCTAAAGATATTGCAAAATAGAAAAAAATATGAACCGAATCCAGCAAAGATGTTTATATAATGCCGTCCAATAATTCTAATGCATTAGTCTACATCTCAATCATATATCCATAGAGCAGCTACATAATTATGTGGCAAAGTATGCACATTATCTAAAACTTTCTACCAATGTTTGCAACAAAACTTAATAAAATTATGCATAAAAAACTCAACTATGACATTGAGAACGTTACTACTTGAGTGAGATATAATTTGTCACTTTTAAACCCATAGACTTTTCATGGCGTAGACAATATCTTGATATAAGGTCATCAAAATACGACGTATCAAAAAGTAAACATAAAACTTTAACCTTATCTTTATCCCAAGTAATTTTTGCAATGCATTAAAAACAAAACTATGACATTGAAAGGGGTGGAAAGGGGATGCTGTCTACTACGGAATGTAATTCGTCACCCTCTGGGGTAGGTAGGGTACAGTCAGACACCCGGCCAATTTGCGAGCCCGTTTTGGATAATGCATCTCTTACTGTACCTACTCTTTTGTCTGGCATGTTTGGGTACTGGGTTCAATTCCAGAGAAAGAATGAATTTCTTTATTTTTTAGGTGGTATTTTACCAAATTCCAGAGGCTTAATCATATTACATATTTCTCGTTGCGTGAAAAATAACTTTGAATATTGAAGTATTTAGATTTTTGTTTATATTTTCATTCGGGTAAGTTTTATTAATATCACATTAACACTAAAATGTTACTTTACATCAACTAGTATGTGTTGCTATTGCTACATGCTTCAAATATCACTTCAACATATTTCTCAAATGACTGAAAAATCTAGAAAACATAAAATCAATTAAACGTAAAAATCCGAATCGAAATCTTCCTCCCATCGGACACAGGATGAGGACAGAAATAAAAAGTGTTTGTGTTACCGTTTCCGGCGCGGGTTCGGATCCCGGGCGCGGCACGTGGTGCGGTTATTACGAGGAAATGTACCAATAAAAATAGTATCTTCGTAGATTAAATTACTGAGGTGGCGAGTTGGGAATAGCCGTTCAACATTTAATTTATTGGTTGAGGTTTAAATTAGATTCGGAATTCGAATATTGGATTCGAGAAGTTTTAAAGTAGAATAACGTTATAAGCTTATAAGTAATAATAATATACAAGTATTTAAGTACATATGTAAGTCTTGTATCCGTTCCCTAGCTTCCATAGAACAAGTGCGAGTTTTTTAGGGCTAGAAAATTGGTGTGTTAGCCTAAAGAGGTTGTTTATTTATTTATCGTCATATTCATGCCCCAATATCCCACGCTAGGAAAAATATGCACAGGGTAGGGAAAAATCTTAATTAATAAAAATGTGTGTTTACGTCATTAATGAATTTGATTAATTAACACGCTTGTCAGGAATGTTTTGGTTATCACAAATAGTATCAAGAAGGATCCTGATCTCTCTACGGTCGTGTCAGATGGCTATCCCACAGAACTATGAGAGTAAGGGAATAGGTAGTGCACCTGTGCTTACGCACTCACTTGTGCAATAAATTATACTTGGCCAAACATAAAATATATTGGCGTAGCCGAAAAACAGGAGGATTGTTATTTAGTTCAGAATCTTAAAACAAATGTGATATAAAATCCAATCACAAATTCGCTTAAATCCAAATTTTATCACAATCCTTTCCACTTAAATTGCTACACGTAACTATTTAATTGTCTTGTCCTACATTTTGAATATCGCATTTAATCCCACCAATATTGATAATGTTTTATTAAAAGACGGAACTCTAAATCACATAGACAACCTATAAATCCTTAAAACGTAATACTAATCTTATTTCACTATTTGCACTCAAATTCCTAATCTCATTTTCCTATTTGCACTCAAAGATTTAACATGTGAAAACATCCTAAATTACACTCCGATCAAACATTGAAGTGGTTCGCTTATCAGATAACTTTGGATTGAACTTGTAATCTACATTTGTCAGAGATAGTGCCAAGACATATTGATAGCAGCGTTACATAATGTACAACAGTATTCAGGCCACTGTATTTATCAATTTTGAATGTTTTTGGTACACTTCTAGTGTGTTTCACTAGGATGAAATTACGCGACTCAAGTTCAACGGCAATGCATTTACAAAATTACGCGACGTACTTTCGACATAGTGTGTCATTTTCCATTAAAAAGCATTTCATACTAGCGGACCGGTACGTGCTTCTCTACGTGTGGTAAATGAAGAACCACTCGACCGATTTTGTGCTTCTTCACATAAACCATCTACTAAATAGTCCGAACTTCGATTGAACACTGAAAATTTGGTTTGGATAGGTTCCTGAGTTATCAAGTGGCAATGAAAAATGCAACTAAACTTTAATATTTATTAAGATTGACGTATGTCTATCCGTTCCCTAGCATCCATATACAAGCTTCGAGCTTTGTTAAGGGCTAGGCAATTGGTGTGTCAGTCCAATTAAGTTTTTTATAGAACACTAAGTTTTTTTGGGTAGATTTTTACAAACGAATTTTTGGATATCCATAAAACACATTTATCTACCATGCAGAATATATTCTCGTTTTCTTTTTACGAAGCGATCTAAAAACGTAGTAAAATTATCAAAATAAACCAAAGTACTTACCATTGAGACGGGCAGAGGATGCGCCCCCCCATTGGGGTAGGGGTACGGAGCCATCAAGTAGCCCATGTTGAAACTGGCGGCCGGGTGCGGCTCGAATTTACCTGAAAACAACGATAACACTGTTAGGAAGAAAGAAATAAAATATTCTTTATTCATGTAGACGTCAGATATGCACTCAAGAATCGTCATAAAATCAATACAGATTGATCCATACCTATATAATAAAACTAAAGAGTGTGCTTTGTTTGCTTGAATGCACTAATGTCGAAAATCGATCCAATAGGGATCGAACTTACATTATTTTTGCGTCGGATAGTCCATTGGTCGAGGAAGGCTTTAAGCTATGGTATGGGTGGGTATGGTAGTGATATGGTATAACTCTATGTATGCGGAAACCGAATTCCACGCGGATGATTGTAAAACTATAAATCAAATAGTAGTAAAACGCACACATAGAAAACCACTATGAACAGTACTCAAAAGCGTAACTTAGTGTACTAGTTAATCTAAAACCTACCATCAAGGCATTAATCAAATAATGTACAAGTAAATAGTAGTAACGGCACGCACACATTAACAAGTTAGTATAGTACTCGTAGTTACACTTTCATTCATACTTGACACACACGCTTTGACAAGCTCGGTACACGTGCACTTAAACTTTGGCGCCCAACGCGTGGTAATTAGGTATTAATACAATGCTACAAGTTTGATGTTAATATAATACACAACACAGCTTCTATTTATAGCGTTGTACGATCTTGTAAATGTGCTTTGTCATTCTTGATGTTTCGCATGTGTTAATATTATGTTATTAATTACATAAAAGGATTTTTGCAAAAATGTCAAAGAGAAGTACTTTTTGTATTATAACTAGCGGCCGCCCGCGACTCCGTCCGTGGATTTCGGTTTCCGCACACATAGTGTTATATTTAGGCTTCCTCGACAAATAAGACTATCCAACAATTTCCAACTTTTTTAATTCCAACCAGTAGTTTCTGAGAAGATGATGATAATAATACCCCTCCGGCCGTATTCGGCCATGGCGGCCAATCTTACGATCAGCCAGGTACGCAGAATATATTATAGTGCACAAGTGAGTGCGCAAGCACAGGTGCACTCCCTATTCCTTCACTCTCATAATTCGGTGGGACAGAAATCTGACACGACCGTAGAGAGATCAGGCGCAGGACCAACGGCTTAACGTGCCTTCCGAAGCACGGAGGAGCTCAAGATGAAATTTTTCGGTCACCCATCCGATGACTGGCATCTGCGAACGTTGCTTAACTTTAGCAACCGCAGGCCGAGTGCGCTAACCACTGCGCCATCGAGTTCCTCAATGATGATAATAATAATGATAATAATAATTGTGCAATGATAATAATAATAATGCAGTCGAATCGAATCGAATGGTAAGCATCAGGTGGATCACATGGTTTTCAGCTCACTTTTTCAAACAAAATTGACCCATTTGCCAAATTGATTTAATTAAAAACGTTTTATCAGTAAAGCAGGTAGCCAAGGACACACTGATTGTAATAATAATTAGACAAACACTCGTCTTATCACACTTATCATTATTAAAAATATTATCTCCAAATAAGGTCTTATCAATAACTAATCAGATTTAGAGTTTTTATACGAAAAACCCTGTAAGTAGTACGTAGTATTCGTGTGTGTTTAATATTTCGTTTCTATAAATTCATGACAATATTTTTATATGTCACTTGATTTTAACCGCGACTTTGTTAGCGTGTAATTACCTATCAAGATTCCTGTTTTATCCTATTGGAGCATTTAATCGGGATAAAAAGTACCCCATACCATGCCTGTATACCAAAATTTCATCAAAATTCGTTCAGTAGTTTCAGCGTGATTGACGGACAAACATCCAAACATACAAACTTTCACATTTATAATATTAGTATGTTTAGTATGATACGAAATATTCGTGTGAGACTAAGGTTTCGTTTCTATATTGATTACAATATTTTTGCATGAGATAAGTACATATTTTTATTTATCTCATGCAAAAATCTTGTTAGTTTGTTATTATTTAATTATTGATCACATACATTGATTGGTCTGACTCCGTGATTGAGCTGAAGCACTTTTGTCATGGATATCGGAACCAACAGTGGCATTACAAATATTTTAAGAATGTAGATATGTAAATAAATAAATAAATATTTAACTTCATCACATACATTGATCTGACCCCGTGTTAAGTAGCTTAAGCACTTGTGTTACAGACATCAGAATCAACAGTGGTATTACAAATATACTTAAATAGATACATATAACACCCAGACCAGGACAAACAGACATGTTCATGCAAATGTTTTTTCCAGTGCGGGGATCGAACCCGCGACCTCTTGCGTAATAGGCAACATCTTCACCATTACACCAAGCGGGTCAAATATGTACAACATAAGTCTTACGACAATTGACATAACAGTACATATTTATGTAAATATCTCTGACTAAATCTTTGTTTTTCGTCTGAGCAAATTCTATTATACGAAATACGTACACTCGAGTAAAAACAAAAATAATCAAAAACTAATTCTGACTAAGAATTAATCGAGTTTAAACCTAACATATGACCTCATGTTTAAATTGAATGGGTACGTTTCTGATTTTTAATTTTAAATATGTCAATCAACGTATAATATTACTGTTTTTTAAACAGACACTCGTCTAAAATAATGACTGTTTTTATTTTGTTTCCGAGATAATTAATGACATCGAACCTTGGACCGTTTCGGAGGAACCGATGACGCGTCAGAATTAATTAATATGTGGTATTTTTTGGGTAAAAATCACCCGACGGGCACAAAACAAGGGTTTGTGGGTATTAGGTGATTTTTAATTGGTGAAATAGGGATTGAATATCATGGGACGTATCCTTATACGTCCCATACGTATAGACTTACTCCTGAAAAGTTTTTTTTACATATTTTTTATGGACAGCGGACTAACACCTCGTGCTTGAATTGATTTTCAATAAATCTTTACTTATAAAAGAAAAGCTGAAGAGTTGTTTGTTTGAACGTAATCTCAGGAAATACTGGTTAGAATTGATAAATTATTTTTGTGTTGGTTAGCTCATTTGTCATTATGATATCATAACACCATGTGTGCGTGTGACGTTCAAGCCTATGTGCCCGCTTACTGTTAAGCTTACCATCTAACTAAACAGTCGCTTGTAACTTTCAAATTATTTTCATTATTATAATTTTGTCGGGCCCATTGGTCTGGTGGTCAGACACCCTGGCTACAAAAGGGGCCAATGTTTTTGTGATGACCATCGGCATTTCTACCCGAGTCATGGATATAAATAAAAGTATTTATTTGTCTATTCGTTCCCTAGCATCCATAGTAAAAGCTTCGAGCTTAGTTCGCGACCGGGTAATTGGTGTGTAAGTCTGTAAGTCCAAAGAATACATTTATTTATTTAATAGCCACGAAACCTCGAAACCGTTGTTATCACAACCATTTCACCAAACCTATTCAAATTCATCTACAAAATTCCTTCAAAACCCAATGCCCACTTCTGGGAATGCCTTCCCGGTGGGCCAAGAGTGGCCTATACAAATATTGACGAGGCAGTGAGCACACATTCTGTAAGGTTTGTATGAAACGTGTATGGGAGAACGCTACCGATTCTGTAATTAACGCTGTTTAGGGACGGTTGGTGTGGTGTGACGTGTCTGGTAGTGTGGTCGGGGGTTCGAATCCTATTACAGACATATTTTTTTTCAATATTCGTTTAAGAAAAATCCCTTAGTTTTTAGTTCCATACTTTTTAGTAATCGTCGAGCTTAAACCGTTATGGTTTGTAAGACGTGACTCAAGTCGATTAAATAAGGCTGTACTAATTACGTATTGTTTTATGTAATAATTTGCTTCATAACTTAACTATTCACTTAATCTATTAATCAAAGTGATTAACCATTGAAATTAATTTTATTTTTTACCATTATGCCCCAAAATTATTGAAGCTTGTACAAGTTGACTAAGCAACTGATAAACATTAATAAATAAAGAAATATAATCATCGCTTGTCCCGAGATTCGAACCCGCAACCTTTTCATATCTCAATCAGCTTTAGCCAGCCAGCTAACCAACCTTATTACAAGTTAAATGTATGAACTTAGGTCACCCACACCGTAAAATAGCGACATGACATGAATGACTCGGGAACAACTACTGCGAAACTGGTTCCACTGGTACTAGGAAATGTATTTAAAGCGCGACCTTTTGTCAACGAATATAAAAATAAAGTATCACTAGCAGCCTCTAAGTAGAGGAACACACTATGCTGAAATAACGCGACGAAAGCTCGGCGGCAATGCATTTTCTATACAAAATTACGCGACGTTATTTCGGCAGTGTGTCATCTTCCATTTAAAATACAATGCAGGCGTAGTCACGCCGGACTACGGTCGCGTTTTTTCAGCCTAGTGTGTTTTTATACTTAACTAGCGGCCGCCCGCGACTCCGTCCGCGTGGATGTCGATTTCCAATATCCTATGTGTTATTCTGATGTTTAAGCTATATTGTGGTAAAGTTTTATTCAAATCCATTCAGTAGTTTTTACGTGAAAGAGTAACAAACATCCATACATCCATACATCCATACTTACAAACTTTCGCCTTCATAATAGTAGTAGGATTTTTAAACAGCCAGTTAAAACGTACTTTAAAAGGTAAAAAACTGATCTCGCAAGCAGCAAATTACCTATCTACCCTGTTATTAAATAATACATTAAAAAAATAATCAGTTTTACGAGCGAGTTATTTCCTCTTGTTTAGAAAATGATTCATTGGTTAACCTTACTGTGAGGTCTAGTTAGTTATTTAAATTGGCTAAGTTTGCGGTTAGATGGTTCTTAGAATTCTAACAAGAGAATCATCAATGAGTGGGAAATGGGATGAGTGATGACGAACTTTGCAGTGGTATTGTAAAGCCGGAGGCTATGGGTTCGAATCCCGCTAGGGGCGAATGTTTGTGTGATGAAGATCCGGATTTGTACTCGAGTCATAGATGTTTGTGAAAGTATTTAATTATGTCTATCCGTTCTCTAGGATCTTTAGAGCTTAGTTTGAGGCTAGGCAATTAGTGTGTTAGTCCAATGCTTTTTTATTTTTTACATCAGAACAAGAGATGACTTAATATTCTTGGCAGACAACGTCAAGAATTCTAGGAATTCTTCATCTACGTTAACTTGCACTAAATCTTCCAATCAACTATACTCGTACAATTAAAACGTCCTCTCCATAAGGTCTTTAACGATATAAATTGTAAATTTTTTCGTCCTCCATTCCATCCCATATCATCACTCACCTTTTTACCCCAAAACATTGCTTTGCATTCGAAATGTCGCCTGCGTAGTATCACGTATGAAACCTGTACCAAATCTTGCGTCCTTATCTTACCTTCCTTGAAATAATATACCCGTCTCCCTCTGTTTTACAATTTGCAAACTTTACTTGGAACTCTCGGTAGCTTAGTTAACCAGTCCGTACGCACCTGCTACTGTAATATAAACTTTATTACGTTACAAATAAGGTGTTAAGTGGTCGCGTGTGAGAGGCGTCTTATGTCATTTTACACACGTTGAGGTAATTGGATCTTAATATGCGTACACAATTAGATTCTGGTCGTTGTGGGATTAACGAGCTTTTTACACTTTCTGCTATCATCAAGACGATTGTTTTGTTTTGGTTTTATGTTATTGGAAAAATATCTATGGAAAAATACTAATAGTGAAAAGGAATTTAATAGTTTTGTTTCGTACAAACTACGTAAATGAATGAAACATTAGAAAAAAAACTTTGTAAATTAAAATACAAGTTTTCACCCACGGCTTTGTCCGCGTTTTCGACAATCCTGTTTTATCCCATGAGAGCATTTGATCGAGGAGAGGCACTGACATCTTTTGATGAAATTGGGTTTTCCATGGAAGAAAACAGGAATCTTGATAACGCAGGCAAAACCGCGGGTAACCTTTTGTATGACCCTGGGATAATGTAAAATTTTGGCATTATTATTAAAAACATTTACTCTTAAAAAACCACATCCAAATTAAAATGAAAACTATCGTTCCAATGAAAAGCGGTGTACCGCAAGTAATTCACATCAAATATATTTTTATTGATACAATTTGTTGATCGGCCATTATTTGATGGATGTAATTTCAATAATCTCTTATTTGCAGCTTATTAATATTATTTGCTGTTATATTAAACATGCGGTTTAGTTTGTCAATAACGATGTTTAATGTACCGTATAATTGTTTAAAACTTGATGGATTCAATTTGATTCTGATCAGTTAAATAATTTTGAAATTATATTCGGATATTAGACTCTATATTTGGAATGTTTATCTTGCATTGTTTAGCATTGATATTGTAGAGCGAGTATTATAGCTACAGGTAGACCTAGGTTACTAATATTATAACTGTTAAACTTTGTTTGTTTGGATGTTTGTCTGTCAATCACGCTGAAACTATTGAACGGTATTTGATAACTTAGATGATAGGATGACTTTTTATCCCGATTAAATGCTCCGATCTGATAAAACAGGAATCTTGAACGCTGGCAGCGCCACGGGTAAAAATTAATAAATTATAAAAAATCGTTAGATTTGCCCTCGCCATACTTCTAAATTGGCACTGAAATAAGAGCGACAGTCGCTTCTTAGAGCGAGGCAGAACGTTGACCATTGTTTGAAACGGGTGACCGTTATAAATAGTTTTACCCGCTTTGCCCGTCTTATAAAAGATTCCTGTTTTATCCCATGAGAGCATTTAATCGGGATAAAAAGTCATCGTAACTATAGTTTTACTAACATAATCGAGTGTATGAGTAGTGGTTAGATCACACGTCAAGCAGCGCGGGCGCAGGTCGTGCCCGACTGATCAGATTAGTGGGACCGGTTCTCGAAACGCGCCGAGATGAAAAAACGACAAAAAACGAATGCTAATAACAACAAATAACGAGCCCGGGATGTAGTGATGCGCCGACAGGTGTAGGTGACGATGTTTTGCGTTGTTTTATTTAATTAAGCGTGAACAATTCATTTTGATTCAAACAACGTTACAGTTATAGCACGGTTTTCGTATTAGTAATGAATGTCACTCCAAGTCGATGTGAGTTAAATCGTTGATCGAAAAACTAAAAGAAGTTACTTGATTTCTGTTATAATAATATCTCAGAAGAAAAGATCTAAATATTTGTAATGAAGATTAAAAACTTGGGCAAACACTAAATACATATTTATTTCGTGGTACAATGCCAGTATTTCGTATATTGCATGATCACGAAACTATAGTCTGCTCACATACATAGTAAATATCGAGGTAAGAAATGCTGTTTGTTTAATATAATGTGATATTTAAAATCTAAAAAAATAAAATTCATCGATAACCTAAACATCGACAACACCCAACACTACTGTAGGCGTACCCAGTTGAAATTATACGAAAATATTGTAACCATAGTGACAGATGATTATAAGCTGGCGATAAAACACACATAATTCCGGAGTAATGGCCGGGCCGGCGATAATTCCCACCTTCCCGGCGCCGGGCACAACACTACGGTATTTGCGAGTGATCGATAACGATATCTTGTGGGAATCGAGATTTCAGATGAATCGGATTATTCGGCTGTCAATTATTCGAATGGGTGTTGAATGAAAAAATGTTATAATCTCACGTAAGCCGAATAACTTTTCCAATTTGACGCCAATGTGTAATGCAGGTGCTGGGATTTGAAAGGCGAATGTCAACTCACCTTTTGAATGATTTGATGGTTTTTTAGGTAGTGACACTATGTGTCGAATCTCTCCCTGGGCAATCAATGGCTTGTGATTCCGTGCTCATCCCAAACTATCATCCATCCTATATCACTAGACCAAGGGGCGTTTCAACATTGTCATCATCCTCCTAGCGTTCATCCCGAGCAGTGCGGGGACCGCTTTGACCATGATCCAGGATTTGGCGAGTCTGGTTATTACGTGAAGCGATTGCCATCAGACCTTCGTAACCCGTAGAGGGGAACCAGACAGATTGGATCATGGTTACACATTCAGATCTAACTGACTCAAAGTCAGAAACTATCTGAATGTGCAGGTTTGTTCAATATGTGTGTAATATTATTCAATATTTTTATAAACAAATTATTTTGAAAACATTCTGTAGGTACACTAAATTATATCTTACCATTATTATATCCTGGTATGGCGCCAAAATAATTACACATCACTAGATATTGTTAGCTATTTCCGATCAAATCTTGTTAGAATCAATATGTTCAATGGTTGTACCTATTCGAATTATCTTTAATTCGACTGTGTATTTTTAGTGCTATTGATTGTTGAACGAAATAATAATGTTCTATTTAACGGTCGGAAATGATGTAACCGTATTTGGCGGTTACAATTTTGAACTTAAATAAAAACTTATTTTCCGACTCAGGTATTAAAGTAATAAAGTTATCGGTTTCGAAAGATACAGGGAATGACCTTGAGGTCTTCTTGGTGCTAAGTTATGCGTAAGTTACTATAAGAGGAGGAGAGGAGAGAATTTAAAGTAAAATTGACATTTATTAACTTACCGAAAACAGGACTTAAGTCAGATTTCACCGATAGTTTACCGGAATAAGGTTCACCGGATTTTTCCTGAAACAAACAAAATAACACTATTAATTTCACACTTATAAATATTAATCGTATAACATTTTGATCTAATTAATAAATATTATACCCGAGCACTGAACTCAAATACCCTAAGAACACGGCCAAGTACTGAAACCACTAGACCAAAGAGACGTTTAATTAAAAACTCGTAATTAAATAAGATAGGGCGCCTCCACAACATCACAGGTTCTCAACCTTTTCTATCACCCCTCACCTAAAAAAACATAATTTCTAACAGTCAACCGGCCCACCCACAAAGTAATAAAGAAAAACACATAAAAAACCATCTATTTTACACCTTGACGTAACCGTTTTAGTTGTCAAGAAGTCACTTAAACTTGTACTTTTTGTGTCTATTAAATAGGTTATTATCCAATGGCATGACATTCTATGTACCATATCAGGTGGCAATTCTGACAGGTGCCCAGGTACAGGCGAGGAAACTTGTACTTACGTTTTGCATAAATACTGATAAATATGCATTTAGTGGTCCTAAGAATCTTAGATATAGAATATGTTTATGCGCAGGGTTGGTGACCCCTGAGAAATTTAAATATCCTATGAAAGATACACACTGGAATTTTTTTTGTTCAAGGATTTAGACTCTGACTTCTCAAGGAACTGACACGAATATAATAGTAGGAATCGTTTTATGGTATTCTAATGAAGAGGTTTGTTTGCCTGATCTGTATCGAAATAAAACAAAAACTGTAGCAAACCCAACCGAGAAAACATTCAATGCTATTTTTCTTATTGTTTTTTTATGCTTACAAAAAAGTTATTATATTTTTGTTGGTAACAATTTGTGTGATCGTCTTCGGAAATACAACTTTTTCTTCCGAATACGAAAATAATGCCATAAACGTGTGATTTTACATCAAGTCAGATTTCCAACGTACCGGCCCTGATTTGTAGCACCTAACTAACTTGCCTGAGAATTCCAGGCTATTAGTTTACATACAAGTTCAATCTAGATTTAATAAACATTGCTTCTCTCGTGTAAATTACATAATGTATAACGAGCTTAGGACTACAAGAACAACTTTGAGAATGTTCAAGCAATTGAATGGCTATTTCGGACTACTTCAAGTAGTGGATTGGATTCATCGGATAAATAATAAATAAAAAAATCATTGGACCAATCCAATCTATGGCTCGCATTAATAAATCGCACTCAACTCTGGGATCGAACTTGAGCGCGAACTTGAGGTGCTGTTTTATATGAGAATGACACAGGAAGTTCGCACTTAAGTTAAGATCGATCTCAGAGTTGAGTGCGATTTGTTAATACGAGCCTAAGCTCGAAGCTTGTACAATGGATGCTAGGGAACGAATACACCTATTTAAATACATGTATCATCCATGACTACAGTGTGTCCAGTACAATGCAGCTATTTCGTGTTAATTATCCTATTAAAATAGAAGAGAGAAAAGTAAATTTATTAAAAATGAGTTTATCATCCGTTTCAAAGCCTTTAAAACCATTCAATTTTACACCGTCCGAAATCAATATTTGAGTCCTGGAAAAATGTTTTACATAAAAAAGCTTGACGATCGGAATTTCCTCGTCCAACGGCATAATGAAAACTCCCTTTGTCGTGTCCCGCCCGCATTCTTGTAATAGGCCGTATAAAAATTACCGGTAAATTGGGTAAATCCGTTACCCTTACCCTTGATTTGGGGTAAACACGTCCGAGTGGGGTAAACTGATTCGGACTCATCCAATTACAACCCTCTGCTGTAAGCAAGATAATGCTGGGGTGTATTCTTAGATCTGATATAGTTAGAATTAGTTTTAGTTCTGATTGCGATCACTCGATAATCTTGTAATTGATAGACTTTTTTTCGGTTAGTTGATGAATTGTGTTTACAAATTCATGAAAAGTTAAAGCCTAATCTGAGGTAGGTATTTAATCTCGTCCAGAATTAAATTTTTGTGATGAACATATTTCGGTGTTTGGGAGTGTGGTGTTTTAGCATACATTAATTAGTTGGACTTGCTTCATTTTTATTATGCTTATCGTATTTAAATACAAATTAGAGAAGCGTATTAATCTCATTGTTATCAGTAAGGTACACGTTAAGGAATTAGTAACCAATCAACACTAAACCCTCAAATCTATCGTGTGTAGATGACGGACAAACAACCATCAGATTTACAATATCAATTGAGCTTCAAATATCCACGATCCATCACGCCTAGATAATTTCGCCCTGTTATCGCTAACTAAATATGTTTTGAGATAAGCCGAGATCAATATTTCTGCTATCTATTCTATTTCAGTATAAGAGGATCGAGATTGCAATATTGACTGCGATATGTCCGATGTCCGAAAAAAGTTCTGAGAAGAAATCTGTTATCGTATTGTAGTAGACGTTTGGCAAGTAAAATAATCCTCAAATATTGCTTGTCTTGTACTGATAAACTAAGCTTTAAATAAGGGACACACAGCAAAGAATCATCATCATCATTTGCTATGACATAACCGTCAATGTGATTAGTGGTGCTTGCAATAAATACTCTGAAAGACAGTATGTTGGACAATAAAATTCAGAGGTAATATCGATTCCCTGGCATGTGAATGAATTGATGGTACTAAACCATCGATTCATGGAACTTTCAACTACAACTGGATTATCAGATAATTGTATCAATTAAAGGCATAATTTAAGCAATAAATAAATATTTCACAACATTGATCTGACTCTGTTTTAAGTACAAAGCTTCAGCACTTGTATTACAGACATCAGAATCAACAGTGGTATTACAAATATACTTAAATAGATACATATATAACACCCAGACCAGGACAAACATACATGTTCATGCAAACAAATGTTTGTGCGGGAATCGAACCCAAGACCTCTTGTATAATAATAGGCAACATCTTGACCATTACACCAAGCAGGTCGTCACTTCACTGTAATATATAAGCAATACACTACTTTTATGGAATGTCAATATCGAGCGATGTATCGAAGGATACATCGATACACCCCCTAGTATCGATAAGGTGTCGAGATTTCAAACGAGCCATTGGCTCGGTAATGGCACTGATGGAGGATATTCCCCATTGAAGTAAACGCTGGGAAGGTGGATAAATGCTCAGGTTAACACACATTACTAACGTTAAGGGTAATAGATAAAGTTAGGTGGGAATAAATAGATTTCGTTTTAGCTCTTAATAGTGTTGGTTAAATAGTTGTTGCTCCTTCTCGATAGACGCCTGGTTTCCGCAGTCGGTGCTAGAATCTTAAAGGACCAAACGAGATTTTATTATATAGGTACTCGTAGCACATGTATACTACTTATTGTTTGACATACAAGTAGTATCCATGTACTACATAATTCATATAACGTTTAGTCCCGGTAAATAATTTTTGGGTTAAAATGCAATATCTTAGAGTATTGTAATAAAATTGATAATTTACAAAAGCATCTATGAAGCGTACTTAAATAAACTACTTATTTCTTTCAATATAGAGTCCGATTTTAATTCCTACTACATAAAGCTAACTAGGTAAAAAAGGTATCTGAAAAATTAATTATTGTCTACTCATTGCCATAATTTTTCTCATTATTCAAAGACCATTTATGATATTGAAATTTTTTTCTTCAACCCAACATCGAACCCGCACATCAATTATATTTCCCTTAATTGCGTTTATCATGCCATCTAGAAATGTCAAATGGTCGAGTACCTCTGGTTAAGATGTTTTTATTCAATGTTTAAGTTTTATTTAAATTAAAAGTTGTCTTTTAAATTAACTGAAGTCAGGTGTGGTTCATTAAGACATATGAATATTTAGTAACGGACATCTCAATATTCATATAACATATTTCTTTTATGTAACAGGTTGCTTGTTAACGGTCCGGGTTCAATTCCCGGGTCGGATGAATTATCCAAAAGCAGTTGTGCGATGCGAATAAAACAAAATCTATACTAATATAACAAAGCTGAAGTTTTTATTTGTTTGTTTTTAACACGCTAATCTCGGAACGAACTGATTCGATTTTTTTTTAATATGTTTGTGGTGGTCCATTAGTCGAGGAAAGCTTTAAGCTATAGTATAACACTATGTGTGCGAAAACCAAAATCTACACGGACATAGTCGCCGGCGACCGCTAGTATTAAACATAACCAAATAACTTACCTTGGCATACAAACGCAATTTCCTTCACCACTGCAATAATATTAAAAAAGTAAAAAAAAAAAACAGTTAACCTATAAAACGGAAGTTCAAAATTAAATACTAGAAACTCGTCATTTATACAGGTGAACATTTCATTTATAGGTACAATTTTTTTATCAGCCACAACTTGTATGGGCCGGCATAATTAGCCAGTAATACTATTTAAGTGTCACATTTAATTATGGTCTCGATAGTACGGAATGACATCCGACTACTGTTGGCGATGGTGGACAGAAAGCTGGAGCCACACACTTGCGTTTAGTCGCTGCGACTTTTTGGGAAATGCGTTTGTGTGCCACATTTTTCATTCGAGTTCATTATTTTCGTTGAGGTATTCAATCGACATCTGTACGACAGACTCTTTTACTTTGGACACCTTTCTGAATATATACTAATACCCTTTAGATTTTCGCATTATTGCATAAATTAAAGGACACATGGAAAAAAAGTTCATTCATGTTCAGTTATAGATGACTTCCACTGCCTAAGGAATTAGCAAAAACAGACGAGTAGCAAAATATAGTGTGTTTAATGGATACGTGCTTTTGTAACACAACAAAGCACAAAGTGAAACATATTATTTCACGTTAGATTTCTATGAGGCGGTGATACGAAGATCCCACCGATGACACTGGCGTATCATAACTGATTAACCCTCAAACTAACTTAACAAACGATAAACGCTCTTTTACCTAAAAAACGTCACTTTGATTTACCCTCAACAAAAACAAGAAAGTCGCACCAAAATCGCATCTTAGTGTCAACCCGTCAAGTTTAACCCTAATAAAGACTAAAACGATGCCTTTACGCTAACGATAAACTGTATAATTATTCGCCAGGTTATTGATGATGATTGCGCGTCTTTCAGTCAGTCATTACTTGAACTAGCTAGTTTGCAGTTTGTTTTAACCTGCGTTTATTATATTGGGTCTATTTAAACCGCTTTTTGTACAATGGATTATTTAGATATTGTAGAATCGTTAAAAAAAATCTAAGTACCAGAAAGGAGTCCGTTTTTTTTGGGCCCACCAACAATCGGTAACGTTTAAGAGAAAGAGAACTACGTTAAAAATGTATATTTTTTTAATGAATTTTGCAATTGAAGTGAATTTCAAACGAAACCGGAGTCAGAAAACCAAAATAAAAAGCCTTATTTTGATTATATCTGTGAACTATCTGTCCAAAGATTAGTAAACAATGGCTGACATACAGATAACTGAAGGAAAAAAGGTTTTTATCAATAGAATTAAAATAAAACACTTGAAATCGAACATAAAGGAGACGCAATTTACTCCTGGAACGGTTTTCATGCCTATTTTTATCTAAGGCGGTGATTCTTAGTGATTTTTAATCATTTAAATAATTAAATAAAATAATTCGAATAAACAAAACAAAAAATCCGTATAACGGAACGCAAGTGCTAGTCTATTGCCGGATTTTGATTTTATTTAAAAACTGAATACAAATGTCAGAAACCTTCCGTCTGTCAACTGTCATGAATGGTTTTACTATATAATATAAAAAAGCTGTAGTTTGTTTGTTTGTTTGAACACGCTACTATCAGGAACAGCTGGTTCGAATTGAAAAAATATTTTTGCGTTGGATTATCCATTAGTCGAGGCAGGCTTGAACTAAAAAATGTTAAGCTATAGTTTAAGATTGTTGTGCGAAAAACTTATTCCACGCAGACAGAGCCACAGGCGGCCACTAGTCATAATAAATTGCTTTTACTTCAGATACATAGGAAAAACATAATGGAAAATCGCCCTTACGTGCAAGTAATTACGGTTCAGGCGTTGAACGTCAGGAAAGTAAAATGACAGATTAGTTTATGAGGTTAATACATATTTTCACATCTGATTTCTAACGATTCCGGTTAAAATATGAAAAAGTAATGTTACCACTATAATCTGGAGATTATAAGGAATAAATTGATACCCGTTTCGTAAATAAACGCTAAAGTTTTATGTGGGCCTAACTCTCCATACAAAAACGATTGACTCCTTTAGTTTGGCTATGTTTTAGCAAGCCAATACATATGTTACTAATTTGAACTTTATTTTGCCCTGTTAATATACAATGTATTAGAGATTTATCTTTATGAATTCATTTATTGATTGCATTAGTTAACGCAAAAAAAATATTAGTGAAAACGGACGCAAATCAACAATTAACACCGTGGCTAAAGGAAAAAATTATCACACTGAAACAACAAATGTGAAAGTTTGTTTGTTTGAAGGTTAGTCCGTCAATGACGTTGAATAGTCATATTTTGATGAAATTTGGTATACAGGCAGGGAATCGGTCGACTATGGTGATAGGATACTTTTAACCCCGATTAAATGCTCCCGTGGGACAACAGTAATATTAATAACGCAGTCTAAGCCGTGGGTAAAAACTAGAATATCATAAACTAAAACTAATACGCAAAACACGCTGAAATACGACAACGTAACGTCACAACATGATTATGTGCTAAAAATGTGACTTTATCAGAACCCTATCTTAAGCCCCTTCTGAAAGTGATCGATGTCCCGCGGCCGAAGAATTTGTCAATATTTATCTACAATGCACTCGGCCATACCTTATCATGGGCTATCGTTGAGATTTCTTATACAAATGACCTAGATTTTAACAGTTTTGGTTTAATATTAATCCCTCATGTCTAATAACATGATGGTTTTATCCGTTAAGGTTTTACAAACGGTGAAATCTGGACATTCAATTTACTGTTATTTTGATATGAGATAAGGGGAATCGTATCACCTTAAAATGTCTCTGGGGTAGTGGAGCTGTGTGACGGGTCATTTCATTCCCTCAAAGGTGCTGAGATGATGGCTGCCAGATCATAGTAAATTATTTTAATGCTGACAGGAGACTGTATGACTGAATGACAGCAAACCACTCATGATATATTATTGTATTACACACATAATAAACCCAATTACACTCTAATGTGTTGACCCTAGTAGGGCAGAATACACCTGCACCCTTATAAAGCATTGGAATCTGCCACACCAGTGGGGAAGTGGAAGTGGCGCCTTGAAGGGGGCAAAGTGGAAAATTTTTTAGAACCTATTGGTTCAATTAGAAAAATATTTTGTGCTCTATAGTCCATTTTATCGAGCCAGCTTTAGTATAACACTATGTGCAGAACGGAAACAGAAATCGACGCGTACGTCCGCAATTCATTAAAAAATGTATTTTACTCTGTTCTGATATAATTCTCTGAACATATTAAACACATTTTGGAGATGTCAGCTATCTGATCGAGGTAACAGTAGCCGCACGATACATATCTACTGACGCACAACTTATCGATTAGATAATATGCTAGAACACAACTGATATGGCCACAACACGGAACTAATCATATGAAATGTCAAGCATGGTCTGCCGGCATTTTCAGAAACTCCCAGAACTATATTCGATCCACTGGTGGAGCATATGAGAAGATCCAAGTATCATAGGATCCACCGAGACCGTTGGTGGATCATAGTGAACTCCGGCGTGCCATTCAATCCACTGGTGGATCGAAATAGTGGATCCTATGGGATTGAGGGGAAATTACGACCAGCTTGGTTTAATGGTCAAGATGTTGCCTGTTATACAAGAGGTCGCGGGTTCGATTCCCGCTCAGGACAAACATTTGTGTGCATGAATGTCTGTTTGTCCTGGTCTGGGTGTTATCTATATCTATTTAAGTATATTTGTAATACCACTGTTGATTCTGATGTCTGTAACACAAGTGCTTAAGCTACTTTAAACGGAGTCAGTTCAATGTATGTGATGTTGTGAAATATATATTTATTTATTATTTATTTTAGACTTTCGCGTTGCATTCTAACACCTATATGTTTAACGGGACTAAACGCGGTATGAAATATGTAGTATATGTGAAAGTAGGTACGAGTGTTGTGAATACACATAATATGTATTATAATGTCTGTTTGGGATATCTACATACAATCTGAATAGTTGTTTGATTGGCGAAGTGAAATTGGATTCATTGACAAATGGTATTACACGGACGATTAAATCCGTGAAGACAATAGAAGACCCATATTATGCATGTCTAATACAATTTCTAATACTCAATATGTTGTATGAAACTTCGTGATGTAGTGGTTACAGACCCGCTTGGTGTAGTGGTCAAGAAGTTGACTATTAGACCAAGAGGTCGCGGGTTCGATCCCCGCACAGAATAAACATTTTGTATGAACATGTCTGTTAGTGCTGTTGTGCTGGTCTGGGTGGTATAAGGTACCAATTTAAGTAAATTTGTATTATTACTGTTAATTCTGATATCTGTAACACAACTGCTTCAGCTTCTTAACACGGAGTCAGATCAATGAATGTGGTGTTGTGAGATTTTAATTATTAATTCTTTCCTTTCCCTAACTTCTCACATATCGTTAAAATAACGCATCCCGGTTTAAGGCTAAGTAATTTTCAACCAATCAACATAAACTCCTCGACATTACCGGTCTCGAACCCGATAACTGCTATAAAACCCTCGTTATGAAATTAAACAGTGCTGTGCAAGTGTTTATCTTAACGTTAATTGGGTACCGAAATCGGTACCGGTAAATTGGTACCTAATTGCTGGAACGATACGTGGGAAACACCGTTTTGATCTGGTAGGATTGTCACTAATGCTACTTATTTAGGTATGTATATGAAGTGTAAGTGTTATTTTAATTGTAAATGTAAGCAGTTCAGTTATTGTAACATTGATAAGAAACATTTTCCTTACACACCCTTCAGTAAGCGAAGGTGACTGAGCAGTCGAATCAGCTAGTTTTTGAAAGTTTAAATCAATTTTATAAAAGAAGCAATGGCGTTTTAATATGAAAAGAGCCTCCTTATCTGTGTCACTTATTAAAAGTCCAATAGAAACTGTTTCAACACTTTAAAAGAAAGATAGTATAAGCTCTCGTTATCCGCTATTTTATGATATATGTACATCTCAAAATAAGAAAGGAAACAGGAAACATGAAGACTACTACAAATGAAAATAATATCGACAACCCTATGAAAAGATTTTAAAATTTTAATCACGATAATTTTCTTTCTAAAATTCAGTTTTTAGATCACAACGTCAAAAATAACGATTTGATAATGGACAAGTTATATTTAAAACGCGAAAGTGTGAACGAATCCAAAATGGCCGCGACTCTTTATTTTAAATGTATAAACTTTTTAATGGACGTGGGAATTTTTGACACGGCAATGTAATTTATCTCGTAGATTTTATCAATTTAAAATCGCATTTTGCGTAAGAGATATTTAAACACTAACGCGCTGATATCGCATTGGTTTACGCTTTACGAGTTAAATGTGAAGGAATTTAATGGAGAGAATGCTTCTTTAAAAACTCATGTACAATGGTTTTGTTACTCAGAAGCACATTGGTGGGTTCGCTTTGGCCTTTTTTAGCAGGGAAACGCATTTACGCGCCATAACCGAAGGCTAGCTAGGCCTGCAGCCGTGTGTGGGGCTCGGGACATCGCCCCACTACCAACTAAAACCCTTCGGTTTCCTTCTCATCCGTGTTTTAGGAGGGAATGTTTCTCGTGCCTGGCTTGCGACTGGTGAATGTCCAGTCCGTTCCCGGGTACTCCCTGACTTAGGTGGTTAGGCCAGCGAGGCGCCTAAGCGGGATGAATCAGGAAACGACGTCATCCCCAGGGTTAATTATTACCTACTGAGATGGTTGAAAATGAGATGATGGCTGACACAACACTTTTAAGAATGGCTCGGCTGGGATTCAATCCATTTAAATAATCTCAAGATTGCTAACGCTTCAGGTCTGGCCGGATTCCAGCAAAATTAATAACTTTATTTATTAATGTTTATAGTATATTTTGTACAGCACCTATAGCACTATCAGTAACGCAAGTACTTAAACTCTGGTTAACAATTTATTGTTTTACTGCGCTAAAAGGTATTAAAATATCAACAGTTTGATTTTTTTCCAATTGCATTTATACTTCAAAGAAGCACTTAAATTTATAATGATAACCGAATAATCTTCACGATTTAGTTGCGTATTATCGTTATTTGTAGGGATTCCATGATTTTTCGATTTGATAGATTATTTCCAGTATGTTAATTATTCCCAGTATCCCTGCGATAAAATGATAATACGGTGACAATACCATGAAGAATAAAATTAAACCATCTCAGGCAGTCTACAGACATGTTTTCTTATACATATATTATACGTTTTGTAAGCAACTTCAATCCATACTTTTAATTCGCCGTACTAGCAGTAATTGCAATTAAGTATATCGTTTTTAATCTATACTAATATATAAAGCTGAAGAGTTTGTTTGTATGTTTGTTTGTTTGTTTGTTTGAACGCGCTAATCTCAGGAACTACTGGACCGATTTGAAAAAATCTTTTTGCGTAGGATAGTCCATTTGACGAGGAAGGCTTTCGGCTATTGGAAATCGAAATCCACGCGGACGGAGTCGCGGGCGGCCGCTAGGTATGACATACTTAGAAGAAATTCAAATGACGAACAAACAGTTTAATGGCCTTTCTTACCAAAGATCGTTCGTCAAGCAATGAACCACTTTTTGATGATGACGATGCCTTCAAGACAAACCAAAAAAAGAAGCAAAAAAAAATCCACAGATATCCTGAATTCTCCATGTCCATGTGGTGACCCTACTGTGGTGCCCGGGGTGTAATAAATGGTGATACTAACAAGTTCGCTTCTCAGAACGGACCGGACCTGCCTTGTTTTTTTTTCCGAGGCTCGTTTTTCGGTCACGAATATCGGTTCGGGATAAATAGTGGAAGTAGGCTTGACGTCATTAGGCTACGGCTTAATTGGATCCGTCGTTTGCTTTTGTCAATTTGTGATAATTTATTTGCTGATTCATAATTTTTAACATTTTTTACTACTTGGTTGGTATGAAAATGGAATACTTTGTGCCATTGAAAGGGCAAGGGGCTTCTACATTGCAATTAAATGTCATCGTGTATTAATGTTACAATGTTGGGTGGATAGGTACCAAATGTCAATAGAAAAACCGATACCGGTTATAGTATATAACTTATGACTCGTTATCCTTAAAATGACTCTAGCGAAGTACCTACGAGTACACGTAACAGAAATGTCATATTCGTACAAAGATTCATACGAAATATTAATAATGTAACTGATTAACCAACATACTATTTTAATAAACCAGAAATACACTTGAACCCAACGTTATTTATTCAACAGAAGACGAAATTTTGAACTCGAAAATTATCATTCTGGCTACCATTCATCCTTAAAAACCGGTATCAAACGTTTAAAAATACCGGTGTCAAAAATTTCGATACCGATTACAAACCGGCCATTATGTTGTTACCTCACACCGTCTGTTGTGATTAATAAAGTACAAATTAGTAGTTTCTGAGCCCCGAGAGAATCTCAACAAGTCGTTTGTTTCTCTTGATGACAGACGCCACAAATCACCGCTGGTGAATGTTACGTAACTAATGCTTTTATACTTTAATGGATTTAATTCACGATTCTGCTCGTTGCATTTTTATTCATCGTTAATAAAAATGTGTATAATGACTTTCTAGGACGTTTATTTTTTTGGCAGAGGCATGTAAGCAATCCCCGCTGCCTATGGACATCCGCGACACCGGAGGTATATTTAAGACCCCAACCCAAACCCACCCCAACAGAGCTCTGACGACCTTGCTCACCAGCAGAAACATAAAACAATGTTTCTTGAAACCAATCAAACGAAAATACTTCGAGTATATAACATTGAAAATGATCGGTGGTTGCTATTTGAAGTGATAATAGATTTAAAAGCAAGCTTTTCACTCAATAAAGCTCGTTACGTTTCCAACTTCAATAATATTAGTACGTAGCCAGTTAATTCTGAAATCTGACAACCTTATTAAACGCTGATGTATTTCACAGTCTTTTGTCTTTATTTGTCAGCTTTCCAATCAAACAGTCGTTGTCACTTCTTCGTCGCGTTATTAAACCGGCATTTCACATTTATCATACCGTTTCAACCCTTTATAAGCTACTAAGCGTTCATTTAACACATCCATCACAACGACTTGACGCGATTTATAACGTTCTTACGACAAATTAGTAGCCTCAAACCTGAATATAGGTATTATCACATCGTTTGTTTGTTCGCACGCAATTAGAACCCCCTCCTGTCTCATTAACGCTCTCGAAGACGGAGCTGGGTGAGGTACACCTGTCTCCGTCACACCTGAGGTGTTGGGTTTTCTATCTCGCTCTTCAGTTGATTGAGGATGTCGATTGTCTAGCCGTTTGATTTCGTATTCGAACGATTGGTGTTCGAAGTTTGCATTGGATGTTTGTGTGGGCCACTCGTTAGGCGCTGTGACGTAGATTTGACCGGTCATTTGTGCAGGAGGGCGAGGGATGCTGGGAAAGAAAAAAAAAATTGTTTCCTTCGAAACTATTCACACAAAGACAGTAGATTTTATCGTAAAAAAGAATAAGTTTCAAAGGTTTCTTCCATAATCAAGGTAAAATTAACGTCATGGACTAGTTTTTTATCAAAATCATTCATGTACAGGATATTCATCGAATAAAAACTAAATGGTCGAGATATTTTAAGATAAGAATCTTAAAGGATATTCTTATACCAGCTAATGTAACATTATTCGTATTCAAAATGGTCCAGCTAACACGAGGGCCCGTCAATAACCGCGGTGGACACTAAAATTTTCCCATTAGACCGCGTCCGAACGAATTTCAATAAAGCGAACGACGATAATTTACAGTTATTATCCTCGGTGACCCCGCAAAACACCACCGAGCAGCGCCTGCACCGCCGCTGTCACAAAAAACAACTAAAAAAACACCAAAATCTGGTATGACCAGAAAAAATCCCAACAGCAACAACCCAATTCAATTTTTAACATTAACATTTTAGGGTTGAATATCGCGCGCCCAAGAAATAACATGGTTAAGAGAAACAAATCCCAAAAAGGAGCTCTATTTCAGAAGCGAGAAAGCCCAAAGTGAATTATGGCTGTCGATTCATCCGTTGGGTATTTGAATTCCGAACGTGTCTCCACGGTTTAAAGTTCAAAATGGCGGGTGGTTATGTCATTTTTTAAAAAAGGAACGATCTCGTTTGGCGGGCGTACCTGCGCCCGCGCAGAGGAGCCCTGTATTTATGGCGCCTCGTCCAGGCACCTAGTGTTGTCCGATTAAAAAGTCCGTGCATACGGTAATTCCTCGACAATACCGGTTTTCTCAGCTGTTTATGGAACACTGGTAACGTGATTCTTGTCTTGAATCAGAACCATTATCATCACATTAATGATCCAATACATGTGATAAGTGCTTAAAGGTATTTTTACAACGTTTTACAAAACAGTAAGCTCTCCCTTACTAATTAACATAATAACGCAGCATAATGTAATATTAATGTTATGTTTTTATGTGATATTTACGATCCCCAAATCACCAGGAAAAATTTAATAAATGGCAATTTTGAAAACCGATTCAGTTTAACCGCAAACCGTCACAACACTACATTCCGGTACCAGACCACGTGGTATCGGTATTAAAATCCTTGTTAGGATAACTGTTAGTTTCCACTCATTAGGTTGTTTGGATTTACATGATTATACCAGTATAAAACCGAGCAACTATAATTTCGTATAAAAAATGGTGTATTTTTGTTCTACCTTCATCGTTATAAATGCTTCCGTTGTTAGTTTTACATTGTTACAAAATTACAAATCGTTATCATAAAATAAACCTTGTTTATGGTCGATCTTAGAATCTTAGATCAATTACATTCCAATCGTAATGTTTTCTATTTTGAATTACCTATGTACTTTAATGTGAGACAAACTCATAATCATTTGTCTAGGGTAGATTGAAGTTGGTGTACAATTGTTTCAGGCTTACTAATATTATCAATGTGAATGTTTCTTTGTTTAGATGTCCGTCAATTACGCAGAAACTTCTGAACGGAATTTAATGTAATCCTACTACTATCCTACTACTATTTTATAGGCGAAAGTTTGTATGTATGGATGTATGGATGTTTGTTACTCTTTCACGTAAAAACTACTGAATGGATTTGAATGAAACTTTACCACAATATAGCTTATACATCAGAATAACACATAGGATATTATTAGAAATCGAAATCCACGCGGACGGAGTCGCGGGCGGCCGCTAGTTTGGTATACATGCAGGTGATAAGATTTATCCCGATTAAATACTCCCGTGGTACAAATCGGGAATCATGACAACTAGTAATTAATAAAAACAATCACTTGGCCTTATCCTATTTATACATACCCTTTGATGTGAGTTAACTGATCATTAGTTTGATCAAGTATTTTATGAATGTATGAGTACTAATTAATCGGTGGTAACTGTCAACACTTATTTATCAGATCTTGGATGAACAGCCATTTTAATCTTACTGCTCATCAGCTATCGAATATCATATCTTCTTACCTGAAACAAAGAAATTAATTTGTTAAAAATAAGCAATGAAAAAAATATTTATAAATAGTCTAGAAGCGATTTTCATTCCATAAAGTGATAAACGTTTAAGACAGGAAGCTTTTCATTGACAAAATCTCATAGAGTACGTGGCTTTCGATAAAACGCAGAATTTGTAGAAATCAACCAATTTGGATTGTATAGTATCAGGCAAGATTTTAATTTCATTAGTGAAAAACCCAGGCAGGAAGCGACTTATTAATAACAGCCAGTTTGTGAGATGATTTATTGTCTCACGCCCATTCGTTTCTAATTCTGGGTCGTAATTGGGCGGGAAAAGAGACGTATTGACCGGCAGTATTGTCATTTGAAACTGTTGATTTTTTTGTCCAAAATACCATTTAAATGAGCGATAAGATGTTGGGTAGTTTGGTTTCTTAATTGTCGACCGTTTATTATTTTATTGTCTTATGTGTATTCGGCCACGGCGGCCAATCTTACGATTAGCCGAGTACGCAGGATATATTATAGTGCACAAGCGCGTGCGATAGCACAGGTGCACTCTCATGATTCGGTGGGACAGCAATCTGACACGACCGTAGGGAGATCAGGCGCAGGACCAACGGCTTTACGTGCTTTCCGAGGTACGGGGGTGTAATTACCACTCCCGTGATCTCAAAATTCAAATCCCACTTTGTGAATAATCTTCTTAACACTCGGGTTTACCAAATCACCAATTTTTATAAACATAAATCAGTAACAGTTCTCCTCAAAGATATTTCTAAGCTCAAACACAAAACTTTCCTTCACAAACTTAACAAAGACTCACTTAAGAAATACAAGTTTAGTCATCTTTCTGGTAAAACCATCGCCAAGTCCACAGGAGATTCGCAAAAAATCCAATCTCAAAAGGATCATACTAGATAACAATGACACAGGACGAACCCACTATGTTTTGTTTACTTTTGTTTGCCCAATTGGGCAAAAAAACTAACCGTAAAGATACGAAGATAAGAGAAACATACCTTGTGGTTTAGATGTTATTCACACAACATCATTAAATCACAAAGTAAGCAAAAATGAACACTTTTTGTGTGAATTCATCCAGCTAGACAATTTGTGTAAAATTGTAAATAGTAGGTACCATAAAAATTGATCTGGAAGAGTCGTGGGGCAAGATGAAAACAAAAAGATGGATATTAAGAAAAATAGAGAGAATTCTGCCTACCTTCATACATTCAATCCTTTTAAGTTGTCATCTAGAATATAGACTAGAAGAAATTATTATAACTTTCATTAAAAAAAATACTTCAATAGCAGTAATGATACGCAGTCGTAACCTATGAAAAACTTCAGCTAAGTTTATTTGTACTACACAAATACTCCGACATTTCCTCACAGATAAACCAAGTACACCCCCCCCCCCTAAAATCATAAGATGCCGTAGTAAAGACCCTCTTAAAACTCCATCAACGCAGTCCAAAGTTAAAATGTTTTGACTGTCAAACATCAGAGGTAAGGGATTAAGATAGCGCGTCCATTTTTTGTCTCTTCGTTATCTGCGCGTGCGCACGTTAGATATCGACGTTGTGGGACGTCGTGGCATGTTGTGGGACGTTGTGGCATCGTCACGGTGCATTGGGAAGATAAGATACGATGCAATTTACTGGCTTAATGGTTGCACCAATTTACCAATTTTCGCTTGTTTCGGGTTATAGTCCAAAAGTCAAAGCGTTTATTTTGCAACTTGATTTACACTGAAATTCTTTTACACGTCAAATATTCTACTTTACTATATACATGTATATACATAGTTGGGGTAGTTCTGGTGTGCCAATATGAAAGACTCTGGATCTTTGACTTTGTATTTTATATAAAAAGGGAAGAGAGTTATTATAGTAGGTAAGACATGATCTTGAAGTCAGCCATGTGACCATCTTGTTTTTTTTACCTTGCTCTTACATACACGTATGATAATGAGGTTGGTTCAATCACTGTGTAGAATACACATTTAGTTGTTATTGTTGACATAATTTTCCATCATAATCTGTGTGTGCTAAAAACCAAAACGCTGATCAAATACATTTTCCATATAATAAGTCCTGTGTATTTCATGTCCTCAGCTAAAAACAGAGCCATTTTTTCGAACGTCGTCAGTCCTTATTTTTCAAGAGATGTATTTTTTACTTTTAAGAGGGCCAAATGGAACCCAAAATGCTCACAAGTGGGACTCAGTAATTCCACCCCAGTCCACTCAACATTAATGGTAGGTAACGTCGGATATTTAAAAATGAATAAACCTTAAGGTCTGATGGCAGTCGCTTCACTGTAATAACCTGACTCGCCAAATCCTGGATCATGGACAAAGCGGACCCCGCATAGAAACGAGATTTAAACGCTAGGAGGAAGAACCTTTTACATCGAAAAGTAATTGTTTCTGCTCATTAGTCGGAGAGACACTAAAGTTTAAATGACATTGGACGTATTTTAAACCACGAATTTAATTAATCCTTGGACCGCTCACAACGCCATATAGTGTCAATTGAGTAAAACTAAAGTTGAAGTAAACTTAATAATAAATTTTGAATTGACAGGCTTGTTGGTCCAGTAGATAGGACAGTGATCACAAAACCAAAGGTCGAGGGCTCGAATAAGGCTAAGGACCAATGTTTGTTACTGTAACAAGTATATTCGCAAATATTGGTTGGAAGAATCAAGCGTAGTTTGTAGTAAGGCAGTTGATTACTGGTGTGTTAGTCCAAGGAATTTATTAGTTAAGCAATAATGGGAGCACTACAACAAATGAGCATAAGTGGTTAAGTATCGACCTATTAATGCTCCAGTACTAGGCAAAGTCCGTCGTTCAAATTCAGTTTTCGTTATATTGAAACATATTGGCATAAAATAGATTGGAATTTGATATACAAAAATTAAAGAGTCAAATCTACAAAACGAAACTTTCTAACTCGGAATCGAACCCACTAAACAATGCGTATTAAACTCAAGGCCAAGACGTTAAAACTTAATTAAGTAAACATATTTAAACAAACCAGCAAAAACTTTGAAAAGTCAATATAAACAAAATATTCGTCCATAATTTCTACCAGGACCACAGAACAATACGAAAACTCAAAATTACCAACTTCGACCCGAAGCCAACATAAAAGAACGGCAGCGAAGTCCCACCAAAACAAGGTACAGTCGGCAAAATAAACAAAACGATTTCGTGTACAACCAATTCCTCACACACTATAGCCATTCAAAACTCTACCTTATCCTCTTCGAATAAGAGTGAAGTCGATGATTCAATTGCAGATGACTGTACTACATGCTAGTCAATGAAAATTCGACCTTATCCAGTTGTAATAAGAGTGAAGTTGATAATTGTAAAGCGAGGACTGTACGCAGTATAAAAACGCGCTCAGTCTGATGTTCGTTAGGGGGCATGACTGGCAATCGGATAACATCGCACGAGGATGTATGTGCGTTGAGCAGAATAGGGTATGGATGCGGTTTGTGAGACTTTACTAATTAAACACTCTAATCAAAGAAAATTTACAAACAATATAAAAAAAAGTTTTAACCATTGCAATCTCGATTTATATGTATTTTAAAAACCTGTTCCTCAGTAGGATTGTTGAGAATGGATTTGATTGAAGTTTTTTGGAAAAGCACAGTGTCAACATTTTTAATAACACCTAGATTTTGTGTGTCGTGACTCGTGAGCTTGTGTGTACCTACCTAAATCGTATTTACGTCAATTCGTTATATTTTAAGCCGTAAATAAACAGTTTTATTTGTACACCTACAGATTTTGTTTTATATTCCTAATGTTAATATCCCTAATAGCACACACACAATCTAATAATAATGAAAGAATAGCTGTTAAAATGATGTTCTGGAGGATTCAACGTCTGTCCTTTCGCAAACACTAGACATCAGTAAATATTAGATGCCGCATCCATTCCTTCGCATCTCGCATATCAACTTAACACTGACTGATGAGATGAATATAAAAAAATAACTTATACCAACGTACTTTTACATCCACAGATCAACGCTCGAGACGATATATCCTGTGATATTTGAAACGCATCATTTCTATCCAATGTAGGTATTATTGTAGCTATATGTTGTATGTAAGCATATGTATGACGTTAAAGAAAAGGCCATGAAGGAATGAGTATTTTTTAAGAACTGTGCTTTGTACAATAAAGATTACATGAGTAAATAAAAACATATATTTTAAAACTAAAAATGTGTTAAATAATCGTTGGACAGCCGCTCCAATGTCATAACCAGCTTTGTCAATTCGGGATCATTACTATTACTATTACTTTAGTTTAAGATATGATAAGATAATGTGGATCTGAACACCTTAAGTGTTTAGATTCATGCTTAATTCATTGTTTAGTTTTAAACATAGGTATTTCATTTGTATTGTATTGATTCTGTTTTAATTTTTACTATAGTTCTACTTAGTGTATACACACTTTTTAGTGCATGTGGTGCTTTTCTATAAGTGGTGAGGCACTTAGATATGTAAGAACATCCTTGTACTTAATAGCTTGTAAGAGTGTACTCATTGTTGAGAAGCCAATAAATAATAAATAAAAAATAAATAAATAAATCATAGTCGAAGCAAAATGCAAAATTCCCACGGGAACGGGAATTAACGGGAAAAACTTTTGTATGAAATTTTTTTTTTTTTTTTTTTTTTTTTTTTTTTTTTATTAAACAATAAGTGGGTATTTGACCGCGATCTCACCTGATGGAAAGTGATGATGCGGTCGAGGGTGTAGCATACCCACTTACGAACAGCCTATTTACTCTGGCCTTAAAAACGCCAAGATCATAATTTTCCGGAAAAACAGAGGCCGGCAAGGAATTCCATTCTTTGGCGGTTCGTATAAGGAAGGAGGAGGCGAACCGCTTCGTTCGAGCAGGAGGTATGTCGACGATGTAGGGATGGTATCCCGCCGTGCGTCTGCTAGTCCGGAGGTGGAAAGGACCTGCAGGAATTAGGTTGTGGAGGTCTTGCGCGCACTCTCCGAAGTGTAGCCGGTAGAACACCGAGAGACAAGCCACGCGGCGACGGTGGGCGAGAGTCTGTAGCTTCCTTTTGACCAGCTTAGGATCGTTTATGATTTTAATGGCGCGCCGTTCCAACGAGTCGAGTGTGGCCAACTGATACTTAGCAGAGCCATCCCAAAGGTGAGAGCAGTATTCCAAGCACGACCGAACTTGTGCTTGATAAAGTTGTAGAAGCTGTTCAGGCTTGAAATACCGCCTGACCTTTGAGAGGATACCAAGCTTTTTAGCAGCGATTTTGGCTCTCGACTCGATGTGGGGGCCAAAGTTAAGGTTGGAAGTCAGACTCACACCCAGCATCTCCAGGCGGTCGGTAACCGGCACGGACACACCACGAAAAGTCGGAGTATAGTGAAACGTACTCCGTTTAGCTGTGAATAAACACGCCTGCGTTTTGGTGGTATTGAACCTCACAATATTGGCGTCACCCCAATCGGACACAGACCTTAATGCGAGGTCAACTCTGTTCACCAAGGTCTCCCTCTGGGACTGGGTCTCGGCCGCGCTGGCTCTGGCAGTGGATAAATATCTTTCTGTAACAGTGCTGTCATCGGCATACCCAAAGGTACCGGGTATGAGCAGATCATTAATATGCAGCAGAAAGAGAGTTGCAGAGAGAACTGACCCTTGAGGGACACCGGCATTTATCGCCAATTGATCAGACATGCATCCATCTAGGACTACACGAATAGATCTGCCACTCAAGAAGTCTGAAATCCAGCTACACAGATCGGGCGGTATGCCATATGCTGGAAGCTTGCCAAGCAGGCTGTTATGCCAGACCCTGTCAAAAGCCTTGGATATGTCAAGGGACACAGCTAGAGCTTCGCCGTGCCTCTCGATGGCTTCTCCCCATAAATGGGTTGCATACACCAGAAGATCTCCAGTGGATCGATTTCGGCGAAAGCCGTATTGTCGATCACTGAGGAGGTCATTGTCTTCTAGGTGTGATAGGAGGCGGTTATTCAATACACGCTCCATGACCTTACAGAGCAAGGAGGTGATTGCAATGGGTCTATAATTGACAGGGTCTGCGCGACTGCCCTTCTTGGGCACAGGCTGCACATTGGCAAGCTTCCAACACTTAGGGACTAATCCAGTCTTCAGTGAGAGGCGGTACAGACGTGTTAAAACAGGGGACAATTCAGGTGCACAGGTTTTTAAAATAATGGCTGGAATTCCATCAGGGCCACTAGCTTTGTTCACGTCCAATGTGCGCAGAACTTTCAGTACCTCTTTCTGGCGAATAGAAACTGACGGCATTTGAGGGCCGAGAAGAGGTAGCTGAGGTGGAGTAGTACCGGCAACATTGAGACGTGAATTTTCCGCGAATAGAGAAGCGAACAGATTCGCTTTATCAAGCGCGGTATGAGCCAGTGTTCCATCAGGCTTCAGGAAATAATGCAAACCTCAACCGATTTTGATTTAAACTGGCACAGACAACCTTTGGAACCTCAGAAAGAACATAGGTCTATTACCTATTACGATATAAATGATCTGAAATCTTACTATACTAGGTATGTCTACCGCACGCCTTATACTGCTCCTGCTGTTGTTATTGCTACTAGTACCTAATACTGCTACTGCTATTGGTATTGCTACTTGTACCTAATCTTTGGACCCTTAGAAAAAAGATAGACACATTACCCATTGCGGAAAAAGGGATCTCAAATTCACGCGGACGGGGTCTCGGGCACCGCTAGTCTTCCTATACTAGGTATGTCTACCAAACACCTAATACTGCTACTGCTACTGCTATTGTTATTTCTAGTCACGGTGATCACAGGTAGTCAAACATCGCATTCCGTCGCTGTTTGCCTGCTACCGGTGTTGGCCACACGCATGTTTGCGCCACTTGCGCCAGAGCAAATATTCTTCTACGGATATTTGGGGTACGGTCGGCAGATAAGTCAAATTATTTTTCTATTTATTATTTTTATGTAAACTTTTTTCCCTTTTTTTATTAAAAATAAATAAGTTATTTATTGCTAAGGTGTAAGGGTGTTCTAATCGCGGGTCAAAATAAAAATTGAGTCAAATTAGTCGAATGAAATTGTTGGGAATTGAGTTTCGCTCATTAATAGAAATTGTATGTATAAGTACTGTAAAAAGAGGAAGAAAATACTAATGACAAGTTATATAATTAATTACATAGAAATACCTACACAGTTACAAACGCATGACCCATATTCAAGATAGCAGTACATATTTCAATAATCTCGGCATTTCCCATTAAAAATGAATCATTACATGCATGCGGTTTGTTTGTTTGTTTATCCTTCCAGCTTTGCTTTAATTAAGAGGACATGAGAACCATGTTTACACAAAAAATATGCAGGTTATTCTCAGTCTCTGGAAAATGTTTTTACAGTTATGATTAATGTGGATCTTTTAATATTATTAAATTTCTTCGAAAGGAGAATCATTTTGCTACAGCTGTTAATACATCGAAAAAGTTTATACTACGTCAGGGATTTCGCATATAATTGTGTTTTTTTTTCGGGTAACTGCATTTACGGATACAAGGGAATACTATACAAGTATACACTAAATTCTTAAGCATTTAGTTTTAATTTGTATCGTGGTGTACAACGGGCCTTTTCGTAAAATCAATTCTTCAAAAATTAAATATTGCCAAGATTATTTCTCAAAATATTATTTACTTTACTTTATTTTCAATTAAATATCAAATCTCAAATAGCAAAGACCATTATTAAACTTGATGTCACAAATCTCCGTTTCAAATAACAGCCTCATTAAGACACATATGTAAACAGAAATGCGACATTATTAACAAAAATAATGTCAAAATACCTATTAAATTAGTCGGATTGATTTAATCATTAAAATATAACGTATTCCATCCAATGATCCAATCTATCTGGTTCCCCTCTAAGGGTTACGAAGGTCTGATGGCAGTCGCTTCACTGTAATAACCAGACTCGCCAAATCCAGGATCATGGTCAAAGCGGACCCCGCACAGGAACGGGATAAACGCTAGGAAGATGGTATTAAAATATAACGTATTATAATGTGAAATTATATTTAATGGCGTCGATTTATGTTTTTTTAATAGCTTTGATATTCAGGAGGGATTCTGTGACAGAATAAAGTTATGGTACTGCCAATATTCATGGCCCCATACGTAATAAAATTTAATATCATACTTAGCGCATGACATAGATCTGTATTTAATTATTGATTAATATGTTTTAAAACATTCCGGAGATATTATAATAAAATGTCTCGTTCGTTAAATAAATAATCCAGCACCCATTTCAAATACACAATATTATTTGCTTAAATGTGAAGTAAAAATCTGAAACGGTAAAAATCATAGAAAAACACCTCCGTAACCGATTTCAGATTGTTACCTTAAAAACCTAGATAATAACACACTTTATTACCCTAGAATTATAAAATAATTAATTAATCAAGCATTATTCATAGTACCCAAGCTCCATAAAACGGTAATAAACAATTTCTCATTTAACGCATTTTACGACCTGACCTTTAGCGATAATTATAGAAATAATCATCGTCATTAAAGCAAGTCTGGTATTGGAGCAAGCTGTAGTTTCTCTCATTTTACTAGTTTCTAGATTTTAATTTAAGATATATAATAAAAATAATAAATCTGTACTGAAAACACTACATGATTAGAGGCGTATGTGTATGTGCCAAAGTATCACGTACCTAATGGCGGCTTGATATTGATAATGCTAAAAGACCGAGAATGTAATGTAAGCTCTAGCTTGAGTATCAAGCAACAAGAGTCAAAATTAGAAATGTTTGCAAATGAGACTGTTAAAGCTGGCACTCTGCATTTTTAAATTAAATAGGGGTACGCTGTTACCTGGAAATATTAACAGGGGCTCATGTTGCCGTAACTTTGAGAAACCCTGCGCTAGACCATCGAGGCGTTTTTCGTAATACAACAAAGGAGCAGATTTTTTTTTTGTATGAGGAATAATTTGAATTAGTTTTTTTGCAGACCAAATTATAATGCGCTCACATCCAGGTGAGGTCGCCACAGCTCAGTTTAAAGGCAGGCAAGGCATCTGCGACCCCTGTACGGTTTTTATTGTCAATGGGCAGCGGTGATAACTTACCATCAGGTGACCTTCTTATTCGTTTGCCTCCCTATCACGTAAAAACAGTGTTTATTTTAATTCAATTTGTTCCACTATAATCAAATTAATAGTGAATATTTAACCCTTTCGTTGCTAACGCTACCAGCGCCCGCGCACGCCCCGGGCGTTGTGTGGATCACGCGCTTTTATTTTCCCAGTTAGTCGGACTTGTTAGCCGGCCGTGCGTCGCTAAGTACCAGTAGACCCCCCCATTAGCCGCCCAGTACAATCTGTTTATTGAGGAATTAAATTAAATAGTATGGGATGTTTGAAAGACTGGGAAATGATAAAAGACAGATTGTGTGTTGCGCTTCCTTATTAGATTTTTTCTGGATTCCTTGGATAAAGACACTATATGTCTAGCCCCAAACCAGGCTCAAAACTTCTACCATGGATGCAAACTTGGACTATGGTAACGGATATACGTACTTAAATACTTGTACATATAAACGTCCATCACCCATGTATAAATGCAGGTGCTCAACACACAAAAATTCGCCCCTAGCGGGATTTTAGCACGGGGCTCTTAGTTTTGTGGCCAGGTTCTCCAACGACTACACTAATGGGTTTTCGTAAAACTTAGCATTAAATAAATATACTTTAATTTCCCAGTTAGCGTCGGACTTGTTAGCCCGGCCGTGCGTCGCTAAGTACCAGTAGACCCCCCTATTAGCCGTCCTTGCCCGGGAGTATTACTCGTATAATCTGTTTGTTAAGGAATCTAAGGGAATTTGGACAGCCTGCCCTCATGTAACAAGAACATATTTTAGTCAATCTGGTGAAACTACTGAACGGATTTAGATGAACTACTATCCCGATACTTTTTATGCTGATTAAATGCTCACATGATAAGATAAGATACAGGAAACCTCATAACGCGGGCAAAGCTGCGGGATAAAACTAGTTATATATAAATAATGCCTTGATGACATAGTGAGCGCAACCGCAATCGCATAGGCTTGTGTTCGATATCTGGGTTGGGAGTATTTTCCATATTTGGCAAATGTAGTTGATGAAGGCAACAAATCTTTCATGAAAGCCATTGCCCTGCAGTAGTGGGAATTTAATAAGCTTATCATCAACATCCCATTGTTTTGTCCCGGTTGCTTCCTCGGCCATTTAATTGGAAGAAATAGGCCAGTAATAAGCTGACAAATTCTTCACTTACTTAAAGTTGGTAAGTGTATTGTTTCACAAGGACCTATACGAGTAGTTATAACGCCACAGTTTTTGATAAAATGAATTCTAAGAAAATATTAAGAGGACCCTCCTTATTTATTTTATATCGACCAAAACCGCGTGTCAACTTAAAGTGTTCGAAATCACACAAATCACGCCAATAAAATCCTTGTCAAACAGTATTTTCCTGTTAAACTATCAGCCTCCTATCATGTCGTACAAAATCTTAGTTTTATGGGTTTCGCAGACCACCCACGTATAACTGACCCCCATGGTCAAAATAAAAACAATACAACTAGGAATTTTAACCTTAACGCTGTTGAAATAGAGTGCAAACTTCCTTTTTACTTCTGGAAGTCACATGTTCGAAAAAAAATATTACTGCCGAGTTGTCCGTTGATCTGAAATAGACTGTATGTGGGATCTGATAGAGTTGCTCTTTCAGTGGTATCGTACAGTGATATGTTTGATTCGGTTTGCTGGGTTGTCTACTGATTGTGTTAATCGTTACTATTGCATTGATAGTATGGGAACATTTAAAGAATATTAGAATACTTTTGAGGTTTTTAGAATAAGGTTACTAAAATTATTATTACGGATACTGAGGTTGTGTAAATTATGATTATTAACAAATATTATACTGTGCTAGTCTTCACTTCACTTTTGATGTCTGGACAGAGCAGCTTGTGTATTAATCATTGATTATTTACACATTATATTGTTTAAAAATATTGACTATCAATAACCCAGTAGCTCACCATGCCAATGGGCCAGTTCCTTAATATGTAGTAGGTACTAGAAACTAGCACAAACCGAAGAGTGTTTGAACAACACTTGTTTCATTTATTTACGCTTAATAAAAGCACGCGTATCTTAAATAAAAAAAAATAATAAATTATATTAAACTAGCGGCCCGCCCGGCTTCGCCCGTGGTACTTGTCCACTATTTAATGGATGATATTATACATAAAAACCTTCCTCATGAGTTACTCTATCTATTAAAAAAAAACGCATCAAAATCCGTTTCGTAGTTTTAAAGATTTAAGCGTTCATAGGGACATACAACAGACAACATGACAGAAAAAGCGACTTTGTTTTATACTATGTAGTGATTGTAAATGATTTAATTTCACTTAAAATCAAAAAGACACATACCAACGAAGATACAAGTACAATGACATAACAAAATCGTCACCAGAACTACAACCACTTCACATCAATCCTCATTAAACATATTGTCAAAATGTTAACTAAAAAACCACCCCCGACTAAACGTGCCCCCAACCCCAGCTATTAGTGTGGCATTATCCGAAACTGGTAACACTAATCGCTCATTACCGAGTTCCGGGCACGGGGTTGCCACCCTCTAACATGAATTCCATATTTGTAAGTGACCGATTATTGTGCCCATTACCATTGCGGTGGGGTATTATGGTTTTTTGTGAGGGCAAATGGGCATGCGGTTTTAAATATTGCATTGCACATACTTGTGCCAAAATTATATTTAGAACTCAGTGTAAACCAATAAAGACACCACAAATATTCGTAACACCAATTAGAACCTGTTTACGCGAGACTGTAACTCTATGCTTTTAATTCATTACTCATAGACAACACAGGAATGCTTTATTATTATTTTCATGTAATCGCAATAATTTTATAATAATTATTCGCAACTAATTCAACTCTTTTCTAATTTAACAGGATTAATCGCGTCCTAACCAGACGTCATAAGCTAGAATCAATATAAAACAATTTCAAAATTGGAACGTAGATCACGGTCCCTTTTTTTTCACTCGTTTTTTATTCTCGTTTGACAACCACCAGTACGTGTGGATTTAGACTTTTTTGTAAACGTTTTATTCTATGTCAAGCGATGACGTGACCCCAAATATTTGACAAGCGTGGCGGCTCAGATTCCTACCGTTCCATTTGGTAATATTGGCATTCCATCGACGCAATTCCTCTGTCCGCCTGGGACAACAAAACAGCTTGTTAATTTACAAAAATATTGTAGCGAAATACGCGTTTTAAAAAATAACCCTTCCACAAATGAAAAAAGTTATTTCTCGTCCGCCGAACAGCAATAAAACACGGTGTAGATTAAAAAAAAACGAACAATCAAGAGAATTCCAAATGCAAATTCGAACAGTAAAATGTGTATAATTCGTAACAAAACACTGCGCGTAATGGTTCAAAATTCATTCGAAACAATTAAAAATCGAACTCGCGTTCCATTTTGAAATTCTCCCAGGCGATTGGTCGAACAGTGATTCTCGGGGTTGTAATGGGTAATATTATATGGAATGAGCTTTTTTTATAACTAAACCGATGCAAGGGCAGAACTGGTTTTGATTCCTTCGCCCGTTTCATTTTATTGGTCTTAGCCCGGGTTTTATTTCATATTATTATACTGCGACACGTTTGTTGAAAGTTCTTTTAGCGATAAGGTATTTACAAACCTGTTCTGCTAATTTAGCCGATGCAGATGCAATCAAAGCGGCAAGTACTTTAAGAGCTACGTAAGTGTCTTAGGGAACCTTTTCAATCGTATTAAAAAATAAATGGTGCCATAGTTCATTCCCGTACAAGGCCACGCGAACAAAAGGTCATAAAAGAATTTCCAGAGCCAAAGAGAAGTTGTAATGAGTTCCCCAATACCCACAGTCGAACCTAATGGACCCGAGTCGGGTTATAGAGAAGAAAAAAACTATATTTAAAAGCTATGGCAGTCCGCCGTAAAATTAAAAAGACAAATTATTGGACGTCTTCGTGGAAGCCAGCCTTTGTTATCTCACAAGTGTTTTTCAAGAGTTCTGTTTATCGTCCACCCCGCTCTTTCCCACAAAAACTGCATCCATTCATCTCTGTCTATCTTGTTAGCACGAAGGGCGTTCTAGCAGGGCGTAACTCACGCTTCTTCCGTTACGCAATCCTGACACTTTCGACTTTCATAACAAGGTCTTGTTTTGTGTACAGAACGTAGTACGGTGCCTCGAGACGAATCCTTTAAGGGCGTAACTGTTACTTCTCGTGTAGCGTGATATCGATTTATGGTATACGGAATAAGCGTTCATTTTGCTTAATTGGCGTCTGTCCGATACCTCGTTGCTTTCGACACGGTCCAGCTTTTTTCTGAGGCTCATCGTGTGTCAGCTTCAAACGAGATTGAAACTTACGACTACAACTTTCAAGGTGGAAAACGGGCTGACGTGTGCTCTTGAATTTTAGAAGCATTAACATAATGATCATCGTTCGTATTTGATAGAGCAGGTGTTGTTTATATCGGCTTATTCTCAGTTTTTATTATAAAATCTCGTTATGATACAAAAACTCGAGTATCGTATTCGTCTTTATGATATTACGCACGTAGGCTGAAGTTTGTTAATTAGAATTCCAATACAAATTTCCGTGCTTTGACTATCGTTTATGATATCGATAAAAGAATCGATAACATCTCGAATCTCGATTCGATTATGTGGGCATGTATACATAATTACTGTTTTCGTTTAATTGGTTACTATGCGCTGGTTTCTTGATGGTTCGGATTAAAGAGTTTATGGTCTGCTTTAGGCCAATAATATGGAATTAATTGTTGAATTTATGGCACTGAAGAAATACATTAGTCTAAGAATACGAGTCGTTAAACAAAGTGGTTCGTCTCAGAGTAGTTAAGTTAATAGTTTATATTAATAGTTTTACACAGCAATTAGGCTTAATTGTTTCACTATAAAAAATAAGTGAAACAGAAATTACGTAGGTCCGTAATTAAATCTTTATATTCACACAGCTCCATCCGATCCATCTAGCCAGTACGAAAGTAAAGTTAATAGTCCCATATAGACATAGGTTTTTTTTAAATATTGTTGAATTAAAAATAAGGTCAATAAAAACCATTCCAGCACAAACATCATTGTATAAAAAACACTAAGCTTGGAATTGATCATTCATCAATAAGATCTTATCAAACTTTATCCGAGTAGCAATGGCCTTCACCTCAGAAAATACTATCGTAGAGATATAATTCTAGGATTTAAGGTCATTGACACAAACATTCCGTCACGCTTGTTGTAAAAATCTTAAACTTACAAACGCTTAGTGCAAGTCAGCTACAAGACTCGAACCAGTAACGAAAGATATGTTGTAACAATCAATCTTCGTTTGTCAGAGAAATGTGAAATGATCATGATAGGGTTGCCAGTTACAGCATACAGTTACGATCAATAATACTTGATTTTTAGGGTATGAGAAAAAACTAATGCATTAACATATTTTTTATAAGAAAAGGTAGACAAAAACTGTTCTATCATTAGAAGACATAACGCACATCTAGAATAAGACTAGTGGTACTCAAAATTAATGAAATCTGTTTTGACACATTTTATTAATTTTAAGACACACTGAAAATTTGTTTTTATTATAGCTTGTTCACGGGTATCGCGATATCGATACCATGAGGGTGAGACTTCACCAAAGATGTGTGCTGTGGAGCGGAGATGTCTCGTGAGCAGCCAGTGGGATTTTGGTCTCAACACGTGATCAATCACAGTTTGAGATCCTATTGGCTACTAACCACACAGCACACATCTTAGCTTTGGTGGAGTCTCACCCTTATACCTAAACGTGTAGCTTATCCAGACTTAGGCTCGTATTAATAAGATAAGTCGCACTCAACTCTGAGTTCGATCTTTAGCACGAACTTGATATGTCATGCTCATACAAAACAGCTCCTCAAGTTCGCGCTCAAGATCGAGCTCAGAGATGAGTGCGATTTATTAATACGAGCCTTAGTACTAAGTTGCCTAGGTTTAATGGGACCAGTTAAGCATAGTGTAGGAGAAAATAGACACTGCTTTAGTCACTTATTTATTAACAAGGTAGATCATATATTTTCTATTTATTTTTATAGTCTCAGCAGGGAGAACGAGAATAAAATCTTAATGGGAAAAATAATGGACACCCATCAATGTGAAGACTTCGCAGAAACTTGCTTAGTTTTATAATTAGCAAACGGTAGGTGGCATGTCTGTAGACACAACTTTTTATTTGATAACGGAAATGTAAATTCTACACCATTTGTCATTATTAATTTTAATAAAGCTATTACTTTTTATGAATTAAATGGCATTATAACCATTTCCGAAATTAATTTCTTTAATGTTGATGTGCAAATAAAATTTTGAAATTCACGAACTGATATCGAAAGGTGTAAATATCTTTGAGTAACAGAAAAAAAAACTCGCGAATCTTACGACAGTTATTTTTAATGGAGACATTTATCAAAGATTAGCGAAATGTTTAAATCAGATTATAGAAGCATTAGTGTCCATTTGACCACGTTTATTTTAATTAAAATCATCAATAACCAACATTAAGATTAGGTTTTGTCAATATATCAAAACGTCTATGGTCTATGAACTGACTTCACGTTTCGTTTTAACAACATAAATTCGGATTTTTTCTATCAAATTTTATTATTATTTGATGAATTTATTAAAATGCGTTCTGACTGTTCTGAGGCTCGATCCTTTGACTTTATTTATGTGTCTTTATTCATTTATCACAACATGTCCTTAAATCTAGTATTGAAGCATACTACTAACAAACAACGCACTATTGTTTAAAAATCAATACCAACCTAATGAATAGATTTACAGAACTACAATAATATAATAACTTCTTATGAGTCATGTATGAATTGAACTATTATTATGAGTATTACTATCTTTAAGTCGACCATACAGTACACCAAACAACACTATCGTTATTCTAAATTTAAACATCAGTGACTTATTTTTACAACGGCACACTGTATCGAAGAATAATCACTATTAATTAATGTGTTATCCGCTTCCATACTTAGCTTTAGCTATCAAATATTCGAACCGATTTAAATTAAACAATGATAAATATTTTTATTACAAGTGACAATTAATTCATTTTAAACATCACCGCAAATAATTTTAATTTTGTATTAATTTTATTTTACAGCAAAATACGACATTTTTCGACTGCAAAAGGGTGTATGTTTCATTGTGCAGTATATGAAAACGCTTTAAGATAATCGTGAAATACATAGTTCAAAATTGCTTGCCAGTGAATGTAGGATGTTACTGGTAGTTAATAGCGATCTTTAGCTGTAGGTAATTTCTAGAAGGACCCATATTTATAGAAAACTGAAAAATTCACTGATCAATGTGATTGGTCAATCGGTGAGGTACCTCCATGATATTCTTATAATGTCACAGTAACTAAAAAAAAATTTAGATGTACCTACTCGTAATGATAAAATATAAAATAAAAGATTTTAAAAACAAAATGAATGGGTAATACTTACACAATCCAAACTGTGTAGCAAAAAATCTTTATCGTCTATTTTTATTTGTATCATAAAGTTCACACACTTCTCAGAAAATCAATTTGACATAAAAGCTCTGTCTTATCTGTCATCTATACTAATATATAAAGCTGAAGAGTTTGTTTGTTTGTTTGTTTGTTTGTTTGTTTGTTTGTTTGTTTGAACGCGCTAATCTCAGGAACTACTGGTCCGATTTGAAAAATTCTTTTTGTGTTGGATAGTGTATTTGGCGAGGAAGGTTATAGGCTATAGTATATATCTATTAATTTATCCCAAGGGGATGAAAAAGGGAATTAATGTTTGTATGAAACTTTGTCAATTTTAAACCGATCGGGCTGGGACTTGGCATGCATAAAGCTACTATGACATAAAGATCCCCTTAGAAAGGATTTTTATGTGTTCCACCCCAAGGGGATGAAAAAAGGGATTAATGTTTGTATGAAACTTTGTCAATTTTAAACCGATCGGGCTGGGACTTGGCATGTATGAAGCTACTAACATAAAGATACCCTTAAAAAGGATTTTTATGTGTTCCACCCCAAGGGGATGAAAAAGGGGATTAATGTTTGTATGAAACTTTGTCAATTTTAAACCAATCGGGCTGGGACTTGGCATGCATAAAGCTACTATGACATAAAGATCCCCTTAGAAAGGATTTTTATGTGTTCCACCCCAAGGGGATGAAAAAGGGGATTAATGTTTGAATGAAACTTTGTCAATTTTAAACCGATCGGGCTGGGACTTGGCATGTATGAAGCTACTAACATAAAGATACCCTTAGAAAGGATTTTTATATATTCCACCCCAAGGGGATGAAAGAGGGGATTAATGTTTGTATGAAACTTTGTCAATTTTAAACCGATCGGGCTGGGACTTTGCAAGCATTAAGCTACTATGACATAAAGATCCCCTTAGAAAGGATTTTTATGTGTTCCACCCCAAGGGGATGAAAAAGGGGATTAATGTTTGTATGAAACTTTGTCAATTTTAAACCGATCGGGCTGGGACTTGGCATGTATGAAGCTACTAACATAAAGATACCCTTAGAAAGGATTTTTATATATTCCACCCCAGGGGATGAAAAAGGGGATTAATGTTTGTATGAAACTTTGTCAATTTTAAACCGATCGGGCTGGGACTTGGCATGCATGAAGCTACTATGACATAAAGATCCCCTTAGAAAGGATTTTTATGTGTTCCACCCTAAGGGGATGAAAAAGGGGATTAATGTTTGTATGAAACTTTGTCAATTTTAAACCGATCGGGCTGGGACTTGGCATGTATGAAGCTACTTACATAAAGATACCCTTAGAAAGGATTTTTATGTGTTCCACCCCAAGGGGATGAAAAAGGGGATTAATGTTTGTATGAAACTTTGTCAATTTTAAACCGATCGGGCTGGGACTTGGCATGTATGAAGCTACTAACATAAAGATACCCTTAGAAAGGATTTTTATATATTCCACCCCAGGGGATGAAAAAGGGGATTAATGTTTGTATGAAACTTTGTCAATTTTAAACCGATCGGGCTGGGACTTGGCATGCATGAAGCTACTATGACATAAAGATCCCCTTAGAAAGGATTTTTATGTGTTCCACCCTAAGGGGATGAAAAAGGGGATTAATGTTTGTATGAAACTTTGTCAATTTTAAACCGATCGGGCTGGGACTTGGCATGTATGAAGCTACTTACATAAAGATACCCTTAGAAAGGATTTTTATGTGTTCCACCCCAAGGGGATGAAAAAGGGGATTAATGTTTGTATGAAACTTTGTCAATTTTAAACCGATAGGGCTGGGACTTGGCATGCATGAAGCTACTATGACATAAATATCCCCTTAGAAAGGATTTTTATATGTTCCACCCCAAGGGGATAAAAAAGGGGATTAATCTTTGTATGAAACTTTGTCAATTTTAAACCGATTGGGCTGGGACTTGGCATGCATAAAGCTACTATGACATAAAGATCCCCTTAGAAAGGATTTTATATGTTCCACCCCAAGGGGATGAAAAAGGGGATTAATGTTTGTATGGAACTTTATAGGTATAGTTTATACCTACGTTTGCGGAAACCGGAAACCACGCGGACGGAGTCGCGGGCGGCCGCTAGTTATTTTATATTGTTACGGCGTGCCTAATTGCATTCCACAAAAGGCGCACGAGAGTGTAATGAAAAATTCGCTTCAAAACCGAGGCGAGAAGTAACGAGGACCACAGAAATAAGTGACCAGAGTATCAAGATCCCTGACGGATTGAAATGTTCTCCACAAAGTTACTGGAGTATTAAAAGGCGGGAGGGGCGGGGGAGGTCAAACCAACTGGCCAGTCCGTTTGGTGCCCTCGTATGATATTCGAGAAACAAACAAAAGAAGACAGATAACATTTGTTCGAGAACATGAGTCAACGGGTTGCGTTGTTTGCGCGGGGAAATGATCGTGATTCCTTATTCGAATTTTAAAAGTGTTTGAAGAATGAAATGTTTCGTAACGTCCATCTAGTTTGAAATTAGAAACGATCAATCTTGTTTTTTACGGACTTTAAAAAAGGAAGAGGTAGGTTTGTTACAAAAAAAAATATATTTTCGTTTCCTTAAATAAACCTTAGTACCTAACCTGAAGTTAAAATTGAAATAAGAAATGATTTCTGTATTATTTTAAGAAATTAATTTTCTGATCGATTATCAAAATAAATACATAGATGACCTCAGAATTTCTTCAAGTCGTTTTGTCACTTAATATGCTTAAAAATAGTTCCGACGAAAATGACTTAAATCTACCAACCTATGTCGAAGTTACCATCAAATACATCACAAACATTTGTAGAACTGCGCTTTGATAACAAATCCTTATAATATAAAAGATAGTATGGTCTTCAACAACTTCAAAAAGAAATGCGGACACTAATACAAAGGAAACATTGATAACACTGGTATTCGGGCATCAGAGAAATCCCTCCTTCACACGACACCTTAGCCCTTCTGGAGAAGTGAAGATTACTCACGGAAGCTAATATTTGAAGAATTTAACATGCGCCGCTTACAGATAAATGTGAGTATTTAGATAAAAAACATGGTTTCAACACGCCCGGGGGACATTTTTGTCCCCATACGAGCAACTCGTTCGAAATGCCCTCGGGATACTTCGCGTCGTTCTGAAATTGGCACAAGATTAAGAGCGACGATCGCTTCTTATCTCAAGGTCAGCATGTTGGAACGCACGTCATGTTAAATCAAATCTTTGTCTTAATAAAGTTTCTTGTTCATTCTTGCGTTTATTCCCGTTACATTCATTGTGGATTTCAAGGGTACGCTGCAACTATGATTCTGATTGGACCAGCCTGATCGTTACGTTGGAGCGACTGCCATCTGACATCAGTAACCCTAACAAGGGAAACCACGCAATTTTTTTATCATAGGCCACCAACAGCTTAACATGCCTTCCAAAGCACGGAATCATCATTCTCATCAGAAAAACAGTGGATTCCGGCCCGCAAAGTATTCACCAAACTGGGAATAGCTCCCTTAGTGAGGAGTTCCCGAAAGATTTGAGCCCACGATCTCCTAAGTTTTACGCACTTACCACTACTCTAAGAAAGCAGTTGATTGAAGATTACTCACGGAAGCTAATATTTGAAGAATTTAACATGCGCCACGCCACGCCGCTTACAACAGATAAATCTAAGAATTTAGATAATAAACTGACTTTTTAAAAAAAAATTAAACCGACTTCAAAAAAACCGTAAAAACAAAAATAAACTAAAAATTAAAAAATAATTCCTAATATCTATTACCTCATACTGTAATTTTCCTAAACTATGTTAAAGTAATCTTAAACATACTAACTGAAGTCGGTGCTTCTTCTCTTCTGTTTTTGGGCAGGCACCGACTTCAGTTAGTATGTTTAAGATTACTTTAACATAGTTTAGGAAAATTACAGTATGAGGTAATAGATATTAGGAATTATTTTTTAATTTTTAGTTTATTTTTGTTTTTACGGTTTTTTTGAAGTCGGTTTAATTTTTTTTTAAAAAGTCAGTTTATTTCATGATTTTTAGTTGTGTTAAAGCGTTGTGAACTTAATTATTAATAGGAACTTAGTTGTTGTTAAGAGTGAATGAGAGTGTGGATAAATTTCTTGTTCTCGCGAGAAGGCCCAGCGAGACTTCTCGGCGAGATTTTTTGCCGTGGGTCTGGATGTAATATACACAAGTATCACGTAAGCCCCACATACATTCGATCGACCAATTGCAGTTCTGCCTTCCAACTCCTAACCGTTAAGGAGTACTGTAGCTTCATCATCAGCACAGTAGCATCAGATGTTGATTCAAGCATACCTCACAAGCAACATGTAAGCCCTACACATACTACTAAATAGTTTCCATCGACCAAATTGCAGTTCTGCCTTCCAACTCCTAACCGTTAAGGAGTACTGTAGCATCATCATCAGGACAGCAGCATCAAATGTTGACACCCTGAAGCATATACCTGAGTAAGACATGATTACGAAACAAAAAACACCATACGAGCATACAATTTTTGGTGGTTGCCCTCGATTTCTCCTGGATTCCATCAGCAGATCCTGGACTGGTGAAAATGGGACCACCCCAGAACTAAACTCTATCCAACAAAAAAAAAAATTTTTGAAATCGGTCCATAATTGACGAAAATATCGGTGAACATACATAAAAAAAAAAAAAAAAATATTATACATACAGACGAATTGAGAACCTCCTCCTTTTTTGAAGTCGGTTAAAAAAAAACATGGTTACAAAACGCTTGAGGGACATTTTTGTCCCTATACGGACGACTCGCTTTAGGTTTATACGCAATCGGATTTGTGTTAGAATTTTACGAAAAAAAAGTCCCGCGGAAATTGTTTCATGCCGGTCGTTTAGCGAATATTTTTTTCCAATATGGAATCAGTGGCGATTTGAATGGAATGTATGAATTTGGTCTTATGGAGATGGATATAAGGTTCAATTTAAATGTTGGTTTGTGTAGTTGCTTCTGAATGTATAGTGAACTGCATTGGAACTAAACTGCCTAAGCTTTATTGAAAATAACTATAAACACATGCAACATTTAAAATTAGATAAAATCACAACTGTTGAACTCAGACACTGAAGTTACCACGAATATTTACATTCATATACGCGTAGGTAGTTTTGGTTCTGTCTGGTTTCCATAATGTCAACTGAGCTTAATTCCTAAATTAATTCCTCATACGATGAAAGTTATCCTTCAGAAGAAGCTAAATTGTAATTAGGACTTTAAAAACCATGTCACTTGATCGACTTTCTCTCTACCAAGTTCCCTAAACCAAATCCTAGATACCGAAATCCGCAACATCCAAAAACGCATCCATCCATCTATTTCCGTAGGCAAAATCGCTTATGCGTAAGATAAAAACTCGCGACGCATAAATCGCCGGGCCTAGTCAATTACTTGAGTAACTTGAGTTATTTCGGGATGTTTAATTGCTGCGCGCAGGCTGGTGTTCTGCCCGAATGCGGCCGAACTGGGAGAAGTCATGCGTTTTAGACGAAAAAAATGGAGAAAGAAAGAAAGGAAAAAAAGATAGCAGAATAGAATTGGTTAATTTGTTTTACAAAAAAAAGAAACGGCGCATGACATAATTTGTAACAAGAAAAGAATAGATTTTGAAGTATCGGTGAAACTTGAATAATTAATAAATGAGAACAAATAATACTTTTTTTTTTAATAATGTAAGAATTGAAGACGTCATTAAGTTAGCATATGGAGCGGTATCAGAACAAGTTAAATACAAATATAGACTACCAAACGATGAAACATAAAAATTATTTTAATTACACGTTTTCCTACAAGGATACTCATTTCTCCCACCAAAATAATTTCCTACGCAATAAAATTTAAATAAATAAATAATCACGATTACAACAATCGTTAATCTGCACATGAAATAATCATTAAAAGGGATCAGTAAATCAGTTTATTTACACTAATCGAATGTTTTTCGAGAAAATCGATTAGACTCAATCGATTTAACGGCTCAATCGAGGCGGCAGCGGATACAATTTGTTTTTCTACGGGTTTTACGATCGTCGTATCTTTTATTTTTGATTAGGTAACTTCGCGAAAACTAGTCGGTATTTAATTCGAGTCCATTTGATCATGAAGGAAATAGTTTACGTGTTTTTTTATTTACGTTTTGTGTAAATATTGTAATTTACAGGTTTTTATTGAGTTCAAGATAAACTCTGGCGGTAGTTTAGAGAACTTTTATTTCTTAATTAAATTCTTAATGTTGTGGCAGTTAAAACTGCCAGATGTCATTGTTTAAACATTACTCGATTATGCATAGAAATTTCAAATTTTAAACTGATAGATCTTATCGACATCGCTAAATTCTATATAGAAAAACTTCATACCTAAATCAATAATTATCACATTATTATCACATTTTTTGAATGTTAAAATATACATTGATAATGATTTATTCAAGTCCAAGTAGTAAATATTGCTATACTTTTTCTTCATTCATGGCTCAACGGTTAATTTCAGTACAAACCTCAGACGTCTCGAATTCATAAAAGACTAGGATAAATGATAAAGAATTAAATTTTTCGACTCAACTCGAGACCTAACAATCGAAAACTTTAAAAACAAATCCTACTAAATCATTGGACTTAACAGTCCAACTAAACGCACCTCCTACCAACGAAGTTAAAACAGTACGCATTAACAAGAAAAACGTTATTTTTAAACTTACATCGTAAATCCCGGCACTGGCTGGTGTAAAAACAATTTTATTGTTCTCTAAAAGAGCTTTATATTGTCTATGAAAGTCGTTCAGAACAGAACCTATGGGGGAGGTCATTAAAACCAAATTACACATTACGGCCAGTAACATCGGTCCTGGCAGTGTTAGCTAGCTGCTGTCGAAATAATTTTACTTTTTTTTTATTTGTGTAGGCATTGGAATAAAGAAATAGCTAATAGGTGGAGGTGCATCTGTCAAAATCATTGATTTATTTTATTAGACCAGGCAATGGAAAAAATCTCAATGAATAGCTGGACAGTCTTAATAAATAAAGCAGCTTTATCTTAAAAAAATTTCGGCATCATTTGAAAATCACTGCGAAATCTTCACTGACTTGATTTGTAGGATAAGTGTCATTCGTTCGAAAGAAAAAGTGCATGTTATTACGTATTGTATATTGTTCTGTAGCTTGCCGTTAATCTAAGTATAACTCATTCTACTTACTTACGGATCAGATCAATTATGTTTTATGTCACAACTAAATATTTAAATAGACCAGCTAACAAAACAGTAACATATCTATGTAACAAGCCAAATCCATAACCCCGAGGCTGTCGATAAAACTGACAGCTAACCAACAAGCCACATGCGAGACAAATGTCCTTACAGACATCGTACAAACGCACAGCTGTCCAAACGATACTACCGTACGGATAGATTTCACTAGATATAAATGCCCCGACAGAAGAAATCTGTCGTATTATTTTGTTTAGCTAAATTTTTTTTTCTGTAATTTTATGTTATAGGGAGGCAAACGAACAAGAGGGTCACCTGATGGTAAGTAATCACTGCTGCCCATGGACATCAACAACCGCACAAGGGTCACAGCTCACAGATGGGTTGCCTACGTTAAATACCCCATACCCTCCACAACTGGGTTCTGGCCACCTTACTCACCAGCAGAAACATAGCACAACAGTTACGAAGTGCTACTTCACTGTGGTCTTCTATAAGGATGAGGTCTTCCCTAGAGGAGCGACTCATTCGTGATTGACGTTCCACTAAGCTCTACCTCTCTAAAAAGGTACGTTTCAACATGCAATAGGTATTTTCTAGGCTCTCCATCAGGTGTGATTGTGGTCAAATGCAAGCCAATAAATTTAAAAAAAATGCTGTTGTTTCAATAAAATGCGATGGTCGCTTCACATTTTAGCGCCAATTTCTGAGCGAATCGATGTATAGTGAGGGCATATGCCGTGCGTCGCTACTCTATAGCACGTGTGGTGATAACGTTATCAGTAGTATCACGACGTATTGGGTACATTATTGATTAGTTGATAACAACGCACTTTCTACGCCGTCGAGATTTTTATTTGAACGTTTTTTTAGGGACGTGTTTTATGATGTACAAACTGTTTGTTCAGGTTTGTGCTACTGTTGAGGTTAAGGGACCTTTATGTTCTGTTCAAGTATTAAAAGCTAAGATTGGATTTGTTTGTATTGTATAGGAACGGTTTGATTACAACTTATATTGGTAATGGAAAGTAGAGTCATCATTTTTCTAACGTTTAATAAGTGCATCTTTAAAGCTTAATTTAACGGAAAATATTTTAAGTTCGAGTTTTGAGTTTGACTCTTCTGAGGATTTTACGATTTCTAAAGAAAAAGGTTGGTAAAAAAATAACTCAATACAGTATATTTTGATAGTTACGCACTAACTAATCCTACACCATTTTATAAAGTTATCAACTTGCTGATACGCACATCACCACCCTTTAAGAAGACATTACAAAAGTCGTGTAAAAACTCGACAGACATAGTGCATTAAACACGATATTATTAAATACGCACAATAAATTAAAAGTTGTCAACACATGTCGATTACTATTCAATGAATTATCCATAAGTCCCTCATTAGGTCATACTATGTTAAACACTATTGTTTGACATCTGCGATTAAACAGACAAGACATAATGACAGTCAATATTATGATCGTAAATTACAATAAGAGCTGTTACTTTAGTTAGAAATAACACCTAATACCCGTTATTTAACGACGGGTTTAATGGTGAACCGTTATCTGCTAATGTTACTAAGACGTGACTATCGTTATATAAATCTAAATAGGGTTTAATTTGAAGAGCGCTGTAGTTATTATGTGACTCATTTCATAAGATTATCCTGAAGAGGAAAAACATAGCGTGCGATTAGCGAACGAAGCAGCTAGAGATAATTTTCACACCGTAGTTTTTTATAAGTTAATAAATTATAATAGATCTGTATGGATAAAGTAACTAGATGATAGTTTCCTTTACAAATTTCTTTGTACGTACTAGGATGCAAACTAAGTATTTTACCATCAACCTGTTTTACAATTGAGTATTCAGATGAAAGAATATTGGTTAGTTAGTGTTATTGCCATCAATTGCTAGTATCTAATTAAGAGGTTCAGAATGATGTCTTGAAAATGATGTGAACAAGACTGACAATAACGCGTTAAAAATAACGATATTTCCATCGATACCTCGTTACAACGAAGCTCACTATAATCTACAATTCAATAAAGCGCGCAGTATTAGCGATACTAATTTCTCGCGCCATACAGAGAGATGCGTGGGCGCAAACTTCCTAATTGCGATCGATAGGCACTTTGCATGTGGGCAGTCGCATTGGCCTGCATTCAGTGCATTCACAGTCACTAGATGTGACATTGAGGTAGGTATGCAGCATGGAGTGCTGATCAACATCTTGAGTGATAATAAGTATGACGACCCGCTTGGTGTAATGGTCAAGATGTTGCCTATTGCGCGAGAGGTCGCGGGTTCGATCCCCGCACAGGACAAACATTTGTGTGCATGAACATGTCTGTTTGTCCTGGTCTGGGTGTTATTGTATCTATTTAAGTATATTTGTAATACCACTGTTGATTCTAATGTCTGTAACACAAGTGCTTAAGCTACTTAACACGGGGTCAGATCAATGTATGTGATGTTGTGAAATATTTATTTATATTTATATTTAAAAAAAAAAACAACATTAGCCATCAGTCATCACTCATCAGTTGCAGTCTACTGTCGGACGTAGGCTTCCCTTAGAAGGAGAATAATGCCTAGTCACCAAGCTTGCCTTGCACAAGATGAAATATTGAGGTAAGTATTCAATACTAGAAGCATCCCTATTTGTCACAAAATAAGGAGCCAATGTTCTTTCTCAGAATATGTCTCTCTAAGTCTTAAGATTGTCAGTGCTAAATTTTATCAATCAGTTACAATCCGAGTGCTTATCCACCAAGATATGAGAGTGAGGAACAATAACAAGTACATCTTGCTTAGCTAAACATGAAGATTGGCCACCATAGCCAAACTTTGTCTTAGAAAACATTATACAGCCCTTTCACGACCAGAATCCCTTAACAAGATATTAAAAAGCAATTTAATTAATAACATACGCTAGTATAATTATAATATCGTCAAAATAAACGACTCTTCTAGCCTATTGTGGACTGCACCTCACCTTCACGAATGCATTAGTTATGCAGTTTAATGCATTTGTGTGCGGCCATTTGTCGTTTACGAGTGTTGTTTCCGTTAGTAACATTGAATATGGAAATAACAGTCCAAGGTTCGATTCTGGCCGAGAAAAACCTATTTGCATGTAATTCCTAGCTGGTTAAATTTTAATTGGAGATTTAGAATTCTCTGACTAAGCTGTTAGTTTATTCCCATATGGAAGCGGGGACAGGAGGTAACGAGGTAGTTTTTATTGTGATAGTTTGCAAAGGATATTAAGGAAGCAATATATAAGCTGTTTTAACTCCTTTAAACCGATCTTAAGGCTTCTAGACAGCTTTTTTTTTCACACAGAGTTTAAATATGTCTTCCGGCGTTAAATTGATTCAATAATCAAGTTTATTTTTCTTAGCGGCAGTAAATTTTGAAATTGCTAAGTAAGAAGAACATAAGCCATGATGATTCCAAATGACAATTTAACACAAAATTGCATATTGACATTAAAAACATCAAGCCAAAAGAACTGCCTCAAAATATGATAGAGACGCAAGTTCGTACGAAGCCACTTCGACCATCCGTGACGCAATTAATAAATACTAATTATCTAAATATACTCGCAAGGCTGAATTAATAAGGATTTGGAGTTAAGAACCTATTAAGAGACGCTCGGTTGATAGAGTTATAAATTTTAATTTCGCATCACATGTGTATGGGAACGACGATGATTGAATTAGCTCGAATGTCTGACGCTTTTGCTTGGAGACGTTTTGTTTTTTGCATGTTTTGTAGTTCGGTAGACGAATTTAAGGAATTGAAGAGATACAGTAATAGTTTTTTGTCAAAATGTTATCTGGAAAGTTAATTTTTCACCTTATTAGTTGGCGTTGTAGCTTTTAATTCCACTAGAGTAAGACTACCACGACTTGTTTTAGTACTGTATTTCGGAAGTCTATATATACGTAAGTAAGATTTTAAATCCCAGCAAGGGTTTGGCGAACTTGTGTTGAAGTTTATGGGCACTCCACCAAGTTCTTACTTTAGAAAAAAATACGAACAAGAACGACCTTACTAAGCTTTCTTCCAACATCTGGACTGGATGGAACACATCACGTTGCACCTTAAAGGTGGTCACTGACAGAAAACTTATTTTCCACTAAATATTAATGACATTTAGTTCAGTCAGCATATAGAGGTACATTGACACATGAATGTAGAACGTTGGGTATCAATGCAGGGAGGCAGAGCATCTGCCTCGCGATCTATATATAGAAAACAACACTCTCTTGTCTGTGTTTCCGTCCGACATGATTTTAAACGTGTTCGCCGTTTGTAAGGCGCGTGGCTTACATCCCAAGAATTTGTTAACGTTACCCTGAAGTCAAATGTCAGTATTCCGAATTGACGTGACAGAAAGTAGAAATCTTGATTCATGGATTCAAAACTTCTAAGCGCCAATGTTGTGTAAACTATTTGTTATGTATAAAGTACTTCTGTGAATAATGCTTCGACAAAACCTTGGTAATTAATTATAACAAAGAACGATTTTGTAGTCTGTTACTATACAATATCTGTCTCAACCAGATGATCTACGGTGACATCTAGACTAACAAAACTCTTGGTTGATGGTTTCTTCACAATATTTTTTGCGAAAAGAACTAGACTCAATAATGCCACAACTTTTGCATCTAAAACAAATGAATGATTCAATCTGATCTTGATTCTCGACAGCATGCGGATCTGAATAAGACAAACGATACTATCGAGTGGCAGTTTCAACGTACTGTTTCAATGTGGGACAATTAACATCAACAAATATGGTTCGCTGTGGGCGAACAGGGAAATCGGAAACTAGAGACTGTTGACTGCTGAGTAGTATCGTTTCACTATTGAATAAAGGTTTATAGGATTCTAATGGCGACAAAGGTTGGTATATTGAGTTTTGTGTCAGGATTTCATCTTTATTTCAATGATATTCGGTATGACTCTGATTGGCGGGCGGCCGCTAGTTTTCTTATAAGAGGCTGGATGGCTTGTTCATCATTATTTCTAACAAGTGGCCCCGTGGCTTAAAGCGTTCGTCACAAATGGACTATCCAACACAAAAAGATTTTTTCATTTAGAACCAAAATCAATTCAAATATTAGAAGATCAATTTAAATACTAGAAGAAAAATACTCGAAAACTAACTATACCTCAAAATATTCCAATCCTTCCAAAGCCAAGAGTAGGTAAGGAAATAAGTAAACCAGTTTAAGCAATTTTCTGAATGAAAGAAATAATAACCCATGTCCGATTGTGACGCAAAAAACTTAAATCAATTTATTGCCATAGCCAACGAGGAAACTTAACAACCTGTAGAAACTCCGTGTTGTCTATGGAAGCCATAAGATGTAGTCCACTTTATGCACCCAGTTTTAGAGCACCCAGGCTTGGATTTAAGGTCTATTATATTTTTAGCGTCTATTGATATTTTTGACATTTATTTTTTGGTTTTTATTTTTTGGTTCTTTTTTCTATTTTAGCACCAGTCAATAATACCAATAGGTGTCCAAAGCATAGGCGATCTTACACTAGGTGCTCAAAGTGGATTCTGTGTTGTCTATGCCCACCATACTGGCTCTGACCGCAACGGAAATCGCCAGCCATTGACTTTTTCTAAGTGTGGCCGATGGAATCTTGATATTCAGCCTCGTAAAGTACGGGTGGACCTTTCCATCGGTTTAAAGAGTAATGGTTTCTAGGTTTAACATTGTTTTAAGTAAATACAGAATCAGTGTTAAGGATGTGTATTTATTTACTTAACAATCAATGAATAAATAACTATTTCAAATATAACTTATGTCAATGGAGGAAAGTTTAATTTGACTTTATAATACCCTTTGCTTATATGATGAAGCCGCTGAACAAACACACATTTAACACTCTTATTATTCATGTTAAACAACCAAGACAATGCAAATATACATGCAGTTGTATTTGTATGTGCTATAAAAGAATCAAACCCTAATAAAACTATTGTTGTCGTTTCAATTGTCGAACACGAGAACGATCGCGCGTAAAATTTCGACACGAATCGTTTCCAATTCACGATCGAACGGAAACTGTAATCTAAAAGAAATCGAAACTCGGTAAATTGTACTCACAATACGTATTGTAATGGTATCACGTACGATAATCGATGCTATTATGACATACACGGGAGAATTACGCCTAAATATAATCCAATATTTATCCCTGTGACTCTGACGGGGAATAATTCCTCCATTCGTCTACCTTTTTTCGCCTATTATCATCACTATACGTGCGAAAGGGATGCGAATATAGTGGAACACTGGTGTTGTTTGCACTCGCCTCAACGCGACAGGTAAATTCGTCGACAAAAGATGTGGGAGTTTGTTTATAAGAAATACCTTTACCCAGGTAGGCATTCTTCGTCGAACATCCCTATAGTATAATAGAATTTTCGGAAATAATACAATGCAAGCGTAATTTATGTAGGTTGAAATACAATATTTAAAAAAAAAAACTTTTTCGGAAACATACCTGTGTTGAGTTATAACTTTTAAATATTTTTTTTCGGCGCCAAGGAACTCGACAATTGATGTTTTGGGTTGCGTTTAGTTTCGGTTCCTGTGGTCTTGTTTGTTTGTTTTCCGGTCAATTTGCGACGATAAATACTAGTCTATGGTCACAGATGTTATCTGTGGTTATTTGTGGCTGACTTAATTGAGACGTTGAATCATTATGAAAGTGCGATGTTAATCTTGGTATCTCATAATGAGGTCATTTACCGGTCTTATGAATATTTAAATGCGTCGACATTTTCGTTGGTGTAAAAAAAAATTGAACTGTTTTATGAGCTTTTTATTGGTATGGACGGGGCTTATCAAATATTCGTGTTAAAATGGTCGTTCCGTTGCGAGCGTGCAGGGACCGTTTTATTTTTTATGATTCGAAATATAAATAATACCTACGGTTATACTGCGTGTAGTTGAAGATGATATTTTCTCTCGAATTTCAACTATAAACACTTTAATTTTAAATGTTCCCATACTTCATCGCCTACTTTTGATATTGCTTACGCAATTTGAATATAACCAATATCAATGTTTATATTGAATATTATTCTTTTTTATATCGTCATAATGTGATGCCGAGTGTAACAAACCTTATATCAATAAATTACAATACATGCTTGAAAGAAACCTAACTGAATCATGTGTGATGTTTATTTCATTATATATATTTGTTATTTGATCAATTTGTAAGGTGTTTCTTTAAAGGCTCGAATAAAATACATAATAAGTCCTATTCAAAATAGAACAACCGTATGAAATTCGGAAATCAGTGCGTTCTATAAAATTCATACAATATTTTGGGAGTGTGAAATTGTAATACACGAAATGGATCTCGACGTTCTAATTTTAAATTTTTCACGTCACTCCTCATTTCAATTACCTCTCAACCGTATTCCTTCACTAATAAGGATTGAAATAGATTGAATAACATTCGCAAGTAGGCTTGTTCCATTGCAATACAATATGTTGTGCTTTTATTGATGCTTATTCAGTACAAATACGCGGAATTTGTTCAATGGTCCGTATAGAATAGACCTACCTGAGTTTGACACCTGCTGTTACACCGACCATAGAGTATAAATCGGAGCGCCGCGTGAAGTCATTGGCTGCGTTGTCTGTGGTGACGTTATTCCATTTTTAAAATGATATCCTAACATGATAAAGAGAAAGGCGGGAGTCGTGTGTGGGACCCTGTCAGTCGTAGAAGGCACACTTAAAATATTATGCCTTCATTCTTTTAAAATTAAATAATTTTGTAAGTCATTATGTCAGGAATTGTGGCAGGAAAGTTGCCGGGTAAATAGTTTTTTTTTTTACATTTGTAATACCAGTGAAAGTACCTTCTTGAAATAGTACAATATAATTTTTCGGTGAATAATTGTAAATGATTAACTGATTGAAGTACAAAAGTAGTAAGTACTCTAACATTAAAAGGCAGAGTATTAATCTAATACAATTAGGTGATTTCTTTCACCAATGTCTAAAAACCGCTCAGACAAAAAGGTTCCTAGATGTAGCCATAAAATTTAATTAAATAGACAAAAATACAAATAAAACAAAATGTAAATGAACGGTACAGTTACCGTAAAATATTTGTGGGAAAACATTTTTACTGCGAGTGCGACTGTACGACAATGGCGGACGTTTCTTGTTTTGCCTCATAATTTGTCGTAAACAGTGGATATAATTACTACAGTTCGCCCGAGGTGTAACCGCATCCTAGAATTTTAATTAGTTACACTAATGAGATCGGTAACTGATATCCAGGTTGATGAGACTGGTTAATTCTAAAATACACCTTCTTGCTTTGTAATTAGGACTACAATTGATAATAGTAGAGTCACATCAACCGTTCACAAGAAGGAATAAAAGTTACCTACTTGATTTAATTAAAAAGTTATTTATCAGTCTATTTTATTGTCCCATTGCTGTGAAAAGGCTTCAATCCATGGAACTGTCATTGTAACCTTAGCAGATTCTTGTTTAGTAACCACGGTTGCCAAAGTCGAATTGGTTAGTACAATTAACTTTTGAACGCAGATAACTTATGAACACAATCCGAGTGTACAAATTCTCACAATTAAACCATTCAGATTTTTTGAGCATTTTTTAAGTTCTTTTACCTACCTACGCATTAAAGCCTTTGGATCAACATGGGCGCATTTCAAATAGAAATCATGTAATGGGTCAAGAGTTGAGTTTGTTTGTTTGTCAGTTAGTCTGTTTGTTCGAACGCGCTTATCTTAGGAACTTGTGGTGGAAAACGGTTTTTTTTTTTGTTGGATGGTCCATTTGTCAAGAAGGGTTTAAGTTAAGCTGTAGTATATCACTATGTGTACGGAAACCAAAAGCCGCTAGTCAATAAAATAGATAAAAAGAAAAAAAACATTCCACCTACCTCACTCTCAGTCCAGTCAATCAAACTCGACTTCTCCTCCAGCAGGTTCTCGGAGCTCCTCTTCTCGTCCTCGCCATCGCCTTCGTCCTTGAACACTTTGACCTCATCCGTGGAGCCCAGGTCGTCACCACCCGAGCTCGCCGCCGAGCCCGAGTGCGCATGAGGCATCTTCATGAATCCAACACCCCAGCGCCCATTATCCCATCCTCCAACAACGACTATCTGTCATCCATGACAGCACTATAATGGTCCTTTCGTCCCCGGATATCGTCCTTCGACACCACCCAAATGGTCCTTCGATACGGCGTACTTGGAAGATATGGTCCTTCGATACGGTTTAACGCTTAACGCTACTTAGGCAAGTCTACTAAACTATTGAGATCACAGATAACTTTTGTCAGGTCGAACTTAATATGCTAATGTTGAGGTGTTCCTTTTGATTTCGTGTCACGGTGTATCTGTAACAAAAGAAAATAATGTAAGTATGTGTGATAATTAATGCTGTGATGAAAGAAAATATAATATTTACGAATTGAAACGTTCGAAAAGTTAACATACGAGTAGTAGGTAGGTACTAGATGTGGATTGTTGAATAAGTGACATTAGGATCAATAAATCTCAAAAATGACGTCACACAAACAAAACAACTAATGGTTAAGTGCATATATTATCCTTTTCGTAATCTTGTGATAACATTATTTTGAATTCTTCATCATGAACAAGCACAAACATTACTCTTATTACAACAAACCAGCATTTCATTCCTTTGAGCGCAATTTCGATTTCAATGTTTTAAAATTTAGAAAAAATTGGGGGAGACGTCCGACTCCAGGTGTTATAGGTAACATCTACCTCTTCTCTAAGTAGGTAATTGAACTATATAACAAACAGGTTACAGGTCACAATCGTCTGCCGAGTGGCCTGGCAATATTTTAGGTCAAGCTTCTACCGACGCGTCAAGAGTCACTTCTGGCGGCAAGCCAAGATATAGTATCATCGGGTATATTTTACGAAGTTCCGAAGAAAAGGCTAATTTATGTTATTTTCAAAGGCGTCCACTCGGACACGTTTTGATTCGCATTCTTATTTATTCGGCGATTAGGAATACCTCTTGCGAGTTAATGAACTCTTGTATTCGTATTTCTTTTGTAGATTTCAAATGAGACAAATACACAAGTTAGAGTTAGGGTCAAGTGCAAATCTTTGAAACACAAACGTATCTCACTTCTGGGGAAGTATTTTAACTAAAACAAGAAGAAGTTGTAAGCCTTGTTCTTGTTTTAGAAACGGCTTAAACTTTATACAACACAGGAAGAATATGGGAAGAACTATTAATAGTTACGAGTAAGACTTTAGGATACGACCGAAATCCACGCGGACGGAGTCGCAGGCAGCCGCTAGTATGGCACTAAAGCACTAAAACGGCGGATGCCTCAAGGGCTTCACATTGTGATTTCCCTCACGCAAGTTACCATTATCATTCCTCAATCAAATAGAGCATACACGGCAGGATATAGTGCGACAAAGTGCGCGAGCGCATAAGTATAGTATACACACTGTGAGGCAGTGAAGTTGTGAACATGTGATATTTTGATAATTCTATTTTTAAACCTTATGTTTTGTTAAGAAAATGAGTTTTTTTACTGTGTTTTTTTATTTGAGACGAACCGACGTCGGCATACATGCTGACTGCACTTTAGGTTACAGTCCACAAATGCATTGATGGTCTAACTAACTAGTCACTGTGTAATTCTTACTAGTAGTTTGTTAGTTTGTTCCACTTTCACGCCGTAACTACTCAACCGAATGCTTTGAAATTTTGGAGACGCAAAGAAGTCCGTATTAAATAATAGGGTTTTATCCTGAAAAAAAATGTTCCCGAATACAAAAATATTGTTTGCAATATATAACCGAATTCCACGCGGTTAAGAACGTTGTTAAGATGTATTAATACACAAAAAAATGTCGTGCTTTTTTCACTGTCGAAGGCTAAAGTTATAGTCATAACTTGCCACTTCCAAATGATCAGCCGCTCTTAATAATAAACGTTCAGCTCACAACCACTTGTTCCTGCTACAAGAACGGTACAAAGGCCAAACTCCTTCGTCCTGCATTCACCTGCACATTCCTCACTGCCCTTCCACTGCCGGTGCAGCGCAGAATGCGTTTGTCAAAGGTATGTCACGGAGGTGCGATCGCATGAATAATGACACGGCACGCCCGGCGAGAGCTATGCATGTCAATGATTCTGTCGGTATAAGAAAATTTAGAAGGGGTTTAATAGTTTTAAAACTTGTGTAATGACAAATACATACGTTTTTTCTCCATCCTTTAATAAACCAAGCTAGAAGAAGCATTTTGCGCCCCAGTGTGGCGATAGCAACGGATAAATTACCATGATGGTGTCGCACTAAGTATAATTTAATATAATTTTTCTTCCAGATAACCAGAAATAGCTATTTTTTAAAGTAAACAATATCTTATAGAAACCTAACCAGCACATTCTGACTTTAGTTCACTTAGATTTGAATGTGTAACCATGATCCAATCTATCTGGTTACTCTCCATGGGTTACGAAGGTCTGATGGCAGTCGCTTCACTGTAATAACCAGACTCGCCAAATCCAGGATCATGGTCAAAGCGGACCCCGCACAGAAACGGAATAAGCGCTAGGAAGAAGAGGAACCAACATCTAATTGAAAGATTTTAACCGTCTGGTCACAAGATGTTATAAAAATCATGATAGTAAAGGTTTATTTATGCCAATATGAAACGAGAAAAATATATCACCTTACTCAAATGTTCAATTACAAGTATTTATAAACTTCAAGTTTTATTGTGAGAAAATAAATCAATGTGCAGTTGTTCCGAGTCAATTAGTTACAATCTGGTATTTATTTATTGCTAATATATATGCGTAAACTGCGTGTCTGTAAAATCTCCGTTTCAATCTACAACTGACATACTGTGAGAACATTTAGCTACCTACACCTACTTACATTAATAAATTTTTAATGACTTCGATGGAGGTAAATTACAAGTGGGAATTGTTAAAGTATTTTTATTTAATAAACGCCTCGATTGTCAAGCATTTTAAACTACATAGGTTGGTTTTAATAAGAAAAGAGAGCTATAGCATAGTGGAACTTCCACTCGAACCGCTCTTCTTGGGAAATACTTCCACCCTACGGAAGACAACATTGACAGAGGACTTCATAACTGTTGTGCTATGTTCCCCGCTGGTGAGTAAAGTATCTTGTCTCCAATTCTCCACCTTCAGAAGACCACGTCACATCAACAATCTTTAAGTTTTTGCAAAAATCATGTGTAAGTAAAAGAACAACAAAGTTGAACTGTTGAACTTTTTGCAAGGGAAAATGAAACCTGTTATATTTTGACGCGCAAATGATTTCCAACCATAGGGCAGCAAGTTGAAGTTTTTTTTTGGCTTGGCATATGAAGATGGTTTAAATACTAATTGAAAGTTTGTCTACATTTTATTGACCCTCCGTGATATTCGTGCCTTTATATCAAGAACTCTACAAGATAACGCTATCGTTTGTAAAGGAAATGACCCGTTTCCTGCCACGAAATTCTATTTAGACTGTGATTTGATGATGTCGCTAACAATATTTGTATTCGTCAACAAATAATGTTACTGAAAAATCAACGTTGTCAATAGATAAAATGGTTCAAGGTAGTAAAAAATCATAGTGGATTATTAAGTTGAAAGCACTTTCTTCCCTAATTAAAGAAAGAAAGAAAGATAGATCGTTTTCACATATTGGAGCTTTATCTTGATTGGTAAAAAGATCCTAAATACCGTGCTTCATAAAGAAATGCAAACGTCAGTCATTAAAATTAACAAAATCAGGTTATCAAGTATCAAAACAAACATAAAACTCTTGACATTCCAAAAGTGGCCGCTTGTAAAAACACGATCGCATAAAATTCGATTTTCAAATAAAATCGACATTCCCGCCGCATTTTTTCCTCTCTAATCGATTCCGAACTCGATACTATCGAGACGATTATCGTCCGACACCTAACTCGAATACATTACTTACACTCGCGGAACTATATCGAACACGCCTGCTCCTATTTCACGCGTGCTTATCCCTATTGTAATAAAGTACACAATCGAATGGCACATTATCGCGACCGGTGTTTGTTGATATGTGAACATTGTGAGCAAACAACATCAATGCTGCCGATGGTAATGTGGTCTTATGTAAGTGTATTTATAGTTCACTTTAGATTGACACTAGTTACTAATAGTTCAATGAATAATCAGAAGTGTGTGTTCAGTCAGAAGACTCGAAACATATTTCGTAATAACATATTAGTGATTACTAATTATTGTCATTAGACAGGTGTGATTTTAACTGTTTGTATCAATACTTTAAACTTTAATTAGGGATTTAATTTTGCTGCATTTTCAATGTTGCGTGAAATATTTTGATTTGTTGTTATCTTGCTAGTACCTAACCTGCATAAAAACCGTGAAACAAGATGTAAAGCAAAATTCCACGCCAAAGTTTAATCACCCCATTCGCCACTTGACAAATTATTACCACACCCGCGAATTGAACCCGGGACCTCGGGTTCATGGCCGCTCCAAGTCGATGTGTGCGTCACTCTGCGTTAGGGAACGTTTCCAAAGCTGAGCTGCGCGGAGCTGAGCAGAGACGTGTAAAAAATTACCAATCACATTGCTCAAAATACACATCTCATCTCCGCTCCGATTCTAATTGGTCAATTTACACACGTCTCTGCTCAGCTCCGCGCAGCTCAGGGGGCTTACTGCCAGCCGTTTTAGCAGGACGGATTTCAGTGAGTAAGAGAGATGCCGCTTTACATCATGTAAAGCGGCATCCCTTTTATTCACTCGTTAAAAGATCGCTTTAAGATTTGATGGTAAGGCCTCAGTTTATGTGGAAACGCTCCCTAACTCTTCTAACCATGGTTGCACCCAATAAGACAATTCATTTGCATTTTAATGGACCGAAGCGGATATCTGTCAAAGACAGAGCGGTTTATTACCAATTCTATGCTATTAGACTCTCTTCGATATATCAGAGTCTCGTAAAATGATGAGTTTACTTGGAACTGTTTAATGTCTCGGCTAGATTGAATTGGATTTGAACGTAAATAATATGTTTCGAATATCTTTGTTGCTATTAAATTGTAAATAATTATTGCACAACATCACATACATTGATCTGAATCAGTGTTTTAAGCAGCTTAAGCTTAACTTTTTTTACAGATATCAGAATCAACAGTGGTATTACAAATAAGCTTATATAGACATATTAACACACAGACCAGGACAAACAGGCATGTTCCATGCACACAAATGTATATCCTGTGCAGAGATCGAACCTTCGACCTCTAACAGTCAACATCTTGACCACTAGACCAAGCGGCTATTCGTCTCTATTATTTAACGCTGCGCTGATGGTAATATCGTGTGTATCGTTTTAGTGAGAATATAGTAGCCAGGGTACTCTTCGTTAAAAACCGTCAAAATATACCGTAAACACGTCTACGTCAAACAATGAATGAATAACGAGCATTGTCCAAACATTAACAATAGGTATTAAAACAATAAACATTATTTTACTCTCTATCACGTGAGTGTGTACTATAGTTTTATCATACTGAACTGACGATCTTTTTAAAATTATTGAATGTACATGATATTTTTACATCATAATAAGAGCAGACTTAGAAAGACCTAAATGAAAAAACGCTACCAAAGCTCGGCGTGTTAACGCCTACAATGTATGTATTTAAAATAAAAGATGACACACACACCATGCCGAAATTACGTCGCATTAGAAAATGCATTGCCGCCGAACTTCGGTCGCGTATTTTCAGCCTCACGTATTCTACACTTAGGGCTGTATTTCCTAAATCACTGCATAAAATAGGACCAAACCAACTAAACATTTTCAGCTCAAATTCGAAATAGTTTTGCTATACTTCTGCTGGAGAGTGCTCAAATGGGAAGGATATGGGTTTTAAAGGCATGTGGGGTTGTTGATGTCCATGGGCAGCGGTGATCACTTACCATCAGGTGTCTCTTGCTCATTTGCCTCCCGCTTACATCAAAAACCTATATAAGGAACAGACGTATTGATAACCTCCAAGTAGCGAAGTCGGTTATTCCACCCGAGCGAGCGAGTCAGATGAATGCACCGAGTGAATATTGGACGGATGCAGTTCACTATTCCCTCTGCTATACCTTACAAACTACAAGGTTACAGTAAAATTACTTGTACATTGTTATTTACTGAGATTACACTGAATAAATAAAGTAACATTTAGAAAGTACCAGGAACAAATAAAACAATTAAAAAGAAACAGACGTATTGATAACCATCCTAGTACCTATTCCGACCGAGTGAGCGCGTCAGATGAATGCACCGAGTGAATATTGGACGGATGCAGTTCACTATTCCCTATGACGTACCTTGATGGACGAATGCTTGAATATTGACTACGACCTAGCAGTAAAAGTAGCTCGTGTTGGCACTGGTACTTTGCTAACCTTTTTAAATGACGATTAATAAGTGATTCTCTGAATAGACGTGAATCTTACTAATATTATAAACGTTTATTTTGCCATGGGATCCTCGACTACGCTACTAAAAAACTGGACATCTAATAAAAGATGACTAAAACCATCACTGATTCTTTACAGAATTTTGAAGGTGTTCTATAACTAGGAAAGAAAAGGTTTATTCGAAAACGCTGCAGCTAAGGAAATACCCATAATATAGAAGACATCGATTATTGCGCCTACTTTCGAATTGTAAACACCTCTGAACTTGGACTAATTTAAGGCTAGAATATGACTTTGAATGTATATCCAAGGACAACCTATCTGTCTAAGAAGTCAAGACTTAGTCCAAGTGCCTAAGTATTTGCAATGATCCTTGGATGTCGAGCGCAAAGATTGGCCATGAAAGGATGGAAACATGATATGATGGTCGGCGGACGAACACAAATGTCGTCCTTTTGTAATTGGGACTTGTTTGAAGAGCTGTTTGCCTGTATTTGTGCTGGTTTTAAGGCTAGACTAAAATGGCATGACGTATGTTGGCGTAACCATGGTTGGATATGGGATGGTATATTGTAGTAATTTTTTAACAACATCCCTACTAATATTCTACTTGCGAAAGTAACTCTGTCTGTCTATATGTCTATCTGTCTGTCTGTTATGGTTTCCCGCTTTTAACCTCTCAACAGATTTTGATGAAAAAGCACAGACAAGTCGAATTCGCGGACGGCCGCTTGTAAACAATAATATTTATTGTTTACGAATCCAGCCATGTCCCTGCCTAGTTTAATCAAAAACGATTTATCTAGACCACAAACGAAGAAATGTAATATGCGAACTTATCAGATTTAAAGGTTCGCCAATATACCTACCTACATTTTGCGTGAATATTAACATAACTTGTGTGGGTAGGAACGTTTTCTATGCCCTAATATTTCCCCGACGTGTAGTAAATAGGTACTTACAAAGTCCGGATTTAATACGATATTGGGTTAACAAACAGAAAAACGTCACATCAAGTAAATACACTCCGTATTTTGGCGATAAAAGTTGTAAAACACAGTTATCAATCACGAATTTTAAGAGATAAGATTACTGGTACATGTTCTTGATAATACCATGTCAAACCGAAAATGCAATTAGGTAGGTATGTGAAATCAGATTTAAACTTATAATTTTAAATTGATTTCTGTGTTTTTTAGTGTTCATATCGTATCATTATTATCATGACGCAAGATGAATTGTCATTAAAAAATAAAAGTACCTAAATTAAGAGCATCGACATACATAATTTATCTAAAGCTCTACAAGAATTACAGAAATGCAAAATTGAAAGAAGTGTGAAATAGCTGTGTATGTAGGTACCGTACATATAACATGAATTCCCCCATATCAAATCGAATAATACCCTTATTACTTAAAAACCGTTTCGTTAATAAATTGCTAATTAACTATTAAGTTAAACCCGTTGATCTATTGGCCACTTGCTAACTTTGCTCTTATCAAGTCCCAGATACGATACCCGGATTAGGCATCTAGAAACCTCACGCAAAGAAGACATTCCTTAGAATACTAGCGTCTAGGCACCACCACACCCAGGCCCAGGTCTCATAGCTCGTAAAACACACATAAACCAAGAGGAAAGGTTACGATTGAACACTTCAGCTTAAGTGTTGAATTATGTCATTTAAATGGGATATGTGGGCTTTGGGTATCAAAATACTTCGGCTATTTCCATCGAAAGCATTGAGGATTAGAGAAGCAGATGCTAGGTATGACAAAATACCTAACATCAACCGGGCCATACCCTGGTTTTGAATTCTATCTGGTTAGGTTTTTAAGAAATGCCTGACGATCATAAACGGTCATGGGCTAAAATTACTACCACCCATTATTCATTATAACAATACAGGAATCGAACCCGCGACCTCATAGCATAGTATATGATTTCTCAACCAATAAACCAAACCAGCCGTAAAAATATCAGAATTTGGAATTTAAAATTTAGAAGTTGCCCGACTCCCGGTATAGAAAACTCCAGCCAGTATCACAAGACATGGCGCCCAAATTAAACAAATGACTTTCTAGTTATCGTCCATCTATTCCACAAATTAGCCACCCAAATGTTTCAACTGTCTCAAACAATGCTTATCACACAACGTGACCTGAACTGGTAATATAACACCAACTACCAGTTACGAAATTAGGGCTCTAATAGAGAAATAACAACCAACGCCATATTCAATCTTAAAGTAATGACAATAAGGTTGATTATCGCATGTATGTAAGGCCGGGTACAGGAATGTGACGAATTCGTAATATGACACGGAAGGCAGGCCTGTGTAAACGTCTCCTATTAAAAAAAATAACACGTGTTCCTTTTCTCGGTTTCTATGGACAAATTTAAATACTGTCCACTGTTTTTTTATGTTTCGAGATGGTAAGTAATTTGGTATGGAATTTGGATGAAATTAAATGATTAATTTAAATATGAGTGTTCAATTTAAAAGCGGTTAAGTCATGGAAACTGTTGCAATCAATAAAACATGCAGTGCCTATAAAACCGTTTCAATCAAATTTTGCAAGTAATTCAATTCTTCTACTGAAACAATCAATATATTATCTGCAATTTATACTATCACTCCGAAAGTCATCATCCTCCTAGCGCCTTTCTCGGTTGCATCCTCAGCCATTGCCTCGGAGACCAGGGTACGTTGCGATAGACGATATTATCGATGTACATGTATAGTATCAATTCGAAAGCAAGGGGTTAAAATACTTCACTAAACGACATATAATTACACACATACAACATACCTACGTCTATATTTTTGCAGTGCTCCAAAACAAATTGTAACTTATACTTATTATTGCTTATTTCTCCTATAAACTAACTACACACTAAAGCCAAAAGCTCAAAGTGTATTTATAAACATTATTGACAGGCAAGTGCAGTCACAATGCGATGATTTAATTACAAACAAGTTCGCCCTCCGCATGCGACATGTTTGCATACACGGCGAATGCACTTTTAGTGCGCACGGTGCGACAAGTCGCTGCGATTTTTTTTGTCGAAGGTTACAAGCGGAAATTCAGTACGATTAGTCGTGTTGGTCTTGTTTGTAAACGAACATGAAAAAATTGACAATATTGAGAAGAACTTAGTGCAACTTCCACTCGTATGAGCCGCTCGTCCTGAAGTACCCAGGAACCTCCGTACTTACTTCCCCAGACGACAGATAACCACAGTGAAATAGCACTTTATTTTGTGCTATCTTTCTGATCTGTTAGGAGGGCATAGGGTTATTAAGACATGTCTGGGACCACATAGCATCAGGAGTTTATTTTCTATTTCGCCCTCATTAATAAACCTTCATTGCTCCTAAATAGATTATGAGTTCTTTCGTCTCGAGTTTGAACCAAGCCTTAGCTGAAGCAGAAGCAGGCAAACGAGAATCCTAGAAATAGATGTTTCGTCGTCCAGTCTAGTTCTGACAGGTATTCGCACATATTAAGACCTTGTTAACGTTTCAGTAATGTACCTATCCAACCTAATACCAATGGAATAAGGTCGAGATTCGAATAGCAGTTGACGGGCACGGTTCCTTGGGGTTGGTGGTACGATGTCTTATGTCAATGGGATAAGGTTGAGAATGCCTTGAAGTTTTTAATATTCCGTGATGTAAGGAGTGAATAAAACATGCAATGATCGCCTTATACGATGCCCATCGCGTTAATGTAAGAGAGACAACCGTTTAATAATTACAGTTTTACATTGTGTTCTTGTAATCTCGAAATAAATTATAATACATTAGATTTTTAAGTAGTAATTAATTATGTCTCGACGTCCTACGTCGTCTTTTAAGGAATATTTTAATTCGGACATTGTGAGATGTGATCATGATAAATCAATTATGGATGTCTGTTTCTTCTTTAATTAAATATTTTTACTTCACCTTCGAAGCCCAGTGATATCCAGTTTAGAAAATAGAGACAATTGATAGGTATTTATTGTGTAGTTCTGATTTACATTATAACATCATAAAACCCACTTGCCTTCTAGGCATAATATTACATATTAAATAAAAAAATAACAACTACCTAGCTAAAATCAATAATTTTATGTGTAAATGTTAACGGAATTCATCTACCTACTTGTAACTTAGTACTAAATACTTAACTTTTTTATAGGTAGGTAATTAAAGTGATCTCTTCATGTTTTATTTATTTTAACCAGTACCTACTGAGTAGCGTAAACCTTAACTTTACTTTTCTTCTCTATCAATCATTTCCACATCGCTAGTTCATCGATTTATAAAAAACACAGGAAACTCAGTCACACATCAGTTCAAACGAGATATCTAATTACAAATTCGAATTTATAATCATTACGGCAATTACGCAATAAGATCAATACTGGCCGACCGTTACGATGGAACTGTTTTTACTTTTATTTCTTTATTTGCTCAGTGTAACGCAGAGTTACGCCGCGCACTGTTGCTTTGACTCTAATATATAACTCACATAAATGTGTAACTCACTTGTTTAAAAATATGTTTGTATCAGAGTTGCATCAGCACACCTAAAGGATAACAAGATCTTTTTTTATGCATTTTCTATAAAAATATCAGACAGATATTGTCTACTGTATTTATTACAGATATACCAACTAATAGCAACATGCTCGTAATGGAAATTCACTCACAGTCCTCATTCAACTCTGACTCAGAAAGATGACCCAATGCAAGTCTCGAGCTATATGCACAAAGTACATTATTATATGTAGGATATTGTCCTAAGAATCTTTAAAAGCGTGCAGATGGTTACCTACTCTTTTGACACGTCTGTCGTCCGTCCTGTCTATTGCGCGGCGCAATCTGAGTCAGCGCAACGAGACGCACATCACTGCGCCTATCTTACATTTCACGCAAGGAATTTGAGCAACTTTTACCTATTTTTGCCTTAAGCGGCCTGTAATAAGGTTGAAAATGGCAGAGCGTATTTTTTTCTATCACGCATTTTCCCGCAATGGCGAATAAGGCACCGCCTAAGATTCGCCATTGGTGGTCAAACGCATCACTTAACTAAGTTAACTAAGCTGTTTTCGCTTAGATGGTTCAGCTTTTTTTCCGCTATTAGCTTTGCTGATAGCTATTAAATTGCTATAAACTTTCCGCGCTGTTAATCATTTGATTTTAAACTAAATACGGCGCTCGCGTGTTTGTTTTGGTTAATGTATTAAATAAACTTTTCCTTTAGTAAATATGTGGGTTTATTGGAAAGTTAAATATACAATTTCCCTCTATTTGATTGGATCCGCGGCGTATTTATTTGGCCGTGACTTTATCCTTTGGTTTAACTGATATTCACAAATCACAAATACAATGCAACTACGTAAAATGTTCCCTTCTCGGGTCGGGAAAATGTGTGTATCGGTTTTTCTGAACACCCAATAAGCCGAAACTCATGTTTGTATCGATAACATAATTTTAGATGATGGCGGCCTTTGCCCTCTAGTGGGACATTAATAAGCTGATACTATAATTTTATTAACCCCACGACTGCACAAACTATCAATATGATAAGGGTGAGACTCCACCAAAGCTAAGATGTGTGCTATAGAGCGTTATGTTTCAATCATAGTTTGGGATCCTATTGGCTACTTACGTACGACACAGCACACATCTTAACTTTGGTGGAGTCTCACCCTAAAACTCTTGAATTATTAAAAAGCAGATTTCCGGAGAAAGTTCCGTTGAGAAACGAATTCAATATATCTTATACGTGCCGACTTAACTTTTGACATCTGTGGTCAACGGGGTCAAATTCCTAAGACGGAGGTTCGAGCGGTCGATAACTTTGGCGCCAATATGACAAGAGTGTCTCTTTCTGTCTAAATATTGATAAACGGGAAAAATATGCGTTTCATATGTTAATTGATGGACTAATAATATAAAGGATTCAATCTAATAATACATTATACAATCGATGGCGTTGAAAAAGTTATGAATCAAAAAGAAGTCCTGCAACACACAAGCAAGCAAAGTCATTTCTTTCGCTTTGCTTGCATTAACTATCTCTGTTTAGCGTTTCATTTAAATGAGATAAAACATAACTCATCAACAAACGTTTAAAAATGTCTGACTGAAGTTTTCAACAGCAAGAAGAGTCCCTTTATTTTTCTAAATAGGTATGTTACCTATGCAGTATTTACGACCAAAAAGTAGATCTATACACATTTTCGCACATCTTCGAGTTGGGGTACAAGTAGGTACTAGGATCTGTCACCAATTTGACAAGTACCACGTGGTAGCCACCAGAAAAACTTATCGCACAATAAAAAAAACAAACGAAACAATCCCTCCACCGTACAATGCGTTAGATATCTTTCTAAATGGAACAAAAGGTTATAAATTTTAATGGCGTCCAAAACAATGGCGGCCATTTTGTATTTTTTTCAAAGTCCTTGCGTTCCGTTACTCGTAGTCCGGTCCAGGTAGATTTGCTTTCAATAGGCGGGAATAAAACAAACATAGATCTAGGATGAAGTGGCAATAATTTGTTTGTTCTCTAATCTAAAAATGAAGTTTAATTTTTATTGGTTTATTGACCATCTTGGGATTTTCGTAGTTAGTTCTTAACTGTTGAAAGAGTTATAGGTTTGACCTCCAAACGGACCTTACATTAATGAAATGTCCGTATAAATAAATGTACATAGTTACCTAAAATCTACTTTCTTCACTACATAGTATAAAACAAAGTCGCTTTTTCTGTCATGTTGTATGTTGTATGTCCCTATGAACGCTTAAATCTTTAATACTACGCAACGGATTTTGATGCGGTTTTTTTTAATAGATAGAGTAACTCATGAGGAAGGTTTTTATGTATAATATCATCCATTAAATAGTGGACAAGTACCACGGGCGAAGCCGGGGCGGGCCGCTAGTAAGACTATAAGAATAGCTATCACATATTTAAAACACTGAAACACAATAAGCATTCTACAATACAGATTATGAGAACAAACATAAATTTCTACATACATCCAGACTAAGAACTATATATACTACTAGGAACTACCAAAATACGCAAAGAACAAACCCATACATTACTACGCGACATTCACTCTCATACAAAAGTCTACCTTAAGCCTACGGGTTACAGAGTACATTCCAATGTAGAGTTTCCCGATCTCTCGGTAACCGGTTACGCGCTTGTTAAAACTATTATTATTATATTCGGTGTGAGGCGACTGAATCCGTTGCCACAATTAGGTGAGAAACAGTGAAGATTGTGTTGATGAAATTGATAATTTCCTCCTTGACGACTCGTCAAATCACATCACTTTAGTGGATCGCTCCATCGATCGATCGTCAATGACGAGCGATCCACTAAAGTGATGTTACAATAATTTAGTGTAGAAACGCACCAAGCGGAAAAAACGCGACCGAAGTTCGGCTGAAGTTTGATTTTGGCATAGTACCTGCATATATATTATCTTCCATTTGAGTGGTAAGTGATCACCGCTGCCCATGGACGTCAACAACCGCACAAGGGTAGCAGATGCAACCTGCCTTTAAGACCCCATACCCTCCCCAGCTGAGCATTGGGGACTTTACTCACCAGGTGAAACATAGCCCAGCCGAAATATAGCCCAACAGTAACGAAGAGCTTATTCACTTTGTACTATAGTTGTGTATGAGTAAAATAGTAGTACCTAAGTAGTTACATCACTGCATTCTCTACAGTATTTGTACTGAGCCTACTAGGGTAAGAGTTGGTATAATTGGCACCGGTCCAATTATTGTTACCATTGTTTTAAGCATTATACGATAAATTGTGTCTGTCTGGGATAAACAACCTCGTGGATATCCGTGTTTTGAGTAGGTATTTTAAGCTCCTGTAGACATAACTTCTATTCATTGTGGTTGTGATATTTTAGCAGTCAGATTGCTTGGTGTTTCGACTGTAGGCAAATCTGTTGAAGGTCACTCAGCCAAGCATTTCAAATTATCTTGCCATATTGAAGAATTTCAACGGAGGTTAAGCCCCGAAAACCTAGAACGAGATTTGTTTCTTTATAAAATTACTAGCGGCCCGCCCCGGCTTCGCCCGTGGTACTTGTCCACTATTTATACATAAAAACCTTCCTCATGAGTTACTCTATCTATTAAAAAAACCGCATCAAAATCCGTTGCGCAGTTTTAAAGATTTAAGCGTTCATAGGGACAACATGACAGAAAAAGCGACTTTGTTTTATACTATGTAGTGATAATACTTTGGTAGGTTGGTAATGTGTAAAAAAATAAAGGAAATATTATAAAAGTTTACATTTTAGAATCATGAAACTCCTGCGTAAATGAACTTATATAAAGTTAAGTACATAACTAAACAAAATTACGCGGGGAATAAGTACGAAAGCTTCTTAAGTTCTAGAGCAGTTTAGAGAAATATAGTGATGATATAATATTGTAGATGTGCATCTCTCGTTTCGTATTTTAATCGGTTTACAAAAGTTTATACACACATATCATACTCGCTCTTTCTCAGACTTCTTTACCACGAGATAATGACCCTTAATGTTTCACGACGTGAATTGAGCACATTTCACAAGAGCACCTCAATCCTTCCTGATTGATCTAATTCCGTCTTAACTTGTAACCCAATCGTAGTTTGACCTCTGCCTTGTCTAATTCTTAGATTCTGAACGTTCAAATTACCTTAGATTTAACCCTAATTGAACACGATTAGAGCAGTAGCCTTGTGGTAAGAACACCATTACATGCGTGAGATCGTTGGTTCAAAAATCAAAAGTTCAAAATGATCTTTATTCAAATAGGCCTCAGGATAACACTTGTGAATTGTCAATAATAAAATTATAAAAAACTACATATTGACTCTACCAAAGATCTGTTTAAAACTTGATAACCGGTCAGGCACGCACCTCTGGGTTATCAAAGGTCTATGTGCGGAATTCATACCAGCTTTACGGTGAAGGAAAACATCGTGAAAGAAACCTACACGCTAAGAGTTAGTGTGTGAAATGGCAAAGGCAATGGCAAATTATTATGATTGGCAAGAAACTCGTGTGCTTTTCATTTAACAATGACCACGACCCTCAGTAATGAGGAATAGACTCAAGGAGGAGGAAGATGATTTAATAAAAACAAAATTACCGAGCGTAAACCCTTTATCTACATCCAGACCGCCTGTGTATTCAGTAAAATTATTATTTTAATTACTATAAAGACATTGCTAATTAAAGAAACCACACAGCGAGACAGTTTATTGTTATTTCAACTTGAAGACTGTATTTTAATATTGACATTGATTGGTAATTACTGGAAATCACATGTAATTGGGAGTTGAAAGGAAAAGGACATCCAACGAGGTTACGTAGACAAGGTGCCAGTTAGCGAAATTCGCTATCGTTTCGACTTTTATTCCCTTCCTTCCTGCACACATTGAATCTCGAGGCGATAACGAAGTTCGAAATAACTCAAAGTGGAACTTGTCGAAAGGCCCTGGTATCAAGTTACAGACGATGGAAGCGAAGTCGATGACATTGACACTTGCGGACGGCGGCTGTCGAAGAGATGACAGGGCGGGAAAGTTACTGTCACGGTGAAAGTATAACAAATGACACTGGCGGAATCGTGATGGGCTGTTTACATACTTGGGATGGGACTAAATTATAGACATTTTGGTTGGACCAAAATGAAAAATCTAAATTTTTCATATTATGTAATAATCTTACTATTTAAAATAAGTGTCATTTTTTGTTATCACTTTATAACTCAAGAACGGGTTCACCTATACAAACAAAATTTTCACTTTTAACTTCTATTACGGACTATTTAGTTTATGGTTTATGCAAAGTTAGCAAAAAATCGGTCGAGTGGGTCTTGATTTACCACGCGAAGTGAAGCACGGGGTCGCTAGTAACATTATAATTTTGACGTCTTAAAAGGCACAGACTTAGATGTACCTTGGTAGATACCTAAAACAAATGGTGATTTTAGGGATTTTATGTAATTCAAAACAAATTCCGGCCAATCCAGGAATCTCTCCTAGGCCTCCAAAACCAACGAAGCGTAGCACGCTAAGACCTTATGAATTGCCCCACGTCTCGAAGCCGGGTGCAGCGCCTCCATGCTTATACACCATCACTAATTATTATTATCATGCCCATGTGCTTTTGTATTTAACGTGTCCACTCTTAAAACGATAATTTGTATGGATGCATGTGACATATCGGGCCAGAGAGTCATTATATCGTCCGAGGAGGCATTTAAAATGGCCAACCGTAACGAGTTGTGGAACATTCTATAAGCCATGCATAGTTATGAGGTTATGATGAAATGTTGGCGCGAAAAAATTAATGAGAAACTTTTTTTTATAGAACACCAGTTGCCTGGCTGGTAAAAGAAAAAAATGTTGTGATCGAAATGCTCGCGGTCAATCTAATTGATTTTCAAATTGAGTTCGAAATTCGAACGTTTGCCATTGCGAATGCAGACGTAAAATAAAGCAAGCTTTCTGCAAGGTACCAACATGTAAAAACAATTAGACGAGTGATTTATTCCTTCGTGATTTAATGGATATCTATGACGTTGGTTATATAGTTATTACGCGAGTGAATAGTTATAGCTAGCAATCCCAACTTCCCAACTAATATTATAAATGCGAAAGTAACTCTGTCTGTCTGTCTGTCTGTCTGTTACGCTTTCCCGCTTAAACCTCGCAACCGATTTTGATGAAATTTGGTACAGACAATCTTTAGACCCTGAGACAGAACATACGCTACTTTTTATTTCGAAAAAAAGAAATCCACGCGGACGGAGTCGCCGGCGGCCGCTAAAATAACTCATATATAATATGTAGTTACGAGCTTATGATGAAATATTGGCGCGAAAAAATTAATGAGAGTAAAGAAGTTAAAAATAAACGTAGTGATGGGTAATGTTCGCGGTCGATTTAATATATTTTCTAATTTAGTACGAAGTACGCAGAAGTTTGAAATTGGGAAGTCTTGTATGTGAATTCTTTTAAATTATCGCAAAGTTGAGAATATTTTTTGTTGACGAGTGTTTTAAGAAAATGTACCAACTTAAAGATATAACAATATCATAACCTAGGTACTACCTTTAATGAATTTCTATATAAATTTGAACATCAAGTGGTCTGCATACCAGTATGGCAAATTAACTACGCAACAAAAGAAAACAGCTGAAATGAGAGACTATTTGCCCCATTACTAATGGATTCGTCGCTAATTAGACAATAATTCATGTCAGAGAAAATTCCGAAAATAACCATAAAAAAAACTTCCACGCTTCTAAACAAAAACTATCATCATTAACCTACAAAAAGTAGAGGGCGTCCTTGCAAAAAAACTTGGCTTACTAAAACGTAAAGAATTGGGTAAAAAAACCGAACAGTCATATCTTTGTCGCACGTAATGACCATTTAGTGAACTTTCAGTGACATGCCAATTTGCCGATGTGGAGGCGATGACAAAAAAAAGGTTGAGACGAATTCCCAAGTTGCCAGGGAGAAAATAGTTTCTCTGTAGCTTTTAAAATTAAAAAAAGTGATGTCTCTTTGGATAAAGAAAGTATTATTTGGTCTGATGATCTAATATGTTCACATATCTGAAAATTGATCGGTATCTAGATACATATTTACGTAAATAATTGTTTTAACAGTTACGGACGTAATTACGGATATTTTCTGACACACACACGAAAGTTTTACATTTGATAATATCTGATTTCCTGACAAATTGCGTTACCGCCGGGGCGCCGGACGACGCGGCGCGTGAATAAAAATTGATTTGAAATAATGGTTTTATGTTGTTTAAAAAGAACCATAAAATAGCCGATTAATGTTCTTGTAAGGGGCTGATATAAGATTTTTTTAAATTCACGTACATAACTATTTTTTTACTAAGTGACGAAAAGCCAAAATAATTGGGAACCCAACGAAATGCAGAGTTGTCTTAAAGATTTGAAGAGTTTAAACAAAAATAGCACCTTTTTATCAATCATAAAACTGCACAAATCATTTTCACGTTGAACTAAACACATACATCAAGCAGATATTTATGTGACATAACCTATGGCCGAAGCAACAAAGAACGAACGATTTGAATACGTGGTCCGTATGGTAATCTATCGAGATCACCAACCATGATATCTCGAACACGACTCGATATCTAGGTACTCGATTATAACACAACACAATCATATTCGCATGATTCGGTTTTTTCGCGAAGTTATACATCACTATTTCGTGATTCCAAAGGGCGATTCACATGAGTCAGATCGATGGTCTGAACTTATTTTTTATGAGCTTATTTACCGAATGCTGAACACTAGTTCATAATGAAACCTATATGGCCGGAAGATAATGGCGATGTGACCTAGATTAAATAAGGAGTTTGAGTTTGACCAATTAAGAGTAATGAAGTTCTGACGGTTACCGCATCAATGTCAATCATACTTGATATAACATAGATCGAGCTATCTCCTTATTATGAAAAAGAGCTCAAAAACAGAAGATGAGTTAAATAAACTATTTTATAAAGATAAGGCAAAGAAACTAAATCCATACAGCCAAACGAGTTCGGGTTACAAGATTGGATTCGTCTAAGATTATTCATAATCTATAGACTTAATAACGGAAAGGAATTCCGATAATTTTTGAATTTATTAGCGTTATATGTGTATTTTAGTATTTAAATGACTAATGAATCGATTTCTTATTTCATACTACTAAATGCCGCGTTATTTATGCATAATTAAATGCCTTTATGGCTGTTGTTCAATGACAGTTTGATGGAGTTTTCTATTAACAACAAAATTAAACCTTAACTCTTTTAAATCCTGCTGGCTGAACAGAAAAAGCACTAGTTAACTTTATAGGTTTAAAAAGAAAAAATAAAGCAAAGGTATTTAGAGCCAACTTACTAAAATTAAAAATTTAGAACGTTCTCGCGAAGACATTCAAAAGTCGTAATACCGCGAAAAATCGAAACGGCCTAAAGACAAAAATAAAACAATTGAATCGTTACAGCAAAACACTAAATTGAGGAGTCTCGAGTTATTGCCTGCATCGTAAACCTTTGCTAGTCGTCGAGTTTCTCCGTTTTATATGACTGTAAAAGATCCTGTATTTTAGTGGACGGTTAAAACTAAGTAGGTTATTGCGAGAAGACGCTGCGCCTACGCGATTTTCGTTTAATTTTTTGATATAACGGCTTTAGTGTGGCATAAAACGCGTTGGATGTGCCTTTTGTGTCAATTGTAATTTTTTCCCTGTTCAGCCATTCGGGCGATATTTGAAAACTCGTTTCACTTGTACATATGCCATACGTTTATATTTTTTCTTGTGTGAATTTGGTCCTCGTTATTTCGGGAAACCTTTTAATACTCGCATATGTTAAAACTCCTGATTAGACAGTAAAGAACAGTTGTAACTTTCCTAATTAAATTTGTGTTGAAACAAGGATGATATTGTTTTGAAAGAAAATATGCGTTTAAAAACCCACATTACAAAAAATTTAAAATAAAGAAGATTACAATGATAAAATCGGATTTTCTCACGGCCATTTAAAAAATAAATTTTACAAACCATTGACTAACTAATATCTCGAAAGACGACAAACTAAACATATCCCTTAACATTTTACGAGACTGGCTAAATACCCCGTTCGATTTTTTCGTGTCCTGTAATAAAATATTTTTTTATTCCAGCTTACATTCGTTGCACAGCGCCTTTTGTGAAAGCATTGAGTATGCTGCGTGTGAGCAATGAAAAACTATTTTTACTTCTCTAATTGCACCTACCATAACTTGGGGTTAAAATTGTAACGTGTACTTCTTAAAGGTGCCTATCCATGTCTTGAAAGGCTATTTTTTTTTATTAAAAGCTGTAAATCAATATTTCAACTGAAGACAATGTAGCATTATTTAAACGTCCGGATAGGTTGCACGGTGCATAAATAAAATACAAGCCATAAACTCAAGACTCATAATAATTATAGGTACATGACTAAAACAAAACCCCTAACATTTTAACGAGAGCTAGTACATCTGTGTACTAGCTCTCGTTAAAATTGTCATGAAAATTCGGATTTTTTTTTATGTGGTGTAATAAAATATTTTTACTTTACATTAGTTGCACGGCGCATTTTGTAAACGCATTGAGTATGCTGCGTGTGAGCAATGAACAACACGAGCGCATTAACATTCCCGGCTCTCGCGCAGGTTCTCATAGTGAGGTACGCCGCTGGGTTAGGGCCGGCGGAAATAAAGTTAATAAAAAAGTTTTTTATTAAAAAAACCGGCCAAGAGCGTGTCGGGCACGCCCATGAAAGGGTTCCGTAGCTAAAAGATAGCCCGACCGCTTAAGACAACATTTAGTAAGGGCAACTGCACGTCATAAGTTGGTCGAGTTGTATAAAAATAACTATGTATGATACAGAGTTCGCTATAGTTTTCGTTGAAAGTACTTACTTGGAGGTATACAGGACATTTTTTTCAGAATTATTGTAATAGTATTTCAAAAGTTAAGGGGGGGGGGACGCTCTAATTTTAACTTTGTATTAATATATCTTGAGACTGGGGTGTTTGATCCACATGGTTTCAAGGCGAGTTTTATTGTATTTAAAAATACCTGTTTAACGATACCCTACACGATGGGTTAAGTCGTATTTTTTTTTTAGAATTAACTTTTCGCTGTATGGGAGGGGGGGTAAAAAATGATTATTTTTCGATAATTTTAAAAACCAATTCTTGAATTATCACTATACGGGTGAATATACGCTATTTGAATTCCAATAGTCCATAGATAAATTTAATGTTAAACTTATTATATGATTGTTTCTGTATGCTTAAACAATAAAGAATAAGGTCTTTTATTTGGCCCACAGAGTCTATTTACGATAATAGTTAAATTTAGGCATTAATACTTTAAAAAGGTTAAAAATGTATACTCCTCTGGCCTTCCCATTTCTAGATTAAAATGATTTTATAACCAGATACTTTAAATAAATATGCCATTATGTTTTTACTTTAATTTGGTTATATCTATTTATAAACATTGAATCATATTTTAACAAAATACACTGCAAAAAAATTATAATTAGACAAAAAAACTAACTTTTTTTCAAGTCGTGTTACAATAATGTCACTTCACCTGGTGAATTTCAAAGAAGAAAAATTTTACTTAAAACCGCAATGGTTTGTTTTTGTCCGTGAATTATGTGCGTACAACAGTGTGAAGTTAGAAGAAAGCTCGCGACGTTGAGTAAAACTCCAATAATAATGCGTCAGTTTGGGATTCACTGTAGGAAGGTATGTTTGTGCCAGTCTTTGGAGTATTTCCTCTGGTATGTATATCGTTTTGTATTTTATCGTTACGAAATTTTATGTTTGCGTAATGCAATGTTTATTAAGTGTAGGTGTCATGTTTTAACGCGAGGCTGGTCAGAAAAGCGAGTGATGTTGTTTTTGTAGGTTATGTGCGATTATGTCACTCCTCTGGCGTCACTTCCAAATACAAAAGCGCCAGAGGAGTGACGATTTTTTATTTCGTTAAAATTCAACGTTTTAAGGCTACGTTTATTTGTTCTAGGTACTCGAGTAGGTAATTAGACATCATGGCGAATGTTAAAAAGAAACAAAATTACGCTACCAAAGAATTAAAAACGATCCGGTTATAAATGCTGAATTAAAAGAAAAAGAAAGGCAGCAATATAAAAATATATCCAAATACTACAATTTATAAATGTTTTACTTAATATTAGTTCCATTGCTTAGCTAATAATCAATGGCCTGTCACTTCCCTGGTTTAATTTGTGACTACTCAGCCAATAGTGTCACTCCTCTGGTAACACATTTTCCTCTGGTACTTATAAAATTGAAAAAACAGGAAATATCTTCTGGCCCTTATCATTACAAATTACAAAATAGTGTCAAATAGAGAAATTAAGACTACTGAATGGAACAGATGACATTTCTTTCTGGGACACAAAAAACTCAAATAGCGTATATTCACCCATACATCTCTCCACCAATTTTCGTGGCAATCGGTTCAGAAACGGCGGAGAACGAACCAGGACAGACAGACAGACAGACAGACAGACAGACAGACAGACATGACGAAACTATAAGGGTTCCGTTTTTGCCATTTGGCTACGGAACCCTAAAAATGGTAAATAAAAAGAAATATGATTTGACGTATTTTTTTTTAGTTGAAAAAAATTAAAAATAATTGTTTTAATACATTAAACCGTCATTGATGAATTAAAATTTATGGAACAATTATAAAATGTTTCTAAAATTTTTTTGTATATTTTAATATTAGCATTTTTAAATGTTTCTATAACTTAAGTAAATAGCTGTTTATTCATATCTTTAAAGACTATAAATCTAACAACTTTTGAGCTAAACTCAGGGCCTGAATTATTATGGAACATACTACAGGGATAAAATCATTATGATAACAGACTTACAACAACTCATATTTGTAATTGACAATACAATTATTATATTGATTGTTCTAAAATGGTAATGTTACATTGCACTACAGCGTAGAAAATTACTTTTCAATAGGTATTTGTTTAAATATCTAGTGAACCAAAATTCCTATGAGTTCCCTTGTGAAAATAAACTATTTAATATAAATTAGGTATTGTAGCTGAGTGGAAACCCTAGTTATATCTGTCCCCGTAAGCTTGCCAGTCTTTTGTGCCACTACGGTTCTAGATTTTATTTTTTTAAACCTATTGTTATTCACTTTCAGTCCCTTAAATATTATTTACTGACAATAATAATTAAACAACGTTAAATTTTTTGCTTTAGTTAGTGACTTTTTAAGGTTAAAACTATATATATTTAGAGTTTAGATCGGCTTGGCTATGCACTCATTTATTATCTCAATGTTTATTTTCAAAATCGACGTGTAGAAATATGGAGCTAGATTTTTTTCTACTTGTATAACGCGATTAAATGAATGTTTACATTCTTGATTTTACTTGATTTTTTTAAACATTATTTATTAAATATTAATGCCACTCTAATTGAAAACTGTATTTAAGGTGACGAAATGACCACAAATGGAACAGGCCAGCTGAAATATTTTTATAAACTTAATAACTTTCCGAAAAATAAATTATTCATATTACATAAAAAATGTTATTGGTGCATTTACGTTTGCAATGACAAAAATACAAAATCATGTTTTGCATTGAGATGCATATTATTCGACTCAGGTAATCCAATTCCTGAGGATCAATTTATTTGGTCTTAGTTTTTTTGTCTTATTTAACACAAGAAGAAACTTGGCACCATGCTTTGTATTCTGATATTATTAACAAAACTACAAATTTGTATTAATAATATTAGAATACTTATTGCATTACTAATAAATTTGCGCTGTCAGCCGTTAAGGAAAAGGGCATTCTTTAATATGTAGAAAAATCTATTCGAGCCTCAAAAATGTGTCTTGTCACATTTCCACGTATTTTGGCAGTAAACTGTTTATTTTATTTGTATCATTTACACGCTCAAACTTACAAGGTAATAGACATATTATTAGGGATCAGACCAGGGTGTATAATATTCCAATAGCCTTTGAAATACCATACATTTGCGAATTAGTATTATATAAAGCGTAACTTCATAAAAGTACTTATATTCAAAAACATTTCTTTCAAGTAAATCTAATTACAAACATCAAACGGTGTAAAATATTAACAAACGAAGCTAATTAGCCACACCAATACCTACTGAGCGTAGGAAATTCGATTAATATCATGAATTATTCATTCGAGATAACGACCGAATAAAACGATTGTTCGCTTCTCAGAACCGTTCTTAGATTTCGACTTTTGAATACGAGTTCTTTTTTACAAAAAAAAAACACTAACAGACAGCCCTGTTTGCTTTAATTTGATACGAAGGGAAGATGGTTCTGATGATTTTAAGGAGAAATGCGTGTTTGTTTACATTTTAAAATAAGTTTATAAACGTGTCTATCATTTGTACGATTAAACATAACATAATCAGAGATATAAACACTGAATGTTATCGGCACATATTTTTTATCTGAACATTACCTAAAAATTAAGTAGGTATGAACAATTTTAATATGACTAACTACGCAAATATTTATGTTTATAAAATATGTTTGTTATTTAAATAAGAAACATTCTAATAAATGAGTTAAGAAGATGATTTGATTCCCGCGCCGGTATCGAAAAATATCTAACAGATATACGGGAAACTAAAAATTTCACTTTTAACGTTGCGTTCCGAAACGCGAAATCGTACAGTAAAAAGCCTCCGAAACTTGGTTTTCGAACTGGCCACTCGTGACCCCGCTGTCGCATTTTACTGCGCCGTAAAAAAAGAAAAGGATTTTTGAAATATATTTTTTCTTTAAAAAGAATAAAGGGGTTATAAATATCCTTTTTTTGCTTGCGAGACGGTCACCTTATTGAGAAATGGCCGTGGCGCAAGATTTCGTCCGAATAATAAAAGGAATTCTTATAGTTATCCCTTTTTCGACTTCTTGAGGGTTCATATCGCGGTCGTTAATTTATTTAGTATCAAAAGTCAAAGTCAAAGTAGTTTATTTTGCAATTTGATTTACAAAGAAATTCTTTTGCAAGTCATATCTTTTTTTACCTACCAGCACTTCGACGTGAATGGCCTGCTGAGAAGAAGTGCCGCAAGAAACTCAACAGTTTGCCTTTTTTAAAAATAAATACAATTTGTATAAATAATTATTTACATGTCATCAAAATAATAAAATAGAAAAATCATGTCATTTAAAAACAAAACAAAAAAAAAACATATAACTACAAATGTAATAAATTAATAAATTAGACAACCACATGCGCAGAGTGGTAAGATATAAAGAATCAGCTAAATATGGAACAATATCTTAAGATGTACATCACCGGACGAGTTTTCCCCTACATTGTGGTACATATTTTACATATAAATTGAGGGATTAGGATGTTTCTGCAGTTTTTGTTATGTTTATTCACCATCTTGAAATTTGAGTATTCGAAAAAATATCTTTAAGGACATCAATTAGATACTTGGATATTATTTTTGTTAAGGAGGCAACATCCTAACTTTTTAACGTTGTTTTGGACGCTCATACATTTCTATGTCGATTTCCCAAGTTAAGTGAATAAAAATGTATGATCAATTGACCAAATTCATATCACTATGTATAAAATCAAGCTACTTATTAAAACCGTCATTGGCAAAACAAGCTTCTCCGTAACACCTCGTAATAATACAACATCATACACATTAAGTCCTAAAATGATACATTCTAACCTATCATTACAATAAAGATAAACCATTAATTTTAGTTAAGGACATCCCAAGTTTTTTACAAGCAGGTGCACTGAACACATTTGTCCGGTCATATAGGGTTATATACGTCAACAAAATATGTCATATAACTCTTATAATGAATGTAATAAAGTTCGTATTAAAATGAGTGCACATGCCATTGCTGACTGTACTTAATAAAAAAGCGAATGGCATTACAATTATAAAACTTTTGTCCTTGCCGTTTTGAACGTTTCAATTATTCTGGACATCGGGTTAATTAAAATTTCTATGAAAGAATTATCGCGGTCGCGTGTACGGCCAGCAAATAACTGAGCGTCGGGCTTAACCAAAACTTTAATGATTATAATGCGCCTATTATTGTCACTAAGCGGTCGAAGTTTTCGGAAACATGTGGCGACAATACATTTTGCCAGAGTTTACAAAAACAAAACATTAAACAAGCATTGCTACGAATCTGTTAAAATTTATAAGTTTGGCAGACGCCATGTTTAAAGTTAAGGTACTTTTTATAAAAATTTTTTTTTATTTAAGTCAAAGGTTCGCCCTCACGATCAGCTTTCAAAATTAAACATTTGTTTACTCGGCAGCTAGATATTTATTATGTTTTGAATTTGGACAAAAACTGCAACCGTAAATTATTTTCAATTAAAACGGTTAAAAATAACATCAGGGTCTTTATTTTCTTTAATTTTCTAAACAACGGATTAGAATCAGCCAGTTCATTATTTCTCAAGTCTATGCCAGCCTCGCTTAAGAGTTACGATGCGTTTGCTTTTTGCGCGTTTTGTCGAGAAAGGAACTTACATCCGTTTACGACGCATGTTCAGCTAAAAAGGACATTTCGATGCTTGTACGTGCGTATTTTAAATGCACTGGTGACTTTCTTTTTTTTATATTTTTATACAGAATGCTTGGGAGCAATGTTACTGGAAAAATGATAAGTCGTGGATTTACCTTAATTAGTGTGAATAAAAAAATAATTTAGCTTTTTACAATTTCAATTTAATTATCCAGCGCCATATTAAGATTTATAATATATTCTTATTTAAATTAATGCAAAATAAAGCTTCTAGATGCTTATTTAATGGTATTTAGTACCTAAATAATTAAAAAAATTGGCCAAGTGCGAGTCGGACTCCCGCACTGAGGGTTCCGTACAAATTCTATTTTCGACGTATTAAAAAAACTACTGAATTGATTTCGCTCGAACCAATTTTCGTTGGTAGTTTTTATGGTAATGTACATTATATAATTATTTCAGTTTTATCATCTCCTTATTTTAGAAGTTAGAGGAGGTCTGTCACGCAAAGTATTCACTTTAGAAAAAAGTGATATTAGAAACCTTAATATAATTTTTAAAGACCTATCCATAGATACCCCACACGTATATGTTCAATGAAAAAAAAATATTTCGAGTTTCAGTTCTGATTATGGAGACCCCCCACTTTTTTTATTTTTTTTCTATTTTCGTGTGAAAACCTTGTTGCGGTTCACAGACTACATCCACTCACTAAGTTTCAACAGTATAGTACTTATAGTTTCGGAATAAAGTGGCTGTGACAGACTGGCGGACAGACAGACAAACATGACGAATCTATAAGGGTTCTGTTTTTTTGCCATTTCGGCTACGGAACCCTAAAGAAGGTTAAAAGCCACCGTCCGCCGTCTACGGACTACGGACTTAATAAACCTAGGACTTAAATAAATGGGTTGAAATGGTTAAAATTTACTTTTTAAATAGGTACCTGCATAGGTATATTGTTTGAAGTCATTATTTACTTTTTAGCGGTATGCCTCGCCTACCTTTGAATTTAATTAATAACCTAATGTATAATTTAACAAAAATATCGAAATTAATAGATTTTGCTGTTATTGTAAAATTGTAATTATTAGTGATAATTAATGAGTTTATTTGTAATTATGTAGGTATTATTTACGACACCAAGATAGATAGGGGCGTGTAATTGCACAATTATTTACAATGTAATAATAAATAAACTGTAATTTCCTTCTCCCAGTCTTGTCCAGAGAATGATCATTAAGAATAAAATATCAGGTAGTTATCTCGATGACTCAAAAATGACAAAAGTTAGAGAATGGTACATATTATAAACATACATAGTAGAAAGCACATATTTAAGAAGTGAAGTAGGTATTAGATGGCCTTGGCAAGTAGAATTCCCGCCTTTAGTCAGGTTGGGCACTAATAAAATACAATCATCATCGTCCTAGCGCCTCTCCCGGTTGCATCCTCGGCCATTGCCTCGGAGCCCAGGGTACGCTACGCTTATAATCCTAAATTGACCAGCCTGGTACTAGGTACTTGCCACTTATAAAAAGGAAGGTAAATACAATAGTTTGATTTATCAAAAGTAGAAAAACAATGTCATTGGTTCCCGCAAGTAGGTTCCTTTAGATTTAGTACCTGCTTAGTCAGAGTGTTCTTTCAACCCGGATTTTAGTGTAAAGTTGACTTTAATATTCACAGAGAAGCATTCAATAAACTTGTTATCTTATAAAAATGTCCGTACCGTAACTCCGTTCATGGTTATCTGTTGTTGGTAACAAATAGATTACCTACTTCAGTGAATACCACAAAAAAATAGCATTTCATTAAATTAATATTGATAAACGGCATTCTTACGGCATTTAAATTGTTTTCTTTTTAATAATCAGACAAAATACTGTTGCTATAGTAGCGTATTTATTAAAACATCTATGTAAACGGTTTAACTATTATTTACATAGATAACTAATTAATTAAACATTTTACTGAATTTAATCACAAGAAAATCGGTCTTTTACCTACTTACTTGGTGAATTGAAATAAACAAACATGCCAAATAACATTTGAGCAGACAGAAAAAAAATGTTCTGCATTTGTTAGGGGCATAAAGTTTGAGACAATTGGGTTTCCGAATTCATAGAACTAGGAATTGTTTACCGCCACTGGCCGTTATGTTTTTAAGTTTTGAATTTAGGTATTCGGAAGTAGGTATATGCCGTTTGGGAGAAGTTTTGTTTTAATTTAAATAAAAAAAACTTAATTAAAACTGTTGTATGATTCTAATGACTTCTCACTTTAGTTAAGAAAGATAACAAGAGTATTAAATGTGCTTCATTTAATCGTAAATTATTAATTTAAATGATCGAACATTTCACATTTATTGGATGGAATTTAAAACGGATAGGTTATCCGTTGTTTTTTTTATTTGTAAAGTTTTAATTCAATCACGTTGACATCAAAACAAAAACACTCAATTGAACTAAACAACTAAATTCCTTTGCAAATGAATAACTATTGTGCTAAACACTGTCTGAAACAGTAGGTATACTGACAAACATCATTCATTCCCTTTGAGTGTGGTGTTTGATGTCCAAATGAGCGCTCACTAACACAATAATGTGTGTACCTACATTCATACACTGTCTTCTAGATATTGTTGTTGTGCTTAAAGAAACAAGCGAGCGAGTAACTTTAGTAGGTACCTACGTACCCACAGAAACAACACAGGTTTCAAATTTCGAACAAAGTGCAAGCTACCACGCGCTATGCCAGTTCTTAGAAGCGAATAAGCGCATACGCAAATCGTGCTGTGCCCACCGCGATCCGCTGATAATATTAATTACTTACATCGTAAATTACGCATTTCCTACACCGATAACGTACAACAGCCGGCTGACAAAAACCTAACCTTAAAAACAAACGAGTACAAAAATACACGGAGAAAAATACCACAGTTTCAAGTTTGGAACATACCTAAATCCGATCATGGCGTTCGCGCGCCCACCAAAACGATCACTTGTAATCACAAACACGCACCTTACATACTTGTAATCACACACTGTTGTTGCTTGTTGCACTCGCGTTGCACGTAATGTACACTGGTCATTATTTTGTTTAGTTGCGGCGGGAAACAGCCGGCCGGGCCGCGGGTCGCGCGAACACTGCCACACAGACGCCGCGGCTGTCACACACACAGGCGCACGCACACAGATACGACGTGCACCGACGCTTATAAAAAAGCAACGATCGGTATGCAGACGTTCGGTTCGAGCAGGTCCTCGGCTTGACGCTGTTTTCGTCTGCGGTCCGGGGTGGCGAGAGGCGGGGTCTAACTTCCACACTCGACGGTTAACGCGTTTCAAGAAATCATTGCCGGTCGCCCACCCACTCGCTGAATGATGGCTGTTTGTCAGTGCTTTTGTGACAGCATTTTCTCAAAATGTTGACGAATGACAACTATTGTCATAGAGTAAAACAAGAAACTAAAGTCTAGTGTCCCTAGTTTTTAATCAGAAGATAAACTTAAGAAACGAATAAAATTAAGAAATGTAGTTTCTAAAATAAAACAAAAGTCGGAAAGCATAATTTTTCATTTCCTATTTTTAAACTTAATTTTGAGTTTGAAATTGGAGTCATTTGTTACGTGAGCTAGGTACCAAGTTCTTAAATAAATCATTTCCGTAATCTTCTTATCTTATCTCATTAATGGTGGAAAACAAATATAGGCACTGCACATTATATTAAGTATTTTTTTTAGCCTGAATGTAGCCTGAAAGTCTATAACTTTTACCTATTTAAAAAAAAATGTTTACTACCTATCTAACAACTGTTTGAAGTTTTGAACTATTATAGGTAATGTCATAAGGAATATCAGCATCTTAAAAGTAGTTGAAATTTTAAATTTATCTTAAATGGTTGTGTCACTCGAACAAAAAAATGAAAAAGCTCATTACCCTGCAAAATCTCCCCACATCCAGGGAGAAATCTACCTGGCGGTAACATTAAAAACAAAAGAACGGCAGTCAGCGAACCTTGAGTGGGCAGGCGATACGATTCGAGCCTGCGCCCGAGTACGCCATGATGCCGGCGGCGCGAGCGGGAGCGCGCTACTCACGCATACACCCGTCCCGCTCGCACGCTTGTTAGCGACTTGCGTGCCGTAACTATACTCGTCAACGACTGGGCACACCCACACGCGCGCATTGTTATCTTACACAAAATTTATAACAAGCAAGTCGGATTTCGTCTCGGGACACTCCTAAATTCTTTGCGGAAGGACTTTGTTTTTTTAGTTACGGAGTGACGCCTTACCCCGCGGCCGATTTTATAATGGCCGGCTAGTTTGTTTTGCGGGTTTTTGGCACTGATAGTTGTGAATGAACGTTTATTAGGGCTACTACTACATTCAGCGACGATCGCGAAAGCTAAGCATGTTTCGAGCGGTCAATATCTGGATGGGTGATCGGTGTTGTCGTTTTGCACGTTGGTTTTCCTCCTCGTGAGATGGGGCGTTAAGCCTTTGGGCACGGTTGAGATTTCTCTTTTTTTATGCTATTTCAGTTAGAAGATGCGCACAGTTTTTTTTATTGTAAACTACGTACCTACTTACATAATTATGTAATGTATAATTTGTGCGACTGGGATACCGTTCATTAATTTTAAGGAACAGTACAGGTAACAGGCAATAGGACTATAAGTTTGTTGGTTATAATTTAAGGTTCGGCATGGGAAATTGTGCCAAGTTTTATAACCATATCCATAGATATTCACTAGTGATGTGCCGAATACCAAATTCGGATATTCGGTGACAAAATCCACGGATACGGATCTTTATTTATATTTCTGGATCCTTATAAAATCAGTTTAGGCACAAGTGACCTTGAAACGATGGTTGACAGTTCGTCAACCATCGGTTTCCATTCGGTTACTATTTTGCAGGCACTTACTATGTAGTAAATGGTGACGCATGTCAATTGTTTCGAATTGATTTTTGAACGTAGCTTTGATGTTAAGTGATGACCTTTTGCATAACGAAATTCAAAATACGCAGTGGCTGAGTTAGGCTGATTGCTGTAGCCCATACCACCGGAACGTTTTTTTCTCATTTCTTATGTCACCACCGCACGGAATAGGTATTCTGTAATAGTTAGTAGGCAGATACCGAGTAACTATTACTTCCACGGGAAGAAAGGGTAAGTATTCTAGACAAGCACTTAATAGGTACCTGTAAGGCGGAAAATTTTTATAAATAATACGAGTATTCTTATTCACTAATCATACTAATGACCTCAGACTATACGTATACATGCTTTCTTAATGGGAATTTCTAGTACAATCAATGGCTTTTTATAAATGGGGTTAGTACCTATTAATTATTATAGTATTGCCTACATCATCGAGAACTTTACCCACCAATCCTAAGCTTCAGAACAGAATGTAAACCTTCGTGGTATACTAAAGTGCTCGTAACGAGATAGTCGGGCGAGTGACTTGATGACGTCACGTCAGCCCGCGGCGATCACCACCTCGGCTTGTTAAGTAAGGCTACTTACACATCTAGGTTGGCTCTTCTGGCACGCATATGAACTTACCGTAAGTATAGGAACACAATAGGCGGAAAAATCGCGACTGAAGTTCGGCAGAAATACATTTTACAGTTAATTTCGGCACAGTGTGGCACGTAATCCCGCCGCTCGTCGGTCGAGCGTTTTTTCAACCCAGTGTGTTTCTATACTCAGGTTCTTTTATGTTATCTGTTACTAAGGGTACCTATTTGTCGAAACACGGTTGCCAAAAATTAATTTCTAAAAACTTAAAGCTCATGGTTTCTTAGCACAGTGGCTAGTTTTAACTATTGGTACAGGGTGGATTATTGTAATGAGTTTGAAAGGAAAGTACATTACCTAACCGTTGTAACTACAAGACAACATTGTTATTTAGCCATACACACACATTTCATTGAGATATGTATGTTGATGTGTATTCAAACAGTATAAAGATAAGGTGAGCAAAAAAAAACCTAAAAAAGCAAAAAAATTAAGTTCAAAACCGAAAAAAAATATTCACATACGCCAATCAATATTTTTTCAGGAATGACAAGACTCTATGAGGGCAATTAACGTTGAGTGTTGGAAATTTTATTGGAGCGTACGAGCATATAGACCTAGTTTCCAGATGTCTAGATAATATTTCTACAGTCTATTTGTAAAGCGTTAGCAGCAACACAGTCTGCGCTCGGCCTAAGCCCTAAGGAGATGTTTAATCATCTCTCAGGCAGGTATTTAGCTGCGTCTAGCAACGTGATAAACATCGATATCACTGTCATCTAGTGATGTTCCGGAGATCCGTATCCGTATCCCTATTCGCGGATATAGTCTGTATTCGTATCCGTATACATAACTTTTCAGTACGATATGTTACGGATCTTTTTACTACTCATTTTCAATTTACAGGATAAAATTATATATGTGTGGGAGATGAGATGGAATTAGATTTAAATCTTGTAATCTTATTAGACTGTTCTTCTGCCATGCCTACATGTCCTGCTTCTCGTTGCAGCGAGAGAAGTGTAGTGAAGTGTGTAGTAAGTAGTGCACACTAGTTGTTTCAAGGTCACACTCGCCTTTACGGATTGCAAAAAAAGATCAATATCCGTATCAGCGGATCTTGATACCGAATATCCGTTGTCGGATCAATATCCGCGGATCTACATTTTTAGCGAGCCGGCACATCACTACACAACCGATCAGAGATACACATTGAATTAACACCTTCCAAACATCATGATTTGATCACGTGTGATTAAATTTTACAGCTAGTAATAACTTAAATGTAAATTAATTCTTTCCTACTAACTGAGTGATGTTTAAGGCTTAGATTAACTGTCCGCAAATGTAGGATCGCACTAACAGGTTAATTTTCTTACCAATAGTTTGATTAACTGAGCACATTTGTAAACTATGAAATATCTCACCGACTGACCAACCGTTTTTTAGGGTTCCGTAGCCAAAAAAACGGAACCCTTATAGATTCGTCATGTCTGTCTGTCTGTCTGTCTGTCTGTCTGTCTGTCTGTCCAACAGTCTGTCACAGCCACTTTTTTTCCGAAACTATAAGTACTATACTGTTGAAACTTAGTGAGTGGATGTAATCTGTGAACCGCAACAAGGTTTTCACACGAAAATAGAAAAAAAATAAATATAGTGGGGGGTCCCCATAGTCAGAACTGAAACTGAAAATATTTTTTTTCATTGAACATATACGTGTGGGGTATATAGATACCCCACACGTATATGTTCAATAATTTTTAAAGACCTATCCATAGGGATAGGTCTTTAAAAATTATATCAAGGTTGCTTATATCACTTTTTTCTAAAGTGAATACTTTGCGTGACAGACCCTCCCAAAGTGGAAAAAAGTGTGTCCCCCCCCCTCTAACTTCTAAAATAAGAGGATGATAAAACTGAAATAATTTTATAATGTACATTACCATAAAAACTACCAACGAAAATTGGTTCGAACGAAATCTATTCAGTAGTTTTTTTAATACGTTTTTAATACGTTAATTTGTACGGAACCCTCAGTGCGGGAGTCCGACTCGCACTTGGCCAATTTTTTTGTTTTTTAATATATTTTTCCTCAGTTGGCAGCACCGTATTTTACACGCTACCAACACAGCAGTAGCCGAAAACCGACTTCAAATCGCTTATTGAAGAGCCAATACTTGTGGTTGAAACGAGTTAATGCTAACACGCGATGCGCAGGAGTTGCGTGCGTCAGATCGCTGCCTGTTAATAGGGGTTCGATGCCCGTTAGCGGCAAAAACGGGATACCGCACGGGATTTTTCGAGATTTTGGGAAATTCAGGAATGAGTGTCATCCCGGGTTTTTAAATGCTATGTTAGGTATTTTCTAATTTGTATAGGTAAATTACTGACCACATATAAGCCGACGGGATAAATATAACTTCGAGTGTATGAATTCACCAGGCAAAAAATATGAGAAGTTCGGCGCCAATCTATACAAAATTACGCGACGTTATTTCGGCATGGTGTCTCATCCATCATCCATTTAAAATACATTGCAGGCGTTGTCTCGCCAACTTCGGTCGCGTTTTTCCGTCTAGTGTGTTTCTATGGCTATGTTATAAATAATTATGCAAAAGTTTTCATCATCATCCTAGCGCTTATCCCGGTCGCATCCTCGACCATTGCCTCGGAGTTCAGGATCCACTTATATAAAAACCATTTTGTACTTTGATCAACTTTAGAAATTCAGGATCCTGTCTTTTTCCAAAATCCCGGGATCGGAAAAGGTATACATCGAATCCCTAGTAGTAAGTGCGGTTGGTATGATAATGACACAGTCCGGAGAAGTGTGGTGGGAAAAGCTCACTGTGGTATTACCAAACCGTGGCGAAATACCGTGTTTGGCAATTAACACATAATGTACCTAATGGACCTTGGTTACAAACAAAACCAAGGGTCGAGGGTTCGAATCCCGATAGGGGCAAAAGTACGACATAGACATTTTTACTCTAGTGATGGATGTTTATAAAAGAATATAAGTATACCTATCCGTTCCCTAGCACCCATAGTAGCTTTGGGCTAAGTTTTGGGCAAGGCACATTGTTTTATACAATGTATGCAGTGATGATCTTTCTCACATTGATATAATAGGTTTAGGTTTAGGTTTAAAGATATTTTTATTTCTCATAAAGATTTACAAAATCACTTACATGAGAAAACAAACATATATACACATTTTTCTTGGGCTATAACACACAAATTACAAAAGAAATTGTCCTTTCACAAATATCTAACAAATATCAATTAACTAGCTATTTATTTACATCTATTACTTCACTGTTGTATTTTCTACGTTATAAAGTATACACGCATTTTAATGTGTGGTAAGGCTAGTTTGTATGCTAATTCAGGGTAGTAGAACCAAGTAGCGCCTTGATAAAATCTAGAGTTAATAGCTTTGCTGGCTGAAGTCTGTATGTTAAGATTTCATGTTGGTAGGCAAACAAGTATCCCTTTTAATCAACAACATGTATGAGAACTCTTTTCTATTTTATTTATTTCTTGAAACCTATTGATAATTATTAATAATAAAATAAGTTGTTTAAAGCATGTTTCCCGTGGTCATCAATAGAAAGTAATACAAAAAATACATACTCTGTCAGATTATATCAAAAATACTAAAATTATTAATTATCAAACGTAGACAAACGTTAAATATGTACCTTACTTACACCTGACATCAAGCTTTGCTTATACATAAAATAATATAAAACAGAAGCAAAGAAAATTTACAGAGACAGTCAAATTATATTGTAAAATACGTGCAGCGCCATCTATTGGTATATTAAGGAACTAAATTCTCGTGAAACCCGTAGCGACATCTAGTGGCTAAGATACTAATCTCTGGAAATACCAACAGATGGCGCTAGTGTTATGAAGCATACTTTTGATGGTTGGTATAATAATATCTTATTTTTTTATGCAACAAGCATCGAATTATTGAAGATAAATATTAAATACGAATAATAAAATAATATTGGTAAAATGAAATGACTTATTCATCATTAATTTAATAAGGAAATATAATTATTAAAGCTGAAATACATCTTTTGCACGTCATCTCTAAGCGCTTGCATGTACTAAATACAGAAAGTGAAGCGCCAGTTTTAATGAATCAAAAATAGATGGCGCTGATATTACCACATAATTTTACAATAACAATACACCGTAAGTTTATTTAAAAACTGTTTTAATATGTCAGTAATATATTATGTATACCTTCTTCCCGTTTCAAATAAATAAATATTATTATCACATCTTTTTCTAAATAGTAAACTTTAATACAATAGTAGTAGGTTAGTATTTTTTTTTAACATTCCGATTGAAATATTTCTATTGCGGGTATTAGCATTAAGGAACAAACCGATTGCTCCTGGATGGATGACATTAATTAACATAAATGAGTTCAATTCCCGTATTTGGTGTGGGTTATGATCGATTTTTTCAGACTAGCTTTTCACCTCATTTGTAAATTCATACTAATATTATAAATGTGAAGGTTTGTTTGAATGTTTGTCTGACGCTGTAACTACTGAACGGATTTTGATGAAATTTGGTTTACAAGAAGGGTATGGGTTGACTTCAGTCCTATACCTGAGTTTCATCCCGATAAAATGCTCCCATGGGTTAAAACAGAAATCTTGATAACGCGGGCATAGCCGCGGGTAAAAACTAGTCAACAATATTTTTATAATGTTCTATTGAACCAACTCCTTAGCTTTTGTTTGAATAAGGGAGCGTTTCCACATAAGCTGAGCTGCGCGGAGCTGAGCAAAGACGTGTAAAAATTGTCCAATCACATTGCTCAAAACACACATCTCATCTCCGCTCCGATTCTGATTGGTCAATTTACACACGTCTCTGCTCAGCTCCGCGCAGCTCAACTTATGTGGAAACGCACCCTTACTTGTACTAGGTACACACAGTTTAAGTTTATTTGTCCATTTCCTTACTTTCATAAATCAGTCAGTAGTGGCAAACCTGTTAATTTCGCCAGCCTTGTCGTCAGCTGGTCGTATCCGCACCGCGACCGACTTTGAGAACGAGCCTCGCGGCAGGGGTCCGCAACATTTAGCGTAGGCACTCTCATTGAGCACAATCTGAAATGAATACATTAAAATAATATATGGCATGAAGATATTGTTGTGCTAAGAGTAGTCTCCATATAATAAGCGGCCGCCCGCGACTCCGTCCGCGTGGTTTTCGGTTTCCGCACGCATAGGTATATGCACGCATACTATAGACTAAAGCCTTCCTCTTTAAATGGACTATCCAACCCAAAAATATTTTTTCAAGTAGGACAATTAGTTTCTTAGAATAGATCGTTTAAACATACACACACACTAACAAACTCTTCAGCTTTATAATATTAGTAAGTAAGTAAGTATTGAAAGTCAATTTCAGCTAAGGTAATCCCTGTGGCAGGTGTAGGTACTTCTCATATGAAACTTAACTTTATTTCAAGGCAATACGTTCTACGAGGTGTGTTAATGTTATTCCGTTGGGTGTAAGTATTTGAATAATATTTTTCGATGTAACGAAACAGCGAAGTAATAAGTCGTTGAAGGACCAAAGCTTCGCAGTAAAATCGTTCGCAGTAGGGTTTTTCGATGTAACGACGACATCGACTTAACAAGGCGTCGCAGTATGGTGACGTCGGTGAATGGTTTTCGAAGTAGCAAATGTCGATGTTACGGCTTTCGCACTGAAGTAGGTAACCCATTTAAGAGTAGTGTCGATTTTCCTTTGAAGGCAAACTGTCACTGTGATCATCTTAGCTGAAGCTGAAAGAAATGGACCAAAATACTCTCACTACATAGTATGTGTACCTACGTACCTACCTATTTTAGTTGTGTGTAAATTACACTTTTGATAATGATATGCGTGATTCAAGTATAAACTTAAGCATCGATATCAATGAATGTCTAAGATATTGCCAGTAGTGGTTAACGCATTTGGCCTGCGACTGCTAGGTTATCAACTCTCGCAGAGGCCAGTCATCGGATGGGTGGCCGAAAAACTTCATCTCTTGCTCATCCGTGGTTCGAAAGGCACGGCGCTTTGGTCCTGCGGCTGATCTCTCTACGGTCGTGTCAGATTGCTGACCCACCGAAATGTGAAAGTGTGGGAATAGGAGTGAACCTGAGTGATTGTGCACTTGTGCACTAAATTAATGTATCCTGGTACCTGGCTAATCGTAAGACCGGCTGACATGGTCGAAAACGGCTGGAAGGGTATTATTATAGAATACAACCGAAGATAATATAAGGTGTAACAAAATATACAGCAAATATTTTAAGGGTGAATTGTTTAGTGGCAATGTTATAAATTCAGATAGTAAAAAGTCAAATGCCTACCTAATTCGGCATTTCCTGCATGGGCCAACTTGCTCTTTTCGTCCTGGGAGCTTCGCACATCCTCCACCACGTTGTTTAAGGGCCAGGACGAGCGTAGTAATTGTATTACACTGAAAAGACACGACCAGCTGTTACGCATAGCACTCAATTTGTACTTTTTAATTATTCATTCACTCAATCGATTTTGTTGATTTTCTCGAAAACAAGCGTATTAATTTTGACTTTTTTTTTACATTGTGAATATATATTTATTTCACTGAATAATTTACACTTAAAAACATTTGCAGTATTTGAACCCATGACATCCATGTTTTATCCAAGTAGCTTGACCACTGTACCGCGATGGTGCTCACAGCCCTATTTCCGTTACCACGAAATTTCTTCACGGTTGAAAGAAATCACATCGTAGAATAAGGAAAAATTCTACGCAACAGGTTCCATATTTTATTGCTTATGGTAGGTAAATAGTTCAAATAAATAAATATGTTATGAATCAATTTAAAAATATTATGGCCGTAAGTATTTTAAATGATTGAATTGTATTTCATTTTAAACTATCAATAATGTCCCATAAATAAAAAATATGCGACCAATTTGACTAGGCTGTATAATTCAAAATTTCTGAGCATTGCATGTTAGTGTTTGTATTGATAATAAAAAAAAGATAATAATGAAATGTTTATGTCTTGAGGATCTACCGCCAAAATAAAAGCGCAACTTAGTTCGAAGCTAGGTGGCGCCGTCGATGCCCAAGGGTATATACTATATATAGTTATTTATATGTAACTTATAGGAAGGAAAATTCGGGCGTACTCCTTTCCCTTCCAAAGTTTGGAGGCATCAGGGACGGCACACAAAATAACAACATTATCTTCCTCTTCCGTATCGATATTCGTAATACCACTTGTAAAGGACAACTGGGTTTGAAAATTAAAAAACAAAAAAACTAAAATGGTTGCGCGCGCCTTTCACTCGCCAACCAGCCAGTGTTCCGACGTCGGCGCCCCACCGCGGACGAACAGAACATTCTCATTTCGAATCCATTCCAATTTAAAAATCGAACGGCGCGCACCGCGATGGACTGACGTTTGAGAATAAAAACTTTTTTTTATTAATTTTTAATTTTAAACCATCGCCGTCACCGACTTTGACGAGATTTCGAATTTCGAAAGTGAATTTATCAGATTCTTAACTTTTTTAATTTTTGATTCTTGACTTTTGTGCTGCCGAATAGTGCTGTGACAAAGTTTTTTTAACACTAGTTGCAAATGCAATATTAATAGTGCGAAGTGCAATGCTGCAGCCGAGATTATTCGGATGTGCGAGTGGCAGTATGGGCGGCATAAGGAACTGTGTCTGGAGTTTGGTTTTAGTCGCGGTGGTTTTTTCATCGGTGACATGTCAAGGTAAGTCGCTTGTTTTACAATTTAAATGTCATGTGCATATCGTCATGTATTTTTTACAATCGGATTTTTAAAGAACTTCGAGATGGAAGTTTTCATTGTGCAAAATTTTAACGCAGAAAACCGCTGCAGAAAAATTTGAAGATAAAATTGTCATCTACCCTTGAAAGTATTGAATAAGTATAAGGCTATAAATGTGTAAAATTTTTTTTTTTTATTGAGTATATGCTACAAAAGAGCGGTAAACTAACTTAGGTATAATAAAAAGCTTTTGCTTTGCCTTACAATAAGACATCAACGCGCTGACTCCAATACAGCGGCTACAAATAAAAACGAACGAATACAACCTCTTTTCTGTTAATATTGAAAGTTACAACGAAAGCCAATAAACTTTAAATGTGTAATAAATGTTGTCGGTAAAGAAAACGATATCATAATTGAAAGTAATTTTTTTAATAAAGATATAGAAAAGTAATAATGTTTCGCGGTTTACCTTGTTTTGTGAAATAAATAAATTTAGAAATGAAATCAGTATTCTGTTCGATATTTTGTTATAAAATGTCTGTGTTTATCAAGATTTATTTTTTATTGAAGGTATTCGTGAAATTGAACATAAAAAGGAATTGGTTCTCACAAATATGTTTGTCCTACAAAAATAATAATTTGACCATCCAATCTTGTACCTTCAACTATGTAGAATATGCTCGACTTTACTCTTAAATCTACCCGAAAAATGTAGGTAGGTATGAAATATATGCAATCCAAACATTCTAGTTCTAGAACATTCTAAAGATGCCAAAGTACATGTCAGTGACAGATTGCTTCAGAACTAGTTCGTTCCCCTCACTATGCGTACCAGCTATCGAGGTTTAGTGTTACCAAACCTAGAACAGGCCATATAAGACCGTTTTCTAAATTGACCTGATTTGGACTCGAATCCGGAACTTTTACATCGAGACTGTTAGACCAGATTTTCATTAACTATGTTTCGTAAGATTTATTATGAATGAAAGGTTTTATCTAGTCCGTACACTAAAAAATATACTCATGAGCAAACATTTTGAATAATTTCCAAACTGATTTCTTGCCTTACACAAGATCGCACCGAACTAATTTCAAGTACCTACATACGCTACATACTTTCTGATTTGCCCTAAGGTTGGCTGGTAGAGAATGCCATGAGGCATTAAGTCCGCCTTTTGTACAATATTTTGTGTAGTACAATAAAGATTAAATAAATAAATAAATAAATACGCGAAAGTCCAAAGTTTTGCTAGTGTAGTTAATAAATCAATATTTACTTTAATAAAAACTAAAGGATCCAAAGAAACACAGGATTTTGAGTGCGTAACGACGATTTATTTTATTTTATTCATTATTTATTTTAATGAAATCGGTAAAAGGCTAATGAAAAGATACGTTATACCTACTAGCGGCCTATAGCTGCTTTATTATGGCTTAAAGCCTTCCTGGACAAATGGACTATCCAATACATTTTTTTTTATTCGATTCTGTAGTTCCTGAGTTAAGAGCGTTCAAACAAACTCTTCAGCTTTATTATATTAGTATAGATATAGAATGTACCCTCAGATAATCTGATCTGAGAATGTACTTATGTTCAAAATTAACTCAAAGTACCGTGTGAAGTATTCAGTACGTATATAAAATTTGCCGCCGAATTCATAACCTCCTTCTTGAGTTAAAAGTCGGTTAAAACGGTGGTTTCACCGTTCAATCTGTCAGCAAGATAATTATTGTAAATCCGGTTTCTAGACATAGGGATTTGAATTTTTCGTAACATTTGCAAGATAACAGCATATTTGTTAAGCTTGGTTTCGTGGATGTTCTGTTAAAAGTTTAACATTGCTACCCTTATAAGCGTAGATAGGTACTAGTTAACAAGACGAGTTTTACAAGCCATTGAAAACATAATTAAATAAAAATTTTACTGGTAAATGTATAATGGACACATTTATGCTTATATTTTTATTCTAATAAATACTCATTAAGGCAATTAATACTCAATGCAACATTTTGGCATTAGATTGCGGGTCATCAATATTTATAAAATCATCAATACAAGCTACTATCTACAGTAGCTAAAAGCTTGAAGCTTGTATGGAATTAAAAAGAATAAAAATATAAGAATTAATGTATCCATTATGCGTTCAGTTCTATAGGTATATTTTTCAATTGCGGAACTTTTCTTTAATTCTCTTTCCAATGGCTTGTAAAACTCGTTTTGTGATTTACTTGAAATTAAGCATTAAAATCACATTAATATACCTAATTACAGTTTCATAAAAACTTCCTCAGATGTAATATAATCTAATCTTTATGTAACGTTACCTTGAGTTCATTTTTGGTTACATAAAAAGCAGATTAGCCCTAACATTTAACAATGTTGTAATTTATTTAGTAATTAAAATCTTCTATCTGACATAATGTTACATAAGGAATTACTATTACGTAGGGTCACTAGAAACAAATCGCGGTTTTTATTGTAGAATTGTTTTTTTTTTGCAGAAGGTTTGGGGCATCATGCTAAGCCATCTTTTGTGGTCAACCGGCCTTTGATGAAAGATAATAATATAGGCAACGCTCCCTTTTCTCAGGATGCATTTTTAGTATTTTTACCATTACTTTGTCGGAACAGTAAAAAAATTGTTTAACATTATTTTCACACATTTACCTCATACTTACGAACGTTTAACCTACCATACATGGCGTTAATACCGTTATTAATTCATCACACACAAAGAAAAGATTTCTAAATATTATTTTGTTACACATGGTGAAGGCCTACATGATATATTTTTCTTGCTTTAAAATTTTATGATATAATATACCACCTTACCTTCTTAATTATATAATTTTACATATTACTAATCACAAAATATAAAAAAAAACTACCTTTAAATTAACAAGTTCACATCTTATGTTGGCAGCCCTAAACGTATAGATATCGCAACGTGCTATGTTAATACTCATATGTTTTCGCATTAAAGTCAAGGATAAATGAAAGCTTTAGCTTGCACAAGATTATAATTTACTTATTAACCAAGCGTATTTTCTCAACGATATTCTGTTTTACGTAATTATTACATTTGATTCGGGCTCATCTTTGTTTTAAAGGTAGGTAAGTGGTCTTTAGATAAAATCGACCGGTGTGAACTTTTTGCTTTATAAAAATGGCGGCTGTTTTAGTGATGTGACAATATTGTAAATTGCAACTCATTTGAATAGCGTAATGGGAACAGATAGCAATATGGCTTTTATCTGTTGTATCGCAAAATTTTATTATATTAAAAGAAGTTATAGCATTGTTTAAAATTTTATATATTTATAAAAACTTATTGACCACACAAATGAGTAGGGACAAAAGGCGGACTAAAATTGCGAACCTAACAATCAATGTCATAAAAAAAGGTTTTGTAACAAAAGTGCTTAAGCCAAAGAATCAGATTAATGTATGTGATGTTGTTGAATATTTATTAACCTATTTACGTCTATAAAATCAAAAGAAGTTTCCAAAAAAATTGGTAGCTTCAAGAATTTAAAATGAAGTTTAAATTGCACAACATTTAATTAGAATCAAATAAAGAATGCACTGAGTTTAACTAGTTTAAAACATTGCAGTATCGATTAACTACTATCCAATTACGTCATTGCATAACTATTTAATTGTCTTCTCTTCTGTTTGACTATAATTATGTATTTTGCTAATGATTATAAATTATTTGACCACAAAAAGCCAGAATGTCTACTAGTTTTGTCGTTAAGGGCTACTTGAGTGACTAAAACATTTTTTAAAATGGCAAACAGGTCTGCAACTGACGGAAAATATCCGTTGAGAGAAAAGTGTCTTTTTTACATGAGACACATATCCGCTTTTGTTGAGGAACTAATTAACATTAATTAAAAAGAAATTAAGCATTTAGTAATCAATGTACCTATTACATAGTTACTTTAGGCACGTTAAGCCGTTGATCCTGTGCCTGATCTCTCTACGGTCGTGTCAGATTGCTGTCCCACCGAATTGTGTGAGAGTGAGAGAATAGGGAGAGTACATACATATATAGGTACACGTATTACATTGTGTCTTGTAATTGAATCTGTCTCCGAATCTCGATCAAATCAAACTCAAACTTAAACCTTTATTCAAATTGACGGCCCGATGGTCTAGTGGTTAGAGACCCTGGCTACAAAACCGAGGGTTGCGGGTTCGAATCCCGCTAGGGGCAAAATGTTTGTGTGATGAACATCGGCATTTGTACTCTATGTATGTCTATCCGTTCCCTAGCATTCATAGTACAAGCTTCGAGCTTAGTTTGGGGCTAGGCAATTGGTGTGTCAGTCTCAGGCATTTATTTATTTTAATTAGGCTTAATAGAAGTACTAAAAGAATTAAAATCTTCATCCCTATTTTAATAATTTATCTTAAATGTATATTATGTATTCGCAACTTCCCAATTCTGATTGGTGAGCGGTCACCAAAAATCAATGAAGTAGGTAAGTAATAAAGATTCTTTGAAATGACCTCACCTGACCTCAAATGCTAAAATACAACATTTGAACGCCATTTTGTATTTATTTGTTTAACAAAATATGTGGGTTTATTCGAAACTTAGCCGATCCCAAACGATTTGTTTGCTAAAATATGGTCTTGAAAAGAAAGTCATTCTTTCAAACCAGATTATTTTGCGTAGCGTTGTTCAATATTGGAGCTAGTACTATTGATATAAGAGCTAGAATCGATTGGCAAACAGTTTCAAACATTGATCTGATCCTAAAATGAGGTTCTTAATCATTTTTGATATGGGTTTCAACCAGTCAAAAGTTTACCCTTAGTTAATCGAATGTGAAGCAAACTGCACGAGCTTATTAAATTTTGTATTTTTTTTGTGAGAACGTGGCAAATGATGTAGGGTTGCCTGATAGTAACTGATCAGCGCTGCCCATGGACATCAACAACCGCACAAGGGTCGCAGATGCGTTGTCTGCCTTTAGATTCAAGTGGTGGGGGGAGGGTGTGTACCCTCCCCCAGCTGAGCTGTAGAGACCTAACTCACCAGCAGAGTTGGCAGTGGAAAAAGGCTTTTAGTCCAAAGCCCCACTTTGCTTGGCCACTCCAAACCATACCTAGTACAAACCAGTTAATACTAAGCAATGATAGAATCTTTGACCTATGTCGTAAGAATTTATTAACTGTTGTACTCATTTCGCATCGTCAATCATGTGTATTCGTATAACCAATTCGAGTAAGGTTGTATCTCGAGTTATGTCATTTTTGATAAATTGCTGATATCACATCTAGTGATGGTATCAGAATATTTCCAGAAACCTCGTATACCGTTGTATGAAGAGCCTCCTTAAATTTTTCCAGTCAATTAAAATCATTCGAAGGAAATTTTATAACCTCGTCGAGAAAATATTTTGTCTGTGATGCAAACTGTTTACTATTGCATCAAATTACAAAAGTTATATTATCATCTTTTCTAAATTAAAGATAAGCCCTTTAGCAAGCATACATTTTGTTTTTAACTAAAATACTTAAGTAACTACTTTGATATTCAATTCAATGTTATAATAACGCAATGTGAATGTGTTTTTAATTTTATATATATTATACAACTTTACTCGGGCAGAGCTTCAGAGAGGCTCAAATGAATACCTACATTTTAAGATGCCTACATCACTTTCCCTGCTCTTTTGAACACTTTTACGATACCTACATAACTTTTTCATATCTTTACCTTTTCAACTAGCGCCGGAACTATAAGTGATAAACACAACACACTTTAAGCACTAAGTTAAGTTACCTAACTTATAAGTTGCTCTTTGCTTAGATTCCTCAAGTGACATTTAGCCAGATGACCGTTCTCTGTGATGCAACTTGCATTGCAACATGGGTCATACCTCTTAGTATAGACACACTAGGCGGAAAAAACGCGATCGAAGTTCGGTTTGACTACGCTTGCAATGTCCTACTACTATTATAAAGGCGAAAGTTTGTATGTATGGATGTATTGATGTTTGTTACTCTTTCACGTAAAAACTACTGAATGCATTTGAATGAAACTTTACCACAATATAGCTTATACATCAGAATAACGCATTGAATATTGGAAATTGAAATCCACGCGGACGGAGTCGCGGGCGGCTGCTAGTCTTCTATAATATAAAAAAAGAATCGCAAAATGTGTTGGTAAGCGCATAACTCAACAACGCCTGGACCGATTTGGCCAATTCTTCTTTTTAAATGTTCGTTGAAGTTCAAGGATGGTTCTTACGGCGAGAAGAATAGATAAGGGACGACGCGGACGAAGTCGCGGGCGAAAGGCTAGTTTTAAATAGAAGATGACACACCATGCAGAAAACGTCGCGGAATTTTGTACAGAAAATGCATTGGTGCCGAACTTGGGACGCGTATTTTCAGCCTGATATATTTCTAGACTAAGGCTCATATTAATAAATCGCTGTCAACTCCGAGATCCATCCTGAGAGTGAACTTGAGATGCTGTTTTATATGAGCATGGCATATAAATTTTCAACACAAAAGACGGAAAAACGCGACCGAACCTCGGCCGAAGTTAATTTACTTTACAATATTACAGGACACTATTTCGGCACAGTGTGTCATTCTCAATCTATACTCTATACTAATATATAAAGCTGAAGAGTTTGTTTGTATGTTTGTTTGTTTGCTTGTTTGAACGCGCTAATCTCAGGAACTACTGGACCGATTTGAAAAAATCTTGTTGCGTTGGATATTCCTTTTGACGGGGAAGGTTTTAGGCTATTGGAAATTGAAATCCACGCGGACGGAGTCGCGGGCGGCCGCTAGTTTTAAATATATTTCGGACGTAGCCCCGTCGAAGTTCAGCCGCGTTTTTTCGCCCTAGTGTGTCTCTTCTCTTAGACTGTTTAAGTGATAAGTAGTAATATAAGATTCTGATGCATTGAGTTATGGGTTGTTTTGGCTGTGGCGAGTTACTAAAGGTTAAGCTTAGATCGACAGCTGTTAAGGATCATTGGTTCTATTCTCGGGTTGGGCATTATCTAAACCACTACGAAGTGAGACGAAGTGATCTTCGTGACAATTGGAATGCCAACAATTAAATAAAATACTGTCCGGTAATGTCATATTATGACCGTTGCAGGATGCAAAAATTGTTAGATATGTATACTCAGTATTCATTTTTATTATTATAACCAAATTCCACGCGGGCGAGGCCGCGGGCGGCCCCTAGTATGAGATATGTACATAAATAAGACAGATAGCTCGACAAGCCTACTAAAATTGCGGAATGATGAATCATTTGAAATGTCATCTGATGTAACTGATGTAATGGTGATACTAGTGACATTATAACTTTGGGTTCCGGGTTCAATTACCTAGTAAAGAATCGTTTGAGTGTTGCGCGATTACAAATAATTGTAAAGAAATACAGAAATAATTGGCAATGTAGCTAAAAATATATTTTTAAAGTCATTTAAAAAAAACTGTTGAAAGACATTTATTTACTAGCGGTCGCCCGCGACTCCGTCCGCGTGGGTTTCGGTATCCGCACACATAGTGTTATAGCTTAAAGTCTTCCTTGTGTCATGGACTATCCAAAAAAATATAGTCATTCATTTCGAATCAGTACTTCCTGAGATTAGCGCGTTCAAACAAACTCTTCAGCTTTTTATATAAGTATAGATTATTATATAATTAAGTATTGATAGACAGATTGATGTAGTGTCTACACTTCTAAAATTACTAACAATATTACATGCTTGGCTAGTGTACCTATTTCTACATATCGCATACTTGTTAACTACATAAGTGATAGTACTTCTCATACTAAAGATGTCATGGCCCGTTACAATACTCATTCTCAATACAATTCGTATTGACAGACATTTTTTACTCAACTTCGTTCATTGAATGCCGGTAATGATCGAATGTTACTGGCAAGTCATCATGGCTGATATTAAAGTCTTAATATCTGTGTATAAATGATTGTGAACGTATAAAAGTGTGTCAAATTTTATTTATGCTTTGTCGTGGTACCTTTTGATATTTACAGTAATTAGGTAAGGAGGGTTTTAGATGAGTATAGGCATATACACATTTGTGCCCCCTTCAGTTTTAAGTTTTAAAAGTCAACGACTTGACCAAGCGGGCCGTCAAACATATTTGTGATAAAAGATTGTATGTTAGGTACAAAATGTCCAGATTTAAAATTCTATAAATAAATTCATTGGACTAACACACCAATTGCCTTGCCCCAAGCTAACGAACGGGAACGGATAGATATACTCAAATACTTTTACAAACCCGCGATTCCCGGTCTTAGTCTTATTCTCTTTTGAGAGTGGTAATTTGTCAACTTAGCCCTTTGATTTCTATCTTCCATCTTAACAACTCTGCAATAACAAGTCCTGTATTGCTTAGTTCAAAGCTTTGTTTTAGATCGTGTCGACAATATTAGCAGTGTGACTAAAGCATTAGGTTAATAGTCGGTCACGAAGATGACCTGCTTATTGGATAGCCAAGGTGATTGTGGTTCTATTGGTCCTTCGTTTGTGGTTGAGCGAATTCTTCTGATTAGGTTCACAATCATTATTGTTTTCAAAAGTTCACTGCTGCCGTAGGAAAAAAACGAATTTAAAAAATATTGAATAAGTAATTAAACAAAGTCGAAAATTAAAGTCAAAATGTCTGTATTCATATCATCTTTTGTATATTGTCTTTGATTTACATATATGTACATATAATGTGTGCAAGACATACATATGGTTAAAGACAGATTAACCTACTATCTTTCAAGTTTGTAAGAAACAAGCAAATATAATTTCCATTATCTCTCAAAATTATAAGAAACAGACAATTATAACATATTGCTCATAGCATGCACACACATATTTCGTTTTAAAAAAGTTATAATTTATACGACAAAAAATTAAATGGATATGCTTCTATCCTAGAATATAACCTCGTTATAAATTATCTGTCTAAAATTTAAGACCTGACACAATTGTTGTCACACTTCAACCATGCTACTCAGTCAGTCAAAGGCAATAAGTTAGTAAGTAAGTAAGTAAGTAAGTGCGCGATACCCGCTGGTCACGAATGTTGAGAAACACCAATCATTCGTTGCGTCAACGCAAATAGGGATTTTTTTATTGTTTGCGTTCGCAACTGTTGTATGTAATGTTTGGATGCTTCATGGTACAGTGGTTGGTTGTATTATAAAACAGGGGATTCTGGGTTCAATTCCTGGTTCAGATCTGTCTAAAACTAAGTTACAGCCCGGAGTCTGGAAATTGGTTGTGTAATTTCAAGCTGGTGCTCGTTAAGCCTTTAGTGGCCTGATCCCTCTACGGTCGTGATAGATTGCTGTCCAAAGTGAGCTATGAGAGTCAGGATATATTATCCTTAAATAAATGAATACATCAATATTTCACAACATCACATACATACAGTGATCTGACTCCGTGTTAAGTAGCTTTAACACTTGTGTTATAGATATTCAACACTGAATTACAAATTTAATTTTTCATTTTTCATATATAACTCAGACCAAGACAAACAGACATGTTCATTCACACAAATGTTGGCCCTGTGCGGGGATCGAACCTCCTGGTCTAATAGCCAACTTTTTGACCATTACAACAAGCGGTTCGTCAAACATCAAAGAACATACACAAAAATGCGTAGTTTTGAAGATCTAAGCAAACATACATACAAGCAAAGTTATACATATTATTTGTACATAGTCATAGACAGACAGTTGGTTGATCGTATAACGATGTAGTAATTCGATAGGCGTTTCATTACTTTCACCAAGGCTCCCACAAAGATGAAGTCTTGAAAACAAGTTAAGTATGTGTGTATGAGTAGATACTGTATGTAGGAAATCGTCTAATAGCCTGAATGATATTATAATTATGCTATTTATCTACACGTATGTATGTATGAACTTTCTACGCATCTACTGCTTCCTCAAGTCATAGTAGGTCTTTTTATAATGTTTATAAATCTATTAATAAGATCTTTATTAGTATTTAAGGTAGATGTTGTCGACCTAAATAGCGAACGTGGATTTAAGTAAGATTTTACCACAAAGGTCAGTATAATTGTACTTAGTAGATATCAGAATCAACACAGGCATACTATACATTTAGTCTTAGTTTATTTGTTACCTTAGTTTCTTTGTATGTTTGTTTGAGCGAGCGAGCTAATCTCAGGAACTACTGGTCCGATTTGAAAAAATATTTTTGTGTTGGATTTGACGATGAAGGCTTTATTAGGCTATTGAAAATCTAAATCCACGCGGAAGGAGTCGCGGGCTGCCGCTAGTTGGCAATATAAAAACACGTTTAAAATAGAGTCTCAATTTTATTTTCTTAATTTACCATACCATGGACCGAAATGTATAATGTGACAATAACCCTACACAAATATGTATGTACATAAACACAATTTTACACTTGTAACGAATTACTTCTTATTATTAGAACGTTCTCAAGTGAGGCGAATTAACTTTGTGGCAAGTGTACAAATAACCAGTAAATTCAAACATCAAAAGCTAATCTACTCACCAACTACAAAATTTAACTTAAACCCCTCCCCATCAAAACATACAAAAGCAATACCTCTACATATTCATTTCTAACAGTTACAAGTTATATTTGGATATTCAATAGTTTAAAATATCACCGGTTGAAATCTCTCATTCGCCATATTTATGGCACGCGTGTATGGTAAAAAGTAGAACACGGTGTCGGTCAATCTGTTGGGAGGGGCTTCACTGCTAGCGATTTTACATCGTAGGTGTTAATTGATTAAATTAAAAATAAGTGAGTGTAATAAAGAGTCAAATAAGGCATTTAATGATAGTTTATTTGAAGTCCATATTGCGTTTCAAGTTGTACATATAAACAAGCGTTTCGTTTCTTCCTATATTTGTGGCAAATATCCCATGTTACAGGTTGTACTTAATAAGTAAAACATCCATAGAGGCCTCATAAGCCTAAAATTGCTGGCTGGCAGGAGCTGGATGCGAGTCGCCGAGGATCGGGCTAATTGGAGAGCCCTAGGAGAGGCCTATGTCCAGCAGTGGACTGCGATAGGCTGATGATGATGATGATGATGATGAAGCCTAAAATTATACAAACTTGACACTTAAAATTATTAACTTCCACCGGATTTTTGTGATGTCAAAGTAAAGTATCAGCCTATTAATGTCCCACTGCAGGACAAAGGCCTCCATCATTTGAAATCATCGCTCATAAACGAACGGGACTGTAAAGATGACGGGTATATTTTTCGCTTTATGTTGCAAATGCGTTGCCTGCCTTTGAAACCTCATACTCTACACAACTAAGCTTTGGCAACCTTAGTCGCTAGCAGAAACTTAGCACAAGATTTAGGAAGTGGTATTTCATTGTGATCTTAAAAAAACGCCTCAACCCGCTCACAGTGAGGCCGCGTCTCGGTGAAACCTGCGCCTGAGTGGGTCAGTCGGTAGGCCTCGCAGTGGACGGATGTCACCCGGCATTCCTAGTGCCAACAATCATTAAACCGAACGGGAATTTAAAGATGGACGGAACTGATATTTCTTCAATTAATAAATTGACTTGAGTATTCATTTACCTAGTTTTTTTTGGTCTAGATTTTTTTGTTTCAAAATATGAGTCATTAAAGATTATTTTTGCAAAAATTTAGAACCTTGATGTTACTTTAATGGTTTCTGGTTAAAGGATAATTTAGTTCCAAATATGCCTAATCAAGCAGGATAAGCCAAAAAATAGCAAAATGGTAGAAAGGCCTCAAACCGCTCTCACTGAGGCCGCGTCTCGGTGAAACCTGCGCCTGAGTGGGTCAGTCGATAGGCCTCGCAAGTGGACGGATGTCACCCGGCATTCCTAGTGCCAACAATCTGAATCGGAATTTTAAAATGGCCGAAACTGATATTTCTTCAATTAATAAATTGACAATTAATAGTTTTTTTGGTCTAGATTTTTTTTTGTTTCAAAGTATGAGAGTAAATGAATCGTCTCATAAAAGATCCCTCTCAAGGTCATTCAAATTCGATTTTGCAAAAATTTAGAACTTTGATGTAATATTAATGGTGTCTGGTTAAAGGATAGTTAGGATCCGAACTATTCTTCATCCCTAGACAAGCTGAAGCGTCCAAAATAACCTAAAATGGTAAAATCGCCTAAAACCGCTCGCACTGAGACCACGTCTTGGTGAAACCTGCGCCTGAGTGGGTCAGTCGGTAGGCCTCGCAGTGGACGGATGTCACCCGGCATTCCTAGTGCCAACAATCATTAAACCGAACGGGAATTTAAAGATGGACGGAACTGGTTTGAATGGCAAGCTTCGATTTATGAATTGGCTTGAGTACAACACCTGCTTATTATAACACTTTTAAAGAGGCCTAGAATATTTTTTTTGATATTTATATGCGAAGGAGAAAACACCATGCGGAAAAATCGCAGCAGAATTTACGCGGCTTTATGTTTCGTCGTGTTTTTGATATGACATAATATGAACTTTTAAATGTGAGATGTCACACTATGCCGACATATAACGTCGCGTAATTTTGTATAGAAAATGCATTGCCGCCGAACTTTGATCGCGTAATTTCTGCCTAGTGTGTTCCTACACTAGCGGTAACTCCTACTTAAGGTCGTTCCAATATTTTTTTTGCAAATACTAAGACTTAAAATATTAAAAAAGTCAGTTATTATCCTCCACAATGCCATACCTTTGTACAATCCCAAAACAAGCAAAAAATTCTGTGAAAAGTGAAACGTGTTTCTTCAGACTTAAAAATAAAGCTAGCTATCAGAGATTACGCCAAATATAAAACTTAAAATTCAATGAAATATTACAATAAATTAAAATTCAATTATTTAATGTGAACTTTACAATGCCTATGGTTATTCAGTGTAAGTGTAAATTCCCTTCTTTCTATAGTTTGCAAAATCACATCTAAAATGAGATTGCATGCTAATGACTCGAACTAATTTCGAGCTAGATTTTAACCGTTACATTTTATCGTTCTAAAATATTGTCTAGAATATTCAGGCCATTCCAATATTGTTTATTTTATATTTGTAAAAGTTATGAGACACATTTGTACGTTTACTACCAATGAAAAGTAGAATATTAAATTACCATCTTAGTGAACCGACTGTGTGTGTGTAATATAATGTTGTGTTGAATAATGATATCTTAAGCAATGGTTGTAATTATGTATATATCTTTAAGAAGTTGCACTGACAAGTATTCATCTCGAAAATACACTTTTCTACTGCGTGACATTTCATGAAAGTATACAAATGAGGTAGTAATTTATTTTACAAAGTCTATTAATTTGAGTACAGTCTCCAATATATGCTCTAGACACCTTACTTACCATCGGAAATATGACATTACTTTTTAACTCCGGTTTAACAGGCGTTGGGCTTATTTAATTTTAGGCGAATATTACAACATTTTTCTTGCTATTTTTTGCCCACTTCACTGTGGTCTTCTGTAAGCTGTAGCTACTTTCTCAGACAATCAGTAATTTAAATTTGACATGACATTTAGGCAATTTCCTTCAATTTCCTTGCCTCCACCAGCACTTCATTGGCACGTAATGCCATTCTTGCATTAGTCTTGACTAATATCAGCCTGTTACGCATCACCTAATCATGTTTACAATTGCGTAAGTACGAATGGAGCTGCAATGCTTTCACTATTAAATAATTTGACCGTTCAAAGAGAGAACGAAATTACACCTACATTTTATACATTGAATGTTTTCTCCTATCTGTGTTAAGAATTCGTCACTACAGGTTCTCGTAAAACAATTAGCTTCCTACTGTCTGGCCCTATGTACATGAATATATGTATGATTTTTGATGCTATTTATTTAAATAGGTAAATGCATGATTAAAGAGGTTTATGCTAAAATATCACTGATAATAATTTACATATGTGCGGAGCTCTAGCTAGTTTCGAGTTTTAAAAAATTAAGGAGAATGTATATAAAAGGCAGTCTGATTTAAGTGACCATTAGCGAAGTATATTTCAAATTTTAATACGATGTGTACCTAAATGTTGCAATATTTGATAGTCAATTTATTATTCTAGTTTCACTTGAGACTACCGACCTTTTCCTAGATGGGCAAATCAGATACTTAATGATGGCAAATCAGAAATAAAGTGGGCCACCTCTAAATACTTTTTAAGTCGAAAACCGAACTTTTTTAGTAATATATTTATAACTAACATCTGACCAACAGATTGCCGTAGTTACCATTGACCTCCACTTTCACTCTCAAACACTCGAATCCAATCAAGAGCTTTAATTACTCCCTTCAAACTATTGTGGCGGGTATACTAAAAAAATTAGAAAGTCTATGGGTTTCGTACGCACGTACTCACACACAGACAGAGTCACACACATAATCGAGTTATTACAAACTCACACACACAGAGACACAAGCGCTTGACCTTTCATCGAAGATTGTGAAAGTGCTTAAGGATGCTACTATAGTGTAATAATATTCGTATGTGTTGACCAGTTCCTCAGTTGGGGAGGGTATGGGTGTTAAAGTCAGGCAACGCATCTGCGATCCTTGTACGGTTGATGTCCAAGGGCAGTGGTGATCACTTACCATCAGGTGACCCGCTTGTTAGTTCACATCCCTATCACGTTAATAAAACAAAAAAAATATATACGTCCCTATTAAGGAACCTCGATGGTCTAGTGATTTGTACTGAATCGTAAACTCGAGGTCCTGAATTTGATTCCCGGGTCTGACAAAATTTGTGACGGTTTCACCGAACACACCAATCAGTATTTGGCAGCGAGGTGATTAAGAGGGGGTGTAAAAAATATCGCGTATTTTCAAACACATTTTAAACCTTGAAAATGAACTTCAAATGACCCGAAAAAAAAATCGTAGATATTCAAGCATCGTTCCTAAATAGTTATCACAGAAAATATTGAAAAAATTGCAATTTTCATTGATAAAAAAAATCTTGAAGTTGCGTCTGACTTGATTTTTGGTTACATTTATTTCCGAGACGATGCATTTTGGTGAACCAATATTTTGGCATATAATATCAAATTATATTATCTAAATATTTATCACAGAACATTTTGAAAAAATATCATATTTTACGAGTAATTCAAAGAAAACTAGTTTGGCGCTTACTACGTTCATATTCCGCGCAGTAAACTATCGTCTGTCGCACCTGGCGCGTGCTCACAGGCATGTTTTGTTTCATCGGTTAGTCGCAACCTCTCCGTTGAGACGAGAAGACTATGATTCAGTACTCTCCCGGCTCGAAAAAATATTTCGTAAAATTATTATATGGATTGACGTGAATGACGGATCGGCCGAGAGCAGTATATGCAAGAAAGAACGATGCTTTCAAATAGTCGCTTGTTGGAAGACTTAGTAGCAATTTGAAATTGAAAGTTTACAATTCCAGCCTAAACTATTAAAACTTATTTTTCATAATCAGTCTTACTGTGTACAATAAATGGACGAATAAATTAGGTGTTGGGGCAATATAATGTGTAAATGATTTATTTTGTGTATTATTGTTACAAGATAAGAGATTTACGATTTAGAAGTTTTTGTTTTGCTCCTTTGAAACGTGACAATCTATACATAAAATATTTTAAGATTTAAACTGTGCAAAAGGAACTGTATGACATAGTGAGAGTTCGAAAGAAAATGTATTGAAAAATAATGTTTATAACGAGGCAAGCTAAATTAAACACGTTCAAAAAAATGGTGTTTCAAAAAGCAACTATCAAATTTCTTGTCTATAGATCTTCTGCTTCCTAAAGTCGGTAGTAGAATTTTTCAGTATTGTGCTATTATTATTATTGACGATTTAAAAGTGCCACACCGAGATCTACATAAATATAGTATATTTCGATTTTGATTTGGTTGACGGGAATCAGTAGTGTGTCTGTGTCTGTGGGAATCATGCAACTCATAGTAAATGATATTATAGGTAAGGGAGACGTTAATTTCACCGAATTGCGGTACATGCAACTGCAAAAAAATTACACTGTATTTTAAAATAAAAAATTTTGTATTTCACAAATATGTTTACCTACGTTTTTTAAACTAGTATAATAATTTTGTAGAATTAAGAAATTTAGGAGTACTACCCATTCCCTAAAAGTAAGAAATAGTTCTGCCGAGCGGTCGATCTAGCTCGGGTACCGAGCTCCTAACCACACTGTGTTGGTGTAGTAACGGAACTATATATTGTGGCGATGCAAATGGGGCCTTATTTCAAAACACATTAAAATTAACCAGGCCGTAATTATTTTTATGCAATAATTGTAAATATAGCACATTGTAAATTAATTAATGTTCATTAATTCTTACAAGTTGATTAACAACGATTAAACACGTCTTTTTTAAAACCTACTAGCACTTAGGTAAACGGGCCTGGCCGTTCTCTGGAAATGGAAAATACAAATAAATATTTTTTTAAAGATTTTTTTGTATTGCCATTGGTTTTCAGATACGTCAGTTAAATAATTAAAAATCTAGAATAATAAGAATGACATGGTTCTCATTCTTATTCATGTGCACAGCGACAAGAATTTGATAAATTTACAAATTATTGTCGACGTTATTTAAAAAATCTTGTATCTTATAATGTCCTTTTCTCTTTGAGCAATTCTTTATTTTAAGTCTAATTAGATGTAAAGGTGCCAAATTACGGTTTACGGTTTAAGACATTTATTTCTCAATTACAGAATACATGTTATTCACTTTCACTGAGAAACAATGGATAACAATTAGTAATTATTCTGTACGTTTAACACAAGCACTAGTAGTAACTAAGTAAATTATTTATTAGTAGATCTGAATTTATGTTAGTATTACCTTAAGTATTATGTCCATTTTTCTCAATTTTAATGAGGGTATTTGTCTTAATACACACAACAATACTGCGAGAATGACGAGTCAGTCACAGTTCTAATACGTATCGAAAAACAGTTGCTATCATAGATGCCATTTGCTGCCATGTGTGAGGAATCATGCAGATTTAAAACATTTAAAGTAAAATCAAAAATTAAAAGACAAAATTAAAATTTAAAGATTAAATTAAAATTCACAAAGATTTTGTAGTTAAAAAAACATATTATACGATTATTAATTAAATAACTTGCGCGTACCTTTGCGTATTAATAACTACCAGAAAAAAGTACAATACAAGTCACTCAAAGCATAAACAAAATAAATCATTATGATACTAACATTTATGTATTACTAGCTTTCCACCGCTTAGTTACGTCATCCTGCTTCCAATACTCTCTTTGACAATTTTTATCTGATTTACTTTGAATACTGTGCGGAATCGCCCGAAACAAATTGAAGTGGCGACCTCTGTCTCATTGCGTTGAAGTCATAGGACGAGAGGGGGCCGAGGAAGCGCGCGGGTGCGATCCGATGGGTGTCGAAATTGATGCGCCCTCTTAAGCCAAAACCCATCTTTGTAACGAAAACATGATTTCAAATGCCTCTGAGGAATCCTTATGCCTTTGTGGGACATTAATTAAGCCTGGTAATAATCGTGGCATGATTTAAGACCAGAGCTAACATAAACACACACAGTTTATTATTTATAGTTTAAAATGTTAATTTGTTTAAGACATTCATACATTTTCAACCACAATTGGCTGCCTATTTCGGTTATCTTTCGTGAAACTTGCTATACGTTTGGTAACGGTTGGACGTCGAATTAATGATTGTCGAAATGCAATGTTGAGTTATAGCTCTTAGGTGTGGTTACAATCACAATATATCTTTATAGTAATTGAATCATTGTGTATGATAGGACATAGGTTACAGGTTTTATGTGATAAAGATTTATCTTTAGGTTACACATTTTATTTAATGGTGACTCTAAGTTTTGTAAGTCGATGTTTCCAGCGGCTGTAAGGCATTTTTATTTAATTAGAAATCACTACTTTCTGAGGACAGTTTTTGTCGAATGTTTCAAAATGTATGAATTGTTATTGGTTGTGATAATCGCTTCCGCTTATTACCAAAATACTCCCGCCTGATTATACCGGCTCACTTTCTGATGAGCCTCATAAGACTGTGTAAATTACTCGTATTTGTAATGATAATTGAACATTTCTCATTTGTTTCTAGTGTTAACAACTTTTTTGGGCCACGTTTAGGTATTAAACAATCTAACATGTCGTAAGGTCATGTGAAGTCAATTTGAAGGTTGTTGGTTCAGCCTATTATTGTCCCACTGCAGGGCAAATGCCTCCATCATTTGAAACGATGTTTTCGACAGTTGTTTCATGTTTTTTACAATGATGGGTTTTGGCTTAATCCCCACGCTTGCCAAATGCGGATTGGTGATTACAAACCCGGGCTGCGTTCAGAAAAGCAGACACAAATTCGACCGACCCGGGAATTGAACCCCATACGTCGAGACCACAGCCAGATACTAAACCACTAGACCATCGAGGCTAATTATCCATATCATTAAATAACTTCTCAAAGCCCTGTCGTCTTATTGTTTTCTATATAAGGCACATAATACACATACGATTATATAATATGTCTGATTGTTGGATAATACACATTACAATGACAGTTTTTGCGTTATGTCATGAGCCAATTCAAATGGTATTGGTATGTGGAGTTGAATGTCATTACTGACAATGTAAGTATTCTATTGTTTCCTGTATAACAACGTTGTTATTGTTAATTAACAAGCTACTGTTAGGATTGTAAAGTAGCTTGTTAAGTGAAATGTATCTGATAGTTGGAGTTTGTTGTATGTCGCGTAATGTGATGAGAGAGAGAGGGATTAGGGAGGGTATAAGTGCTTTCGTAATCTTGTAGACTATACCTTGCGTGGATGGTTGATCGAAAAGATTGGCGCCCATAGTCGAAACTCGACTATGAGGCTTACAATATGGACATATTTATTATACTGTAGTATAGTGAAGTTTCAAAAATGTCTTGCTATGTCACTATTAGTGTTTGTTATGTCTCAATTAGTGTTTAATACCTTATTAGGGATGGCATGAGGTTTTAAAGGCTAGAAATGTCATCTAGTAAATCCTTGCCTTTAATTCCATATGATACTTGCAAATTGATATTTTGGACTTCTTCAAGTAATATTAAAAGCTGAATAAAGTTATTTGTACTTGTCACCTCGATCATTTCCGTTAACCTCTAAATAAGTATGTACATACTATTTTTCCCCAATTTCAGTAATTGGACGATATAGGAGGTCGACAGGAAATTGATATACGGATTTAATGCTCTTGCCTATCACTTTTGATTTCGAACATTCTAGATCTAAAATGAGTGGCGGAAGCACTTCAATGGAATCATTAGACTTGATTGACGGATTATTACTGTCTTATCTTAGTACTTGTCTTATACATATTATATCAGACTCTGGCAAGCATGCAAGTTCCTAAAACTGTAATTAGATCGTAAAATTCTCTTATTCGAAATTTTTTGACTGACTGACCTATTACGGACCCCTAACACAAATGCTACGGACCCCTAAGGGGTCCATGGACCCCAGGGTAAGCAACCCTGACGTAGGCCTTCGTCAGAAACTGAGCTGGTAGGTCATTTACTACCAAATCCACCATCATCATCAAATTAGGGCCTTTCCCGGTTGCATCCAAGGCTATGATTCTGAATCGACAATCTATGTTATTCCTAGCAAAAGCACCATCAAGCCACTATTTTTAAAACTCCAAGTCCAAAAACCTTCCGGATCAAAACCAGAATACTGACCTCAACGCACGAACAATTAGCTTCGGTTGTTGTTCTGAATTGAATCGCAGTTAAGTCATATCGACTTCCTGATGGCCTCAGTGAGAGCTTTAGAGACAGTACTCACGTATAAAACTGACTGGTCCGGTGGTCTAGTGGTTAAAGACCCTGACTACAAAACCGAGAGCCGCGGGTTCGAATACCGCATGGGGCAATAGTTTGTGAGATGAACAGTCATGAGCAACAACATGCATACACATTGTCATACACATCGTATCGTTCGTAAAGTTCATAATTGAATGTGTTTGTATACATGTTGGTGCTCATTACTGATCTTCGGGATTTGTACTGGAGTCATGGATGTTTTAACAGTATTTTAGTAAATCTATTCTTTGCCTAGAATCCATAGCTTCAAGCTTAGCTAGTCCTAGAAATAAATTTATTTTATTTAACAACTCTTATTAAAAACTGACTTTTTTAAAAAAACATTAAACCGACTTCAAAAAAATCGTGAACACAAAAATAAACTAAAAATTAAAAAATTATTCCTAATATCTATTAAACTATGTCAAAGTAATCTTAAACAAACTAACTGAAGTCGGTGCTTTTTCTCTTCTGCTTTTTTGGGCAGGCACGATTTTTTTGAAGTCGGTTTAATTTTTTTTTTAAAAAGTCAGTTTATTTCATGATTTTTAGTTGTGTTAAAGCGTCGTGAACTTAATTATTAATAGGAACTTAGTTGTTGTTACAAGTAAATGAGAGTGTGGATAAATTACTTGTTCTCGCGAGAAGGCCCAGCGAGACTTCTCGGCGAGATTTCTCGCCGTGGGTCTGGATGTAATATACACAAGTATCACGTTAGCCCCACATACATTCGATCGACCAATTGCAGTTCTGCCTTCCAACTCCTAACCGTTAAGGAGTACTGTAGCTTCATCATCGGCACAGTAGCATCAGATGTTGATTCAAGCATACCTCACAAGCAACATTTAAGCCCTACATACTACTAAATAGTTTCCATCGACCAATTGCAGTTCTGCCTTCCAACTCCTAACCGCTAAGGAGTACTGTAGCATCATCATCAGGACAGCAGCATCAAATGTTGACACCCTGAAGCATATTCCTGAGTAAAACATGATTACGTAACAAAAACACCATACGAGCATACAATTTTCGGTGGTTGCCGTCGATTTCTCCTGGATTCCATGATCAGATCCTGGACTGGTGAAAATGGGACCACCTCAGAACTGAACTCTATCCAAGAAAAAAAAATTTTGAAATCGGTCCATATTTGACGAAATTATCGATGAACATACATAAAAAAAAAAAAAATATTATACATACAGACGAATTGAGAACCTCGTCCTTTTTTGAAGTCGGTTAAAAAGAGGAAAGATTTGTAATTTGTAATTTTGTTTGTAACGAATAAATTCAAAAACAACTGGACCGATTTCAAAAATTCTTTCACCATTGGAAAGCTACATTCACCCAGAGTAACATAGGCTATATTTTATCCCGGTTCGGGAAGTAGTTCCCTCAGGACGCGGGTGAAACCGCGTGCCAGGACGCTTTATATATGTATATAACATAACTGTTATAAGGTTTTGCTTCACTGTGGTCTCCTGACAGGACAGGATTTATATGTACAAATGAATAGTATGGTGCTTCCTATAAATATTTGAGTACTCTTTGTACATTGTACCATACCATGATAAAACCGCCACTATCTCCAAAGACCACATAACACACTAAGCTTGCCTTATTAAAGCAGTACTTACCTAATTAAACAAAACAAAAGACAACAGAGCTTTCTTCTGACCCACAAACAGAAAGGCGTATCAACAAAGCTTGTCAAAAGCAAATATCAATACACTTTCTATACAAATAGTGAATTTTAATACGTCTGTCCATTTTTTACATAGTTGGACATGCCATACTTCGCCGCGCTCTGAAGTTGGCACTTGTATTTGAAGCGATGGTCACTTTTTATCCAATGGAAAGCATGTTGAAACGTACGTCATGTCAAATAAAATAATTATATACATTACACAACATTACATACATTGATCTGACTCCGTGTTTAGTAGCTTAAGCACTTGTGTTACAGACATCAGAATCAACAGTGGTATTACAAATATACTTAAATAGATACAAATAACACCCAGACCAGGACAAACAGACATGTTCATGCACACAAATGTTTGTCCTGTGCGGGAATCGAACCCGCGAACTCTTGTATAGGCAACATCTTGACCATTACACCAAGCGGGTTGTCAAATAATGCCACGGTTCTTTGATGTCGGGGCATGTGCGCTTTGAATTTTTGCTTCTGACTGGGCTTCTCATTAAGTATTCGAGTCGCGAGAAATTGGTTTGTTTAATTTTCGTGTCAACGAACTGTCTCTGTGATACTTTCGGGGGCTTGCATGGTTTTTATAATTGGTTACCACGGTGGACAAGTGTTGTTCAAAGGTAGTAGGTTCTAGTGGTTGGAAGTTAGCACTAATTTGTCAGAAAGAATAATTAAATGAAAATTTTTCACGAACAATACGTAATAAAGTTAGTAAGTAAGTAGTTTGGTATTGGAAGGGTTTATAATAAAACTAAATATATAACTACGAGTACTAGCTTATTTTCCAAAGAGTTACATCCAATATAAAAATTTCGCTCAAAAATGGGAGTTTTGAAGTATGTAAGTAACCTTACAGTATTTTTAACCGAGTTCTTAAGTGGCAGTTTCTACTAGTAAATTGGAGGTAGTCAATTAAATATAATTTGCATTTAATTTTTTATAAATACTTCATCAATATATCTGCGACGTTATGTAAATACATATTAAAGTGGTTCAAGATTTTACTCTTCGTGCACATCACTCGGGAATCGAACTCACGACTCGCGTGCAAGTTCCGCCCATAATTACTCCACCCGACCGTGTAATGCATACAACATAATACACGCATCTCTCGGACATTTACCTATTAATTCTTATAGCTGGAGAGCTGGCAAGCATTTTTGGGTAGGTGCTTGAGGCAAGCTGAAAACTTGTCCTGTACCTCTCCTATTATATCCCAACACGAAACTGCAGACCTGGCTGGTGAGTAGCGGGGCTAAATCAACCCCCAAATTTTTTAAAGTATATTTTTTTTTAATCCAAAAATATACTTGAGGCAATTTGCAATTTTTATATGTTGTAGTTTAATATTTACAGAGTATAAAAAAAATAAGCCAGACGATTCAGCCGGGGTTTTAACATTGCCAGGCCCATCCAAAAATATTTTGCAAATGAATATAAAAAATGTGTTTGAGGCAACTTGAAATTTTAATAGAGTATTATTTATAACTAAAAAATAAGACTCTCAAAAAGACAGATCATTTCGGTGGGACTTTCTACCTGCCAGGCGATCTAACAAAAGACAATGCCGATTTTGTTAGGGAAGGTGGCGTCTTTTTTTTTGGATCGTCCACCAACCAAACTTGGTAATCTATATTCTTGAGGGCATTACAAACGATTTTTGCTATGGCAGTAAAGCTGTAAACTCAGTCCAAACTGAGTTAATCAGGTTTGATCTTTTTTTGGCTTCATACATTTTTCTATGGGAAATAGTCTTTTTAGGGTTCCGTAGCCAAAATGGCAAAAAAACGGAACCCTTATAGATTCGTCATGTCTGTCTGTCTGTCTGTCTGTCTGTCTGTCTGTCTGTCTGTCCGCCAGTCTGTCACAGCCACTTTTTTCCGAAACTATAAGTACTATACTGTTGAAACTTAGTGAGTAACTTCTGTGAACCGCAACAAGGTTTTCACACGAAAATAGAAAAAAAAATAAAAAAATGGGGGGTCCCCATAGTTAGAACTGAAACTGAAAATATTTTTTTTCATTGAACATATACGTGTGGGGTATCCATAGATAGGTCTTTAAAAATTATATTAAGGTTTCTAATATCACTTTTTTCTAAAGTGAATACTTTGCCTGACAGACCCTCCCAAAGTGGAAAAAAGTGTGTCCCCCCCCTCTAACTTCTAAAATAAGAGGATGATCAAACTGAAATAATTGTATAATGTACATTACCATAAAAACTACCAACGAAAATTAGTTCGAACGAAATCTATTCAGTAGTTTTTTTAATACGTCAAAAATAGAATTTGTACGGAACCCTCAGTGCGGGAGTCCGACTCGCACTTGGCCAATTTTTTGTTTCTTGCGTCCATCGACGAAACGTGAAAATATATATTCTTGAGGTCATCACAAACAATATTTGCTATGGCAGTGACGCTGTAAACTCAGTCCGAACTGAGTGAGACTGGCCAGAACTATTTAAATGTACATAACAAGTCGTAATCGCAATAATTTTCAACTGTTGGAAAAAAAGTAGGAATTTCCCATACAAAAACGCGTGAAAACGATCTAGGCTGTCTCACTCCGTTCGGACTGAGTTTACAGCTATACTACCATAGCAAATATCGTTTGTGATGACCTCAAGAATATATATTTTCATGTTTCGTCGATGGACGCGAGAAAAAAAAGTTGCAATTTCCCATACAAAAAAGCAGGAGCGAACGCCTAGAGTGAAAACGTTCTAGGCTGTCTCACTCAGTTCGGACTGAGTTTACAGCTTTACTGCCATAGCAAATATTGTTTGTGATGACCTAAAGAATATATATTTTCACGTTTCGTCGATGGACGCAAGAAACAAAAAAATTCAATTTCCCATAGAAAAATGTATGAAGCGAAAAAAGTTCAAACCTGATTTACTCGGTTCGGACTGAGATTACAGCTATACTGCCATAGCAAAAATCTTTTGTAATGCCCTCAAAAATATAGATTACCAAGTTTGGTTGGTGGACGCTCGAAAAAAAAAGACGCCACCTTCCCTAACAAAATCGGCATTGTCTTTTGTTAGATCGCCTGGCAGGTAGAAAGACCCACCGAAATGATCTGTCTTTTTGAGAGTCTTATTTTTTAGTTATAAATAATACTCTATTAAAATTTCAAGTTGCCTCAAACACATTTTTTATATTCATTTGCAAAATATTTTTGGACGGGCCTGGCAATGTTAAAACCCCGGCTGTATCGTCTGGCTTATTTTTTTTTATACTCTGTAAATATTAAACTACAACATATAAAAATTGCAAATTGCCTCAAGTATATTTTTGGATTAAAAAAAAATATACTTTTAAAAATTTGGGGGTTGATTTAGCCCCGCTACTCACCAGCCAGGTCTGCAGTTTCGTGTTGGGATATAATAGGAGAGGTACAGGACAAGTTTTCAGCTTGCCTCAAGCACCTACCCAAAAATGCTTGCCAGCTCTCGGGCTATTACAAACTATTATGTAATACTCTTTCTCCTTATCTCTGTACGAAAATGCACCTTATTTGCAATTTATATTAGATCGAAATTCAATTGATCGTAACGGTCGTGTAAGTATAGATTTTTACAACTATTATTGAGTTGCAAGATAAATGTACTTTTGCGATTTTGAATTTTGTAAGCTTCAGAATAAGGTTGATATTTCTCTGTTGATGCATTTTATAATAACACTTCAGCTGAACAGATAATTGATCTGATTGTGTTGTCACCACGGTTACTTACACTGAGTAAGTATCTTGTCAAGATCGAGAATAGAACTTAGGACTCTAACATTATAATCCGGTAGTATTAGTAGGAGAGGAGCTCGATGGCGCAGTGGTTAGCGCGCTCGGCCTGCGATTGCTAAGTTAAGCAACTTCGCAGAGGCCAGTCATCGGATGGGTGACCGGAATATTTCATCTCGAGCTCCTCCGTGCTTCGAAAGGCACGTCAAGCCGTTGGTCCTGCGCCTGATCTCCTACGGTCGTGTCAGACTGCTGTCCCACCGAACTGAGAGTGAGGGAATAGGGAGTGCACCTGTGCTTGCGCACTCACTTGTGCACTATAATATGTACGTACATACATATATCCTGCGTACCTGGCTGATCGAAATATCGGCCGCCATGAGCGAAAAACTGCCGGTGGGTTATTATTATAGTCCGGTAGAGAGTGTGTTATGATATGATTTGATATAATTAAATTCCGGAAGATGGGCGGAGCTTTCCTCTATGTTATATCTAGGATCTAGGTGAGGCCTACATCTAGAAGTGGACTGCAAATCTATACTTAATATATAAAGCTGAAGAGTTTGTTTGTTTGAACGCGCTAATCTCAGGAACAACTGGTCCGATTTGAATAAATCTTTTTGCATTGGATAGTCCATTTGACGAGGAAGGTTTTAGGCTATTGGAAATCGAAATCAACGCGGACGGAGTAGCGGGCGGCCGCTAGTATAATTTATAATTTCGGTCATGGCGACCACTTCGACCACTAGTTAGATCTGTGCTGATGCGCTATGATGACTTGCATAGCCAATATTTGCGGCAAATTCCCGTGCACAAAGTGCAATGAAGTGGACAAAAAATAAAAGATCCAAAAAAAGCTTTTCCGCACTAGTGAACAGTATCTGTTAAACTATTAATCCGTTTACTTAATTGTTAATCAATATTACCTACATACTTCTAATACTCATAATAACAGCCACAGAACACGTGATTTTACAGAATAACAGAATAACAATGAAATGATTACATTTATGATGCAACGAGGAACAAATACGGTGACAAAATTGTTGCGTGTCTTTATTTAAATCTATAAATATGCCCCGACGTCTAAAATCTGTGCCATTATTTTTGTTAAACATGACGTACGTTTCAACATGCTGTTGTTGAGTTAAGAAGCGACAGTCGCTTTAAATTTTAATGCCAATTGCAGAGACGGTTAAAGTATGGCGGGGGCATAAATAAAGATTTAAATCCACAGTTGCGTGTGTTTATTTTCCATTTCGTTTGTCAATCAATACATTTTATTTCCTCACTCTTACACGGAATGGCTATAAATTATCGTAATAATTTAACCGTTTTACAGCTACGAAATGTAGCATAGGCAGGCATTTACAGTAGCTTTGAAAGAAGTTTTGTTCGAGTAATAAAACAAAAAGTACTTTAAACGTAAAATTTGGTTGTAAATAGGAATGATGTATCCTCCTGCCAGGATTTTACGGTTGATCAGTCAATACCTACTTAACTCACTTTTGATCTTAATATCTACAATTAAGAAAGAAGTCAAAACATACCAATATAATAAATAAATACAAATACCATACATTTTCGAAATCGGTCAATAGTAAAGTTTTAATTGACATAAGAAACTAAAAAAAAATATCATCCCAATTAAACTGCATATAAAGTTATTCCAATTACGCATATCTTCTAATCAATCGATTGCATACATCTATCTATATCGATTCCCACAGCTGCCGGGTCAATCGATTAGAGAATCGATTCACAAATCCGATTGTAACGAGTCGAGATTTGTTATGCGAGAGATGGGCGGAGTGAAAGTGGATTCCGTCTGTGAAAATAACAATGTAGGGCCGGTGGATTTGAACACCTGCGATTGTGATTTGTGAGCCAATAAGTAATGGTTGGATGGTGTAGTTTGATGGGTTAGTGTGTGGATTGAGAAAAGAAAAAGTTATACATCGACACTTAAGCTTTCCCTGAAAAAGGGAAATTCTCTACTTAAGTCGTATTGACCATGTCGTTGTTACCATGGCTGCAGCATCGCAGCCGAAACGTCAAGCAGTAAGTACGAGAGTACTTAACTATAATAATATCGCGTTTAGTCCCGTTTTAATATTATTTGTTGAGTCGTATTCCTCATTACTGAGAGTCGTGATCACTGTATGAAATGAAACACACATCAACTCTCTTTGCAATTTTAATGGAGTGGTTTGCTGTTGCCTTCTCCATTTCACACACTTACTCGTAGTGTGCAGGTTTCCTCAGGGTTTTCCTTCACCGTACAGGTGGTATAAAATTACGGACATAGATTTTTGGTAATCCAGAGGGGCGTGCCTGAGTGGATTTGTACCGAACTCACGCATATGATGTGGCGCTCTTAGGCGGTGAGGGAAAACACCGTGAGGAAACCTGCACATTCAGTGATTTCTGACTTTAGTTCAGTTAGATCTGAATTGTAACCATGATCCAATCTGTCTGGTTTCCCTTTATGGGTGACGAAGGTCTGATGGCAGTCGCTTCACTGTAATAACCAGTCTAGCCAAATCCTGGATGATGGTCAAAGCGGAATCCGTATAGAAACGGGATAAACGCTAGGAAGAAGAAAAGTGGCATCTTGGCTGGCCCACTAGGTATTTAAAAGTGCATGCAAAGTAGCCACTGCATTTCCCACGCAGCACCAGGGTCTGTGCAACTGCACGGATCACTTCGCCCGAAATGACAACTGCAATACCTAGCGAAACGGAATCTGAAAAGGAAGGAAATATACAACCTAGATTGGCAAATGCATTTGACTGTTTTGTGTTTGGAACATGATATTCTACATTCGGTATTGGACGGCGATTGACTGATTGAATTATTTCAAATTAATTTTCATTTGTGTGTCAACAATTTTTTTTATGCAGCTTTGAGTTGCGCTTAAAAATCGCTCTCATTATCAAATAAGTCCCAAACCTAAAACCCACCTTGATGTCCATGGACATCAACAACCGCGCAAGGGTCGCAGATGTGTTTCATGCCTTCAAAATCCCATACCCTCCGCAACTTAGCTCTGGCTACTATACTCACCAGCAGGAACATAGCACAACAGTTACGAAGTGCTACTTCACTGTGATCTTCTGTAAGGTGGAGGTACTTCCCCAGACGAGCGGCTCATTCGAGTGGATTCACTAAGCTCTACCTCTCCTCTATGAACCTACAAATGATCAATAGTAGTATGTATATACTTACTTATACATATGTATAAGGTACAGATGCTCGAGTTATTTCTTGTCTTGTACCGACCGAATCAAAGGATCCGCTTCCACTAGTGAAATTTTGGGTGAAAGTATTCATTTTAATTCCGGTCATTGACCGCTGATAAAAAAGCTTAGCCCACATTATACTTAAAATAATAATAATCACTATAGAGTTTAAATGACCGCTTACTTTCTCAGTAGGCCTATCAACAGACCATAATACGATCGAATTGAGAAACCTCCTCCTTTTTACAGAGTCGGTTAAAAATCTTTGTTTTTGTCGCAACTAAAAAGTTTGACCATAAAAGCGTTCGCGCTTACGAGCCTCATTATAATTCACAAATTAACAAACGTTTTTCTGTTTCAGGTAAACCGCAACACTTGGCATTTTACAACTGGTATTATGCGACTCTCGATGGCATCATCGCGACTGACGGTTCCATTTCTCAGTATGTATGAGAACGCGGTATGACAACTCATAATGGGCACGCAATGGACCTTGAGATTCGCGATGTTACACATATTTTAATATGAATGGGTAAGATGAGAATCTAGGTTGTGGTTGCGTTTGAAACTTGATGATTTGTTTCTTTAAAGTTCATTGGAAAATATGAAGATAAATTATTTTTGAAAGAAATTATTGTGTTAAGAAACTGCCTGTCACTGCATTAGGTTTTCCTAATGACATATTAATATACACCTGTTAATTTTATGACTTGTTTTATCTTAAAGCGTAAACTTTTAACGCCCAACACATAAGTATTTCACGCTTGCGAACACGTATTTATTTCTCAATCGTTAAGCTTTTATACTATCGATGCGACAAAGATAATTGAGTGTATAATGAAGAAAGTGAAATGTGAGACAAGTCATTCAATCCTTAAATAAATATGTCAACACTTAATGAGATTAGGTATATTATGTTAGGTTTTCCAATAAACTTACTAGAAAGCTTCTTAAATCTCTTGACTTACATAAAACCGAAATGAGAACGTTTAAAGGTCAAGTCAGTTAACCAACCGTCCTTATAATAATAATCTAACATTACCCGAGCACACAACAAAAGTCGATTACCGAACATTTCAAATCCTTACACACTATTACGATCGCATTCCATCGGCACGAGATGAAAGAAAAAAAAAACAAATTAAAAAAATAAGCTCCAATCCAAGATGGCGGCCACGGACGATTACTTTCACAGAGGAGAAAGCAGTCGTCATTGCCGTCCGTCAGTTGTCGTCATCCGATGGGTCGTTAACACTTCGCAGGTGGCGGGAAAAGTCGGTCAAAGGTGCGTGCTGTCGCGAATATTTCGAATTTAGAACGTGACGTCACAGAATGGAATGTTTTGTTTCTTTTTAGGGTTCCGTAGCCAAATGGCAAAAAAACGGAACCCTTATAGATTCGTCATGTCTGTCTGTCTGTCTGTCTGTCTGTCCGCCAGTCTGTCACAGCCACTTTTTTCCGAAACTATAAGTACTATACTGTTGAAACTTGGTGAGGGGATGTATTCTGTGAACCGCAACAAGGTTTTCACACGAAAATAGAAAAAAAATAAAAAAAGGTGGGGGGTCCCCATAGTCAGAACTGAAACTCGAAATATTTTTTTTCATTGAGCATATACGTGTGGGGTATCTTTGAATAGGTCTTTAAAAAATATATTAAGGTTTCTAATATCACTTTTTTCTTAAGTGAATACTTTGCGTGACAGACCCTTCCAATGTGGAAAAAAATGTGTCCCCCCACCTCTAACTTCCAAAATAGGAGGATGATAAAACTGAAATAATTATATAATGTACATAACCATAAAAACTACCAACGAAAATTGGTTCGAAGGAAATCTATTCAGTAGTTTTTTTTAATTCGTCAAAAATAGAATTTGTACGGAACCCTCAGTGCGGGAGTCAGACTCGCACTTGGCCAATTTTTTAAAAGATCCTTGTAAAGGTCGGTTTAGACTGCCGGATTTGTATGCGATTGTTGAATCGTCATTGCAAAGGCTAAGTCATAATACGATGTAAAGATCATTTGCAACATAATTGGGAATTGCTAAAACAATATCATGCGAGTCAGTACTGCATTGTTATGCCAACAGACATGATGTTTTTATGTTAAAATATTATTTTCCTCATCCAGCTCCTGCTCGCTGGATGCGAGACGCCGAGGATCGGGCTAATTGGAGAACCCTACGAGAGGACTATGTCCAGCAGTGGACTGCGATAGGCTGATGATAATGATGATTATTTTCCTTACCATAAAGCGACGTAAAGTTAACTACCATTCAAAAAATTATACAAGTGAGCTTGCAGGCAAACTGACTGCATAAGCATCTTTTACTATATTTTCTATTGGGGGACACTATAATTAGGAAGTACAACTCAACAAGATGCCATACTAAGGCCGTTCTTAGCTTCCTTTAGACTACTAGGTAGGTATAATAGCTTCCAAAGAATGGAAACTTTATCTAAAACACTAAAAATATAAACGGAGTATTTAAAGTCAGTGGTTATAACGTTCGTAACATTGCGTTGGCAGTTTATCTGATTAATAATCTCATACTTATTTTTAGATTCGGCAATTTAACTATGCATCTGATTATAAGCAATTAAATTTAATAACAGATTCGGGCGGGTTACTTATTACGTGGTATCGTTAGAAAATAGAAAGTGGAAGGTATGGTAAGTAAAGTTTTGTCTGTAATACAATAGCCTATGATAGATGAGATATGTTAATAAGATGGCGGACATACATTACACATTTGGACTTAAGTTTTGGTTGAAGTGTTTTTACTGAAAATAATAGTTTCCTCGACGATATTTTCACAAAGATGGCGGACATTTGACAGATGGCTTAAAATAGTGGATTACATTTGGACCTAAATTGGAGTAGTAGTGTTTTTGGTGAAATTACAGGTTTCCTCTGAAGAAATTTTTTTATGTTAAATTTTTGTGCGTATCCAAGTTAAGTCTTCATAATATGGTTGTTACGCTATGGAAAGGCTAAATTTTGACAATATCGGGCCAACAATTTTTCCTAGAGCGTGGGAGGCCACAATATGGAAGAAACCAAACATAATATCTTCGGATGTAAGCGATACAAGCCAAACATATAATTATTTGAACCGAATTAATATAAAAAATGCTAATCAGATCTAAGATGTTATGAAAATAAATGTAAAGACTAAGAATGTTTTCGGTCTGATTAAATGCAACCTTCAGACGTTGCTCCATCTGTTTTGTAAGTCTAGTTTTAGCCTCTTTCTAGACATTGAAATAATATATTTAAAGTATTTAGACTATAAATATATGTATTTAGTCGGAGTTGACGACCCGCTTGGTGTAATAGACAAGAAGTCGACTATTCTACAAAGAGGTCGCGAGTTTGATTCCCGCACAGGATAATCATTTTTGTGCATGAACATGTCTTTTGTTCCTGGCCTAACATCCAGACCCGTATCTATTTTAGTATATTTGTAATAACATTCGGTAGCTCAGGCGGGAATCGAACCCAGCGTCTTTTGCAATCCGGGCATGTAAAATGCCTCAAATAAATATTCAAATAAAAAATATTAAAATCAATTAGAATCCTAATGAATTTCCAGAAAATCTTTTAAAATATCCATGTAAAACCGACAGAGCGAAGAAATAGTATGAAATCAATTGACAGTGAACTTGTTTTTAGAAATAGAGTGTGGAATCAATTAGGTACGCCCATTATTGGGTGTTTACTTACTAAGAATTTATATTCTTCTACCATTGTTAAGAAAAAGCTGTAATGGAAAGCGTAATAATTAATGTTTCTGCATGTACGAGAAATACTGAATCTGTCGTAGGCTTTAATGATTGTGGGTTTCCAGAATATTTTATTTTATTTGTACCTCTAAGAAGAGAGGAAGAGCTAAGTGGACCTTCCACTAGAATGAGCCGCTTGTCTGGGGAAGTAACTCCTTACAGAAGATTACAGTGAAATATCACTTTGTAACTTTTGAGCTATGTTTATCTATACTTATAATAAATCTGTAGAGAGGTCAATTCTGTACAATAAATATTTTTCCAAAATAACTATCAGGGGTTGTTTAGTGATCGATACTGATACCAAAAATGCAATCAGTAAAATTTTTGTCTGTCTGTCTGTCTGTCTGTCTGTCTGTCTGTCTGTCTGTCTGTCTGTATGTTCCTTATAGAAACAAAAACTACTGGACGGATTTTGACGAAACTTGGTACCATTATTCTTCATACTCCTGGGCATATTATAGGATACTTTTCATCACGCTACAATCAACAGGAGTAGCGTAGTGGAGGGAAATGTGGGGAAAACGGGAGAATTTACTCCATTTCTTAAGCTTTAGTCGCGTGTGCAGCCTTAATGGTTAAAGTCACATAGAAATCATGTATGACGGAAATATTCTACATAAAATTGCCTAAAAAATATCCCCCAACAGCATATATCTATCTTTTATGGTTAACTCACAATAACACGTGCAACTCAAGATCCAAATTGGTTTGAACGCGCTAAGCTCAGGAACTACTGGTTCGAATTGACAAAACATTTTGTGTTGGATAGTCCACTTACCACTTACCATTTGTCGAGGTAGGCTTTAAGCTATTGAATATTCCTTTATTTTTTATCATTGTAAATTGTGCAAGCGAACTATTTAGTTCTAAAATGTGCCGATAGATGGCGCACCTCGCTAGAGGCGCGGCCGCGGATCTGAATCGCGGTGAACAGATGATTTCTCAAATGTATAAGGTCTCCAGATTATTGTTATTAAATTAATAATTATAATCCTTATCCGTCACTTAATTTGACTATTAATTCTATCCTGAGTAATTAGTCCCATCAAAGTGTCCAAGTCGACTGCATGCATAAAGACCGTTTATTTTATTTAGCTATAAACTATTTTAAGTGAGACTGTGTGCGGAAATCGTAACCCACGCGGACGGAGTCGCTGGCGGCCGCTAGTAGTGAATAAGGTTGCCAGAGCTCAGTTGGAGAGGGTATTCAATTCTGGATAGGCAACTTTGTAAATATGAGGCTAGATGGCGCTGTGTAAATAATGTCAGAGATATTTATTTATATATTTTATTTATAGAAGTGCAAGCGGACGCCCACGACTCAGTCCGCGTGGAATTCGGTTTCCGCTCACATACTGTGCGGTAGTAAAGCCTTCCTCGACAAGAGGACTATACAAAACAAAAATGATTTTCATACAGAGCCATAGGATTGGGGATTTTGCGCCATCCACGGTTTTGCGGAACGGGTAAGCTTAGCCGTTTACAGTTTTACGAATATCCTACTACTATTATAAAGGCGAAAGTTTGTATGTCTGGATGTATGGATGTTTGTTACTCTTTCATGTAAAAACTACTGAATGGATTTGAATGAAACTTTACCACAATATAGCTTATACATCAGAATAACACATAGGATATTGGAATACCACGCGGACGGAGTCGCGGGCGGCCGCTAGTATCTTCATAAACCCAAAGACAATTCTCTCTAGAATAGATATTATCATAACGCACCAACCTGTCATTGAATGCAGTATAGTAACACAGTTCTCTGCTGCACCGGACACGACGCATCCACTGCACTGCAATAGGGTCACTTTCTCGCGCGAGCTGGCTTTCCAGCCCTTTCCTTTATACATGTGTACGAGATGTTTGCACAGGATGTTTTGATTTTGATGCTGGGTTGAAGAATGTTGTTGAAATGGATATCGTATTGAAATAACTGGATTTGAAATTTGTGAATGAGAATACAAGGGGCCGTCAGCTACTTCGTCCCCGTGGATTTTGGTTTCCGCACACATAGTGTTATATGTACTATAGCTTAAAGCCCTCCTCGACAAATGTACTATGCAACACAAAAGTATTAATTTCAATTCGAACCAGTACTTCCAGGAATTAGCACGTGCAAACAAACAAACCAACCTTCAACTTTATTTATATTAGATATTTAAAGATTCAAGATTGAATAGTGCTTATTGTGAATGAACTGGGATAACTGGAACACTAATTTTGATATAAGTAAGATGTAAGGCGTTCTAAAGATAGTTGCTGAATTTCTCCAATACCGGACAATTTTAATAAACCGTCTTAAATATTTTGATTTTTTGTTGATTCCTTAGTCAGTCAGTTCCTAACTAGTCTTTCTGTAGTAAGAGACTAAAATCATAGAAACAAAATGGACGTACGATTACTACAAAAAAATCGTCACATAAATTGCATGTGAGTCTTTTATATCCCCTTTTTCAAAATACATAGTTTTTATTTGTTTTAAAGATTTCTTAATTAGCAATACCACTAAGTAGGTAATAAAATACCTATTTGCTAACCATTAGGCATATAATATACACGTTTTAACTTTCCCATCTGCAAACACCTTGTATAAACCGAAGATGAATCAACTTAAACAACTTTCATTCGGAATGCTTTTGTTGATCGATTCTAGCCGCTTATATTGTTTCACATAAGAAAACGGCTGAGGTTGTCACATGATGACAACTGGCTAATGACCACAGATATGCGACGCTAGGGGTGACGCTAAAGTGTTGCTTGTCTTGAAGACAGGAAAGAGTTGCCCTAAAAAATTGCCACAACACAGCAACAAAATGATTGATTTCAACAGATTTTTGCTAAACTCAAACAAGCTACATAGTTTATTAGTCAAGGAAGTTTAGAAGGCGCTGCCTAATAAGGATTGTGGTTTTCGAAAGCCTCAATACATAAATGCTTTTCAACGTTTTAAAATGAGAGGCTTAGTGGAACTTCCACTCGAATGAGCCGCTCGTCAGTGGAATTACCTCCACCTTACAGAAGACCACAGTAAAGTAGCACTTCGTAACTGTTGTGCCATGTTTCTGCTGGTGAGTAAGGTGGCCAGAGCTCAGTTGGAGAGGGTTTGAGGTCTTAAAGGCCGGTAACGCTTCGGCGATACCTCTGGTGTCGCGGATGGCCATGGGCGGCGGTGATTGCTTATAACCCGTTTGCCGCCTCTGCTACAAGAAAATGGATATTCAAGTAAGAAAACCATTGGGTTTTCAAGGCAGGCAACGCATCTACATTTCTACAACCTTAGGGTAGTTGTTGATATCCATTGGCAGCAGTTATCAGTATCGCCGATCATCAAGTAACACTCTTGCTCGTTTGTCTGTGTCCTTTACATAAAACCATCTTCAATGCAATAAACATATAAACCTTGTATCGATGAGTGTAGATTATTCCAGCAAACTTTCACCTTTACATTCATAGTTAGACAGGACGAAAGTATTCCCAAGCTTCTTACCCAACCGGATATCTAAGCTAGGTCTCAGTCTAGCTTTCCGAGGTCTTAGGTCTTCCTGCTCCATCAGCGGATGTCACAGTGAAAACACCGATGTAACTACCAGTAGTTCCAGTTGATGACCAAAGATGGCGTTGGTACTTTACTTGATTTTCTAACCCACTTCGCTTGATTGGCTTTTAATGAGCTTTAGTATAGGAAACTGACTAATCAAACATAGTTGCTGAGGTTTTTTGTTGTAATTAAATAGTTGACGCTTGAAAGTGTCTATTGATAATCTTAATGTTGGGCGGTGTTGGTTTTTCCGAACACAGCCCGGGTTTGTGATCACCAACACGCATTTGGCAAGCATGGTGATTAAGTCAAAACCCATCTTTGTAACGAAAATATGATTTTAAATTATGAAGGCCTTTGCCCTGTAGTGGGACATAAATAGGCTGGTACATTTTTATCTACTAGTAGCGGCTGCCCGCGACTCCGTCCGCGTGGATTTCGATTTCCAATAGCCTAAAGCCTTCCTCGTCAATTGGACTATCCAACACAAAAAGATTTTTTTAAATCGGTCCAGTAGTTTCTGAGATTAGCGCGTTCAAACAAACATACAAACAAACTCTTCAGTTTTATATATTAGTATAGGTATAGATTTTTTATTTTAAGTCACCAAAAAGTTTGTAGCTTTAGGAACGTTTTTGCTAGTACTAGAATTCCAACCAAGGCCTTTGCCATGCATATCAATAAGTATTCATTTACGAGTCTAGGTAACTACATTAAATAGTTTTCCAATCAAATAGTTAACCGAATAACGTCAGTTGACATGCCATTTCTTGACTTCTAGCGCGAATAACGACCTCGAATGACATGTTAATTATGTAATTACCTAGTGATTTGGTGCTTATATACTAGTTTGGTCTAGTCTTATTGAATTACCTTGAAATTGATATCGTTTCTAGTATTGAATTCCGTTGTAATTTGTGCATTGGTCAGTCGGTAGGATAATTATTGGGTGTAGATTAATTTCAATTAAGTGTTGAAATATTATATTGTTGATTTGATTATGAGTAGATAACCTAAGAAAACAAATGAGAATATTCTCAACTCTGTTATCAGATTCGTAGGAGCATTTATGATTCGTCGACAATTTCAAACCCATTTTGATGATCCGCTTGGTATAATGGTCAAGAAGTTGACTATTGTACCAAGCAGCGCGGGATTCGAACCCTTGGTTTTGTAGCCAGGGTCTCTGACCATTAGACCGAAGGGCCTGTCAAATGGCTCCTATGAATTAATTAAATCTACACTAATATACTCGTAATATTATAAAGAGGAAAGATTTGTATTATTGTATGTTACGAATAAACTCAAAAACTACTGGACCGATTTGAATAATTCTTTCACTGTTGGCTGGCTTCATAGGGTACTTTTGATCCCAGAAGGGGGGATATTTGAAAAAAGAAATTACGCGCGGTTGAAACCGCAGGCGGAAGGCTTGTATAATATTAATCCGGAATCGAACCTAGCACCTCGAAATCGGTGCAAAAATCACACCGTTCGTTTCCCGGCTGCGCTAATAACCGCTAATGATTGTTACGGCAACCGGGTCAGCCGCTTTCCTAGCAAGTGGTGCGTATTCAGTTCCGTTCGGTTGCACTGTCGCCGAGCATTGGTTTGTCCTGCGGGTTTGCTTACATTTGAGTTTGGAGGCCTATACCCAGCAGTGCGTTGAAAAGGGATGAAGAAGAAGAGTTTGTTCCTTTTGGTGGTTTAAGCTGATTGTTAGCTGGAGAATTTACTGTGGTCTTCTGTTAGGTGGACGTACTTCCCTAGACTCAAATCAATTAATTTGAGTAGGAGTTTTAATAACAGTGAAACAATAAAATTCATAAGTTTCTGAAATAACATGAATCTACATATACTCATCTATACTAATATAATAAAGTTGAAGAGTTTGTTTGTTTGTTTAAACGCGTCAGGAACTACTGGTTCGAATTGTTTTTTTTCTGGTTTGGATAGTGCATGCCTGTCTATGGCGAGACTTGTGTGCAGAAACCGAAATCCACTCGGACGGAGTCGCGGGCGGACACTAGTAAAAATATTTTGATTCATTGATTCTGCCTTATCTTCCCAAAACCTTCAACCCTGTTATCACAATCAATCACCGGACTATCACGTGCATACCAGCGTCAAAATGGCAGGACAATGATTACATCCGATTATACAATCCGTATGATACAACGTCACGCTTACGCCCGCGCATCTCGTGAGATGCACTAATAGTTATAATTGCGTCGCGAGCTATTCACTCCGAGAATGAAAGTGGCGTTTGTGGTTTCCTTCTCATTAGGATAAACGTGCTTAACATCTTTACTTTAATACTAATATAATGAAGCGAACGCGCTAATATCAGGAACTAATTGTTCGAATTTTTTTTTGAGTTGACTAGTTTTTTCTCGAGAAAGGATTTGAGCTATAATATGTATAACCCTATGTGCGAAAACCGAAATACATGGGGAAGTGGCGTTTTCATTATTCTACAGATGGCGGTCTCTGGCGGCAAAAGTCTCCGTCATTAGAAATTATTAATGGGTTTTGGCTTAATAACCACGCTTGCCGAAAGCGGATTGGTGATCTCCGATGTGTTTGGAAGAATCGACACAAATTTTCTCGACCCGGGAATGTGAATCTTATTAGTTGACGGAACCCTATTAGGAAGGAAAATACTTGATGGAATCCTACAATAAAACAATAGTTTTCAAAAGTGTATGTAAATATAATAAAAATCACGTACATCGCGGCCGCGGGGTCAAAATGTTCGAAACAAGATAGCGTAAAACTCAAGGGGTACCGCGAAACTCACTTAGAGCATAGCTGCACTAGACAAACCCATATCGAGGAGTTCCAGAACTAAATCCAATAGTAAACTGTATCAGCTGAAGATGAGATACCAGATCAAATAGGAATGCAAAACCAATATGTCAGAGCGCGCATCCATACTAAACCCCGTACTAATGACGTGCATGTATCATCTCTGGTACCGGTTCTAACGGAGCTAACGGTCCGATTCTGTATATACGCCTTATTTGTTTGTCATCTATGGTTTATACAGTTTATAGTGAGATTTGATGGTGAATATATAAAATGTGCGGGTTTGTGATCACCAACCCGCATTAGGCAAGCGTGGTGATTAAGCCAAAAAACCCATCTTAGTAACAAAAACATGATTTCAAATGATGGAGGCCTTTGCCCTGCAGTGGGACATTAATAGGCTGATACTTTAACATAAAGTGTAACAAATAAATACATTCCTTGGACTAACACACCAATTGCCTATCTCCAAACTAAGCTCGAAGCTTGTACTGTGGATGTTAGGGAACGGATGGACATACTAAAATACTTTTTTATTCATACAAATAAACTTAAATGGATGTTCATGTACACAAATGTTTGTCCAGTGCGGGGATCGAACCCGCGACCTCTTGGTCTAACAGTCAACTTCTTGACCACTATACCAAGCAGGTCGTCAAAAAAATTTACTGCAAATATTTAAGGGTAAAATATTCAGTGGAGTAATAAATTCAGAAAGTAAAAATAAATAATAATACCCTTCTAGCCGAATTCGGCCACGGTGTCCGATCTTACGATTAGCCAAGTACGCAGGATATATTATCATAGTGCACAAGCATGTGCGCAAGCACAGGTGCACTCCCTATTCCCTCACAACGGCTTAACGTGCCTTCCAAAGCACGGAGGAGCTCGAGGTGAAAATTTTCGGTCACCCATCCGATGACCGACTTAATTACATACTCGTATCATCGTAATAAACGTTCTCAAGTATCATAATAAAGATTTCAATTAAAATATAAGATGAGTAAGAAGTACATTATGCAATGTAAGTTACGTGGAAGCATTTTGAAGCTTAAATAAATGTATATAAGGTTTAGAATTGAATGTCAACACTCAGGTTGGGCATACATTGAAATGGTCTTGAAAGTTTTCGCCTTTCATTGTATAAAAAATATATAGATAAAAAATACTTATTTAAAACGTAATGTTTAATGGATTTTTAAGATAAACACGGGAAGAAGTACACTTTTTATTGTTATTATATTTTTTTGTACAACTATCAGTCTTCGAGACTAAAAAAAATCACAATAAAACAGAACAAATACAACAAATCTTAGAAGGATGTCTACAATATTTACGATTACTGCTTACCGCCATTGCCAACACATAAAATAAATTGTAAACTTGTAAAGGACATTTATTTCCCTCGAAAATTTCATTGTAAACGGAACACGTATAATTAACACGCATAAAATACGTATAAAACACCTAAAACTAATGTCAATATTCGTTTGTGTATAAAATATTTTTTCGACCCGGAAACTAAACCCTGAAATTACGATCCGAAGTAGATAATCTAATAATTCAACAATAATAGTAGTTCAATGAAAAACGGAATTATTTTACTATATCCACGTAATTTTAATTCGATTCTTGAATTTTAGTACAACTTATATCAGTTTCAATGTTATAACCTTTTATTGTAAAGGTGCATATTTTTTTTGCACTTGTAATTAATTTAATTGTTTTTGCGCTACAAATTACGCAATTTCACGGTAGCAATTAAGTGCACTTGCTGAATTACTATTGTTATTTCATTAATTTAACAGCCAATTTACTGCACAAGAGGCCCGTGGGCTTTAAAGCTCATTATACAAAATGTTTGTGATTTAATATTGGTATTGTTTGTCAATTGTCAACTGAGTTGCATGAAAATTATAAACCAACTAGCGGCCGCCCGCGACTCCGTTCGCGTTGTTTTCGAATTCCGCACACATAGGTACATACTACATAAGCCTAAAGCCTAAAGCCTTCCTCGTCAAATGGACTATCGGACCAGTAGTTCCTGAGATTCGTTCAATCAAACAATCAAACAAACTCTTCAGCTTTATTATATTAGTATGGATCCGCATTTGGCAATGCGTGGTGATTAAGCCAAAACCCATCTTTGTAACGAAAACATGATTTGAAAACGAGATTCGCAATTCCTTACTACATACCTCCTTAGTGTAGTCCTCTCCTCCTGAGAACTTAGAAACCTCGGAGGCCATGAGTACAAATCTGAAGGGGACATTGATGCAAAAAATATGGTTTCCCCTAGGTCATCAACAACCGCACAAGAGTCGCAGATGCGATGCCTGCCTTTAAAACCCCCATACCCTCCCCAACTGAGCTCAGGCGACCTTACTCACCAGCAGAACCATAGCGCAACAGTTACGCTAAACAAATGCTACTCCACTGCGGTCTTCTGTGGTGGTCCTTCCCCAGACAAGCGGCTCATTCGAATGGAAGTTCCACTAAACTCTTCTTAACAACGAAAATAAATATGAATTGTAAACTTCACCTTGATTTTTTCCGACAACTTTTTATTAGACATTTTTATGTGACCGATTGCCATAATCTATTCAACAATAGAAAGTCTATAACCATGTTATGGCTTTATTAACATAGCTAATAGGAAGTCCGTGTGTCTGTTTATCGAAACGAAAACGAGTTTCGCAAATGCATCTAAAAAGGATTTAGAAAGCGTCGGTCGCATCCGGCGCGTTTCTACTTTATATTTTTGTTGTGATCGCGTGTTCGGTAGTGACCTGAGGTCGTGGGTTCGAATGCCGGCTTGTGAATTTGCTGTGTCAATATGACTTGTGGATTTGTTTGTTGGATTCTGGAGATTCGAATCCCGTTTAGGATGTGTGACGATCGATAGTTGTGAGGATTGAGAAGCCTACAACAAAAGATCGCGGGTTCAACTAACAAGCAGTATTTTGAATGTTCCTTTGTAGATTTTTTTCTTTATTTGGTATCCATTCAGATTAATGTCGAATAAATTATGTTTTATGCCCTGTCTCGGATTCGAACCCATTTGCTCAAAATTACGGTCTCTAACTACGTATTACTAGCCCACACCATAAGTAAATAAACAAACCTTAATTAATACAAAACACAGGTGTCGCAAAAAGAGCAATCCTATAAGTCTTGATTCCTCCCAGGAATTAAAAGTGGCACGCATTCTAGGTATAGGTCTTAGCCTTATAAGCCCTAGGTGTAGTACTAGATTTCTAGTTTTAGTAGGATACGATGCGTCCGGTTGATTCGGTATGTTTGTTGCAAAAAGATCCAGTCTTGAATGTAGGTGTGTTTTAAATTGCTAAATGGTGAACCTACTTATAGTAAGTAAAAAAAATGTTGGTAGATGATAGACTGTTTATTTTTTAATAGGAGCTCAATATATTCTGACGAGTCGCTAGGTGTAATGGTAAATAACTTGACTATTAGACCAAGAGGTCGCGGGTTCGATCCTCGCACAGGACAAACATTTGTGTGCATGAATATGATAAACATATATGTTTGTCCTGGTCTAGGTAGTTTTTATGTACATATTTATATTTAAGTATATTTGTAATACCAGTGTTGATACTGATGTCTGTAACACAAGTGCTGAAGCTACTTAACACGGAGTCAGGTCAATGGATGTGATCTTGTGAGATATTTCGACGAGCCGTTTGGTGTAATGGTCGAGAAGTCGGCTACTACACCAAAGGTCGCGGGTTCGATCCCCGCACGGTACAAACATTTGTGTGCATGAACATGTCTGTTTGTATCGGTCTGGGTGTTTCTATGTATAATATGTATCTATTAACAAAAAAAAAAGTAATGTTTATCCGTTGTCTGGCACCCATAGCACAAGCTAATGCTTAGTTTGGGGCTAGATGGCGCTGTGTGAATAATGTCCAGAGATATTTATTATTTATTTATTATTATTTAATAACGGCTCGTTCGACCGGAAGTTCCATTATATTTACTTCTTCTAAAACCAAAAAAGATAGTTAAAGAAATATAAATACTTCGCTGGATAAACAAGATAGTGATTTAAAAGAACAATACTGTATAAATCTCAACTATCACACAGTCGAAAGTTTTCTTTTAAAGTAAAAAGACTAGTCTTATTATTATATTCACTAATATCTGTTTGCTTTTTTTCAGGTAATATTTTATTATAACGCGAAGAATGCTGGGAACTTCGAAACCATCTCTTCCACTTTCAAGCTCGTTAAGACCAAAGTAAGTCAGTCAGTTAGTTAATCAAAATAAGAAGGTGATTCAGTTCTTCACACCGAACATGATTCAAAATCTTCTATGAATTAATGTCATATTTCGGTGATGAAGAACTAAAGACGACTTATACTTAAATCACGGTATTTTTTTTAAACCGTTTAAATGAAATGACCATTTTTTATTTCGTCCTTTACAACTAATGGTTATCTGAAATAAAATACACCATGTCATTTAACCAACTTACTTAATAATGAATAAGTACATAATTAATATCCCGTTTAGTTCTGTCAAATAATATTCGTGCAACTAACTTATTTTTACTTTTTGAACGTTTAATTTATTTTAATAAGAATTGCCCGTTTCATGCTTCGAATGCCCATCTAAAGGATTATTTCTTACACCACTGAGTGTAGTGGTTGAAACATCGGCTACTTCATCAGATCTCATGAGGGTGGTACAAAAATTATCTAATTTCTAAGCTTAAATAAGAAGCTTTGTTAAATAATGAATATTTTACACTAACACTGACTTAATGCGATATCAATAATTATGTAGTACCAATACTAACCACGTTTAGTCGGAGTTATTGTTTATAATGAAACGCAAAATTCTACATTTTATACCGCCATATTTAGTTAGACAATCCAACTTTCGAATATTGAACCAAAGATCTCTCAATTCAAGTACAACTTACGTAAAACATATGTTGAATTAATATTGCCGGAGAACCTACAAATTTAAAATTAGTCCGTCTAACGGTGGTCCACTTGTAAACACCATATAAGTACATCAAGAGTCGGCGTAGTGTTGTTATCGATACATTTTATCGATGTTCCAATTACTTCTCGTTATATCGAGTAAGTCGATAATTCGCTCATTAAAAGTGAATGTTGCTTTCGTTTTGTATTTATTAGTGTTAATTGACTTGTGGGATTGGATGTGCTCGAATGATAGATGCTGTAAATGTCTGTTTGGTTTCCGAGTATTAAAAGCAGTTATTTATTGGTTTAATAAATATCGTAACTAGAAAAAACTCACGTCATCACTTATTATCTAATGGTGAATATTATTGAATTATTAGATGCTACTCGTAAGTTCTTTTACGTTTGTAACATTTACATGTATAACATCAAAGTAAGAAGAAAGTTCGTAAAGTATTGTGCAAAGTCACTTGAAGAATGCACACAAAGTCGGTTACAAGAATGCAATATCATTTTGCTCCTTAAAAGTAAAGTTAAGTTGTTTTACTTAATTCATCGCGAAATCATTGACAAAATAAAGTTTAATAGTGGAAGATTTTTTTTGTAGTCATTCTGTCTAGCTAACTTCACTATTTGAAAGTTACTAAATCAGTTTAATTGTGGGTGAAAAATTATGTAGCTATTTGTCGCAGTCATAACGATTAAGCAACAAACCTCTTTAAAAGAGGCTACCTGCACTAGTATAACAGAAAACACAAAAAAACTGTAAACAACACAGTCTCATACAATCTTTTGTCACAGTTTTCTCACAAAAAACTATCGAAAGTGATTGAAGTCACGAAATGGCACAAGGATCTATATTTACTGTGACATTGATCGGTGGAAAATGTGTTTTTTGCGTGTTTCGAAATAGGAATTGATTCAATTAATGTTACGAGGTTTGTATGATCACGTAGATTTGGTTTTATTAAATGTTTGTCATATTTAAACGGTTGCTGTCAATTCGACATGAAAGGAAGTAAATCCAATTAAATCGGGACCTTGGGCCCTAGCCAAGATGCCACTTTGTCGAATGCGCCATACGTTTTCGTCGCGACTTATATTGCACACGTACTATTGGTATGAGCGGGATGGAGATATAAGTCGCTACGAAAGCGTCTGGCGAATTTGTTAAAGTGGCATCTTGGCTAGCCTACCTTATCGTCATGGCATAAAAATCACATGTATCAAATAGTTTCACGGTCGTGTATGAAAAAAGCTGACCTTATGATATTGTTAAAACGCCGTACCATAAATTCCTTATTAGGTTTCTTGGTATCGGAAATTGATTTGCTGATACATTAAGCCCTTCCAATTTCCTTATTAAATTTTACTGAAGTATTATATTTTAAAACATCGGATCAATTTAAAAGCGAGATATGTTGAAAACTGTTTATGTATTCATTAACTATTACATATGTACATCTCATAAAATAGCAGTCTACTTGAATGAAGAATGAAGAATCATCATCATCATCATCCTAGCGCCTCTCCCGGTTGCATCCTCGGCCATTGCCTTGGAGCCCAGGGTACGCTGCGACTATGATCTTGAATTGACATGCCTGGTTATTACAATGGAGCGACTGTCGTCTGACCTCCGTAACCACAAGGGAAACCGTCTGGTTTCCGTTGGATCATAGTCGGGACCAACGGCTTAACGTGCCTTCCGAAGCACGGAATCATCATTCTTATCGGACAATCAGGTGATTTAAGCCTGCAATGTCCTAACCAAACTGGGAAAACCAACACAAAGTGAAAGTGTTCCCCGCGGGATTCGAACCCACGACCTTCGAGTTCGTAGTTTTTGAGCACAGCGCTCTAACCACTACACCACGGAGGCAGAATGAAGAATGAAGAATGTCTGTCTAAAACCCTTTGTGTACTTAGATCGATATCGATAAAATCGTTGTGTCACATCACCATATTTACAAAGAACAATGGATGATCATAAGCGTCGCACCGTGACGACTCGGGCGCATCCCAACTTGATTGGTACAGTGGCCACACGTTACCCAAAATTGTAGAGACTATTATACGAGAAGTATTTGTGGGCTAAAGATGTCTTGATATTGAATTATCCTCTATGTAAATCATTAAATTTAAGCTGCCTTGTTAATAATAAAAAGTTAAAACGCTTAGTTCTTCTCTTCAATGCGCAACTAATTCTATGCAGATGGATTATTCCTATTATATGTAGAAGGAATAATCCATCTACATAGAATTAGTTAAGAGTTAAGGGTAAGCTGATTGATAGCAGACCATTATATTACACGGTAGATTGTTAAGAGATAAATATTTCTTGTCAATCATAGGTTAGTAAATCAGAACAAGTAGCAAGGTAGTAAAACTGAATTTGAGCCAAGGCCTTAATATCTACTGTATGATACATAAGCTACTCTACTGACGAGATATTCTTCTTTTTCTTTTCATGTCGATAAAAATGGAAAAAAAACTAATATTATTAAGGACTAAGAACTAACGAAGATTATAAAGAAACGAGAAATTAGGTACGAACTTAACATATATGGCTGTATCAAAAATACGGTATTAGACTAACAATCACTAACTTTTACTTAATGTCATAAACGTAGCTATGTAGGAAAAACTGTAAAAATACTGTATTGGGACGTCGGATTTCTGGATTGCCAAATCAATACTCTTTTTGTTTCAATTAGCTGTAATTATTTGTTAAAAGCTCAATAGTAACTGTGGGATAAAAATTTTTGCTTAAGTTTTGATGTCTCATAATTTATTTCGTATGCAGTCAAATATCCAATCGGACTGTCCCATACTTCTCGCAACTCGTGGCCACCCTACACCCATCTGTCGCAGACAGTGTGTTACGCGGTCGCTCCCATGACCCAATGTGTCCGTAAAAACTGACTCTGACGGGACTCTTGCGGTACATTGCACTTAGACGAATGCACTAAACGATACTTCAGCATCGAGGTAATACTAGAGATGGGCCGTTTAGTATTATTAGAAAAGTATTGGTACTATTCTAATCCGATACTAAACGGTTTTTTAGTAAAAGTTAAATATAAATTGGGTTGGCCCAATTTAAATTTAATACTAACCTGCCGCCGCAGTTTCACCCGCGCGTTATATCTTTTTTTCATACATCCCCCCTTCTCCTCACATTTCCGGGATCAAAAGTACCCTATGTTCACCGGGGATAGTGTAGCTAGCCAACGGTGAAAGAATTATTCAATCGGTACAGTAGTTCTTGAGTTTATTCGTAACATACTTTAATACCAAAATAAAAAAAAAATATAAATCATTCCTCTTTAAAATTACGTGTAGAAGTAGTGACAAATGGACATTCCAAGGGTAAGGGTAATAGTAAAAGGTTCGAGCTTAATTTGAGGCTAGGCAAATGGTGTGTTAGTCGAAGGCATTTTTTATTTATTATTTATTTATGTATAAGTGTTCGCCAAACTGCGGTTATTGTTTGGTCATACCAAAGAAGTGAAAATAAATTGAATTCATAACAAGACTTGTGTTGTGGGTATATCAGTAGGCGTGGTTAGGCGCAAGCATATCCCTTGCATTATTGTATTAATTTTGTGGCAACACACGTTCATTTCCGTTTCCCCCCGCTATACTTTGACATTTCACTTTTCCTTTCACTTTTGCTACTCACGGATCACGAACAAACCATTTTGTAATAATTTGAGAATTATAGAAACTGCATAAGCTATTGAACTTCTACTTTCTTCAACCCGTCCTGACTCCTGATCGACGTGCAACGATTGCGACCATATTTGTGGACCTTCATCGCCGAATACTACGAGAATACGGCGCAGCGGCCTTCGGATACCACGTGTCGAATATCACCAAAGAACTATTCGGCTGAGGAATCAGGCGTGGTTTAGACGTTGGAAGGAGTGCAGCCGGCCTACAGCTTCAAATTAATACGCATTTCGGTACGGTCGGCCATCTTTCCTAACCATCCTCCTCGCCATACTCTGTTTTAACATCGTGCTAATTTCGCATTCCAGTGCTTGTGCTTGGCTTGTGGGTGCAGCTTAGGATCTGCGCAAGCTTCTGCTGTCCTCACAACCAGGATAAACGTAAGTGTTTGTTTCCATAATTCTCCAAAATGTCGAAAGAAAAGTCACCGTTTAGGTTAGATATTGCAAATGACAGTAAAACGCATAAAGATCTAGTCAAATCACGCGGAATTCTCAAGGGCAGACTAACAAAGTTGACAAATTACATAAATAATCTGATTAATCAGGATTTGTCTACTCAAATGCGCATAGATCTTAAATTACGCATCCAAGGAGCCGCGAGTCTGTTTATTGAGTTCAGTGACCTTCAAACAGAAATAGAAAAAACCGTACCAGACTCGGAGTTAGATGACCAATTGTCTCAGCGTGAAGCATTTGAAGATTGCTATTACGGTACGCTGGCTCAGGCTGAGTGTATCCTTAACTCTTATCGAGATGGTCATGAACCCTCCCATGCTAATAATAACCATTCACAATCAATTAAATTACCAACAATATCCATTCCTACCTTTGACGGTGTGTATGAGCATTGGCTTGAGTTTAGGGATACTTTTACATCATTAATCCACAATTCTAATTATATCAGTGACATTCAAAAGTTTCATTATTTAAAGTCATCTTTAAAAGGTAGTGCAGAGCTAGTTATAGATTCCTTGGAGTTTTCTGCTTCTAATTACTCAGTGGCATGGGAATTACTTCTCAACCGTTACAACAACAACCGCCTGTTAGTGCACAACCATGTAAGATCCCTATTTTCTATTTCTAAATTAAATAAAGAGTCTCCTCAGTCTCTGAGACGGCTCATTGATACTATTCTTCGTAATTTGCGCGCATTAAAATTACTAGGTGAGCCTACGGAGCACTGGGACACTTTAATTATTTATATTATCACTTGTAAGTTAGATGATACTACGGAGCGTGAATGGGAACAGTATAAGGGCACTCATTTCAATAACAAGGAGTCTCATGAACGTATAAAAATAGATAATCTTATTAATTTCCTTAAGGATCGTGCGGACATGCTAGAAACATTGCTAGTATCACACAGTGCCAACAAGCTTAGTAATGAAAGCCGCAAACAAAACTGGTCTTCACACAATAACAAAGTGCATTGCAATCTTTCTACTAATAAGCAACAGCATCAATTTACTCGCTCCTGCTTGATGTGTAATGCAAATCATCAATTATACGCATGTCAAAGATTTTTAAGTTCCAGTTTAGACACTAAGTTAAATTTAATAGCTAAGCATAATCTTTGTAAAAATTGTTTACGTGCAGGTCATACGCTTGATAATTGCAAATTCGGGCCGTGCCGCAAATGCAATAAAAAACACAACACGCTTATTCATAACGACACGTCTAACCACGATCTAGCTGTAAGCCTGCACTCGGCGAGTGCAGCTGCTGTCTCCGAGCCTGCGCCCCCCTCCGCTCAGCCGCCGCCTGCCAGCACCGTACCCGGTATTCCTTTCTCGCAAGTAAACAATGCACATATCCATAGCGCTCTGTGTGACATGGATGTATCTGTGCATGTGGGTTCAGTGCTTTTGTCCACGGCTGTGGTTGAGGTGGCCGATGAATATAATAATCATCATCTTGCTCGCGTGCTTCTCGATTGTGGCAGTCAACATTGCTTTATATCTCAACAATTTTGCGATAAATTAAATCCAAGTTTATTACAGTCCACTTATGAAATACGAGGGATAGGCAACTCGGTTACTCACTCAATGCAAATATGTGACATCGAGATTAAATCGCGAATAACAAAATATTCTACGCGTATTAAATGTTTTGTTTTGCCTATTATTACGTCTACGTTGCTTTCTGTATGTAAACAAAGCGCACAAAGGTTCAAAATACCTAACAACATACAGTTGGCTGATCCACAATATCTAGAATCTCAGAATATTGATATTTTATTAGGCGCAGATATTTTCTGGGATTTATTATGCGATGGTAGAATTAGGTTACAAAATGGACCTTATTTACAAAATACAGTGTTAGGTTGGATAGTGTCTGGACTTATTAATGATAATTCGCTTATAAAATATAAGTCTGTTCATTGCAATTTCAGCCATTCTATTGACGCGCAGCTACGCCGTTTTTGGGAGCTGGAGGAGCTGCCCGCGGCTAGCAACACGCTCACCGCCGAGGAGCGGGCGTGCGAGGAACACTTCCTTCAGACTACGACGCGCACTAGGGAAGGAAGGTTCTGTGTTAAAATTCCTTTTAAAATATCGCCCATAGAATTAGGGGAATCATTTCAACAGGCTGAACGCCGGTTTATGTCTCTTGAAAAACGTTTAGAGCGAAATCCCGAGTATAAACGTTTATATACTGATTTTATACACGAGTATATAAGTCTCGGTCATATGTCACCGGTGACGTCATATGGAACGCCACATTTTTTCATGCCGCATCACGGCGTGTTTCGTGAACACAGTACTACTACAAAGCTGCGTACTGTGTTCGATGCCAGCGCAGTGTCGAGCAGCGGCAAATCATTAAATGATTTGCAGCTAATAGGACGGACTATGCAAAGCGATTTAATTGATATTTTGTTACGGTTTAGGCAATGTAGGTACACTGCATGTGCTGACATTGAAAAGATGTATAGGCAGTGTTTAGTGCATGAGTCACAGCGCGACCTACAGCTGATTGTGTGGCGTGACAATCCGACTGAACCGCTAGGTATCTATCGTTTAAATACTGTCACTTACGGAACCGCTTCCGCACCTTTTTTAAGTGTTAGGTGTTTACAACAACTCGCGCTAGACTGTGAGGATCCAGACGTTGCTAGAATAATTAATGACAATTTTTATGTCGATGATCTGATTCTTAGTATGGATAATAAATTCGAATTGTTAAGGTTATGTGAAAAAACTAAGAACGTTTTAAGCTCAGGTTGTTTTACTTTGCGAAAATGGAATTTTAATTTCGAGTATGATCAATCTTTAACTTCATTTAGTGAATCAAAGGACTTGTCGCTGGGTGAAAATGTTCAATGTAAAACTTTAGGTATGAGTTGGTATAACGCTAGTGATGAGTTTTATTTTAAAACAGAATTTAAGGTTGATTTTTCTAAAATAACTAAACGCACAATATTATCGCACGTTTCTCAAATTTTTGATCCCTTGGGGCTGCTAAGTCCTACTATAATGATAGCCAAGGTTCTATTACAGAGATTGTGGTTGTTCCAATTAGACTGGGACGACGAAGTGCCAAACGACGTCGCGTGCGCATGGTCTCGCTTTGTGACTGGCTTGTCTTCGCTCGGTGCTATGCGCGTGCCCCGTCAGGCTATAGCTAGCGATGCTATGCGTGTAGAACTACACATTTTTACCGATGCCTCACAGACCGCATATGGCGCTTGCATATATATACGCACAATAACTGATACGGGGATCACGGTAAGAATGTTATGTTCTAAGGGGAAGGTAGCTCCGATTAAACCAGTTAGCATACCTAGATTAGAACTATGTGGCGCTTTGCTCGGTGCTCGGTTATATGACAAAGTACGCAAGGCTATTAGTCGTCACTTTGATAATATTGTATTTTGGACCGATTCGACGATAGTATTAGGCTGGCTACACATGTCACCTAATTTATTAAAACCTTTTGTCCAGAACAGAACAGCTGAAATACTTGAGCTGACGAAGGAACTTCCGTGGCGTCATGTAAGCGGGAAGGTTAATCCAGCCGACCTAGTATCGCGCGGGGTTTACATGGAAGATCTGATTAACTGCTCATTTTGGTTGGAAGGGCCCGAGTTCCTTCGTGACTCTGATTTTAGCTGTGCTGGTTTATTAACGACACCTTTAGACAACTTCGAAGATCTGCCAGAATTGCGGACAGGTGTTACACATTCCTTTGTGTCTGGACAGGAGCAGCCGCTTAGTTTCTTTCCTTTTACAATTTTTTCTAATTTTCTCCGCATGAGGCGAGCCATGGCATATGTACATCGCTTTATTTATAACGCGCGCAATAAAATTAATAGGCGATCAGGTGTGCTCACTACGGACGAATTGAGGGAATCTGACGTGGCGTTGACTAGGCTGTCTCAGCTGGAATCGTTTCCGGATGTGTACATGTTGTTGGCAAGGGGAGATACTTTAAGTAATAAACATAATTTAGCTAAACTGCATTTGTTTATTGACGAAAATAAATTAATTCGAGTAGGTGGTCGTTTGAACAATTCGTCTGAATTTACATTTGATAAAAAGCACCCAATTTTAATTGCGGCTAAACATCATTTTGCGTTGTTGTTGTTTCGTCACGAACACAAACAATTACTGCACGCGGCCCAACAGGCACTTTTATTTAATTTAAGGGAGACTTGGTGGCCCGTAGGTGGTAGGGGCCTCGCTAGGTCTGTTGTTCATGGTTGCGTTACATGCAGACGGTTGAGAGGTAAGACCATTACCCCCATAATGGGAAACTTGCCAAAGGAACGAATAACTCCAGGGTTTCCGTTTTTATCATGTGGGGTGGACTACGCGGGGCCAATGCTCGTGCTCAATCGCAAGGGTAGGGGTTCCAAGACCATAAAATGTTATATTTGTCTATTCATATGTTTTACTACTCGCGCTGTACACTTGGAACTCGTCAGCGACCTTTCTTCGGATGCGTACTTATTGGCTCTTAAGCGCTTTGTAGCTAGACGTGGAAAACCACTTAATATTTTTTCTGATAACGGGAAAAATTTTGTTGGTCTGTCAAATGAATTTGCAAGTTTTTTAGATAATTGTTCTTCAGAAATTCTTGATTACGCTACGAGTCAGAATATAAATTTTAAATTTATTCCACCCTATGCACCACATTTTGGAGGATTATGGGAATCAAACATAAAAATGTGTAAATATCACCTGCGCCGTGTAATAGGAAACGCGCATTTAACCTTTGAGGAATTTAGCACGGTGTTAACTCAGGTGGAGGCCATCCTCAACTCTCGTCCGCTGAGTCCCATGTCAACAGACCCCAATGACTTGAGTCCTCTAAGTCCGGCTCACTTCCTTATTGGCCGTCCGCTGACCGCACCAGTCAGCCAAGACTTTGAAGACATACCTGCACATCGTCTCACCCGTTACCAAAGAGTGGAACAAATCCGGCAGCATTTTTGGTCTCGTTGGTCCAAGGAATATATCTCCGAACTGCAAACCAGAACCAAATGGAGGAAGAATATGGCGGACCTGAAGCTTGGAACACTCGTCGTTATCAAGGATGACCGGCTGCCTCCGCTGAAATGGTCACTTGGGCGCGTCATCAAGACGATTCCAGGGAAGGATGGAGTCGCCAGAGTTGCGGACATCCAGACAGCATCGGGCATCGTGCGACGAGCCTTCGCGAAGATTTGTCCCTTGCTCGACTGATAGATTTGTTTTGGGTTATACGTTTGAAAGCCAGTGCTTTCAAGGCCGGGGGTATGGTTAGGCGCAAGCATATCCCTTGCATTATTGTATTAATTTTGTGGCAACACACGTTCATTTCCGTTTCCCCCCGCTATACTTTGACATTTCACTTTTCCTTTCACTTTTGCTACTCAAGGATCACGAACAAACCATTTTGTAATAATTTGAGAATTATAGAAACTGCATAAGCTATTGAACTTCTACTTTCTTCAACCCGTCCTGACTCCTGATCGACGTGCAACGATTGCGACCAAGGCGTAAAGTATGTAAAGAGTAGTTATGATACTTATTCCAATGTCCTACGCAAATTGCATAAAGATAGACATAACAGTTTTACAGTTTTCTACATATTACAATCCAAAATGGACGAGTGCATTCCACTAAAACACACGTGTTTTGTATTGGACAAAAGTACACGGGTGTTAATAGTTAGCTTAACATTTTTTTTAAACACAGCCTAAATTTAAAAAAAAATTGACATTTGTTTAAAGAATAAACTTAAGTCATCATCATCCTAGCGCCTCTCCCGGTTGCATCCTCGGCCATTGCCATGGAGCCCAGGGTACGCTGCGACTATGATCCTTAATTGACATGCCTGGTGGAAAAAATAAACTTAAGTAATGCATTTAAAAAGTTCTTAACCACAGTTAGCTATGTTCAGTTTGGGCTGTGCGAATCAGAATACTTAATCCATGTCCACATTAAGTTTTACTTCATTTGACATTTCAATAAAATGCACAGTAGTAGCAAGAATGCAAATGCGTTTACATTAAAGTTTGTTAGCTTTCTGAATTAGAATGTGTATTAATTAGTTCTCAAGGCCGCCGCCTATTCTAGAGACTTGTTGGACGACCTCACTTGACATTATGCTGTCATTCGCTTGTATAAAGGTGACAGGGCTGTCAAATTGACAGTCGTGATCATTATGTTCTACAAGTGTCCGTTGTGGTCAATGTTTAGGATCAAATAACTACGATACTTCGACGCACTCTGAAATTGGCATTTAAATATGAAGCTACTGTCGCTTCTTATCGGAGTGACAGCATGTTGTCGGCGCACTAAGCGTACGCCATGTCAAACGAATAATGTCACTGTTTTTAGAGTTGGGATAAAGCCAATGATTTATGAAATCTATGACACACATAAATAATAGTGCACAAGGTAGTGCATACTACTTATGTACTCTTATGATGATTCCGTGATTCGGAACGCACATTAAGCCGTTGACTGACTATGATCCAAATGGTCTGGTTTCCCTTGTAAGGGTTACGGAGGTCAGACGACAATCGTTCCGTTGTAATAACCAGGCTGGTTAGATCAGGATCATAGTCGCTGCGTACCCTGGGCTCCAAAACAACCGGGAGAGGCGCTAGGATGATGATGATGATGATTGTGCATTACTAACGTGTTATTCACACCCAGTCTGTATCACTTTGCAAACCCAATGTAGTGCTTTGTGCAGTAATTGAAGTTTGCTTGCATAATAAGTTGCATAAGTTAGTGACAGACCGACGGACCGGCTCAAGTTATTATTATATACAGTTAATTTACAACTGGGCCGGTTAACTGGAAATATATAAGTATCTTGCATAAAGATATGAACTAAATATCGAACAACATCACATCAATTCAAATTACAAAGTAAGTTAAAATATGAAGTAAACGAGCTTTTATGAATCAGATTCGATAAATCACATTTTTGGTCCAACCAGGGATTTAAAATCAAGACTTATGGTGCCAATATGCTAGAAAACAAGAATGTCTAATATATCCGCTAGGTGGCGTTACTAAAACAAAGTTCGATTGTCCTGAGCTTGGGCCAATTTTGTTAAACATCATAAAATTTAGCAAAGACAGCATAGCTCAAACCTCATTTTGAAGTTATGCCATCTAGCGGAAATATAATTCACAAACACTCTCATTATAATGAATTAACTTATTTAACTGATACTTTATCCGCGTAGTAACAAAATGCCCTTTAGTTCCATTAAAAATGGAAAGGAAACTTGTTTGAGACAATTAACTTATAGTTAATATCTGAAACAGGTTCAAGGTGACTGATAATCACATATCTTGTTATGTCGTTATGCAAAAGTGACGCAAATTAAACTGGCTTGCTAATACTGGGTAGGTATCAACTTGATTGATTCTTGCGACCGATTTAGTGTAATGGTTAAAAAGTAGGTTACGCTAGATTAAAAATAGTAACTAACATATAGCTTCGTCTCATGTAGAAATGTACGCAGCGCTTTCCGAAGATGGTTGTTCAGATAATCAATCCATATTTTGATGATTATTGACGATTCGTAATCTTTAAAGCCATCCGTTAGAATTCAAAGATGCACTTATAAATCGTACATACTAATATTATTGATGTAAAAATTTGTTTGTTTGGATGATTAATCACAAGATCTCGATAACGCGGGCAAAGCCACGGGTAGAAACTAGAATAGTATATATTTAGTTCATGATCTTAGGCTTGATTGCTATGCCTTGCTTGCTGATATACTGCATTCTCCCCCAATTAAGATCCAGGAAACTCATTTAGCAATGAGAATGAGACCATCTGTAAGGGGGTCTCATTCCTTCCATGTGGTAAATCATTTGTATATCACTTCGCATAAATGAAGTCGAAGAACACTCTTTAAATAGTACCATAGTTTACCCATTAGTTCCTTGACCACTTACCAACCATCTTTAAAAAAAAATTAACGTAAAAGTATTACCACTTTATTAGAATAACTTTCCGTAACAATAACTCGGAGTTAGTACGGAATACGTAATACACTAATTACGTTGACAGTAAATAATTAAATAACGCCTTTTGAAACTCAACTATGTTAATTTAATTAGGCTCAGAACTCATACATTATATAAATATGTATATGCAGTTTTACGCTAGTTAAGGTAATAAAGAAGTGGGAGCTATAATATAAAATAAAAGCATTAGCGAGATTTTTTTATTATTTTGCAATAGTCTGGTGTTTTAGAATTTTTTCCTTATATTCGTATTAGACATCTTTTTTGCTGTGTTACCACATTTTTTTCTTTTGATAAAATATAAATTTGTCTTTGCAGTGGGACTTATTTAAGTTTCAATGACATACTTGTTTGTAAGAGAATGGCTTTAATCTTAAAGTTATTTAGGCAACATACATTATTTATTAATCCTAGTTTCAATTGAACCTACCTCAATATTGTATATTTAAATGTATTTATTTGTATACTGACCATTAATAATTATGTATTGCATAATACATAGTTGCATAATTTTGTTGGATGAATATTTATTTAGATCAAATTGCTGGCATTTTATGAACACTTGGTGTTTATATTGACGCTGAATTATTAGGCCGGATTTTACACAAGTAATTTTGAAATCGTTTGATTACTTATCTATAATTATTTTGTGAATAAGTAGTATCGTCAAAGTAGGACTCATTTATTCAGGCAACTAAAGGAACAGAGCACTGAATTTAAAAGAAACTCATAGGAATTACAAAATTACCTTATTTTACGCAGGCAATCAGTCACTGAGACATCTCTCTCCAAGAAGAATAATTTAAATGACAAACACAATTTTCGTCAATGATCATTAAAGAAAATAAATACACTTATTCCAGTACAAATATAACAATTTCAATCCTTTTAAATGTTATTTGCATTAAATGATGTCTCTCGAGTATTATTAATCTACTGACATAATATTAACTGAACTCGTTAGTTACTGTATAGCTATGACTGGAACACAGCGTGGTAAAATTATAATGCCTCTGGTTACATAAACTAAGCTATGTGAGGCAAAATCTCGTATAGGTTAATAGAACGTGGTCATTATTTCCGACTTCCCGAAGTTGGGGGCAGATCTTTTTTAAATAATTAATAATGATACCAAATTGTTTGCACTAATAATACATTGTTTGCACTAACACACCAATACCCTAATCCCAAACTAAGCTCGAAGCTTGTACTATTGAAGCTAGGGAACGGATGGACATGCTTAATTATTACTTTTATAAACATCCATGACTCGAGTACAAATGCCGATGTTCATCACATAAACAATTGCCCCTAGCGGGATTTGAACCCGCGACCCGTAGTTTTGTAGCTAGGGTCTCTGACCACTAGACTATAAAAATATATCATGTTATTATAATTACTTGGAGTGAATATTGCAATCCCAAGAACTTGGTGTACATTTTAACAATCAAAATCAAACTCCATATTATTTCATTGATTCAAGCTTCAAAGAGGTTCTTATGAATAGTCAGGTATCACAACAGTTTGGTCAATACTGAATGAATCTACCACTGCTTTGCAAGGTCCTATCTAGAATCGCAAAAAATATAAACTGACAAACACGGCATATACAATATTAAAGGGTGAAATCTTACTAGCTCATATTTTTTTAAAGCTAAAAAAGAAGATTTAAGACTACATTGAGCTAAGTGCCTGATCTCAAGTTTGCTTAAAATGGATAACCGCAGTTATGAAAAGCAATGGTTATTATGAATCGGTTGGTAATGTAAGCTGTTTATTCAGACTAGCTATCAAATAAAGCCCTAACCTAAATAGGTCTCAACATCTAGGTCTTACGGAACTCACAATGCGTCAACCTTTGGAGAAACTGTGCAAACAGATAAACTTGTTTTAACTGAGCAGTAACTATCTTTGCTGACTCATAAAACGGTGGTAGTAACCATAGAGCAATAACTAGGTGGAATATTAGGTTTGACTGTATATGTGTAGTTGCTACTAGGTTGCATTTTCAAGCAACGACCATGTCAGGGTGACTATGGTTCTATTCTCGGATCAAACCGAATATTAGTGTCTCAAAAAGCTCAAATGCAGATCGGAATCGGGAAATACTTGGTGATGTAATTTTTGCTTCCTTATTGGAAACGCACGTAGAGCCATTGGTCCAACTCATTATCTTAAAAATTCACAAGCTCAATCAGAGGTCTCATGTTGTCATAAAGCCGGTAAAAAGTAAAAACTGTAACTTAGTAATTTTCTACAGGATTCTCGACTCTAACTGGACTTTAAACTCTGAACCATAGATATATATATTCATACCGAATTGTTAGTAAGCCATTCAATAAGCCATTTATAACTAATACTACAACTATACACAAGATATCATAGACATTACGATACTAGAATTAGTAAGGAAGTGTGTGGGCTAAAACGTCTTTTAACCAAAATAACCTCTGAGAAAATACAAAATAAGCAACGCATGACATCATATGTATGGGATTCGGACTGGACTGTACGAGTATGTTACTTTTCAAATCACGTACACATTTTATTTGCAAATGAACACAATCTTGATCGTAAAGAGAAACAGAAACTTTACTTATTTGAAATTCCTTTTTTATGCGTCTCCCTGGTATAAAATCCAGACATTTGATATCTAATAAAAGTTAACTACACACTCCTTTTATCGCACATTTTGATTTATCATTACATAGACTAATCCGCATTTAGCAAGCGTGGTGATTGACCTTTTAATCGTCAATGTAAGGACATGATTCTAGTCTTTTGCTTTACAGAAACGAAGGTACCTAGTATCAGCCCAATATTCGATTATTTAAGAGGACAACAACTCATTTTTTTAAATCTTCTTTAAAATGAATAAAAATTATTTTATTCTATTTTACTTTTATTTTCCGCTTCAGGGCAAAGTTCTGTTTGATGTTACAAAGATGAGTTTTTGTTAAATCACCACATTTGCCGAATGCGGCTTAGTTCACAAACTCAGGCTGTGTTCAGAAAACCTACACTGCCCGACCCGGGATTCGAACACAGGACATTGAAATCAAGGCTTACCGAGCCTTGATTTTATACCACAGGAATTTCGAGGCTAGCCCTGCAGTAGGACAATAGTACCTAAGATGTAAAACAAGACTTTCTGTTTACATACAATTACAAAGTTGACATAGTAAAATTGTCTAAGATAGCTGTATGCGATAAGTTTTCAGGTTAACGAGACGCGAATATGTGTTTAACAGTCTATGTGCTAGGTCACTGACTGACTGTCACTTTAGTGTAGTAAGTCACACTTTATAGTCAGTATTCTGGGAAGTAAGTGTCTTTTTATGGTGCATTGTTGAGAGACAAGTGAGCTTTCTTGTTAGTTACTCTATTCATAATTTACATACATATTTAGAGACACTTATTTAGGGAGGCATCGTTTAAATGTTCTACCATACTGTGGATTTTGGCAGATTTATTTCAAATATGATAGAGTTCCAAATTAGGAGGTTGAAAAATCGTAATTACTCTGAAAACCCAACCTACATTAGTTTTGTTTGCTCTCTTTAGCTATAAGGGTGAGGTAATACGGAGTACAACTGTGTCTGCGCACTCAATTGTGCACTTTAATCATTGATATACAAAAACCAAAGTTACACGATGAACGTCTCAAAAGCGTCCCTAAAAAATAAGTGCTGAATGCACCTATTTCAAACAGTCTTGCGTCACCCGCGTCATCGCAATTTTGAACACTCCCTTGTAAAAACAATCTTAACTAATCTGCATAAGATTTAATTTGCAAATAATAATGTTCATAATTTGACATCGAGTTTTTGGTGACAGTATTGACTGTTACTTTTGTTCGAGATTGTGCATCTATGGTTTTTGTATATCAATGACTTTAATATACCAACGTAGTTAATTAGCTGTAAAGATTGAGAGCTACACGTTATTTCTCTTCAATGAAAGTTATAAAATCGGGCAATATTTGTACACCAACCATTCATAACCTCTCTTTCGTTTTATCTATAAACACTATTAATGGCTAAAAGGGACTAAAAAGTAACTAACCGCGACTAAAATTCACTCAACGTGACCGAACGCCCTAAACGCGATATCTTTACTATATAAAGCTTCAATTATTATGTAGTTGGTACAAGTACATGTATACTACTTTCTAGTACTTGAAGTTTCGTCTGTGTCACAACAACCGTTGTCTCAAGCAAACCCCAGGAGCCGTTGCTCGCTCCATTCTTTTTAAGTCCGATTTAAGAGCACTTGTTACATAGATCAATATTGACCTACAAAGATCACGAATGAGTTTGAAATAATCAATATCTATTTCATTCATAACACCGGAACTATTCTGAACTATAGTTCGGTAATATCCGATCGATTGTCAGTCATTGCTCAACTGTTGGTAATAATGAGTGCTCATTTAAAGTGGTCACGAGGAATTCGACAGGCTTTTGTTAGAGAAGACAAGTGTCTGGTAGATTTTGAGACTGTTGTTCCAGTTAAGATAAAACAGTTTTGTGTTAAGTCGTCTAAAGATTTTTTTGCGGGGTTATAAATTTTATTTTTTAAATTACTCTCCCTCGTAGTTTATAAAAAATCGGCATTTTTTGGAATTATTTATTATTATTATCATTCCGAAGAACATCCGACTTCTAGTTACGAATGGAGATAAATTACATTATTTTGAAAATAAAAAGTCAGCTTCGACAATTTTTATAATAAAATTGATAATGACGCATTCTAAATTTAAATTACTTCAATAAAATTCTGTCGATATTAAATTCTGTTCTTTTAATTACAGTTCATTCATATTTTTATATTTTGTAGTAAAACTTACTTGTTATGTGCACATAGGTTTACTATGCTTGCAAAAGCTTTGCATAGTTCTGTAGACTGTACAAAGTGATGTATGTCCAAGTATATTTATACAAATTACTTTTACCTCTCAATCTCCGCGTCTAGTGTGGCAACGGCAAGTCCAATCGCAAATAAAGAGTTGACAAATCGCCAGTCAAACAAAACCTGTTCCCTACAAAACGTTTGACCTTAATTCGCCAGTGAAAGTACCGCCGCCGGCCCTTCGTACGAAAGCGAGGCACACCCGCATTCCCACTCTCTCTGTTCAATTGAAAAACATGAAGTACGAACTTCGGACAATTGAAAAATATGAAGCAGACTTCGGACACTTGAAAAGTATGAAGCAGACTTCGGACAATTGAAAACATGAAACTGTGACTTTGAACAATTGAAAGACGGAAATGTCTAGTGGTTGTTGGCTGTTGTAAAACAAATGAGTGCGTTTAGTGCGGTCTTTTCAGGCAATTGGTGACATGATGTTACAACTGTATACATAACTTTCATGGGTACCGAAGTGGTTTTGTAACATGGAGTGTTGAGAGGTTGTAGACAAAGCTTTTTTGATGATCCTCTTGCATGTCAGAAATAAAACGGTAACCCATGGGAATTTTGTGTTTTCTAATATTTAAAAGTAGCCCATGTTAATTTTTATGTCTGTGTGAATTTTTATAACAAGACCATCAATTTTGGAGTCATCCAAAAGTACAATTTAGCTTTTTAAATATTAGTCAAAATAGATTTAAAATAAGATCATTATTTGCGCCGTATGGTAAAAATAGAATACTTTCGGCGAATCTCCTAATGGTGGACTGATGTTAAACATTTGCGTTTAGTGTGACAATTGTTACACGTGTAAGGTACTAGTAGTACGCGGTGTTACAATTGTCGTCTTAACAATATTATGCGCTTAGTGACATAATCACGAAAGATGTGCAGATAAGTTACCAAAGATATTACTGTATTGTCGGCCAAAGTATAAATGCTTGTAACTACACATTGGTTTTCAAAGAGTTTAATATATAAACAGTCAACTTTTGTAACATAACGTTTTGACGACCCGCTTGGTGTAATGGTCAAGATGTTGCCTATTACGCAAGAGGTCGCGGGTTCGATTCCCGCACAGGACAAACATTTGTGTGCATGAACATGTCTGTTTGTCTTGGTCTGGGTGTTATATGTATCTATTTATGTATATTTGTAATACCACTGTTGATTCTGATGTCTGTAACACAAGTGCTTAAGCTACTTAACACGGGGTCAGATCAATGTATGTGATGTTGTGAAATATTTATTTATACATATTTATTTATTTATTATAACTGTATACATAACTTTCATGGTTTATAAAGTAAAAAAGTATCAGCCTAATAATGTACCACTGCAGGGCAACTAAAGGCCTCCATCATTTGAAATTATGTTTTCGTGACAAAGATGGGACGTGACATTATATTAGATTTTAAATTAAAAATATTCTGTCTGCAAACGCGTTTTGGATAAGGGAATCTGGCTTATACTCGAAACCTTATAAAATAATATTATAATAAAACTATAAATCTCACAGCAGTGAGTCTGAAATGAAATATGATACCTTATTTTAAGGACTTTTGGTCGATATGATGATGTTTTTTATTTATTTGAAATGTTCAATTAAACGATCGAGCGTATTTATGAAAGGTTAAAAGTGTACGAGTTTACTCGGAAAAATAACAAAAATCCATTTGGCCTAAGTAAATAAGAACGGAACAACTCAGATTAATGAATACCATAGATGCTCCCTGATTTACGTTTGAGTGTCTCCAACGAAACGCCAAAAAATCACTTAACTTTTCACATCTGTTTTCTGTCAAGTCTTCTCTCTCAGTCTCCCTCAAACGTCATCGCACTTGACAGTTTAGGCGGTAGGAGTACGCCTGTCTGCTGTCTTGCTCTATCACACGTGAATTCTTTATAAGAAGAATCACGTGTGAGAGAAAAATTATAGCATAACTGTCAAATTATTCGTTGCATCTATTCATGAATCTGAGCGGAACAGCTTACAAAACAACAAAAAAATAATTTAACCAGTGTTACCAGAAAGTAAAACTTGTATCAAAACAGATCCGATCTAGTTTCCGCACGACACAAGAGGCGTAAAGCGCGGAGATGTTAACTCGTCGTTTTCACGCTCGGCGGTGCGCAGGAGTTGATGTACGGCGCGTTTCGTTATCAACGCTCTGGTTGAGGGCTGGTCTAATTTATCGGATTATTTTTAGAATTTGACATTTTATCACATTAGCTATCATTGGAAGCTTTGTTGCTCATACAAAGGAATATATCAAACAGAAAAAAATAACTAAATTTGTTTTTTTCGTAGAAGTTTCTTATTTGCTAACAAAGTTAGCTCTATTGTTAAACTGTGTTCATTTGAAAAATGTTGCATATTCCGGGATAAAAACAACATTAATTTAAATTAAACACTGCAAAAAATTCTGTGTTCAGATAACTGTCACTCTCACTTTGACCTCTTTAATTGAAGGAAACTTCAAAAACTACAAGTTTTGCTAGAGTCAAATATAATACGAGAACTACTCTTATTAAATCTTGTAATTTTATCCAGATGATGACTGTAGTCATTTAATATTATAGGAACCATTATGAAAGGCTATTTGCGTCCTTGCTCACAAAATAAATGTGAACTAGCACCTTCTAAATTACTCGAATAGAAACTATTGCATCGTGTGAAACAACATTTGTTTTGACTGTACTAATGTACTCCATCAACAAATATTGTACAAACGATTAATTTGACCTCTTACAAAGCGATATTAATTTTAATAGCACCTAACCTGCAATTAAATAAATTTACGACTGTCTTATGCAAATCAGATGATTAGAATATCAATCAACTTTCGTAAGAGGTGATTGTAATAATGCAATGATATCGGTTTTTTGACCTGGTTGATATAGCAAATATGGGGCTATTATATATGGCTGTAATAATGATGGTTTGGCTTGTTAACCTTCGATTTGTAATAGGTAAAAGCGATGTTAAGATTTTTATCTTATTAGCTATAGTTCTAGAGAGGTAGAGCTTTGTGGAAATTCCACTCGAATGAGCCGCTGGTCTGGGGAAGTACCTCCACCTTACAGAAGACCGCAGTGAAGTAGCACTTCGTAACTGTTGTGCTATGTTTCTGCTGGTGAGTATGGTTGCCAGAGCTCAGTTGGGGAGGGTATGGGGTTAAGGCCGGCAACACATCAACGATACCTCTGGTGTCGCGGATGTCCATGGGCGGCGGTGGTTGCTTACCATCAGGCGACACGCTAGCTCGTTTGCCGCCTCTGACATAAAAAAAAAAAATATTTTTATGACTTTCTTAGATTGTAATCAATGAAAAGGTGTTTGCCTCAGGCCGGTGACGACGTGTCCAGGCTCAGGTGATGACGTGTCCAGCTTTATTGAAGGTTCACGTAGTGATATTTAAATAACTGAATGTTTGACTAGAAAAATTCCTTGTACTAACACATCAATTACCTAGCCCCAAACTAAGCTCGAAGCTTGTTCTATGGATGCTTGGGAACGTACCTTATTACTTAAACTTTTTATATAGGTAGAAATACACTTTAGTTCTTTTCTTCTATAAAGTCTTTTTGATTGATTTTACATTGGTATTGTTGCTTTTAGAGGACCGTAGGACAAGCCTGTTTGGAGTAAAATCACCATGCATGGAACTAAAGCTAAATCTCTTTTAACACACTTGTATTAAAAGTTAATTTACTAATCGTGTCAGGCCTCACCTCGATTAAAATTTAAAAGTACTGTTTTTAGAATACAGTTTTTATGAAGTATACAACAATTCATGACTTGTACCACACGTGAAATGATTATAATAAGGATGCACGCGACGCAGTGGGAGTCAGCGCAATTGCATATTGCAACAGCCATTCGCTATGAGAGCCGTTGCTCAACCCTATTCCAACATTCATTCATAGGTTTGGTGACAGGTACCTAGGTCTCACGGTATCCACTTAAATGCTATTTATCTAACCGTTGTTTAGGAACCCTGGGCTTACGATAATTCCTGAGATGGGCAAAAAGGTGTCTGATTTTCAAAATACAGCTGAGGTTTGACATCTTTACAGTTTAACTATCATGGAAACACTAAAGAGCTTAAGTATGAAATCCATTGTGGTAAAATTTGTCTTTTTAAAAAGTTTAGTGAGACTGAATCTACACAAAATACCAGAAGACGAAAATGAACCTATATAATTGACATTACGATGTACAAAAAATATTCTTAGTACCTTTTTTATACCAGCTAAAAAAAAATCTTGTCAATTTATAACATTAGTAGATCGTCATATGTTTTCTAATTAAATATTTAAAATATAGATCTACATGATCAAAATGTCTCTATCAAACTAACTTTCTCCAAAACAGCGGCTGTGATCAAAAGAAGTGACAATGCGAATTTTAAAATCTGCGTAACTTATCGGACATCTTGAGATGACCCCGATGATATAGATTTAATGATGTGGTTCAAGAACAAGTCTTGGGTTCTACCCCGGATAGTTCAATGTAGGGATAAGACTTGTTTTCACTTGACTAAAGCAACTGGGCATCACTAAGAGTAAGTGTATAAAGTGTTTTGTTTTTATGAGAATGGGAGTCAAACGGCCAAAGAGTGTCACCTGATGGTGAGTGATCACCGCTGCCATGGATATTATAACCGTACATGGGTTGCAGATTCGTTGCCTGCCTTTAAAAATCCCATACCCTCCCCAACTGAGAGCTGGCGACCTTTAGCACCAGCAGAATTATAGTACAACAGTAGTCGTACTGCCCCAGACGAGCGGCTCATTCGATTGGAAGTTTTGACAAATTTTCGGTGTATTATGTTTTGTTGTCAGTAAAGTGCGTAATTGAACCCGCGATCCTTAAGCTGCATTATATTTATTATTTATATAGCAAACGCTCAAGTTTAACAATTCAATTCATTCATCAAAGTGTCACCTGTTCCCCATTAATACAACATTATACTGGTATTTATTCATCTAGAATAGAATACGAATGCTTCTTGAATACGGACGAGAGAAAACACATGTCCGGCCGACTTTCACCGAAGGACACCCGAGGAAATTAATGCGTCGCATGCGCATCGATCCGGGTTATTCCGAAGCAGGGTTGCCAGAGACAAAAAATATTTTAAATGTTGCTACAAAGAAAATTTAAAATTTAACTTATTACTAGTTTCATGGTTGTGACCTAAACTTCACATGGAGCTTTATTTGCTAGTTTTAAAGTAGGCAGTATAAACATTAAGAAGATTAAATTGCTAATCCTTTGACCGGAATCTATAGAGCAAACTTTGCTTAATTTGGAATCAGACAAAGACGATAGAATTATGCACATAATTTGAAAGGGTACTTTCATTCTTTAATAAAATATCAGTTCATGTCACTACGGCCTTTTTAACAACCATTTAAACAAATAATAATCGCTCAAAATGCCATTGCCTACGCTTCTCTGATCTCCGATCATCCGTTTCAAGTGTTTAATGAATAAAGCGATTAGGCTCATCTTTATAACTCAAATATATCATATCATTGCGAAAAGTAAATTATACGATGACCGCTATAATATCGTGCAAGAGCGTTTCGTAAGTAACGAATCATCTATGCATCTCATTAACGTTTATGGTACCGACCATAGAGACCATAGACAAGGATGATAAGCTGTAGACGTCTATCTTTAATCTATGGTGTCTTATATGGAATGGCAAATGGAGATAAAGTTTACCTTCACTTATGATATGAAAAGAAAATGTAACCGACTGATCATCGTACATCCCTAAATAATAGAATTAGAAACTTCAAAATTTTCGCGATGTGGCAATACCAAAATTATGTATATAATAGTTTTGTCATAAAAAATTGTGATAGCTCTTGATAAGTACTTTTATTAATTGTGTTTGTTTATTGTTTCAGGTAAATTGAGGCAGCCATTTTAAAAATATGGCCTAGTGATTCGTCAACTGATCATCTTTATGCGTGGAAAATATTTAGTAAGTAATAGAAAACTGCATTCTAAAAGCGTTAAGTATTGGTTTTTGTAACAAGGTTGAACAGTACTTTGATAATTTCCATTATGATAACAAAATGCCATATCTGTTATCAAGGAAATTGTCAGATGTAAAATTGTCAACATGCCTTCTACATAACGGCGAACAATCTCGAAAACCACATAGGCCATGAGATTATAGCTTTTATCTCGTTTGAATTAACGTCGAAAGTCGACTGCAGCTGCACCAGTGGTCGAATGTGAAATATCAAGGCTGCTCACAAGGCTGCACCAAGAATGTTTGCTTGATATTCCTATAAATTTATTAATTATAGACTTTTGAACTGGATTACTACAATATTGTAACAACATCCTGGAACTTAATAGATTTGAATGTAATATCAACCTGTTGATTTCTGACAGTCAACGAGTGGTTACAAATCCGGGCTGTAATTAATATTCTTTGGTGTTGAGAGTATTTATCTAGTTGTAAACAAGGTTTGTACAGCTAGAAATGTACCATGAACATTTATCATTAGATTCATCGTTCTTGTATTAAGACAAAAATATAAAAGGCGTGTGGAAGAGCTAATTGTAAAAATTAAAACACTTTGATTAAAAAACAGGCATTTCTAAAAATATTATTTCCAAAATCAGTACACATGACATTATAATATTCCTGCAACTTATCGTTTTTGTATAAATTGTGATCGATATTCAGATAATCAGAGGTCGACAAAAAAGGAAAAAATCACATAAGAACTAATGTATGAAATTATATTATCCTTGATCTACAGATAGCAGTCATTGGATGTAGGTCTTTGCCGCCTATTAAATCCGGTCTGCACATTTATATTTTGTTTAGCTTTAAATGTAGTTCACACGGATTTAATCAATATCCTTAAACATAACTCTAATATAATAGGAGTGGGACATTCGCACACCTTTACATTTGTACACTTAAAAAATAAACTGTAAGGAGAAATAAAGAGGACAAATTATATTTCTTAGCTTACTTACTCCTTTGACGGTATAATAATGGAGAAAAATTATGATGTTATATCTCTTTATTATAGTAGAACACTCGTGTTTTGTGATTTGAAATTTTTAACTGTCAGTGTTGCCAATATTAAAAAGTAATCTAATCACAGAATGGATTAATTTATAGCTGCGGTCAGAAATCAACTTGAATAAAATTTAACTGTTGAACTTCCCATACTTGTCAGACTTCTTTACAATATCTTTTTAACATACCACTTTTCTAAAGAGCCATAGCTTTCCTCTCTAAAAGTAACTGAGTTGTTATGTGCCATAAAACATAATAGCTGCCATCAAACTACGGAAAATGCCATTGACAAGATGGCGACCACTTCCAAAGGAAACGCGGTGAAATTATTCAAAGAACACAGTTACTTTGAAAACTTTGCAAGAAAAGAGACACAATGTAAAGGCTTGAACATTTTAGCCGAATTCAATTGACAGATTACTGTCAAATTTGTACCGAACGGCTTCAAAATTTGATGTTGTCTGAATTGACAGTAAAAAATATTAAAATGAAAAACTGACAATCGGACGATTTGACCGAGTAGATTTTGTCCGAATTGACACCTACTCTTTTAAACATGTCAAAGTCTAAAATCTCATGTGCAATACATGTACCTTTGGAAGTATTTTTTTATTTTTATTTAAGCAACACTCATCATCAGCTTTTGCATTAGACTAGGAATATACGACTAACTCTCCGGTTTTGTTAATTAAAGACAAAGTTATTGTAAGATTGGAACGTGTACTCAAATAAGCTGCTTGCCCGGGGAAATACCCTTACATTTACATAAGACCACAATAAAGTAAGACTACACCACTGCTGAGCTATATTTATGGCGGTGAACATAATCTCCGTTAATTATTTATTTTATTAATTTATTATTAAGAGTTATGGAAATAATAAACCTGAAATTAATAAACATTTTAGTCGCATCCAGTGCTATTTCTACTTAAACTTCAATCAATTCTTACATACAGTTATGTTATCAAGCGAATACGTAATCATAGCAATTTCTATGCAAGCTTAAACTAACTGTACATTAGGAGTGATTTTAAATGGGAGCAATAAAAATTTCTAAACAGTTAACAATTAAAAACAAAGTCAGGTTCAAATCCGCAGTCCGTATGGTAATAATTAATCTAGATTAACTAGAAGTGGCATATGAAAAAAGAAGTATGCCATGCTTTTAATATTTTAACGTAATTTAGCATTGATGCAAATGGCGTGTATTGACATAAAATTAAATTATTTAATTAATGGTCTTGAATGCCCCCTTAGTTTGATTTTGTGTTACGTAGGCTGTTGTATTTACAATTTCTTATACTATTGTTAAAATAGTTTCGTATATATTGGAAAAGATTTACGCCCGCAATACATGTATTTTAAAAGTAATGATGACACACTGTGCTATGGCCGAACTTTACTCGCGATTTTTTTCCGTCTAGTGTGTTTCTAGGATTACAGTTATCCCCTAGCCCGGATTTCCATATTATATCGGTTAAGATAGCCAAGGTTTCATGTGACAAAGTGCATGTATGCGTACACTTTACCACAAGCTTGCACGGATACCATATTATATCAATCCATCTGCCTTTATTATTGCACTTACTACATATTTTCCATCTACCTTTACTATTGCACGCACTTTCCGCCATAAAGATAGCCGCCACATCTCCACATCACCGTTTTAATTCGCAGCAGATGGCACGAGCTTACGGTCATCATACTTAGATCGTGCGCGTGCGCAGATCGAATGTCGCTCAGACGCTAATGCGTTTCTTACGATTTATGACGAATAGTTGAGGTTTTTTTGTAGTACTTAGAGTGATTGAGTTCTTTTGTGATGATTTATAAAGGAATTATTTGAACACGGTCTTTGAAAATTAGTTAAATTGACATAAGAATTTGTCAATTTGATTGTCAAGATGAATAATATCGTCGCCTGCCTCTCTAACTGACTCTATCTACGCCATCTTAATCAATTTTGGAAGATGAGTAAGATGGTGTAAATATCTCAGTTTCCAAAAAAATATCAGATACATCAGTTAGAGAGGTAATCGTTGATATAACGCTTTAAAGTGTAAATGTTCAGTTCATCATCGATTTGAATGCAAATCTACGCACAATATTTTTTTAAATTACTTAATTCAGCTTATGAGCGTCCTCACTGCTGGGTCCTTTTCTATGTCAGAGAAAAATAAAAACAATAGACTTCCTGTATAACATATATTTCATGTTTCAAGAACAAACCCATATTGTCCCTGGTATCAAGCGTGATTCAAACCCACCTGCAATGCAACCCTCGCGATTAGAGTGAACCTCATAAACCGCATTTTTTTATTCATTAATTAATTTCGAATCCGGCAACGCAGGGCCATAGATCCTTACCACCTTATCAGGGTGCTTACATATATAAAAATATAAAAATATCATATATCATTGCCTTCAATGACTCTTCCAGTCATATTACCTCCACACGCGCGTGCGCAGTAATTCGGCGTGTACGCGGCCGGCCGGCACGGAACGTTACAAGAGTTACGTCTGGTTATGGGTCCAAACGTTACTGTTACGCCCAAGTGAGGAAATGTTACGTTGCATGTGTGTGGCTGAGTTTTGATAAATAATAAATAAGTTCAATTGATTTGACTAACATACAAATTGCCTAGCCCCAAACTAAGCTAGAAGCTTGTGGTATGGATGCTAGGGAACGGATAGACATACTTAAATACTTTTATATCCATGATTCGAGTACAAATGCCGATGTTTTTGTTGACACCAGAGGTATCGCAGATACGTTGGCTGTAAACCCCATACTTTTCCCAACTGTGCTCTGGAGACCTCGGCAGTAGAAAGTAGAAACATAGCACAACAGTTAAGAAGTGAAGTATTTCACTGTTCTATAAGGTGGAGGTACTTCCCCAGACGAGCGGAAGTTCCACTAAGCTCTAACCCTCTTAAACAAAACATATATATATGTTCATATAAATAAATACATATACCTAAATAAATAACTTCATTACGAAGGATAAAGCATGTCCTGTGTAGTCAGTTCATCTGTTTAGCCACTGTCGTTCTTTAAGCCTACGAACCAAACTATCGCAAAACTGCAACTAAACTCAAGAAGCATAACAATGATAGTGAAACTGCTCCACGGTGGAATGCCAAAAAGTAGACTCAATGACGCAAATAGACGCAGGCTTCTTTGAAAGTGAAAAGACATCAACAAAAGACTCCGTACGTGGTAAAGTGACAAGTCACTTGACGGCTTTCACCAGCTGAGGTTAAAGGGTAAATAAGATTGATGGATATCTAAATATGTGAGGTTGAGGTAATAATGGAAATTTCTTTTTTTCAATGTCAACGGCTGACTTTGACCGCTTAGTCGGTGATGTCAAAGTCATTGCGTTTTTGATGTAGCATTTCAAGTGACTCTTCAGAATTAATGTTTCTCGTTTTCATCAGGTCTTTGGAGTCATGACGAATAAAGGCTGGTTCAGCAGTGATACAGGTTTTATTGACTTCCTGAAGAATACTTCACTAAAGTCCAGGGTTAGATTGAAAAGGGGAGATCGCCAATGTAATGAAATACATTCAACCAAACAACAAACTATCGAATTAACTTTTGACTGAGGTGTATCTGCACTGATACGGTTTTCACACCTTCAAAAAAATTGGCCAAGTGCGAGTCGGACTCCCGCACTGAGGGTTCCGTACAAATTATATTTTTGACGTATTAAAAAAACTACTGAATAGATTTCGTTCGAACCAATTTTCGTTGGTAGTTTTTATGGTAATGTACATTATATAATTATTTCAGATTTATCATCCTCTTATTTTAGAAGTTAGAGGGGGGGGGACACACTTTTTTCCACTTTGGAAAGGTCTGTCACGCAAAGTATTCACTTTAGAAAAAAGTGATATTAGTAACCTTAATATAATTTTTAAAGACCTATTCATAGATACCCCACACGTATATGTTCAATGAAAAAAAATATTTCGAGTTTCAGTTCTGATTATGGGGACCCCCCACTTTTTTTATTTTTTTTCTATTTTCGTCTGAAAACCTTGTTGCGGTTTACAGAATACATCTACTCACCAAGTTTCACCAGTATAGTACCTATAGTTTCGGAAAAAAGTGGCTGTGACAGACTGGCGGACAGACAGACAGACAGACAGACAGACATGACGAATCTATAAGGGTTCCGTTTTTTGCCATTTTGGCTACGGAACCCTAAAAAGAGCTTACTCCTTCTTAAAGCGCCGGCAACGCACTTGTGACTCCTCTGGTGTTGCTGGTGTCCATGGGCGGCGCTGATTTCTTTCCATCAGGCAATTCGTTAGCTCGTTTGCCAGCTATGTCTATGTTTAAAAATATAAAAAAAATAGAATGAATTAAAGTGCGCAAGCACTTGCCCTTGTATTTCTATCCTCTTTCACTCGGTGTGACAGCATTATGACACAACTGGTGAAATATCAGTGGCTGAGTTTTCTGATTCACGGTATACGAATGATGTCTTCTAGTCAATGTGGCACAAATTACAGGAGATTGCTTAAATTATCATAATAAAAAAAAACATAATCACCAACTGCAATAAACATCAAAAGGTTTCCTTTCTGAGGCCACAAAATGCATCAAGATTTGGTCAAAACATACTTATAAATGGCCCATAGCCCGAAGCAAATTGACGAAACCATCTGCTTAATTCGAGATCTTAAATTAATGCCAGTGTAAAGTTCAAGACTTTTGGCCCTGTTGAACTTGTTCGAAGACGGTATTTCTTTTGACTCAGACACGGAAGGACAGTTGACTGAGTTTTTACAATCTTGGAAGACGTATGAGTAAATTATTACCTAGGTCTCCGAATTCACAAAAATAATGTCACAGACTTATGTTCTCCGAGGTGGGGAAGAAAGTGTCCACAGGATTACTCTATCGTCAAAAGATTGTCTTTGATGTTATTCTACTCCAGTTTTGATCAGCACTCTGGATCTTCATTCTCTAAAAGTAAAAAAAAAACTTTGTGAGATATCTATGCAAATAGATGCTTTAAAAAACATAGGCACGATACTTTTATCACCGGTTTATATTCCTTTATGATAAGTACGTAAATATATATAATAATCTTACTTGACAGGCATTGGTAGGTACAATATTGTTATTCTGTACAAAAAATAATAATAATTGCAGATTATAATTGGAGTTAAAAAGTTTTCGTTTATAAAATGAGTACGTATCACGAATACCTACATCTAATTTCTCTTCATACCGATTTCCGACCTTTACATATCTCCAACTTCTTCTCCATACGACCACAGATACTACTGCCTACAGGCTTACACACGGCCTTGCAACAACCTTACTTTCTACAAGTGGTGGCAGGCCACTTCCTGCACCACTGGTATTTCAATATTGTTTAGTACGAATGCCGATTAATCGAGAGGGCAATTTAGTTGGAATGGCGGTTATGTAAATATTTCCTTCGCGACAAGTTGTGAATAGGTAGGAGTAATATCGATTAGGTGACGGATTGCTAAATCGATTTTGTTACGATTAGCATGGAAAGATTTCTTTTGGCACACAGGATATTTATTATCAAAGGATTTTTTCTCTTGACCAGAAAAACTGACATTTAAAAAAAGGTTTTTCACATTCTCTCTATTTTCCATTTTAACGTTTCCCGTTAGTATAGTATTTAGAGATCCTGGACACAAAACCGTGGGATTTAATTATTTTTGTGATGAACATTGACATTTGCACTCAAGTCGCGGATGTTTTAGAAGTATGTTTCGTTCCTTTAAATTCATATTGTTATAACTACATAAATTATAAGCTTAGTTTGGAGATGAACAATTGGGGTATTTTAAGAAATATAATAATATTTTTTTAGACCAAGAGGTCGCGGGTTCCATCGGGTGTGTTGTTGGGAAATATTTATTTTATTTATTATTTACTACCCTTACTTAATTAGCCCAGTGGGCCAGTAACCTGACACGACTGAACAACAAACACTAAACTATAGAGAGTGAGTCTATTTGCCGTTACATCTTAAGTTCACGGCCGCACTTATTATTCTACTAGCGGTTGACATTTGCCGAAAGCTGAATTAATTAACACGTATGGACATCGTCGGTCTATTAATGAATGAGACCTTTAAATAATGGGTAGTTACTATGAGTAAAAAAATCTGTAGGTTTTATGTCGCTCTGGTCGAAATAGCCAAAAGTGCAAACTCGGATGGAGGGGAGTGCTGGTTCAACTCTCGTGTGATATCTAAGACAAGATTTTTTTTATTGTTTGTACATACATACATATATAACAAATGTTATAGATAAAAAGGATGTAACTAAATGCTTTATTTATTTTTTAATCAGATATATCCAAATCTGTATTTTACACGAATGTGATGACACGAGATCAAATCCCGAGTCTGATGAAAAATTTGCGCCTAATTTTTACGTTCGAAGAACCCCGAGTAAAAGCTTATTGCTATGTAAGACTTGTAACAAAAATAACAAGCAACAAAACCAAACTTTTTTAAACTAATAAAACATAAAAGTGAAAACTTTATCTTCATAAAACCAACGATCCCCAGAGGCTCAGTAGTTAGAGCGGTCTCATTAAATCGCTATGGGCATAGAGCATCGACCGAGACACCATTGACCCAGAATGCTTGTAGAGTACTAGAGTACGTGTTTGGTACCAGTATCGACTGCACTGTGGTTTGAATAAGGCTGTTTGTGGACAAAAGTTGTTCTTTTTATTTTATTGTCTTTATAACTTAACTAACAAAAGTAGGGCTGGATGTATGCATTTATTTTTTCGATTGTTAGTAAGATATGTACAATTACATAGTTAAAAAACTTAAACGTTGATTAAAGGAAAAAAGTAAAGAATCAACCTATTGATATTCCACTGCTAGGCAAAAGCCTCCATCATTTGCAATCATGTTTCGTTACAAAGATGGGGCTTTTATAAATTGCCACGCTTGCCAAATACGAGTTGGTTATAAACCCGGGTTTCGTTCAGCAAATTCGACACAACTTTTGCCCGAACAGGATTCGAACCATTTAACAAGTTAAAGTTTCAAAACTACATAAAACCACGTTCTAGGATATTGTAGTAACTATCCTTTTTACGATGTCTCACTGGCGCTGTATGAATTATCAGAAATAGATGCATTAGGCCGATAATGATGATCCTTTTTTAATAAACATTAATCTACAATTTTGATCACTATTCTGTGATTCACAATCATAATGCATTTTGTTGACAGCGTACAGTATTAAAACAAACTAGTACACCTGTTTACCTTTAATCCACACACCAAGCCCACTGTGCAAGCAGGCTGTGGGTGGGTCGACAAAAAATGTAGTTTCACTCTCAGTCTGACCCCGATAGTCTCTGAATGACTTTTATGTTACGATGATTGAGTAAAGCTATTCGGTTGCGAATACTGCCTGCCATCTGTCGTGTGAACATTAAACAGGTTTAATTGCAAATGCACAGTGAACGGATCGCAGAAACGTTGTGGACATGATGATTATCCTTTTAAAATTACATTCAAATCGGACTTAAACGTATTTAATAGTAAAAAGCCCAAGTTTACCTTGTCATCGTAACATGAAAGTAATTGAAAACTGAATTTTAAATTCTAAGCTTCAAAAGTTAGGTGAGGTTTCAAAGAATATTAATTCTTGCAAAGAAACTAGTGAGTCACCGACATTAAGATTTTTTTTTGTGTTTGGGAGTGTCGTTTTTTATATTCTTAATAATGTTGTTTATTTAAATTTTGACAAAAGAATTCGACAACTTCATCGATTTCTAAGCTTGGACTTATTTATGGTGGCAAATGGATTGAAAGAAAGTGCCAAATCGTAAAACAACACACGTACCGAACGCGTTCGAAATTCAAATTGAAGAAAAACATTCCGAATCGAAAACAATCAGTGATCGATGTCGAATATTTTACTGCTTAATCATTTGGGTCTCTATTTCTTTAGGCTTAAAATTCATATTCCACTGTAGTGCCGAGAAGTGTCACGAATGTCAAGTACATGAAATCGATTGATGTGTTTTCGGACTTTTGTGGACACTTTCGAACAAGTGAAAGATAAAATTTGCATTTTAAAAAGCTTTTTGTACGCCTTTAGTTTTTGGCTTTCGTTTGTTTTTTTATTGTAAAACAAATGTAAAATTACTAAAATGTAATAAATAATTTGTTGGAAAATACACTTGTACCTATGTGCTTGCATATAAGAGTAATCTCGATTGTGAAACTAATACTCGTACCTATGTTTAAAGTTACACAAAATGTATTGTACAGATTATTATCTCATGTGAACTTTCATTACCACAATTACTTTCTGTTTAAAACCATTAATTTTGTTGCATTTAACTGTCTGAATTAATGCTGAAACAATGAATAAAATGTGAGAGGGTAATACCATTCAGAGATTAGTGTTTCTTAAACTTTCTATCTTTTGTCTCATATGATTAATTAGGAAATACATTTATTTAAAATATATACTTATTCAATTAAGCAGAAGAAATGCACGAACCCAAGTTCAAAATAGTGTTTAAACTTTTCGACATAGATGGGTCAGATTTCTGTACTCTTATATCTTAACAACGAGGGTTAAAGAGATTTTAAGAGCATGGACCAAAGAACGGACCTATGCCTGAGCCCTTACTTGGTCAAAAGTTTTATATCTAACATCTGTGAACTGTCCATCAAAAGGTCGTTGCACTGTGAATGGTAAATGTATTTATTTATTACCATTCATATCAAAATATTGCCCATGAAATTGCTAAGCAAAAAAAAACATTTCCTTCGTGTACGATTTGCTTCAAAAGATATTAAAAGTTCACACCAAAACATTAAGAAACATTAAAAATATCATTACAAACATTTGCTACCACGAAAATTGCACGAATCTGTAAATAATTCATTTTGAAGAAGCGAATAATAATTTCGTTCGTAATTGCCACCTCTTTCGGACATAGAAAGCATCAAAATGTAATTGAGCAAGCACATAACTACGTTTAAAATTATTTTGCAATCGTTACAGCATTCGTAAGTGAACGTCATGTGAACGGAATAGAGTTCAATTTGTTCGAGTAATAACAAATATTCTAAGTGACGTTAAAACGTATTTACACAAGATGGCGTTTTTCGAATGACAACATCTACCCAACAATTGCTGTTTCGCGCTTGTTACACCGTGAATACACAGGGAATTAACACAATAAGCGTGTGAACAAGATTTTGGCGGAATGTTGAATTTCTTTTTTTCTGAACGCAACCTTACTTTCACTTGCTTTCTGCGGGTCAGGTGGCCTTCGAGCGTTTGAACATTTGAATTTGGAATGCGTCTTCTTTTTCTTATTATTGACAAAGGAAATGGCTTGATTACAAATTGTTTATTTGATTCAATATTTTCGTTGGGTTTTTTAGAGATGAGTCATGTTTTTAGCCAGTTATATTTTAGGAAAAGTTATTATTGAATACTTATTAAGAGTAGGTAAAGCTTATTTTTAAGCTCGAGTTAGTGGGTACTTATATTAAATCTATGCCTTTTTTTGGCATAATTTAATAAGATCTTTATTTGAAATATTATCGCTCTAATTAAGATTCGTAGATTTTACAGTCTAACGAATTAATCGTTCCAAAACCAATCTGTAAGTCACCGTGAAATTAAAGCTACATTTTAGTTAAGGTCAAAAAGCAATCAAAATCTTTTATTAATATTTGATTCATTAATTTCTGAGTTATTCACATTTTTATTAAGATTATTGAGATGGTCTAATGGTTTTAAAGTATTGTGCCGTTAGCTTGAGGTCTTGGCTTTGATTTCTGGGCCAAACAAAACACGGGCTTGTGATCACCAATCCGTATTATCAATTCTGTAATGAACAAACGATAGAGGCTTTTGCTCTTCAGTGGGAAAATGGACTGTAAGATACTTTTTTTACTTTAACTCCTAATAAAAAGTATTAAATAAACATCCCAGCCACTACACCCGATCGGTGCTACATAACCTTCGATCGAGGTAGTGTTCATACAAATAACCTGTCATTTAGAACGTCGTACAAGGTCACATCCCATCGAACAATGGCGACTAGGTCAGTCATATATCCCATGGATACAATGCGTTATGGGAAGCTATGGTGTACTCATTTGAATATAATAGCTCTTATTTAATTGGATTCTGTTACAAGAATACATGTTTGTTTGATAGTTGTTCCGTTTGCAAAATGGTCTGAATATTTGACCTTATAATCACTTTTTAATGGATGGAAATTGGTTTAGCTAGTGGATATCATTTTATTCACATTGCCTTTAATCTAATAGAGTACATTATACTTTTGACGGGTCCGTTGGTCTAGCAGTCAGACACCCTGGCTACAAAACCAAGGGTCACGGGTTTAAATCCTGCTAAGGGCAAATGTTTGTGTGATGGACATCGGCATTTGCACTCCAGTCATGGATGTTTATTAAAGTATTTAGGTATGTATCTCCGTTCCCTAGCTCCCATAGTACAAGTTTCGCGCTTAGTTTGAGGCTAGTCAACTGGTGTGTTAGTCCAAAGAATTTATTAATTTAGTTTATGTATTTATTATTATGTACCAATATCAAGGACTGTTATCTTAACCTATCAAAATACTGAGCACGAAAAAATTACTTAAATAAATTAGTTAACTTCTTGCCTAACTTCTGCCTCTTACATACATACATGGTTAACCTGACATTTAACACAGATGAACGCACTGACTGATAAGCTTCATTGAATGCTCGGAAGCGTTCGTTTCCTTCACATTGCTTGCATCAGCGGTGATGTAAAGCGTAATTATTTGTTAACATCTTTTGCCACACCCTGTGGTCCGATGATTGATTTACACTAACAGTTCTTTTGGAATAAACTAGCAGCCGCCTGCGAGTTCGTCCGCGTTGAATTCGTAGTGTTATACTATAGCTTAAAGCCTTCCTCAAGTAACGGACTATCCAACGTAAAAATATGTATTTGATTCGAACCAGGAGTTCCTGAGATACAAACAAACAAACAAACCCTTCAACTTTATTATCGAAGTATAGAAACCGAGGTATTTCTTTTAAACACATTGTGTTATACCTACTATAGCTTAAAGCCTTTCTCAAGTAACGGACTATCCAACGCAAAAATAAATTTAGATTTGAACTAGTAGTTCCTGAGATTAGCGCGTTCAAACAAACAAACTAACTCTTCAGGTTTATTACATGAGTAGGTATGGATTATTCTAACCATTAGTTCCTGACATAAGATCGTTCAAACAAACAAACTCTTCAGCTTTATTATTTTAGTATAGGTACCAAGGTATTTCTCTGCTATGATCCGGAATTGACAAGAAATATAATAACTTGGCCATTTAATTAAAGATCATAGTCGCAGCGTACCCTGGGCTCCGAGGTAAGGGCCGAGGATGCAATCGGGATAAGGATGATATTGACCAAGTTATTTCTCTCTTATTGTACATTTCTCGTCATTTGTATAGATAACATTACGTTATATAATACTAATTTAATAATTAGTCATCAACCCATTAAATGACTATAGATTTGTGTATCGTGACTTATGATTCAGGTGCGATTATTATAAAATTATCAATTAAATATTTATGACAACCGGTTTACGTTATGTTAATTACTTTAATAATTAGTGATCGAGTAAACACCTAAACAGTAAAATAACTAATGTTAGTTGCATAAATAACACAATTGATTGATTGTATTTTTTCGATTGCCATTTATTCTTAATTACCTATGTCAAATGATTTTTGCAATAGAGTCAGTAAGATAGCTTTTATGTAAGACTACATATTATATGCAATATAACACATATATCTTGGATAATGGTCATGTCAAACAGGTATATGATCTGATATTATCTCATTGCATATCGATTTGAAATCGTAACACATAACACTCGCTGATGTTGATATCAATCAAATCTGTACTTAGATCGTAACGGATCTTTAATAGGTAGAATAAATTATAGTCATGTCATTAAAATAAATTAGGGAGTTATCTAAAATATCTTTTTGACTAGTGACCTGACCCGGCTTCAGACGTGTGAACTAAATTTATCCGTGTTTCTCTACTACATATATTACGCATGTATTTTACGCATAAACCATCCTCTTGAATCATTCATTATCTGTTGAAAAATACCGCTTCAAAATCCGTTGCGTAGTTTGTCGCGAGATTCGAGATCTCGAGAGATCGAGATTGCATTCCCTAGTTCAGTGGGACAGCAATCTGACGCGACCGTAGAGAGATCAGGCGCAGGACCAATGGCTTCGTGCCTTCCGAAGCACGGGGGAGCTCGGGATGAAATTTTTCGGTCACCCATCCGATGACTGGCATCTGTGCAACTTGCTTAACTTGGCTATCGCAGGCCGAGCGCGCTTTCCACTGCGCCATCGACCTCTTCAAAGCTGCCTACTAATAGTAGGTACCTAAACAAGACATTATCTACACATAGAAATAAAGACGAAATCCGGTCGTATCTATCTATATGGACAAGGTCAAACAAGGTCCTGTTATGATTAATTCCCATCTTGCCCAGTCTTGCCCTCTGTCGCAATTTAGAATCCGGTCTGACCTGTGAGTCATGTCCTTTGTTGAATTTGTAAGGACTGCTAAATAAGTTCAGTATAATATTTACTAACATAATAAAGCTGAAGAGTATGTTTGTTCTCAAATCAAAATGAAAAATTATAATCAAAAGTCAATATACACTTTATTAACTTAGGCCACAGTTAGGTACTTTTAAATCGTCAATAATATCACAATATAGAATGACTCTACCACCGACTTCGGAGCGCAGTAATCTGTCGAGAAGAAGCTTATCTCAGGAACTAGGTACTGGTTCGAATTGAAAGAATATTTTTGAGCTGGGAACTCCGTTTGTCGAGGAAGGCTTTTAGCTATATCATAACACTATGTGGGCTGAAACCGAAATCCACGCGGACGGAGTCGCGGGCGCCGCTAGTTACTTTACGAATATTACTAACTACTGGTATAAAGATATAAAAACCCTCTACATAAGGAAATCACATATAAGTCGTTAAGTCCAATATTATTGATCAATACCTAAATGAAGAGACAAAAAAATTACAATAGGAGGATACATTCGTGGAATCCTAAAAATTAACCTTGAAATAAATATATTCATAACTAGACATGGAATTGTTGTTTTTTAACATAAAATAGTCGCCAAATAACTAAATTGATTGCTTTAACATGTCACGTTTTATTTTTTATATTTAATTATACTTATGACTAATGATTTGCAAATTATAAATCAAGACAAGAAGGATCTTTAATAGTTATAAATAGTTCGCATTCGTTTTTGTGCAAAGCATGCAAGTTTTTCTTGTTTCTACTCCTTTATTGTTTTTGTAGGTAATAAAATAAAAATTGATAGCTATGCATTTTTTATATGATGAATTATTTAGATGATTCTAATTCAACAAAGAACAAGTATTTGTGACCAATGTTGTATTTAGGTATTTAAGTAGTTTTTGAAAGTACACAACATTACATTTGTAATATAAAAAATATTAGCATTCTAGGTACCATTTATTTGTACTGAAAAACAATGTTGGTTATAGCACTTTAAGTCATTGGTACTATGGGTATATTGATGCAAACGAACAAGCGGGTCACCTGATGGTAAGCGATCACCACTGTCCATGGACATCAACAACCGTAGGTACAAGGGCCGCAGATGCGTTGCCTGCCTTAAAAAACCCTATAACATCCTAAAATGAGCTCTAGCGATCTTACCTACTAGCAGAAACAAAGCACAACAGTTACGTAGTTCTTTTTCACTGTAAAGATTTTCCTGTAAGGTTGTAGTACTTCCCCAGACGCGCAACTCATTCGAGTGGAAGTTCCACAAAGCTCTTCCTCTCTTTTAATAGAGAAGTTATGAAAGTATCATTAGAATAGTAACATTGTTACAGTATTATCACCAATATCTACTCATTGTTCACTGATCTGCTATTTTGGTATTACGTGACAAAACTCCCGGTCCTTATAAGTACGCTTTCACAATTAGCAATAAAAAATGTTATAGATATTTATCAGATGACAAGTTGATATTTCGAGGTAATTTCTCAACGCATAAGGCTAGATTTTACAATCGGCTGTTAGAAAACCTATATCGGAAACCGGTATATACCGGTACACACCGGTTCTTGTTTACACAATGTCGTATTGTCAATTTTGTAACTTGTCCACTGGCGTTTAGTAATGGACATTTTGATTCACGTTGTGGGTCAGAAGTTTAATGTACGTCACTACGCATATTAATTAAATGTCACGCCAGATAGATTTATTTTCGGAGTTGTGTGTAATTTTGTATACGACTATCTATGATTATTTCAAGGCTTAGTTCTTCATTCATAGGTAGGAATTATTTAAGACTAGCCAGCATAAATACGCTGGCTATATTTCGCCAATATTGCCTTCTTTGAGTTAAACGCAAGGAAATACGAGTTAGTTGAGATGCCTGCCTAGGTGATCTTTGAAATATCTTCTACATGATGTTAAGGAATGGATAGAAATAACCAAATACTTAAGACTCGAATACAAATGTATGTATTATTAAAGAAAAATAAAAGACCCAATTATCATGAGAAAGTACCCAAAGGTCTTGGTTAGAGTGAATAATGGGTCAGTTAGTAATTCAACTATATCATCCTAATACAGTGAATCATTTGACCAAATTAACAATTTGGATTCTAATGTGTTACTTAACTCTCTAGGAATTATAGGCATTATTGTAAAAGGCATAAAGGTCAATGTCGCAAACCATTCGATGAGCCAAATCCCGTTCAAAATAGAGACGAGACGAGTTGTGACACTGTCACCGGTTTTTTGGTGATTGTTACGGTTTTACGTGATTAATTAACCTTTGAACTTTGTGTATTATATAAATTCTATATTGTAGGAAGGAATTCTAACACACAAAGTGTAACTTTAAATAAAATAATCATGAAACTTTTAATACGCACACTTTAATACTTTTAGTTAATTCCATAACTCGACTTACATGTAATTGTCGATATTTATAAATTAAATATTTATAAACAAATACAAATTCATATTATGATCTCAGGCAATTACTTCAAAATAAACAGGTATACCACACGATCAAGTGTCCACGTTTATTGTACTCGTACAAAGAGTTGCCAATCGCGGGAATCGAGCCTGTGACCCTCCGCAAGGCAACTCTTGTTCCGAGTTTAAATAAAAAATGCCTTGTTTTACCTGACTTACTAGAACTCTGGTTAGTATATCTAAAACCGGACTAGATATTTACCATCTGAACACGCTTGTGCGTGCTTCAGAGCAATCACTGTTACATAAGCTTAATTCACCGCAACACACAGACTGTTCCGACATTATTGTGGGAACCAGATCACTTGAAATAAGAGTTTTGAAGAAGTATGCCATTTTGAAATATGTACTTTCCACTGTCCTTCAAAACTGTAAAAGAAATAATAAATGCATTATCGACGACCCGCTTGGTGTAATGATCAAGAAGTTGACTGTTAGATCAAGAGGTCGCAGGTTCGATCCCCGTACTGGACAAATATGTGTCTGCATGTCTGTATGGTTTGGGTGTAAGATGTATCTACATTTTGTAATGGTTTCCATAGGCAATAGTCACCACTTACCATGGTGTAATACAATTAAAGAAATTAAGAGCAAAGTTAAAGAGACGTACTTTACAAAAATATCGATATTCTAACAGATAAGTGCCAATATTTAAGTAATTGGTTCAAACTTAACTGCATCGTGTAAATGTTACATTAACCTTGTAAGCACGCACTATTAGTTCGAAATTGGGTTAAATCCGCCGCCATTATTTTAACGACGCAAGTACAAGGCCGTGTCAAAGCAGATTAAAAATAGCGCGAAAGTGAAATGTCACTTTGACAGCTTTTTATTTTTTTAACTGTTTACTTGTGAATTCTGTGACGCCTCAATGGTCTATTGGTTTATGTACCGGGCCGTGATCTCGAGGTCCTGGATCGATTCCCAGGTCGGGCAAAATTTAAATTGAGTTTCCTGAATCATGACCAAGCGGCATTTGGCAAGCGTGGTGATTAAGCCAAAAGCCTTCTTGGCTTTAATTGGCTGATAGGTACTTTTGTGAAGAGGGGTAGAGATTAGTGGAACTCCCAACTAAATAAACCTCTCGTCTTGGGAATTACCTAATACTAAGCCTTACAGAAGACCACAACGAAATAGCACTTCGTAACTATTGTGCTATGTTTTTTCTGGTGAGTAAGGTCGCCCGGGGATTTGAAGACCCAACCTCTGAGGTTTTTTAACACAGCGTTCTAACCACGGAGACAGTGAGGTGATTAAAGAGAACGAGCTCTTTTAAAAACATTGCATTTGCAACTAACTGCAAGTGCGTTGACTCAGGGCTTGGCTCACCCACTGACATAGTTACATCTTCCGTCTCTTTCGCTCTAGAGTGCAATTATAACGCCATCTCACAGACTTGTACGTGTTTTTAACCCGCACTTTTGCTGCCATAAAAGTTGAGGACCTGTTTCGAAACAGTCACTTGATTTTACCATGAAAATATACTTGCAGGCAAAATTTTGGAATCACATCTTTTCTGCTGGATTCCGCACGATCTTGAAATGTCAATTAAAGTTAACGGATAAATCTCCATGACCTTACAGAAGACCACAGTGAAATAGTACTTTGTCACTGTTGTTGTGCTATGTTGCTACTGGTGAGTAAGGTCGCCAGAGCTCACATGGGGAGGGTATGGGGTCTTAAAGGCTGGCTGGGCGGCGTTTATTGCTTACCATCAGGCGACCCGGTAGCTCGATTGCCGCCTCTGCCAATAAAGAAAACCGGCCAAGAGCGTGTCGGACACGCCCATGAAAGGGTTCCGTAGCTAAAAGATGGCCCGACCGCTTAAGTCACCATTTAGTAAGGGCAACTGCACGTCATAAGTTGGTCGAGTTGTATAAAAATAACTATGTATGATACAGAGTTCGCTATAGTTTTCGTTGAAAGTACTCACTTGGAGGTATACAGGACATTTTTTTCAGAATTCTTGTAATAGTATTTCAAAAGTTAAGGGGGGGGGGACGCTCTAATTTTAACTTTGTATTAATATATCTCGAGACTGGGGTGTTTGATCCACATGGTTTCAAAGCAAGTTTTATTGTATTTAAAAATACCTTTTTAACGATACCCCACACGATGGGGTGAGTCGAATTTTTTTTTTTAATTTACTTTTCGCTGTATGGGAGGGGGGGTAAAAATAATTATTTTTAGATTATTTTAAAAACCAATTCTTGAATTATCACTATACATCTCTCCACCAATTTTCGTGGCAATCGGTTCAGAAACGGCGGAGAACGAGCCAGGACAGACAGACAGACATGACGAAACTATAAGGGTTCCGTTTTTGCCATTTGGCTACGGAACCCTAAAAACTATGAAATGTTGTAATTTTTATGATACAAATTATGTAGTACCTACCTACCTAGTTACTAAAGATTGCGGTGAAACAATTAAGGAGGCTGAATCAAAACTTTTGCTCGCGAGTGTACTCAAATATTCAAGAAATAACGTGATATTTGAATCGGTTCTGTCACTCGATAACAGCTTCTTATGTAAAACTGTCTCAATGTTGCTCAAGAGGAAATTTTCATAAATTACCCTTTTTCCTTCACCGATTAAAGTTACAAGCGGTCACTTTAACTTGTTCCAATACTTCCTTTAGAAAGTTATATTAAAGCTTTTTTTGCTTCTTATGTATTACGTTAAAGATTGTAGGTAGGTATTTATATTTCATACTTCATTATGAAAGATATCGAAAAACCGCATAAATCTTCAGACGAAGATTAATGAAATCCTAAACCGGTATTGTAGAAAGCATAATTTCTACAAAACGAAGACCGTATCTCACTTTCATTGGAGCCCGACAATAGCAAGTAAAAGTGAAACTTACTAAAAGGAAATAAACATGAAAACCATTAAAATTGACCGGAAAAGCACCTATCAATGTTATTTTATCTGTGATCTTTGTATTCACGCTCCTTCGTATCATTCCAAAGTGTCTATGAATATCCTATCACTATTAAAATTTGAATTTAGAACATCGTCTTGGACAATCAAACAGCGGCTATCGCGTTATCAATCTTATTGCCCCAATGTAAGGTCGCATCTTAATTGACCGATGTAGTGATTACTTTTTTGAAAGGAGAGCGTGCGAAATAATTAATATTTTGACAGTTCCATGCGTGTAGACTCTTTTGTCTAAACGACGGTCAATAGACTTCCGACATTCAAACATCTACTTTGTTCCGTAGTAATAAGGTATAATTACATTTGTTTGGTAATTAAGTAATATTAGAGCGACTATAGACGGTGTCTGCGGAAGTTATTAAAAAAACGGGAACTAGTCTAAACTGGGCCTTGATATTATGGCATGAGCTTTTATGGTTACAGGGTAACATTTTAATTATGAGAATTTCGTAGCTTATATACGTTATTAAAGAGCAATTACTTTAGTATTATATTGGATTTAACGATTTCGACCTTATTTTGGAGTAATTAATGTATGTATTATGTTAACTAGGTCATTATGTCGATGGCCTTATTTGTTAGAAGTAATAGATTGAAAAAACAAATTTAATATAGATATTCAACACTAGCGGCCGCCAGCGACTCCGTCCGCGTGAGTTTCGGTTTCCGCACACAGTGTTACTATAGATAGCTTAAAGCCTTCCTTGACAAACGGTAAGTGGACTATCCAACTCAAAAGATTTTGTCAATTGACGAATTCGCCATCCGCTTTCGTAGCGACTTATATCTCCATCCCGCTCACATAAATATGTAGTTCGTGTCCGGGGTGGCAATACATATTATAAGTCGCGACGAAAGCGTATGGCGAATTCGTCAAAGTGGCATCTTGGCTAGCCTACCAGTAGTCCCTGAGATTAGCGCGTTCAAACATATCTGGATCAGTTACACGGGTTATTGTGAGTAAACCACAAAAGATAGAAATATGCTGTCAAGCGGTATTTTTTAGGCAATTTTATTTAGAATATTTCCGTCTTACATGATTTCTATGTAACTTTAACCATTAAGGCTGCACACGCGACAGAAGCTTTAAAAATGGAGGAATTTCTCCCGTTTTCCCAACATTTTGCTTCACTACTCTGCTCCTATTGATTGTAGCGTGATGAAAAGTATCCTATAATATGCCCAGGAGTATAAAGAATAATTGTACAAAGTTTCGTCAAAATCCGTCTAGTAGTTTTTGTTTCTATAAGGAACATACAGACAGACAGACAGACAGACAGACAGACAGACAGACAAAAATTTTACTGATTGCATTTTTGGCATCAGTATCGATCACTAATCACCCCCTGATAGTTATTTTGAAAATATATTTCATGTACAGAATAATATAAGCTTTTGGTCTTACTTATAAATTAGAATAAATTTTATTTTTTCTCTATGAAATTATAAGATTTCATAGAGAAAATCAAGTCCGCCTTTTGTACAATATTTTGTGTAGTACAATTAAGATTAAATAAATATATAAAATAAAAAAAAACAGTATCGAATGATTAACTATCTATCTAACAGATAGAACTGTATAAACTCTTAACCGGCACTTTATTTTACAATACCAATATTTTTTCAAAAACAATATTAAACAATATTACAAGTACCGTAACATCACAGGGAAAATCACTGCTGTTATTTTGTACCTGTGACACAGTGCTCCATATTTATAATCTGTGCGTGCACCTGTCAACCTGACGTTTCCTACTTTTCTTTCAAACGCACCACTTAGCTTGGTGACTACACTTGGCTTGGTCTAGTGACCGATGATTATGCGACAAGCCTCGCATTTCCTCGCGTCCGTCTGTCACATTCTATGTCAACGGGATGCCCACTCATTAGTAAGCAGGTTTCATACAATTTTTAGACGGACAGTCTAAAGTTTCATTCAATACAGTCACAAAAGTTATGATGTTAGGTTTAATTTATCAACACTGGCCGCAGAAAGAATTCACTTGTCATACAGGATGTTTGCATTAATAATAAAAATAATCATTATATAAAATAAATTAAAATTTAATAAATTATTAAAATAAATTTACACTTCAAAGGCTTCTTCTCATTAAAAGAAGCGTTCCTTAACGCGACATTGCCTTAAAAAAGACGGCAAGCTATTGAATACAAAAAGAAAATATGTATTTACGAACCCAAACATGAGCATTGGGTTTAAAATTATACAGTGTGAACTTGCGCCCTTTGTAAGTAACATGTGTTTAAAAATTATATCAATATTATAGCTTTGACATTACTCATCATCATCATCATCAGCCTATCGCGGTCCACTGCTAGACATAGGCCTCTCTAGTACTCTCCATTAGGCCCGATCCTCATCTACTCGTCATTCCACCTCACGACATTACTCCATTTTTATAATCTGTGCGTGCACCTGTCAATCTGACGTTTCTTACTTTTTTTACCTACTCATCCACTGGCTTGGTCTAGTGAGTATAGTATATGTGTTCTGTGATCCAGTGACCGATGATTATGCGACAAGCCTGCGTTTCCGTCTGTCTGTCACATTCCGTGCCAACGGGACGGCCAGTCATTCTAGTTCTCAAGACGGATGCGTATAATGTTTAAGTGCAAACGTTGTGATTAACTTATTGATAACGTTTGAGCTTGCGCGAAGTGGGTTGTTCGGTTGTTGGAGAACTTATTTCTACTTTTTTTATGAGGCATGGAAGAAAACAAATTGTGTAAATGCTAAAGTGCTAGTTAAAATTATTGAAGTGATTGATTGCATTTTATTCAATGTACTAATAAACGCTAGTAGTATGAGTATGTCACAGGATATAATAGTAGTGATTCCGTACTAAGTAAAACATTTAAGTTGAAATATTTGTTACTCCCCTGATATGTACTAAATGTATATGTATGTCTTTAGAGCTTAAATCACGTTAACTACATACTCGGTTATCTCACCAATTACTTAAATATAAAAGTCAGATAAGCAGTAATTACCTTTTCGTGTTAAAGATATAATAAACATAAATTGGAAACGATTAATTAAACACACAATAATGCGCAATCAAGAACGCGTAAGTCACATTCAAATGTCCTACTTTCTTGCCGAAAGCTTTACGAATTCGTTATCCGACCTTACCACGTAACCTTTGCAAATAAAAAAGCAGTTTAGGTATTTTTTTTTATCAAAAAACCAACGTTTTGTTGATCATAATAGATTCAATTTAAATTCATGCTGATATCTTGAGTAGGATAAATATATTATAGGGCTTCCCAAACTTAATGTTACAGCTATTAAGTTGAATTGTTAGTGCCTAAAGTTCAGAAAATTCGTTTGGCTTTTTATTTCGAGCTATTATTGTTGCAAGAATACAGCCAGTTATTATACTATCAGATTTTGCCCTTAATGTAACTAATAAGTAGTAGGTATACTTTGACAGTACCTCATGAAACTACTAATCTATTCTAAACTATTTTTTTTGATTGCGTTGGTTTATCTTAGCCTAGGCGATAAAAAAAGAAGTTCCAAATCGTAATAAGTAGGTAACGCAAAGGAACTTGAAGTATCTAATGTCACAGTAACTAGGTCGCAGGATATACGTGATGTGAATTGCGGACGTCACTTTCTTCGCACAAATTCGAACGATTCCATTTTTGAAATCGGAACGGAATTCTTTTTTTTAATCGATGCAAGTGTGTCTTTGGGCCGGGCACGATTATCGGTAAATTGTATAAGGATGAGTGTTGATAATGTGCATTGAATAAATAAATCTAATGGGGAACTGTCATGTTGGGTTTAAGAAAATACCGCCTGCTGAACCGCCTTTGAGAAATAAAAGGAGGAGGGAAACAGACTTGAATTTTTTTTTCAAACATTTTATTGATCTATATAAGTTTTTAGTAAGTTTTGAGCGTTTTATTTATCGTCCTATTTCAATCAAGGATTAAAATCTCGATATCATCACTATGACATTCAACTTTAATCTAATGATTGGACAGTGGTTTTAAAAGGCTTACTTAATAAAGTTAAATTTTCTGAATATCGGAAAAAAATTGCTTGAAGAAACAGACCTATTCCAATTACGAGTATAAGATGCACTTAAAATGAGCGTGAAACAGACTTAATAAAATATCAAGATGGCCGACAAAGCGATTGTTCATCGCCAAATATGTCGTAATCTTTCGTCAAACGAGACAAATCTCCGCAATCACGTTACAAAGCATCCCAAAACAGCAGGAAATAGCCGCGTCTTAATTGTGAGAAAAAAAATAACATTGCAAACCATTGCTGGCATTGTTCGAATCGTTTCCCAAAGGGAGCGTTGCAACACCAACGTGTAAGAGGGAGAAATTAGCGTTGTGCAAATGTTAGATAACATAGTGCTGTGGGTAAAGGGAATCTCGATATATATCTGTTTGTATATTGCAGAGGCTATTATGATGTTACTTCAGTATACTTATTTTAACAACGCTTGATCGGTAGCGGTTTAAGTTTCGAGTTCAATTTCCGTGTATGACTTAAGTTTGTACTGTTTACGTTGAAAGGCGATTGTTTGTTGTAGATTAGCCAACTGATGAATCTTCAGTGTCACTTTTAAATGTGAACACCAATTTGCACCTTACAATTTTACTGAATATGTACTTATATTACCTAGCAATTTTACTCGTAGTAGAGGATTAGTCCTTTCACTTTGATTGTCATTGACTACGAAGCTCAAATACGCATAGTTGCCTTAACAAATTAAACCACGCCTTTTGCCAAAAATACGATAGTAAAATCATAAAAAACCTCAAATCGTCACTTGTACTTCATTCACCGAGACCTTGAATGGACTTTCTCCAACCCAGATAGGCGTAGTAAATGATGAAACCGAATCAAAGCTAAACGATCGGATTACGTGAATCCAGAGCGAAGTTAATTGACTTTTAACTTGTAAATACCGGGTAAATTAAGTTTTTCACTAAGGATGTAGTAACTAAGGCCATAGAAATTCGTCAAAATTATAGCTCATGGAGGTAATTATACTTCTGTTGGTCTATGAAAGTTCATGAAGTATGTGTCCGATATCAAATATGATATTGGTGCCCCAAACTTGTAAGTTAGAAAAAATATCCGGATATTTTGTCGGTGGGTTATATTAAATAATTAATTGAAAAAATTAAAAAAATATATGTATACAATGAGATAGGATGTTATATTTTTTTTGGAATATAATTATTATTTTAACTGCAAAGAGCTCATAAGTTCACTGGGATTACAGAACGTATATGTATGAGATTTGAAAGTTACAATGAGGAGAAATACAAATTCTGATCCATTTTCCAAAACTCGTTGAAAACACAACACTCAAAAATACTTGATAGTTTAATGTTTTATACTCAACTAATAAAAACTTTTTCTTTATTTACAGATGTAAATGAAGATATTGAATCAATAGACGCCACGAGGATCAAAAGGGAGGGAGTCCCGGAAAACAGGGGTGAGTGACCTCACATAACTTGCTGTAACTCTAAGCGTTGGTGTGTTTCATGGATGTGAGAAAACATTACTTGTAACTTTACATATTCAAAGTCTTGAGTATAAAAGAAGAAGTAAACTCAGTAGGGGAGACCGGGGCTGGTAGTGACATTTTTTTTTCAAACTGTCATATTTTTTCGTAGGTTTGATTGATTTACCTGAGTCTAGGCTTGTTTGATAAAGAAACTATCTAGGATCTTTATTTAAAATAAATGTTATGTTGTAGACTAATAGTTAAGACATAAATGTGTGATTTGTGGAAAAAAACCTGTGTAACATTCAACCCCGTGCTCGGGGCAGATTGTTACACTACATGGGGCAAGTTGTTACAATTGAAAACAAATGTATTATATAATCTTTTACTAGAAATAATTTATCAAAAATAGATACTTTTCTTAATTTAAATAACATAACATATAAAAGAAGTCCTGCCTGCCTCATACCAAGGAAAACATGATAATGCATCAAAATGAAACGATATTACAAATTTAATATTAGGTCTTCTACTGCGCAAAAACAAAATCCAGATATATTCTAGAATTTATAAATAGACTAGCGGGCGCCCGCGACTCCGTCCGCGTGGATTTCGGTATCATATATAATTTCATCCCCTATTTTATCCCCTTTGGGGTGGAATTCATCTAAATCCCTTCTTAGGGGATGACTACGTCATAGTACCTTTATGCATTCAAATTTTCAACCCGATCGGTTTTAAATTGTCAAAGTTTCATTCAAATTTCACCCCCTAATTTATCCCGTTAGGGGTGGAATTTATCAAAATAATTTCTTAAACGATGCCTACGTCATAGTAGCGTTATTAATGCAAAGTATCAGCCCGATCGGTTTAAAATTGACAAAGTTTCATACAACCGTTCATCCCCTATTTTACCCCCTTGGGGGTTGAATTGATCAAAATCCTTTCTTAGCGGATGCTACGTCATAACATCCTCCTGCATGCTAAATTTCAGCCCGATCCGTCCAGTGGTTTGGGCTGTGCGTTGATAGATCACTATGTCAGCCAGTCAGTCAGTCACTTTTGAGTTTTATATATATATGTATGTAATATATATATATATATGTAAGACTAGCGGCCGCCCGCGACTCCATCCTCGTGGATTTCGATTTCCAATATCCTATGTGTTATTCTGATGTATAAGCTATATTGTGGTAAAGTATCATTCAAATCCATTCAGTAGTTTTTACGTGAAAGAGTAACAAACATCCATACATCCATACATACAAACTTTCGCCTTTATAATAGTAGTAGGATAGATAAATTATACGTATAGCTCTGCATTAATCAAAACTATTCTATTAGTATGTTATAAACTAATAGTATGTATTTCAATGTATTGTAGGATCTTCCTGTTGCCGCAAGCTTTTTTGTTTTTTTTTTCTCTTTTCCTTATTGGCATAAGACGCATTTTCCTGATCTGCCTTCTTTCCGTTAGATTATCCCCTTTTGGCAGACTTTCCTTTCTTGGATTTATTTACCTTTTTCTTGTTATGTCTCAGTGCTTAAGCATTTTTATCATGCATATCTGTTAAAACAACTGTCACAACCTGCCCCGAGCAAATGTAACTTTTAGCCCCAACCCCAAATCTAAGCATACAAGGTTATGTAGTGAAAACATTAATAATTTTATCTGTAAAACCGAATATTCATTGCAAAGCGAAACCATTAGGGAAAACATAGCAGAAGAAGGGCATCTCTGACATTAAAAACATAGCTTGTAAACCAATATTACTAAAAGAGAAAATTTTTACTAAACTGCAATTTTAAGGGCGGCATGCGCAGGCTCCTCTCACAAAAACGCTGGCGACCCCGGCTCTCGCACCATGGTAGCCGGTGGTGGGAAGAGTATTTGGCTCTTTTTGACGTTAAAATTGCGCTCTCTGTTTCGCGGCCAATGTCTCTGTAACAACCTACCCGTGTCACATCCAGCCCCGGTCTCCCCTACCTAAAACAACAGAAACATAAAGAAAAAAAAACAAATCAATCATAGGAACAAGCTTCCCTTCGTTACCGTTGTGCTGTGTTTCTGCTAAGGTCGCCGGAGCTCTGTTTTGGAGGGTATGAATGAGGTTTTAAAGGCAGGCAACGCATTTGTTGTTGATGTCCATGGGCAGGCGGGGATCACTTACCATCAGGTTACCCGCTTGTTCGTTTGCCTGCCTATGACATAAAAAAATGACCCCCATTTTTTTTCCATTATGTGAATTATATTATTGTTGCTGCTATTCTCTTATCAAAATTAAAATCAATTACTTTTAAGTTCATGATATTACCTTTATCGAAGTCAATGTATGTTTGTTTAAATTCCGTTCTTAATAATATACTGTTTTACAATCTCACATTCGTGAAACAAATCAAAATAATTTATTGTAAAAATATGCCTGTCTGCTTGTTTGAAACTGAAATGAAATAATGATATGTATGTGTTGTTACTATTTTGTGATTTCTTACTGTATTAGAATTTTATTACTACTTTCTTCCATTTTCCGTATTATCCTCTTCAAATTATTGGCGTAACATTTCCTCTTGTTTGAATATTTGCATTTATCAATGACATGATGTTGATCATATTTTGTGTATAAAGTATCTAATTAAAGCTATGTATGTAAATCACTCGCTAACCGCATTGCAATAATTAATTAATCTATTTTAATCAAACAGTTGAGTCGTGATCACGATTGCAGTAATGAAATCAAAACATCGAGCTATAAATAATTAGGTAGCTAATATTTAATTATCCATACAGAATACCACAGTGAAGCACTTGATGAAAGTCAAACCATGTAATTGGAAAAGTTCAAAGAAAATTTACTTTGTTATGTTAAAAGTAAGTGAGTAAGGTCGCCAGACCTGTTTTGGGGGGTATGGGATCTTAAAGACAGGCAATGCATCTGCGACCCTTGCGCGGTTGCTTATGTCCATGGGCAGCGGTTATCACTTACCATTAGGCGACCCTCTTGTTCGTTTGCCTCCCTATAACATAAATAAAAATATGTTGAATATGAAAACAATAGTAAACTTTATAATATCTATTATTATCTGATACTGGTGCATCACGTATGCTTTAACTCACGTACAAAATATGTATGTTTTATTTGTTTATACTACAGAGAAAGTAACATTTTATTACGTTGCGCGAGTAATGAGTGTATTACGTCAATGAGCCATCAAAATACCATAAAAACGATGATCATTTAACGACTCTGAAGCTTTTATCTTTGTCATTACTGCATCAAAAATATATTATCAAAAATATTATCAACATCATTAAAGTAAATTGCCAATGACAAAGTTGTACAAAATTAGTGCTAACACGTTTGCAAAAAATCTTTTTATCTATTAGCATCTTATTTATTCTTTCCTACTTTTCGTATATACCATTATTAATTGTATGTTTTTTCTTTCTCTTTCAAATCTAATCCGGTCGTGGTGGACATCTCAACCCAAACGGACTATTGTACATTGCACCTGATCACACTCCTATCCGCTGACTGACTGGACTACAGACTTGACTGTGCTACTCGTCAACGACCAAAAGAGGAACGACTACTCACGAATCGGAAGATACCACAGCGTCAAACCTCTCATCGGCCTCCTAACATCCACTGCGAGGACGTTCATCCAAGATGGCGTCACCACAGAGTTCGCCACCCAGATCCTCGGCACCACGCTAGATAACGGTCGCATCTACGCTCAACTCCTCACTAAATCCTCTCTCGTACTCTATAACAAACCTAATGTAGACGATCCTGTTATTGTGCAACCGACGCGCATACACTCCGACTTCGATGGTCAGTGGAACGTCAAGCAAGATCTCGGCTTCATTGACCCGGACAAATTCGTTCTCAAAAACACTGACTACTTAGCCCCTAGTAGTAAAATGGACATTGTGTACGCTAGCAAGCCTGCGCAAGATAATGTTAAATATTGGAACCCGCCCGTTTCCCCTGAGAGTCAGGTTGAAAATCAAGTATTCGAAGAGCCTACTGGCCGTAGAATCCAACCTGTCAAAGAAATCCCGAGATACGTGCAAAACGAAGCCTTGAACTTCCTTGACGGACCGATCATCGATGCTGAGAAGAAATTTGAATTTATTGTACAACCATCCATTTTAGAAAATGTTAACACGTTGCATAGACAGAGTAAAGCGTATGAGCCCGTTACGGAACCGATTAAGGCTGACACAAACATTAATCAAGAGCCAATCGAAGAATCGAATGTCGTCAAAGTTAAACCCGATTACGATTTACCGACTTTTACTATTAAGAACGAATTTTCTCCTTTATTCTACTATATTGATAACGTTGAGTCTAAGAGTTCCCATTATCAGATGAATCTACAGACGAAACTCCCTAAGAAACTATTCGGCCAAAAGAGTGAACCTAGACCAAAAACTACTTTCACATACTCAGGTTTCGCTGACTTTACGACCGTCGTTGGTGATACTGTAATTATATTTTCACCTAACACCGATACTAGCCGCCCTCAAGATCCAAACGAGGTTAATGTGTTCCCGTCAGCTAAGCCAGTTGATAAATTATCTTCTAAAATAACTTTCCTTGCCGCTGATATCCCAGTCGCCACTTCAACTTATAATGCTCACGATATCAACGTAGCCACCGAGGTAGTTACGCCGGCTGTTCAAGAAATTTCTGAAAGGCCAATTTATGAAGATGAGGATCTTAAGAAAGTTGAGTATGAGGTCGATAATACTCCCGATTCAATTAACATTAAACACGAAAGTGGTTTCGATTTTAACCTTGATGTGATTCAACCATCGGAATCAGTTATTACTACTACGGAGAACACTCGTTATACTGGTGATTTAGATGTCATTCCGATCCAAGATTACACTTCAAAGCCGACTGAGCCGCTAATTCCGTCCGCTACATTGGAAGAAGGTTCCCAAGAATCCACTGTAACAGAAAGTAATATTAGTCAGATATTTACTAATTCTGAAGAGGAATCAGAAAATACAGCGGCGGAAGTGACAGAACGAACGGAAGAAGAGGAGGAAGAAGAAGAAGAGACTACTACAGAAACTGGAGAAGAGATCTTTACTACAACTGAAAGTGGACACAGTGACGAATCTTCAGAAGATCTTGAGGTCACAACTGAAAACAAACATGTCGTTAACTACGAAGATGTAGTTTGTACTAACGGACTGGAGACACTATCAACTATGACGACTGCATACAAAACTCTCACATACTTGACGACATACTTCATCCCATTAGAGAGCTCAATTACAACTACTTCTGTTAAATCTGATGTTGTAGTAGAGAGCGATATCGGATATCTTACTAATGTCGTCTGCAATCATAACTTGAATATTGAGCCTACCGCAGTGGTATCAATTGAAGTACAATCTTCAGTTCATACTAATTTGGAAGCTCCTGAAACTGCTTACGAAGAGGCTGTTACTAGCCAACCTGAAGTTGTGACTGAAGAGGCACCAAATACCACTTTACACGAAGAAGAAGTGTCAGTTACTCAAGAACAAGAAGAACAAAAACAGACAACGCAAGCAGTATCTGAAGACGAATCTGAAGAAAAAGAACCTACTACTACCACTACGACGACAGAGAGAACGACAACTACTCAAAGTCATACTGAAGTGTCTGTTAGTACCGAACAAACAACGACGACTACAGAAAAATCTGTGCCCGAAGAAGATGTCCCTACGGAAGAAAACGAAATCGACCTTATTTACAAAACTCTTTACACTACCTACACATACTTTACCACATTCTTTGGTGACCAAACTTCAAGCGTTGCTAGCCATAAGTCTGTCATCACAAACATTATCACTTCCACTCTAGACTTGTCAAAGTTAGATCCTTCTCTGCTTGGCGCTTTCAATGAAGATGAAATCGCTCCTACCAGTGTCGGTATTGGTAGACCAACAGAATCATTTGCCATCAACAGTATTATTGACTTGGTCAAAAACAAGGATGTCCTAGAATCAGTGGAAGGCGATGAAATCTATGCATCACAAACACCTACCCCATCTTTGGGCGATGACTATGTAGCAAGCATCAAACCAGATGCGGTGAAAACTTATTACACGACTTACACGTTCTTTACAACGATATATGTAGGTTCTGATGCTAATGTGTGCAGTAGAAGCGAAGTCTATACAAACTATGTAGGCCCCGAGGAGTTGCTTCCGACCAAGAGCAACCCATTGGCCGCTGAAAGTACCAGAGCTCAATTTGACTTCAGGAATTGCAAACAAGTACAAAGACCACCTCCGGCAAACCCTGAGGAGAATTCGTCTGTTGAAACGAGCATAAGTATGGAAGAAAACAGTGAAGAAGCTATTGAAGAACCGAAGAAAGAAACTCCTCAACCAAGCCCAATCGAAGTTGACATGTTGTTCAGTGTGGAATCAAATCCATTGGAAAATGAAAACTCTTATATAACTGACGTTAAATCATCTACGTCCAGAGGTGAAAGGCAGTTCTTAGACAGCAATAACATTCTAGAGGATCAAATTAGCTCTGAAAGTAATATAGACGAGATAATGCCATCGCCTACATTGATTCTTCAAACTAGTTACACCACTTTTACGTACTTTACAACGATGTACATAGGAAAAGATTCTAGTAAAGTAAAGAGTCACTTGGAAACTATCACTAACGTAGTGACTGGTACGATCATGCCTAATAACAAAAAGGAACCGGAGGAAGAAAGCAATCTACCAATTACTTACTACACTACATTCACTTACTGGACAACACTCTATAAAGACAAGTCTACAACAATTACAAGTCGTGAAGAAATCGTTTCTAATGTAGTCTTCCCAACACCATCTGTACAAGTTGTGCCGACTATTAGTCCAATTGACACAACGCCTATTGAAGTAGATAGCGTTTTGCCACCTAAAGAATTAGAAGTTGAATTGAAACCTTCTTTAGTTGAAGATGGGCTAGAACAAGATGACGGCAAAGCTACTTTCTATACCACATACACCTATTTCACAACTTTCTACGCTGGAAATACTTCTGAAATTAGGAGTAGCCTAGAAACCGTTACAAACATTGTGGACAATACCAAAGTAGTAGAGGATAACCAGTTAGGAAGAAAAGTTCCTTCCGGTGCTGCAGATAAAAACCTCGTTCAAGACAAAGGTGAGAAGCCGAAAATAACTCCAACTGTTGTCAAAGAGGAAATTAAACCAACGCAACAACCAGACATAGGTACGGTCTCACCTACTGTTCTTTTGGGAACATACATTGACAATTTGTTCGCAGAAGTCAAACCAGCAGATGAGACACCACAGGTGCCTGAATCTGAGAAAAAGATATTGTACTCTTCTCAAGTTGCTGTTATTTCTGGTGATTCTACAATCGTTACCAGCGATAATAAGACTCTCGTTACGGATACCACAACTACAAGCTCGACTTCTACTTCTACAACAACAGAAGGTGCAGTCATAACTCCTAGTCCTGATGTTATCGAAAGTTCTGTTGGAGAACCAGAAGTGACAACGGAGGCTAAATCTGAGGTAGAAGAAGACGACTCTTTAAATACTAGAAAGAAGAGTCGACTTTCTTTCACTCCTAAGAAACCTACATTTACTCCCGTTATCATACCTTTTGCTTCAAGGAACAGACCAACATTCAGTCCTAAGAGGGTACCTATACTTAGCGGAGCGACTACAATAACTCGTTTAGATGTGACTCCAACAATAACGGCCACTCCTACATTGAAGTCAGTGCGACCTTCAGGTTTTGGAGCTAATAGAAAACAGTCTGCTTCACCAGGGTCTTCGATTCCTGGACGAAGGTTCTCAGGAAGCCGCAGTAGTGTATCTAACCCATCTGCAAATGTACCTGCCGCGTCTCGTGCAGGAGGTGGATTCGCAAGAGGAAGCATTCAGCCTACATCTAGACGCACTGGCTTCAGATCTAGCTCAATAAGGAGTAACAGCTTAGATTACGCTAGCAGGTCTGCTGTCCCTAGAATCCGTCCTACCGCATCATCCAGGTTGAGGAATAACAGACAATCGGCTACTATTAACTTCCCTAATAATGACCAGAACGAGGGTGAGACCTTGGCGACTCAGCAGGAGGAAAACGCAACTGAGCCATTGGAGGAAGCATCTGAAGCTCCAGTTAGAACGACGAACAACCCATTGCTGAAGTTCAGAAGGCCTCCTCTAGTCAGACAGCCTGGTACAGCCATCACTCCTCGTTCGACGACCCCTCCTACAAGGAGAAATGTGACACCTCGTGGTCGCGTAACCACTACTACCACTAGAAGGACCACCACTCGGCAAACTTCTAACCCTCTCCTAGCATTGCGCAGGCAAAGACCGAACGCTCTCTTCCCAAGAAGAAACCTATTTAACAAACCTGAGCCTGAACCAGAAGAAGAGATTAAAGAAAACGAACAAAAGGTAGAGGAAAGCGAAGAAATCTTGGAGGAAGAAGAAGATTTCGAGGAGGACAACGACTATGACTCGTCTGATAGGAAAGAGCAGCAAGTAGCTACTCCGTCCACTCCTGCGCCACGAAAGGCTAACATCGTTTCAATCAGGCCATTCGCGTTTAAGCGCCGATCAAAACGTCAGGTGGACTACGGAAGTAGGAAGTACACAAACTTCAGAAGACCTGGATCTAAGGCGACCACGCGTCGTCCGGAGCCTGAACCAGAGACGGAACCACCAGCGCCTCCCACGCAGAAGCCAAGACCTGGCAGCAGATACAACTCACGACCATCGTCCTCTCGTACAACTACAGCTCCTGCACCCAAAGTGTCTTCTAGACAGCCATTTATCATCCGTGGGTCGGAGAGTCGGACCACTACCACAGCCACCCCTGCTTACAGACGAAGCAAGTCCTCAAGACCGTCTTCTAGGACAACCACATCGGCGTCAAGGCCTAAAGCACCAAGACTAACAAACAGAAATGGAAGTGCAGACAGATCTAGGTCTACTTCGTCAAGAACAACTAGCAGATCTCGAACCCGTACTACTACTAGCAGAGCAAACAGCAGACAGAGAAACTCGTTCGAAAACACCAGCGGAGAGAGATTCAGGGATAACCACGTCCTCAACGATGGTAAAATCACAGTTACATACCAAATACCCACTGAAGTGACCATCCCTGTTGTGAACGGGAAGATAACTGAGTACAAAAACGTTTTATCTGCCACTCCTAGTGTAGAAACCTTGTTGCGAAACCAAATATCGACCTCTATCGGGCCTTTAGGTAATCAACAGCTTGTATTGAACCTCGAATCGACTGAAGTAGGCGACAACGGGGCTACAAAACTCATCAAGTACATTATTCATGAGACGCCAACCACCACGGTAGTATTCACACCTACTACCATTCGCGGAAGGAAGACGTCTTACTCTCACATTTTGCCTAGCACTGTGTACAATGTAGAAGCAGTCACTCAGACGTTAGCTCCCGAATTGAATGCCAACGTGCCATTGGCTAACTTGTTACTGTCGCAGCTTTTGCTTGGCAACCAACAGCCGGCTATCAACCCTCTCCTTGCTCTCCAAGGACAAGGGTTGTTGCCTCAACAACAGGTTGCACAGACTCCAGTAACCGAGTACAAGACCAGATCTACAACCTACGTTACAACTATCACTGATGCTAGAGAAACCGTCTTGCCTATTACTTTCAGAGGCAAGGCCATATTGACTACTATTGTCGATCCTACAACGACTGTTGTTACGGCTACCGAGTTTGTGACTGATACTGTAGTTGTAACGCCTTCAGGATTGGCATCCAATCCTCAGATCAATTCATTGTTGCTTCCTTTACTTCTACAGCAACAGCAACAACAGCAGCAACAAGTATTGTCTTTACAAACTCCCAACCCGTTACTTGGTTTGGGACAACCTGACTTAGGTTTGCTGCAAAACAATAACATAAACCATCTTAACAATGATATCTACAGTAACAGTCCTAAACCTAACATTCTATCAGATCTGAACAGCAATGAGGACTTCTCAGAAGAAATTCAGGATAGTGGAGAAGATTTGCCTCCCCCACCACCGCCCCCCTCTCGTGGTAGAAAGGCTAAAGCCCCCAAACCTTCACCACCGGCTCCACCGAAACATACTAGTGTTGTTACTCTGTATGTATCTGGTAGACACCCTGGTGAATTCAGCACAGTATTATCGACAGTTGTTAGCGAGGAAACACAAAACGTTAGGAAGCGCGAGGCCATCTATTATGAAGACGTTAAGATACTGCCATCAATCTTACCAACAATCGATGAGATATTCAGTTCTCAAGCTGACATTGACAATTCTATCATACCAAACACTGACAGTTATAGTGTAACAAATGATAGTGATGAATCGTTCGGAACACAAAGTTTGGAAAGCATAGTGGGTGAAATTAGTAAACATATTAATTACGATGCATCACCAACATACGTTGTAAAGTTAGCGACTACTTCGAAAGTAACGGATACAAGACAAAGTTCATTAGACGACGTCTCGTGAAGGCAGAACAAAGGTTAGGTCTGTAAAGTAATGAATTAGTTATTTATTTACAATTGTAACATAGTAAGTTAACTATGAATAGTGCCTTATAGTTTTTAATACAATTTAGATTGTAAGAACGAAATACTCCTTTTGTACTTGACTAGGTATATTAACATATCTTTAAGATCGCCAAAAATATATTTTTCTATGTTACCAGACTTATGTGATGGGTACCCCGACTAGGTGACATTTTCAGTATCTGTCTGTCTAATCAATTACTGTATAAGGGCGCATTTAAATTTGACTCCATGTGTAGTATTGCATCGCTAAGTTAGAGAATAGTTTTGTACAAATACGAGTAGTGAATATTTTTTGTACAAAGGCGTGTCGTAACATACAGTTTTGCGATGCGCGATGAAATATTTCTCTTCTCGTTACTAGAGTTTTACCGTATTTGCCTTTATGCAACAATTTTTGTTTATTTGAAAATTGTATGAATTATGTTTTATTGTTTCTTTATTAATTAATTCAATGTACCTATATTCTTCCTTATTCTTTTCAATACTTTTAGATAACGAATCTGGTACTGCCGGAGGATTTTGTCCGTCCATTAATTACTCTACCTTATATTTGATCATTATTAGACTTTTGCACTACACTTAGATGCTAATTTGAATGCGTCCAAAATCTATAGTTTATGTTCTTTATAGTTGTAATCTTCTGTAATACTCGTCCTTCTTTGCTTACGACTGTAAATTGCAAATACGACTTAAAATGTTGATATAATAAATAATTCAAAATTAATTTTATTTTCATTGGAACTCTAAACGACACCTTTACATGTTTATACTAAAATATTAAAAATGTTGAAGTAAAAATTTAAAATGATGGGGGCGTTTGCCCTGCATTGGGACGTTAATGCGCTGATACTTACTTAATTTAAATTTTACGAGGATATACTAAAGAATGATTAAGAAAAAATATTTTATTTTTAAAATAAGTAAATAAGTATAAAACATTGGATCTAGCAAACCTAATACCTATACATACAGTATATTAATCTTCAGATTTTGTAATTTTCTAAAATCACTGATGACATAAAAAGTTTACGTATAAGTAAACCAACACTTCAAAATTTGACATAAACACAAGATTTAGGTGAAATAAACTAAAGGGCATGACAAGTGAAGGACAAGACATACGAAGAACTAAGACTATGACAAGATGATGGAAACACTAGAAATCAATAAATTAACAGACAGGACTAGACTGACGAATCCTGAATGACGAGGCCCCGAAGATCCTTGGAAGGTTCCAACCCCCTCCTGCAACTCCTGAGGTGAGTTTAGCATAATACTTACCATTGATGTAGACGAGGAGAATGTTCTTGAATATCTGGTAGATAGTCAACATTATAACGGGACTAAAGAGACGAACTTCTTAGCTATCCATGGATTCTCCGTGCGGGTGCCGGGTCCATCGCGTGGAACAGAGAGGAATGTCAGTCGGCGCCTGGGACTTTCGACCCAGCATGTAGGTTTAAGGGGCCCCTTTATAGTATACTAACGATCACCTTCACGATATTATTTTCTAAGGCTCGTATTAATATATCGCTCTCAACTCTGAGCTTGATGAGCATTTTCATACAAAACAGCACCTCAAGTTCGTGCTCAAGATCGAGTTCAGAGTTGAATGCGATTTAATAATACGAGCCTAAAAGTACTTATTGCTTGACGTTTTGGCTGCGATGCTGCAGCCGTGGTCACAAGCGATTTTAATGTTGACTTATTATATTTATATATGTTGATTCACCCACGAAATTAAAACCGCCTTTTAAGAACTATCCAAAGTTTTTCTAAGTCAATCGTGATTTTATTTTCATCATGAACTTGATGATCATGAGTGCAAGTCTCATCATCCGCCAATATTTTTGATAGTCTCAAAATTGTACATAGATTAAAATAGATTTAAGGACTTTAACTAAACTTTGGAAGAGTTGGTTTGAATATAAAAAATCATGCCGTTTGCAAGTCTAACCAATAGAAAGTCCAGAACACACAAAGGTGCATTATGGATATTTATTAAAAATATGTATAAGTGCTTTATTTTGATATTCCAAATATATTTAAATTATAAGACCACAAGGCGGATAAGAAGAACAAAACAGTCAAGTTAATCGTATTAATTTATCTCCTTAAAATAAAGAAATAATATTACTTACATCATCCTCTGATGTAAACAAGGATATTGCAAAAACGGTTGCTTGTTTAAAATTTTATTTGTTAAAATCCTTTTCTTTGCTCTATTTTGACCATTAATTATTTATTCAAGAACGTTTGAATCGATTAGTTTTGTAGATATGAGCAGAAATTGTAGTAAGTATCTATTAATAACTTATTTCGTAATAAATAACAATGTAGTTGTAAATATGAATGGTTGTTGTGTAAATACAAAGCAAGTACTAAGTATGAAATGTTTTAATGTGTCTATCTTTCTTTACTGTGGTCCCAACGATGTCTCTCTTGGACTTATTACTGAAGAACTTTACAGACGATTGATGTACCTTGAATGGACAGAGAAGTAATTAATTTACAGTCCTATCTTCATTAGTTCCACAAATTTAAAAAATTTGCAAGAGATATTTGTTACTATTTGTTTTAGTACTTGCTTTGCTTTAATATGAGACATTTGTTAGTTCACCAGTAAAATTCAAAGTCAAAGTATTTTATTTTGCAATTTACACAAAAAATATCTTGCACGTTATATCTTTTTCAACCTAATTTAATAGAATCTGACTCTTAAAGTCATCAAATGTCTTATATTCACACTAGAATTAGATAGCAATAGTGACTAACATAACACTAATAAATCACAATGCACAGAATGCAGAGAAAATACTTTTGTGTCAGTAGAAACAATTAATGTTTGTGTAGCTGGTAGAAGTTTGTATCCATTGGAGATATTTCGGGATGGTTGGTAATAAAGATAACAAAAAGATTACTCAGGAAAAATCAATTACGAAATAATATATCAACAACAGTAGAGATTCTGTTTCATTTTGAAAGTATTTGTTGATAAAATCAAATGATCTGCACTTTTCGAAAAAAAAAAAAATCAAATAGCCTTAGCTCACTGTAAATAAATACTGATAGATTTGCAATAGAAATTAAATCCCGAAGTACAAAGAAGTAAAGATACTGATTTACATTCTAAACTTTTCAGCTTTCAACACAAATGGGATTATTTATGATAATTCTCCTTGGAGACCAGGAAGAGACATTCAAATCCCCGAAAGACCAGGTTCAGAAGAAGATGAGAGGAGATTAAAGAATCTGGCGACGAAAATAATGTCTAATGGAGTCGAAGTGTTGGTAAAAGACAAGAGTGCTGATGGGAAACAGGATCAGGTATTTGTATAACTATTTAATTAATTTATTAAATAACAGGCCATATTTCATCACCAAATATTTATGGCCAATTTTAATAATGTACGAGTATCGCTCGATAAATAGGCCTACCATAGTTTAACTTTTTTGTAATAGCGTCAAATAAAAACAGTGTATAAGCAATGAAACTCTGGTAAGCCTATCTTTAAATGGACATAAATTATATAAATCAGAAATAAGTTAAAGATGAAGAAAACATGGTGTATATGAAATTAGAGACAATGTGTAATTCTTACGGAAAAGTGTTTCTTCGATTTCAAAGAATCTTTAACTTCAAGATTCGTTTTATTTCCTCAGCGCACATTTAAGCTCATGCACCTTTCACCTACGTACCACCACATCAGTTCATCAACACCACCCATTCAGTCATTGCTGTCATCAGCTGTAGCCACAGTCGTCAACAGGCAACATATAAGTGCCTTGTTCCCACTGCACCAGCTACTACAACATAACTACATCATCAAGACTTGCATGACCACATATACTTATCTGACCACAGTAGTCCAAAACAAACGAAGTGCGATATCAACATTCGAGACCATAGTCTCAGTGGTCACAACAGAATCACTGACAAACCTCTACGCGTCTGATGTTTTAGCAGATTTAAAGCCGACGAAAGTAAGAATCGGGACCCCGGTTACACCTTAGCCTACTCAGTTTGGTTCCAATTGGACTAATGTCCCCAACCTGTAATGTGACACAATTGGCCCCGCTTCCAATACTGTACCTACTAATTACCAGAGTATTAGATGTAACACAACACAATATTTTGATTACCATGACCTACACATCCAATACAGCATACTTGCTCCTTTTTGACCCCAAACCCCATGAAATTTACTTAATATAAAAATAATTATAAAGATACTTAAATATGTTTATTTTCTATATTTCAGACGAAATACATGGAAGTAAAAACCATACAGTCGTCGGTCCCAAGCAGCATGTTTATCAACAACTTTCCGAAAATAGATAAAAGGATAGACAATCAAGACTTGGACAGCTTCGATTTAATCCAGCCATCTGAAGTAGGACATACCCCGTGCACTACTACATCTTGTTCTTGCAGTCATACTAAAACTGAAGGCTTAAAAACTAAATACACACACGTCGACGCCTCAGCTCCTTCTAAATACGGACTCAAAACGTCAAAGTACGGTTCCACTAAGCTAGACTTAAGGCCAACTAACAAGGAATCCTTAGATAAGAAAACGAAATATCCATACGAATACGAATCCAACTCACAACTCGCTCCAACTGATAAAATAGTTGAAAAATATACGGAGGTCATAAATGACTATTCTGATGAAAAGGAATCAGGTTCAGTGGAAGAGAGTGAGTTACTGACCAATGAGCAAGCTCCATCACCACCTAAGATAAAAATTACGAACAACAAAAATCCCGATAAAAGTAAACCCGAAAAACCACAAAAGCCTAATAAAAATAAATTTGTAGTCGCCGACCTCCTAAAACTTGGCAGTTTAGGCATAAAAGGTTTGTCACAGTTAGCACCTGTCTTTGAAAAAATGACAGGCGGATTCATCAAACGTCAAGACACGAATAGAACAACAACAACGACGACTACAACTATTGCACCTGCTGTCAAGTTGACAGCGTACAACGTGAACAAACGAGTCGACACAGATGTTGAAATGAAACCTAACAACTTCCCAATCTACATTCCAGTGGACGAGTTAGAAACATCCGAGACGCAGATTGCCTTCACAAACGCTACGTTGCATCAGAATTTAGCGTGGGCCGCGGAGCATAAGCAGCCTAAAGCCCACATAGTTCCACCTAAAATGGTCCACGAAAGCCCTCTTGTTAACGGCGGCATACCTATTAGTCCGGGTGAAATAATCACGGCCAATTCTGATGTCATTGTTGGAAAGCCCGCTGTGGGAGGGCCATTAACCTTGGCCGCGAGTGGAATCAAGTTACAAAACCCCGTGAGCCCTCCGCCTATTGATAGCTTTGTTGCTGGTAATGAGGAGTATTTGATTCAAGAAAAGCCTCCATACACGGAGCAAGGACTGCTGGCAACAAAAGTAGATGACTCGTTTGACTTGAGACCGCCGCAACTGCCGAAACCTAAACCTAACAGACACATGCCAAGACCCGCTCCACCTTCACACGGTCATCAAAATAATATGGCTTCTAACAATCCTCCACACCGTATGCCGTCTACGATGAATGTGCCCGGAGATATCTTAATGAAAACTGAGCAGATTAAAAATACAAACACAATATTAGGTAATCACGGAAGGCCAGCGTTTTTGGACTACATCCCTTCTTTGGCTAAACCGACACCGGCGTCAATTAAACATCACGTTGACTTCTCAACAATGAACGAAGGCAATAAAGATGAGGAGGTGGCAGACAATAGCCCCAGTTCTTCTGAAATAATAAATACGCGAGTGAGAACTGGCGATGATTATGCAGTAAATGGAAATCCTGATTATAAACCGTTCTTAGTTGATATTCAACCTTCAAGGGTTGCCAACGTTTTGATACCCCACGGTAGCTCAACAGCTCTAGTATTCGCTGGATCATCAGAACCTCACAAAACTGGTGATTATGTCGATGATCCTCTTCCTTATCCTGAACCAGGATACTTCGGAAGTTTTAGTATTGATGCTCCACAAATGACCAATGTTCACAACGTAGCACCATCTAATAATAATAATAATAAACAGTATACATCCAAACCGAGTGCGCATTCTCCTTCAGAGTCTTACAAACCTGCACCTCCGCAATACAAAGATCAGCCTCATAGAAACGATTTGAAACCAAAGTGGAAAGAAACAAAGCGTCCGTATGAGTTCAAACTCCCACCACCTACTAGCAACCAGGAAACTCATGTGCAAGTTGGACCTCACATTACGGCATACAATCCCGATGTTTACAAAATCAGTAATGGAGAATTTGTAAAATACAACCAAGTAAGATCAACTGAAAAGCCGAAAAATGGTAAAGAGGTTATTGATAAAGAATACGAAAACTATTTAGCAGTACCGCCTCCCCCACCAAAGATGCATTACAACCAAGACCAAATGTATGATAAGAACAAGCCCCATAGTCAAAGGCCAGTAGTCCATACGAAACCCATACAAGATATGAAAGTATTCTTGAACATCCAACACCCAATACCAGGACAATCTAAGCAAGAACAAATGCCACCTAAGGTTACCTCAGAGATTTACTTTGCAGCTCAGGCTCCTAGTAATAAACCAACACCGACATACACTATTCATATTCCACCAGCACAATCACCACCTTTGTATGGAAATTCTTACGAAGGACCTCCAAAGAACGTACAGCAAAACAAACCTCAAAACAACAGGCCAGATCAAACTTCTTACCAAGTTTTTACATCTCCTAATAGTGCAAACAAATCGGTTCAAACCAATGAAATACATGACAAAGAAAACACCTACACAGTCACTTTGAATACAGCTACAAATGTTGTCAATAATGTTGGCGACAGTGGTCAGGTGATTGGCTCAAGTGTGCCAGTCCCAGTCGGTGTCACTTCAAACATTGGTGGTCAAATGAATGCCGATATCCCTATTGGCACAAACTTTGCCATACGAGTCGAAGATGGTCCTTTACCTTTTTCAAGCTACAATTTACAAGAACAGAATGAAAATGACCAACCAACTATTGTATATAAAGAACCTTCTCATTCGTACGTGGAGCCTCCTTCATTTGTTGACGTTACTGTTGGTGACAATAGATGGAACAAAAGTACTAGCGACAAAGGAGAAACGAGATACCACGCTAGCGTACATGATACAAGATTAGACAAACGACAACCTACAAACCCACCGAAACCAGTTCATCCCGTAAGTCCATCTGTAGCACCATCTTTAAACAGTCACGCCAACTTCCCGATGGTGAATGAATATTCAACGCCAGAGAATGTACAAGAAAACGTGAAGCCTGTTACTGAGTACACTAATGATGTTAAAATAAATGGACAACAAAAGCCCAAACTGATACCAAACATCCCTACAAATTCCCACGGATGGTATTCTAGTGTTTTAATCAACGAAAACACTTTGAATAACATAAATAACATTAAAGTTGAAGCTACAACACGGAAAGTTATTCCGCTGTCACAATATGATAATAAAGATAGTGTGCCTGATTTTGGTGAAAAGATTACTAGCGCGGGGAAGCCTCCATCAGAGTTCTGGCCTCAAAATGGGGCTCCTGCTTTAACAAACTTCAATATAGGAAAGCCGTTCACAAAGCCAATAACTGAAAAACCATACGCAAGTGTTCCTCCTCGTACTACAAGACCATACAATAGCTACAACAACAATAAAAACAACAACAACGACCACTTCAATGTTAATAATAACAACAACTTCAACAGTAATAATAATAACAACAATAACTTCAACAATAATAATAATAACAACAACAATTTCAACAATAATAATAACAACAACAACTTCGACAATAATAATAAAAACAACAACAACTTCAATAATAATAATAAAAACAACAACAACTTCAACAATAATAACAATAACAACAACAATTTCAACAATAATAACAATAACAACAACAACTTCAACAATAATAATAATAACAAAAACAACAACTTCAACAATAATAATAATAACAAAAACAATAATTTCAATTACATATCAAACTTTGATTCTATGCGACAACCTGCTTATGATATACCAATAAGGGACAACAGCGATGAAACAACTACAACAAAATCAGTAACTAAAGTTACGACTGAAAAAATAAAGCCTGTCTATGAGAATTCAGAAGAAATTTACGATGGCGAGGAAGAAACAGAACTTGGTGAGAGTGACGGTGAAGTAAGCTCTGAGTCAATGAAAGTGCCAGTCGTGAGCGCTTCAAGTGAAGCTGACAACTCTAAATCCTCCACTGAGGTAACATTACTCCATGACGAAGTATTTGAACAGCCGAAAGATGTACAAAAAGACCGTCCCGTTTCAGAAAAACCAGTTCAGTTTGTAGACTTCAATCCAGGAACTCAGACAGAGAAACCGTTCGGATCTTACAATAGAACCAAAACGTTCCAATCGAACACGATAAAACCTATATATGAAAACAACCCTTACCAAAAACCGAGGCCATTTACTATCAACACTGCTTCAACACTTGATCACCAGTTGCAACAGCCTCACTGGCAGATAAACCAGCTCATGGAAAATTCCACAAATATGTCGTACGAAGAGAACTTAGAGCTAAATATAGGAGAAGAGATAAGCACAGCATCTTCTTCGTCAACAAGAAGACCTTCTACTCAAAGAATTCCACCTTACCGTCACACTCCTCCTGATTTGAAATACAAACGGCCACCTAGACCGGTATTCGTTCGACCTATTATGCCTGCAGCTAACGACACGAACAGCATTATCACTTCAACTGTTCATATTAAAGACAAGAAACCATTGATCGTCGAAAAGGCTACAGAGAAACCAGCGTCGCCTATTTACACTTTCACAACTAACGTAGATCTAAATCGGACCAGTGAAATCATTGATCTGTCTCCTCCTCCCCCGACAATGGACTACAATTTCAAACCTTCTACTAATGACGAGATGATTATGGGAATGAGCCCACCCCCACCGAGAACCCCACCAGCCATGAGGCCTCCCACTCGAGCTCCAAACACTCCCCGACCAATACCAATCAGAACGCCACAGCCATACAAAACTAAACCACCAAGGATTGCCACACTACCACCTAGAATACCTATTACTCAGAGACCAGTGAGAAAACCAATCAGCAGAGACGAAGTATCTACATACAGACCTGCATTCGATATCTTGAACAATGTCCGTCGCCCAGTCATCAATCGTGATCAACCTTCTTCACAGTTACTACCCCCTCCAAGGGAGCTACCTTCAATAGTAATAAACCCAATGAACGAAGTGCCACCACCCACAGCCAGTGTATCATCAATGCCTAATGTCGTTTTCCCAACGCCAATATCTTCAGGTTGGTTGACATCATCTGGTGTAGATTTTTCATCGAGCTTCAACTTTGCACCTACTTCTATTCAATTCCCAAGACCTGTAGAACCTTCTCGTGCACCAGAAGTACCGCCTTCAACATCGTCAGAGAATTCGTACTCATATGAAAGTGAGTCATCTTCCGAACACATTGACATAACAAGCTCAGAGAAACCATTAACTGAAGACAGAATATTCACTACCACAAAGGAAACTAGTGTGGAACCAATCACGCAAAAGGTTACAACGAGTTCGGAAGAAAACATCAGTGACTCAATTCCTAGCGAATCAAGCCAAGAAGATGCTACTACAGATAAGATGAAAGTTGTTCCGATTGGAAACAGAAATAGGACTCGCAAGCCTTATCCTTATCCTGTCCGTAGTGATGACAAAAAGTCTACCACAAGTAAATATAAGCTTCCACCAAGAATTCCAGCTATCACCCCAACTAAAACATACGGTCGTCCAGATATTCAATACCCATCTCGACACATCTCATCTATTAGAAAGATTATACGACCAGTACCTACTCGCGTTACTCCCGAACTTTCACCCTCCATTGAGCCTACTACTATTATTGAAAGTTCAAATCCATTAATCGAGGAACACATTATTAAACCGACAGCAGTACTAGAAAAACCTGTTATGCCAACTTCCATACACAGTGATGTTATAGATGCCAGTGCCCTTCCAGCAGACCACGCTATTTCTAGTATAGTCACGCCTAGCTTAGAAGATGCACCAATCAGTATTAAACCAATTCACCACGCGGGCAACGAAATCAAGATTTCAGATGAAGCGATACCAACTAAGACTGAATTCAGAACAGCAGTCATAACTTTAACAAAGACACTCTCTGAAACACCTAAAACAGTTTCTAGTATTAACTATGTCAACTTGACACACACATTGACAGTGACACGTACTGAAACTAGTTTAATCAGTAAATCAGAAGGAGCTGTCACTCAAACAGTTTTATTAACTAACACACAAACTTCAACTATCGTTGATGTAGTAACAGAGACGCACACACAAGTCCAGCCAACTACTATAATAGAAACAGTTACAAAGCACATACCTATTCCTCAAGTTGAACCTACACCAGTGAAAGAAGCTCCGGTCAAGACTCAGGTACCACTGGATGACATTTCAATGTCTTACGAAGATAGCGATAATCTAATTATCAAGGATAAAGAAACAACGGAAAATATACAGAAAGTTGATGAAGGTGAAGGTGATAATGATACGTTCTTCGTTGTAATGAACAAGTCTCAAAATGGCGGTCAAGCTCCTCCAATAGCTGCGGGCACGCCGGAAATTGAGACAGGAGATTACGATGGTGTTACGAGAAACGAACAAGTCAATAGCAATGGAGTTTCACAAGTATTGTTCGGTGAAATTCTTCTGGCTGGAACACCTTATCTTGAAACCAACGTGGTCAATGCTGGTGAGTTCTTTTGTATTTTTATTATTTTCTTAAAGAACGTATTGAACTACATTTTCATATTTTTGTTTCATTGTAGCAACACGGAATTATATACAATACCGTCTTATTCAAATGTTTAATTTCTTAACACGTATCAGCCAAAATTTTGCGCGCATTTTGCAATGCGTTATTTAAAAAGTTTTTCAAATAAATCCCAACTAATATTATAAATGCGAAAGTAACTCTGTCTGTCTGTCTGTCTGTCTGTTACGCTTTCCCGCTTAAACCTCGCAACCGATTTTGATGAAATTTGGTACAGACAATCTTTAGACCCTGAGACAGAACATAGGCTACTTTTTATTTCGAAAAAAAGAAATCCACGCGGACGGAGTCGCGGGCGGCCGCTAGTTAGCTAATAATATGAGAAATGGGGCTTATGATCAGACAGATTGCATACCCATTGTCTGTCTTACCGTCTCATGATATCATATTATGATTGCAAACGAGTCCCAAATGACAATTTTTTTTGCAACGAAATTATTTGCAAGTCCCTTTTATACCTATTTGCTCTTTTCTTGTTATCATCGTGTGGTATTTGGCTCATCTATATCTTATCGTGAATGAGAGAGTGTGCTATAAGATTAAGTAAAAGTTTACTTATGCCAACAATTGTGATGTATTTCAGGAGTACCATATGGCAAAGAATGCCAACCAGACTGTAAGGCGTCGCGCAACGAGCGGTGCCAGAGGATAGACGGAGTTATGAAGTGCGTCTGCAGACCAGGATTTGCCAGGATGTTCCCTGATAGACCTTGCAAACGTAAGGAACCGTAATATTACATAAATATTTGTACTTAAAGCTTTAAAACTATAAGATAACTGAAGCTCTTGATTGAATTAGTTTTTTTTTTGTTGATTTAAAACCAACATATACACATCTATTACTTATTACATAATGATGTTAGGTTATAGGTGTCTTAGTTTAAAATGGGTATTTATTTAAAGATCGTTACTTCAACTTATTGAATTATCTTATTTTGTTGTTATTCGAAAGTTGTAAGATACACGTAACTACAACATTTGTTTTGGTTCGAATAACAAGGTGTGATACCAAATAATGTAAAAAGTTAAGTATGTAAATTATAATAAATATTTATGTACTTATAAATAAAAGTGTATTTTATATAATAATTTTAAGCATTTACACATGCTTCGTTAAACGTACCTGCATCCGTTCATGAGACCGCGTATATCTGATCCATTAAAGCGTAATGGGCCCACCAAAGTTCCACTTCTGCCACCATTCACTAACCTCAACTTCTCCATCTTTCAGCAACCTACACCTACTCCGTCAAACTCGCCCTCGGCTCCCAAGGCAACGCACGCCTGCTCTTCCACGAGAACCTCGCAGATAACTCCAGCAAGCAGTACCATGAGCTGGCCGTAGCCACCCATGAGGGCATCAACCGTATGGTCATGCAGTCAGATCTGAGAGACGTGTACCATGGAGTACATATCTCAGGCTTCCAGCCAGTTGAGGTGACGAAGGATGGTGAGAGGTACCAGGGTGTGATGAACGACTTCTATGTTCAGGTTAGTTACTATGTGTAAATTCTAAATTTCAAAACTTAACGTTTGTTGGTCAAAACTGCAGTTGTTATAGATTTTAGTGAATATTTTTATTGTTAGGACATCGATGAAAAAATGCTGTGCCTTGTCGTGAATTGTATTCACGCCTGCAGTGTATTTTACATGGAAGATGACACACTATGCAGAAATAACTTCGTGGAATATTGATTAAAAAATGCATAGGTGCCGAATTTCGATCGCGTATTTTCAGCCTGGTGTGTTTCTACACTGAAAGACTAAAACACAAATAATTCTAGACTGGTCCAACCAGTGGGACAAATCGGAGGATCCAGGGATCCTTGACGACATTTTTACCGTCTAAGAACGGCTCCTTACTTATATTCTTTTTCATTAATTCCAGCTTTCCGACAACGCTCACGAGAGTCGTCTGAAGGAGGTCATCGAGAAATATTTGAGAAACAACAACTACAGCCTTGGCGGTACAGACGTTCACGCCGCTGCTGATCTTGTGGAGAAACTGGATGTAAGCGGTGAGTATCAACAAATATTGTTACAGAAGAAGCTAAGTAGGTATTCATTGGATATTGGATCGGTTCTCGATTAGTGACATTTTTAATGTTATCTAAAAGGCAGGCGAACGAACAAGAGGGCCACCTAATTCTAAGTGATCACCGCTGTCCATGGACATCAACAACCGCACAAGGGTCGCAGATGCATTGCCTGCCTTTAAGACCCCATACTCTCCCCAACTGAGCTCAGGCGACCTTACTCACCAGCAGAAACATAGCACAACAGTTACGAAGTGCTACTTAATTGTGGTCTTCTGTAACGTGAAGGTACTTCTCATTCGAGTGGAAGTTTCTCTAAGCTCTACCTCTCTAAAAACCTTGTAAGACTCCCGATTGATGGAAGAAAAGGTTTATTATTTGTGTGCTTCCAAGACATTGACAATCAAATGTGTCTTGTAGTCTCCGGTAAAGAATAGGGTTAACCCATCACCTCCATCTGAAATCGATCTAGAGCATCATCATCATAATCATTATAATCATCATCCCACCAGATAGAATCTTATTGCGTAATTGACCATAGAACTAATACGTAGTAGTAATAGCTCAATGTATTTGAGGACCACTATCAAACTGTCATTCTCTTATCATAATTCCAGATTTCGACGAGTGCGTGAGCGGTCAATTCCACGACTGTTCCGAGCATGCGCAGTGCTTCAACCTGCGCGGGACCTACACCTGCAGCTGTCTCGAAGGCTTCGCTGACCTCAGCGTCAACAACCTGTACCCTGGAAGGATATGTTCTGGTAAGATACCAGGGTTTATGTTACCCATACAGTGTCGGAGGATATGGATCTTCCGACACATTTCATTTGCCCCTTCATCAGGCTGATGATGATGTCATCATGATCAGTCTGTCGTCAGATCATCCTTATACCTTTTGTCAACAAGCTGGTGACGGCAGTATATCTGACAATCGTTACATCAATGAACTCTGCTGCCTTTTCCATCAGAATTTCCCAATCGCTTCTTCGACACCCACTAGAAATACGGCTTACTTGATTTTGTGATCCCAAATCCGAGCTGTGTTCAGGAAAACACTTTTGCCTCGAGAATTGAAATGACGACCTTCGAACATGGCCCGGTACCTAATCCACTCAATGTCGGCCCTCTACGTCTATGTCAGACGATTTATGTTGCAAGCTTATGAAGACACCGTTTTTGGCCTTGAACTAATCCACTAGACCAAGGCATTAGTCCAAGGAATTTATGAGAAATATTTATTTGGTTTCAGCGGAGCCAGTAGGCTGCGAGCGGTGCAACTACCACGGTGCGTGCTACTCGCGCGACGATCGCCGCGTGCTCTGCGAGTGCTTCCAGTGGTACGCTGGCAGCTCCTGCCAGATTAATCTGAAGGGTAAGTTTTTGGAACCCCGGTAAAATATGAGGGTTTACGCAAATGAAAAATCTGCTAGATGACAGTAGGTAGGCGTAGGGTCTAACTGGTATGTGGTTGGTGAATTTTGACACATCTGTCAATGTCATGTCAACATTCAGATGTGTCAAAATTCACCAATGACGTAGCAGTTAGACCTCACGCCTACGTATTGCCATCTAGCGGATTTTATTAAATCGCAAACACCCTCACAAATCGCAAGGACCCTGCCGGGTCCAATTCTGTAGCATCGATAATAGTACAAGCAGTATTTTGGAGCTCAGCTATGAGGACTTTCGCTATTCGCTATATGAGGGATTTTTCAAACTCAGAAACCCTTATTGGTGTATTTGTCCAAAATGGTTTGTTTTTTAAGATTTTGGACTTTCTCGTTGCATTATGACACTAATATTATTTAACGAGACTAAACGCGATATTAATTAATTATGTCCGCTAGGACCACGGTTATTGAAACGTCATAATTAATATCGCGTTAAGTCCCGTTACAAAATATTAGTGTCATGATTTGTTTTCGTACCTTAATACTAATTTCCTCGACACGAAATACATCATGCCAAAAATACAAAACAGTACTTTGTAACTATGCATTTCATTGTTTCCAGTGGTGCTGATCTCCCTAGTGGTAGCTGGTGCACTGCTATCAGTAGTCCTGGCTGCTTGTGCGGTGGTCGCGTGCAGCCGCCCGCGTCGCCAGCCCCGGTCCATCGTGGCTTGCATACAGAGCATGCCCAGCTTGCATCAGGTTTGTGCATCATCAATGATATTTTAAAAACAATAAATGTGTCACCTAAGGGAGCGATGCGAGTGTAGTGTGTGCGTCACCTCACCCATACTAGCTACGTATAGGTTAGTATATAAGTCTTAATGAAGTTGACATTGAGTAAATAAGGACTGTACCTAAATAAATAAATAAAATGTTATAAAAGGTAGGCCGCCTATAAATAAATATTTAAGAAGATAAATAAATTAATATGATATAAAATGAATAAATTGATGATAATAATGATGATAAAGGCAGGCCACCTAATATAAATAAATACAAACCCAAAGGGGTAAGAGTACCATTTTTACTTTATGAAAAGATCCAAAAAAGGAATGTTCATTGTAACGTTAGGAAAACGAATTAAGAATAATTAATTGCCAAGAAGTAAAACATAAATTAATTGTTTAAACACACAACACGAGGCAACGCACACACTACACGAGGACAGTCATCGTCATTATCATCATCCTAGCTCCTCTCCCGGTTGCATCCTCGGCCATTGCCTTGGAGCCCAGGGTACGCGACTATGATCCTGAATTGACTTGCCTGGTTATTACAATGGAGCGACTGTCGTCTGACCTCCGTAACCACAAGGGAAACCAGACCGGTTGGATCATAGTCGGGACCAACGGCTTAACGTGCCTTCCTAAGCAAGGAATGGAATCATCATTCTTATCGGACAATGTCCTAACCGAACTGGACTGGATGCGAGGACAATATAACACCCTAATTAGGGTGGTATACCCCAAGATTGCAAAAAACGATACGACCAGAGAGACTTCCAGTCAGTGGTTCTCTATACCGTAAAATGTCATCGTGTGGTTTAAGAAAATGTACAAACTATGTCACGGAGACAAAGCTCGTTTGATTTTGTGTCACATATAAGTAATGCTGCTGCTCATCGCTCCGGAAGATCTCATAAGATCAGTAAATAGATATTTAAAAAAAAGGCAAAACTGCTGAGTTTCTTCCGGCGTCTCTTCTCAGTAGGCCATTCACGTCGAGGCGCTGGTAGGGCGAAAAAAGTTTTGACATGCAAAAGAATTTACTAAGTGAATCAAATTGCTAAATAAATTATTTCATTTCATTTCATTTCAGATTAGTTTTAATCAATTTCAAACATGTCTATCATTAAGTTCTATACTGCTTTTATTGGAGGTGATCGTGACATAGTAAACGTTAGGTTCATTAGTCTATTAATATTCGAACTGTTTTTGAATAACGACTTTTGTGCTACAACAATAATTACAACGTAATTTTTCACATGTTTCAGGGAGCAATGCCGTCAAAACAGAGAGCTGACAGAAGAGCACTGATCAGCGAAAGAGGAGAGTCAGGTGATGCGTCGAGTGTGCAGAATGCTTCACTTCCGTATATGCCAACAAAGGTGAGTAGCTTAACTTATTGTTAGTGGAACGCTCTTTGTGTCGTCACTAGTGGATGAAAGACATTGGCCACCGAACCAATGAAATCGTGACTTGAGTCATGAATGTTGATTTTTTTCTTAGTCACTACAAATGTAGTGACGTCGACGACGACGGAACAGGTAAATACCTGTTCCTTGGCATCTATAGGTTTATACCATAAAAAATCCAAGTTTCCTGCTTACTTTGGTGGCGATTTATCAAAGATTTATGAAATCCATTTTCGATCTTGTGATGTAATGGTCAAGACTGTTTACTATTAGACCAAGAGGTAGCGGGTTCGATTCCCGCACAGGACAAAAATTTTGTGTGCATGAACATGTCTGTTTGTCCTGGTCTTGGTGTAATAAGTATACCTATGTATGTCTATTTTAGTACATATATTATGTATTTTTTATACCACTGTTGATTTTAATATCTGCTACACAAGTGCCTATGCTACTTAACACGGAGTCAGATCAATGTATGTGATGTGGTGAGATATTTATTTATTATTATTTTCGACGTCCCATTTCACTAGTTTAATCTGGAATTTCTGTGCGAAGAAAAAATTTATATTTACTTTCTATTGTATTTCCCCCTCCAGCGTTCCTCTCAATCCGGTGTGAAGAAGTGCGTGATGTCAGAGCCTCCCGCTCACGAGGCCCCCCCGCCCCCCGCGCCGCAGGTTATGATACCACGAGCACGCCTCCACGCACACCACGGAGACAGGTGACATACGCACGCACACAATATATGGTCCCTCTACACGTAGACATATTCGTCTGCAGACGCAGGCAGACGCATCCGCAGACGCGTCTGCCGACATCAAATATAGGTATTTGATGTCGACAGACGCGTCTGGGGTAGGCCCCAGATGAGCAACGGACTGGGCATTCGCCAGGCCCCGCCAGGCACGAGAACCAGTCCGTCCCACCACACGGGTGAGAAGGAAACCGCAGGGTTTTAGTTGGTAGTGGGACGAAGTCCCGAGCCCAACACACGGCTGCAGGTCTAGCTAGCCTGCAGTTAAGGCGCGTCAATGCGTTTCCCTGCGGAAAAAAAAAAAAAAAAAGGCCCCAGATGAGCAAATCACCCACTCTACAAGTCGGCGGACGTGTCCGCCGACAAGATCAAGATACACGTGTACTCCTGCCGCCTGAACTGTAAGGTGGGATGACGTCAATATCGCGTGGTCCTCCTTCTGTTGAGAGAGACTGAGAGAGAAACAGACTTAAGTGAAAAGTTTAGTGAATTTTGTGGAGGGTGGAGACACTCAAACGTGACATAAAGAGCATCTATGGTATTAATTTATCTGAGACCATGGACAAAAAGACCAACTGAAAAAGGGGTCGCAGATGCACTGACTGCCTTTAAAAACGTCCTCAACTTACCTCTGGAGTCCTCATACTCACTAGAAGAAACATAGCACCACTATTTTATGAAGTGGTTCTTCACTGTGATCTTCTGTAAGGTGGAGGTACTTCCCCAGATGAGCGGTTCATTCTAGTGTGTGTGTCAAATAAAGGGGGGTAGCTTTGTCAATAATGATGATGATGATGTATGTGTCAACTCATAATATGAAATTATTATTTTACAGCCGAGAAAATATTTCAAAGAAGTTGAGTCTGGAACTGAGCAGCGAAGCAAAACTGATCAGCTATTTGGAATCTGGAGCAGTCAGCAATAATGAAGAGGTACTTAAATATTATGTTATACAAGAAATAGTAGTTGGACTGCCTCCGTGGTGTAGTGGTTAGAGCGCTGGACTCATAAACCGCGGAGGTCGTGGGTTCGAATCCCGCGGGGAACACCACTTTGTGTAGGTTTTCTCAGCTTGGTTAGGACATTGTAGGCTTGAATCTGATTGTAGAATGATGATTCCGTGTTTTGGAACTCACTTTGAGCTGTTGGTCCAGTCTATGATCCAAATTGTCTGGTTTCCCATGTGTGGGTTGCGGAGGCCGTATTCAACGCGTTTCCTGGTCTCCAAGGCGATGGCCGAGGATGCAACCGGGAGAAGCGCTAAGATGATGATGATGACGATAGAAGAAATAGTTGAATTGTGTCTGCTTCTGAAAAAGATTAATTAAAATAAACAATGACTAGATAATGAGTATAAATTTCATCGGAAATATTTTTAATTGTAAATTATTCGATGTAGTCAAAGGATCCCAACTAATATTATAAATGCGAAAGAAACTCTTTCTGTCTGTCTGTCTGTCTGTCTGTCTGTCTTTCTGTTACGCTTTCCCGCTTAAACCTCGCAACCGATTTTGATGAAATTTGGTACAGACAATCTTTAGACCCTGAGACAGAACATAGGCTACTTTTTGACCCATTCCAACCCCCCACTTCCCCGAAATGAGGGGGTGGAAGTTTGTATGGAAAATCTAAACTACTTGAGTTAGACGCTTGAAATTTGGCATGCAGGTCCCTTAGTAAACTTGATGCTTAGTTGCAAAAGGATATTGCAAAATTCCCACGAGAACGGGAGTTAGCGGGAAAAAACATTCGTATAATGAAAACCGACATCCACGCGGACGAAGTCGCGGGCGGCCGCTAGTTAATAATATTTTTAATAGACGCGTCACGGAGGCACTTAAATCTTTGATTGGGATTTCCTACGCTTTCACTTTGATTATTTATTTTCAGATGAGACGAAAACACAGTATGGAATCATCTTACAGTGGCAATAAGGATAGGCATAATAAGCAAGGTACGTAGAACATCTGTCATTAGACTGCGGTATCCAGTGTCATTGTAAGTCATGAGTAAGTAGGTACGTGTTTGAAAGATCGTTCCAGTTGTGTAGATTTCTTCATAGTTATTACTTTCCTTAGTAAATTAGTTTGTAGTTTCTTTTTTATTCTTAACTCTGAGACATTGGGTGCGTTTAGCAGGAAAAAGCGCTAGGAAGCGTTTGTAAGCAAAATGGCGATTGTTAAGCAAAATGGCGGATTGTTAAGCAAAATGGCGGATTGTGTCAGCGCAACTGAAGTTAGCAAACACGTCCTGGCCGAAAACTGTACAGTTTGTTTTTCAGTGCTAGTAAGCGCTCACAAGCGCTTTTTTCTGCTAACGCACGCATTTATCAATCTTTTGGATTATGTCATTACGCTTATTAGTGTTGTTTTAGTATCTTCTTCATTATTTCTACAGTTTTGATAGTAGCTTTTTCTTAAAACTATATAAATTTTAAATTCTTATCAGAACCACTGTTTCAGTATTTTATTTCTCTGAATACATTACTCTTTATAAACTCTCTCTCTGAATCTCCTTTTGAAGTAATTTCTTCTTGACTTTTTTTATATCATTAATAATTTATCTACAGAACATGTTTCTGTCTTTTGTGTTTTGACATCTGTTCTGTTTCCAGGAGCGTTAGTGTCAGCAGGTTTTAAGGTTTCAACGACTATTAGACCTGATGAACCCCTTTCTAAAGAGGATAGGGACGACATATCTTCCATTCATAAGGGTGATTTAGAAGCGGATTTAGCTCGCTTCGATTCCTTAAGGAAATCGTACAGGTAAAATATTAGTATTGTAGCCTTTACGAATATGGTTAATTGTTCTTCATGCAAGAGATTTATTGCTATTTTTAATTATTTGAACAAATTAAGAGTTTTAATATTTAATATTAATGGTATTGATATTTGATTAATTGTTTGCAGTCAAGAAGACATATCAGAATGGACAGACGCTGAAAGGAGACTTGGTGAATTGTAAGTATTAGAAACTTAACTAGCGCAGTGAAATTGGCCCGCCTGATATAATTTATTTCTAAATCTTCCCTTTATTTTTACTATAAGAAAAACAAAAACTAAAGATAATTAGTGGTAGTAATTAAATCTTATCATCTATTACATATACTTTCAATTGCCAATTGCAGAACACTATCGGAGGCTCGATCAGTTGGTGGAACATTGCCGGCCAGCACGGGGAGAGCTGCGTCATCTACTCGTCTTACACATCAGGTTTGATAGCTTACACTGGTATTAAAAAGAGCTCTTTAAATAATATTGTTATAGTGCTACAATGAAACTGTAGTCACCTCCACAAATAGTAGAAACAATAAGATTGCTCATGGTTCCATTAATATCTCATTCTAAACAAAGCTTCTCATATTACAAATAAAAAGACATTGTTTTTAAAACGTTTAAATACTATGCATCGGAAAACATTTTACGAGATTACTATATTCCACATACAATATTTGAGAAATAGGTCTGAAAACAGAACCTTGTGCAATCCCCGTTTTGTAGATAACTATATATTGCATGCAGGAGGCCAACACGATGGCTGAACGAGACCTTGGATCCACCTTCCTCCTGCCGCACGTGCACCTCTATAAACCGGACCTTGTTAGTATCACTGCACTTTAGATTTCACCGTGTTTTTAAAGTCAAAAGCTCTCTATAAGTCTAAGAAAACCACCATTTATGTTTTTTGAGAGAAAACGTAAGGTTCTTGTGATGGGTCAAAGGGTAACTGTGACAAATTAGATATTTTTTGACTTGATTAACATGGCCCTTACTTGTAGTTTGTATCCACTCTATTTTACACCTATATTATATTTAATACCAGTTTTTTTATAGTTCTGCTTTTAATCTTCTTTCATTTATTTTAATTTAAAATTGATTCACATTTTTCCCTTATTAGCAATCTTTCTAAAACATTACAGTAATATTATGAATAATAGTAACTTCAGTACATTCTGTGATCCTGCAAAAAATATTTTTTACCATTTCAGACGAGCGACGTGTCCGAGTTCGATTCCCTGTGAAGACAATCAAGACTCATTCAAATGTTTCTACTATAAATGTTACTAAAGAATATTTTCTACATTTTTACTGTGGACCATACAGAGGCGTTACTTTACCACCAAAGTGAAGACTTATTTAATAACTATTTATTCTTATTTATTACCTTACTTTAAAACTCATTGTTGATTTTAATTGTTGACTAATTTATCATCCCTACGCACGAACAAATGGAAATAAACATTGAAATGCCATAGTAAATGTAAGATTAATTAATTAGATATTAAGGTTATTAAGCAATTTATGAAAATAATTTGAATGAGAAATCAATTAAATTGTATATTTTTGTTAGATATTTTATGACTTGTCCCGATTTCTCATTTGAAGCATTTTCATCTAAAGGTAAATAGTAACTTAAAGAAAATTGCGCAACTTTGTGCCAATAAATCATGACTATTTTAAAATAGTACTTGTATTTTTTGATATATTTTATGTGTACCTTTTAATGTTTAGTGTAATATGGCATTTGAAATCATCTTATTCATCTTTTAAGGTTATGTACCGCGGTGTCACTTATTTGCAAAAACAAATAAAACATTTTTTGACATTGTTGTGAGATTTGAATAAATATCATTATAATATCAATCTGAAAAATACTCTTCTGATTTAGTTAAAATAAAAGGAATCTTAGGGACATCAAAATATGTTTTATTTTTGTACTTTGTTAATAAAATATGTTAAAATATACTGGGTTTTTATTTCTCATGAACCACATCCGTAGTGATTTGGGATCATTAAAACGCAAGACTCGAATATGAGACATTGCATTTTTATTAATAACTAGCGGCCGCCCGCGACTCCGTCCGCGTGGATTTCTTTTTTTCGAAATAAAAAGTAGCCCATGTTCTGTCTCAGGGTCTGAAGATTGTCTGTACCAAATTTCATCAAAATCGGTTGCGTGATTTAAGCGGGAAAGCGTAACAGACAGACAGACAGAGTTACTTTCGCATTTATAATATTATAGTTGGGATTAGTTGGGATATTCAATAATATTTTAGTTTAATCGATAGAATATTTAGCAATATTACAAATACAACGTTGAACAATAGAACAGGGCAACTTAATCGCTTGAGACAACTTAATACGACACAGGAGCAACATTAAAAAGCTTTTTCCCCTTTCTGAAGTCATGATACTTATGGTAAGTGGCCGGCGAGAGTTGACGATCGCGAGCGGTCATGTGACGTACGCGCGTGCTCACAGTCGCGCAGCACAGCCCGTACTGCCGCCGGCTTATGCCGGTCTATTTTTTGCAAGCCTGTTCGTGAAGTCGTATGCCGACACGGCGCGCGGAGCGCACGCACACATTCAAACCGAGAGCGGCACGTTTGTAAACTACTGAGTGATACTGATAAACTACTGTTCTTTTACTGTGGTTGGGGTTACTTGGAGATAGTAAGGGGAGCCCTATGCCCAGCAGTGGCCTACGATAGGCTGATGATGATGATGAGTGCTAAACAGAAAGCCCCAAAATAACAACAGTTTCGCATATAGGAACGAAACTTTTTAAAAAGTGATATTATTTCTTTTGGGAATGTTTTGCCAAATAAAATTAGATAAAACTGCAAATATCTCGAAAACTATGCGTCGTACGCAAAATCTGATGCCATTTTTGATCCCCTTTTAGGAAAACCCATTAGATATTTTTGACCTTTCCGATGACCTCACCCAAAAAGGTCAAGGACGAGGTTGACTTTTTTTTATCCGCATTTAAACTCAATTCAGTTTCGGTAACAACTTTAAATTAAAAAGTGATATTATTTCTTTTGGGAATATTTTGTCAAATAAAATTTGATAAAACTGCAAATATCTCGAAAACTATGCGTCGTACGCAAAATCTGATGCTATTTTTGATCCCCTTTTAGGAAAACCCATAAGATATTTTTGAACTTCCCGATGACCTCACCCAAAAAGGTCAAGGACGAGGTTGACTTTTTTTAGCCGCATTTAAACTCAATTCAGATTCGGTAACAACTTTTAATTAAAAAGTGATATTATTTCTTTTGGAAATATTTTGTCAAATAAAATTTAATAAAACTGTAAATATCTCGAAAACTATGCGTCGTACGCAAAATCTGATGCCATTTCTGATCCCCTTTCAGGAAAACCCATTAGATATTTTTGACCTTTCCGATGACCTCACCCAAAAAGGTCAAGGACGAGGTTGACTTTTTTTTATCCGCATTTAAACTCAATTCAGTTTCGGTAACAACTTTAAATTAAAAAGTGATATTATTTCTTTTGGGAATATTTTGTCAAATAAAATTTAATAAAACTGCAAATATCTCGAAAACTATGCGTCGTACGCAAAATCTGATGCCATTTTTGATCCCCTTTTAGGAAAACCCATTAGATATTTTTGACCTTTCCGATGACCTCACCCAAAAAGGTCAAGGACGAGGTTGACTTTTTTTTATCCGCATTTAAACTCAATTCAGTTTCGGTAACAACTTTAAATTAAAAAGTGATATTATTTCTTTTGGGAATATTTTGTCAAATAAAATTTAATAAAACTGCAAATATCTCGAAAACTATGCGTCGTACGCAAAATCTGATGCCATTTTCGATCCCCTTTTTGGAAAACCCATTAGATATTTTTGACCTTTCCGATGACCTCACCCAAAAAGGTCAAGGACGAGGTTGACTTTTTTTTAGCCGCATTTATACTCAATTCAGTTTCGGTAACAACTTTAAATTAAAATTTCGTTAGAAATGCCCTGACGGTGACGCCAGAAATCTGTAGCACAATTTCGTTTGACGTAACGTACGTTTCAACAAGCGTGTAGGTGACATTATTGATAAGCTGGTGTGCCGAACATGGGGTAGTAAGTCCCAAACTAAATAAAGCTAGATGGATACTATGTGGGTGCTAAAAACCCATAGTTGGGACGACATGGAGATTGTAAGGAGAGGCCTATGTCCAGCAGTGGCCTCGATAGGCTGATGATAATGTGTGCCGAACAAAAAAGCCCAAAATAACAACAGTTACGCAAACAGGAACGAAACTTTTTAAAAAGTGATATAATTTCTTTTGGGAATATTCTGTCAAATAAAATTTGATAAAACTGCAAATATCTCGAAAACTATGCGTCGTACGCAAAATCTGATGCCATTTTTGATCCCCTTTTAGGACAACCCATTAGATATTTTTGTCCTTTCCGATGACCTCACCCAAAAAGGTCAAGGACGAGGTTGACTTTTTTTTAGCCGCATTTAAACCCAATTCAGTTTCGGTAACAACTTTAAATTAAAATTTCGTAAGGAATGCCCTGTCGGGGAGGCCAGAAAACTGTAGCATTATTTCGTTCGACATAACGTACGTTTCAACAAGCGTGTAAGGAGATTGTAAGGAGAGGCCTATGTCCGGAGGTCTTTAAATTAAGTCTATGTTTTCATGTTGTGTTAACACAGACACAGTTTGGAAGTTGGCGGTGTAATCACACCCCCGTGCCACGGAAAGCACGTTAAGCCGTTGGTCCTGCGCCTGATCTCTCTACGGTCGTGTCAGACTGCTGTCCCACCGAATTATGAGAGTGAAGGTAAGGAGTGCACGTGTGCTTGCGCACGCGCTTGTGCACTATAATAATATATCCTGCGTACTTGGCTAATCGTAAGATTGGCCGCCGAGGCCGAATTCGGCTAGGAGGGGTATTATTAGGTGACATTATTGATAAGCTGGTGTGTCTAACATGTTTTAATGTTTAGTGTAATATGGCATTTGAAATCATCTCATTCATATTTAAGGTTTATGAACCTCGGTGTCAGTTATTTGCAAAAACGAATAAAACATTTTTTGACATTTTTGTGAGATTTGAATAAATATCATTATGCATTCTGAAAAATACTCTTCTGATTTCCATCCATCCGTTCAGCCCATGTCCACCCACTGCTGAGTATAGGCCTCCTCTCTGTCGCGCCAGCTGTTCCTCTGATTAAGTTATAATAAAATGAACCTTAGGGGCATCAAAATATGTTTTATTTTTGTACTTTGTTAATTAAATTATGTTAAAATATATGACGACCCGCTTGGTGTTATGGTCAAGATGTTGCCTATTACGCAAGAGGTCACGGGTTCGATCCCCGCACAGGACAAATATTTGTGTGCATGAACATGTCTGTTTGTCCTTGTCTGGGTGTTATATGTATCTATTTAAGTATATTTGTAATACCACTGTTAATTCTGATGTCTGTAACACAAGTGCTTAAGCTACTTAACACTGGATCAGATCAATGTATGTGATGTTGTGAAATATTTATTTATTTTATTTTATTTTTTAAAATATACTGGGTTTTTATTTCCCATGGACATCATTCTGAGGGATTTGGGATCATTAAAACACAAGACTTAAATATGAGACATAGCATTTTTATTAATAATATTCAATAATATTTTAGTTTAATCGATAGAATATTTAGCAATATTACAAATACAACGTGGAACAATTGAACAGGGCAACTTAATCGCTTTAGAAAACTTAATACGACACAGTAGCAACATTAAAAACTAGCTTTGTAAATATCTTAACACCAAATCCTTAAGCACACGTACTTAAACGAAATTATGCTATATGTATACATATATAGGTACAAGCAAACCTCCCTCTTGGGTGAGCTACGCCCGCCGAATCCGATATGAAAGAAAATTGCTCTGAAACAGCTTATGAGATCAGTGATTTGCTAAGCCTTCTATTTTGAATTTATCCCTAGATCTTAAATAACCACCGTCAGTCTCAAACCGATAAACACGAAGATACATTAACACCATTTCTTAAAAATGTTACTGTAAAAGCACAAAGTTAGGAATATTCTAGGAATAACTGGCAAAAATTAAATTAACCACCTCTCATTCAGTAAAAGCTAATGTATAAAATACCTTTCCTTTACCAACAAGAGTTAGTAAATCTTAGATTTTACCGGTATAACCTGGAGTTTACCGCAGATCGGACATTTACAGTAACATAGAAAAAGTACAAAACGTGAAAGAAATAAAAGACAAATTAACCATAACTATTCTCTTCAAATGATCCTACTGTATCTCCATATTATAAAGTAAGGAAATAAGTTCCATAACTTGATCTTTACCTTCAACCATTGCTTTACTAAACAATAACCGTAACCTCTTATATTGAATACAAAACATTTGGAAGTGAGCAAGCATTTACCCGATTTTAAAATATGGTTATATTCTACGGCCAAAATATTATTACAATAAGAATAAACTTTCCAATTTCCCTTCTAAAACTTTAAGGATTCAAATGAGAAGGAATAGTCGTTAAACATAAGTTTTGCCTCCAATAATTAAGAATTTAAAGTACAAAAACAACTATTGTTTATTTTTGTTTAAATGGCCGTAGATGCTTACCCTACATTTTGTATCTCTACCTATCTACTTACGTAAGAAATTGTGCACGAATCAAACCAGAGTCTGTTCCCAAAATCAAGTTGACTGTCTAAAAACTCATTTCTAAAGGGACATGATTGTAGTCGTTATAAATGTTACCAAATCTTCTATTCAGAGGTTCAATATCAAAATCGATAGTATCGGAAATGTACCTACTTACCTTTATCCTTACAATATAAATAGTCCTATAGTGTTAACTTTATACTGAGTAAGCGGTAATTCCAAGACTAAAAGCTAAGCGCTATCTAAGAGGATAGGTCGAAATAACATGGACCAATGTCGTACAAAAACCGACAATTCAGTACAAAAATGAGTACCAAAATACTATCCGACGATTCACTTGAAAGATTTGACCAGGGTATGATTAAATAATTCTCGTCTTTGATAAGAATTATTGTCAAATGCTGGTCATGTCGGACAAGTGACGACCTCCAATTTTCTAGATTGCCGATTACAAATTGAAAGGTCATAGTAACACATCAATGAGTTTAGGGCTTCAAATGTGAGTACAATAAGTACCATCATCGATAGAGACTATTACAATATAGTTCTTATTAATAAAAGTTGATATTTCATCTACTTCATTTAAACATTTGACTAAACCGACTATTGTACTTTAGGTACTGAAACACGAAGTTCATTATACATATTCAGTAACAGCAGTGCATTGCTTAAGCTATACCAGCTTTAGCTGCAAGATAATGGTATAAAATTTAAAGTAAAAGAATATCATGTTAAAAGAAAGTATTAAATCTTCAATTTATTTCTTCCCAGAATCGTCTAAGCTGGAAGGTGGTGACTTTGCCAGCATCGTAAGTGATCTGTAAAGAAGTTGAAATTAAAGTCTGGTGACAATAACGGTGATACATAAAGTATGTTATATTACATTGTAAAACATCTAGTGAAAACTGTGTTCCCTTACCAATAAGCATATGGCAGAAATAAAAATGTGATAATAAATAATCGGGATGAGGTGAAGTAACAAAAGAAGGCTATAATAACAATGGACAAGAATAAAGGACAAAGCTTTCATTAGATGACTATAAAACCATAACAGAATATCATTCATAATTTTGAAAATCAATTCCATATTTCACTCGACATGCTCAAAACCCAGGTACCTAATAAATTCCACACTTTGTTTTTCAACACAAAAAGCAAATAAAAAAAACACTTTAAATATATTTAAAAAAAAAGAAACAATGTTGATGGTGATGACAAAGCAAATGATAATAAAAAAGCAGTACGATACAAAGTAGTGTACCTATTTGTCGAGATTTTCTTGAGAGTGACTTAAACAATAGCAGCTGCAATGACAACAATAGTAACTTTAGTGGTACAGTTAATATTTTATCAGAAACGCATGTAAATTTTGATAAAAAAAAACTGTGAAGATAAAAACGGAACTGAAAATGGTAACATTTATATAACAAGCAAATGCGATAATGAAATCAAAGATAGATGTAAAGGGTTATGAATGGATGATATGAAACGTATAGTAATAGCAGCATGTGCGGAAATATTATGAAAATAAGAATAAGATGATACATTTAGAGATAAATAATTTGATGAATAAAAAGGTTTGTGATACAGATTTAGGTATAGCGAAGGATGAACTTGATGTTTCTATGTTTCTAAGTATTTAAGTTTTTGTAGAGTAACAATACCTTCTTTGAGCGGGTACGGGAGGTGATGGATGAATCGCCGGAGGTAAGGATGCTGGACAGCTCCCGGACAGTTGGGGTTCCTCGTCATCTTCACGTCTTTCACCTGAAATAAACACTTTAAATCAGTAAAAGAAAATAAAGAGAAATGTTATAAAATGTACACATTTTAGATCACTTGATTCGAGGATCTGAACATCCTTATTTTAAGAGAACAAAATAAATCAATAAATAAATGCCTTGGACTAACACACCAATTGCCTAGCCCCAAACTAAGCTCGTAGCTTGGAACTATGGAAGCTAGGGAACTGATATATTATTTCTAAAATACGGACAGTAAAATAGTCAACGTTATAATAATGGGTGCAGATTTCATTCGTAGAGGCGGTTGCTAGCGATCTGCCATTCGGAACCTAAAAAAGCACGGAACACCGATTCATTCATCCCTTGTCCATAGAACTCCATAGGGTTGGAGATCTTCAGGAAGACAACAAAGATGGATGGAATTGCTTCATCGGCAAGCGTGGTGATTAAGCTCATATCATTGTGGCGATAATCTTAGTGGATGTGGTGGGGTAAAGGTCTTGAATTATACATTCATAGACTGATACTTTCTTTTGCTGTTTCCTACCTCTGACAATAGGAGTGTCACCGATGTAGAAAGTCGGTGCCGGAGTCTCCACCGTTGCTTCTCTTACTGAGTTGTCGCCACTAACAGCGCTCAGTGTGTCAGTGCTGTCAAACATGATAGTCCGTTCCTTCGCACGTGGCGCCCGTCCGTCCAGTTCCTAGAAAATATATAAATTTATCGTTACAAATAAATACTTAAGTCGTAAACTAGGCAAAAAATGAGTCTAGGAGTCGAAATTTTCAGAAAACAGTAAAATAAGCCATGACTTATTGGGCAGAGCTGGAACTTGATTTCAAGAGGACACGGTCTCTATTCCCTTCAAAACTGCGGTACATACTAGTTATTTCGACAAGGACGCAGCTCAACACAAGTACGAGTCCAACAAAGCGATTCATTATTTCTTTACCATCTCCATACTACCCAAATCACTTATTCAAACTCGTATAATATTGTTCCAATCATTCATCAACCTACTCTTTTATTGTTGCTCCTTCGGCCAATGCCTTGGAGCCGTGTCGATTAACAAATATGGTTCAATCATAGTATCGAACGAAAATCGAGAAGTCGCAAATCAGAAAAACAAGACTTACCAATCGCTCCGTATCCGAATCCGGTTCCTGCACTTCATAATCATGGGAGTAATGTTCGCTCGTCGACTGGTGTTCCAAGCTCTCCATCTGTACCGCCGTCACCGGGTCCAAGGTATCCAGGGATGAGACCATCGTGTTCGACCCTGGAGGGCGTACCGCTGTTATCTTTCTGATTAGTATCAAGCTTGGTGGGGTAGCAACATTTATTAGTAACATTCGGTTGTGTATGTCCATTTCTATTTGGCACCCTGATATTTGCGAACTGACTTAATTTAGATGTTGGTTTTGAATCGTTAACTCAGATGAGCATGCGGTGCATCTTATGGTAAGTCACTTTTAGAATTAGTTGTGTCTATATCATCAGAGATGTCATTAATGAATTTAATGATACTAATAAAACGGTATAGTAAAGAAATGATTTTTATTTGTATTGTTACTATTTAAACTCTGGAAGCCTCACTGACATGGTGAAATGCAGACCGATTTAACATGAAGATTTCGAGTCAAGCTTATTCTTTCATGCAACAGGCTTACCAATGACAAAAAAAAATAGAGAATGATTAAAAAGTACCTACGTGAAAAAACTGCCAATTTCTAATCAAAACTATAAGTAGGAAAGAACACAGTTCAACAATTCTTCAACTGATTTATAAACGAGTCGCCAGTTAAGAAATATTTTGGGTGAGTTTCCTTGTAAGTAGATAATTGTTAACTAAGATAAGTTCTTGAGTAGAAATGGACACACATGTACATAGATAACGAAGCAGGGATGAGAGCAAGCATTTATATTTTGTATTATAATATATTTAGATACACTTGCTGCCATGCAAATATTTGAAATGCTATAGATGAAAGAGTAAGCAGCAAAGTTCTAATATGATTGGTACAATAATCATATTATCATTTGTAAATATATGCTGTATATAACATATCTTTCCAATATATATGTATTATATATCGAAGCTTCTGTAAAGCATATATCAATAGATAAAATATATTAGTAATTTGCTGGATCGTGAGTGGTAATTTTTGGGTGATTTCAGCCCAGACCTCATCTTTGCTTACCGTCGAGTGAATTTGAGGTCCAACCTTTGCCAATTGACAATAAAAGAAAATGTTAACATTATTAAACTTGTAAGTGAAAGAAGAAAAGAATCAGCTGCTGTCATTCGAGCTTTAATCAAAAATAAATAACTTAAGTGAAGATCATTTGGGAATCAACATGCTTAATTGTGTGCTGTTAAAAAGTTGTAAAGAACATCTGTAACAATGCTAGGAAAGTACATGGTGTGACTTATTTATTTAATAGAATTGTATTAAAAAAGTATCTTTTATGAGTGTACGAAAAATGTGCCTCTGTAGACCACAAATATCAAGATTATAAAATATTGAGACATAAGTAAGTGATAAGTGGGAGTAAAAGTTTTGAATAAATTAATAGACACTCCATTAAAATTATAAGAATACTTCACTTCAACCATAACACAATTTTTTTTATAGTTATGTCATTTATATTTGACATTTCTAATTTATCCCCATTTTATTTCACGAGTGGAAAGAAATATTGTACGAGTACATACTAAATAGGAAATAATCAAGGGTAATAGACACTATACAGTATTGTTTATTATTAACTTTGAAAACTGCCAAATAAAATAAATGACTGCGCTCCGTTAACAGAAACATTCATGACATTTATGAGAGAGTTGATGTGTCTGTGTCTGTTTTATCTCTGGCTGATGATATAAAGTCTGCTGTTTCTGATTTATTTATTAAATAGGAAAAATACAAAAGGTAGACTTAAAAGTTATAATTGAAAGAATAAGTGTCTACAACCCTATTTCATCAAAGAGTAAATACTAGAAACATTGCGTCACTTACCTCCAGAAGTAAGACTGCCGGTCATAGGGGTATCCACTTCATAGTTGTACGTTGCTCTCGTGGCGTTTGAGCTGGTGGCTTCTAGGCTGTCAGTGCTGCCCAGCATGAGGTCAGCTCGGGCTCCCCTGCAGCAGGAGATTAGGGTTATGAAAATAGAAAAGTTAAGTTAAGTATCAGCCTATTAATGTCTCACTGCAGGGCAAAGGTCTCCATCATTTGAAATCATGTTTTTGTTAAGAAGATGGGTTTTGGCTAAATCACCACACTTGCCAAATGCGAGGTGCTGATTACAAAGTAGGGCTGTGTTCAGGAAAATCGACACTTTTTAGCCCGACCCAGGAATTTAAGTTATTTAAGGTCTGCTAAGCAGAGCAGTGGTTAGTTAGATAAGTAGTAGTAAAATCAAATTGTTGCCAGTATTTAATTTGCAATTAACAATGATGCATTTGGTGCAGATTTTAATTATGATATTTTTTTTTATTACTCCGATGTACAAATAAAAACCTATTTTACTTATACATAATTGTGAAAACTCTAACTCACCTACTAAAACTTCCAGACGAGCTCAACTCCTCATCCTGCCCGCTCCAAGAGCCGCTGGCTGGATCTGTAAATTGTTTACCAGAGAAGGAAATCACGCTGTGAGCTATCGACCTCCCAGAAGAGGGCGACAGCTCACGGACGACGCTCCCTTCCCTAGAAAAATCCAAGTCCTCAGGTTTATCAGACGACATCACAATGGTCTGTTTTGTAACCGTCACCACTTCTCCATCAGAATGTCTCTCCATAACAGTCATCACACTGTCCATTTCAGAAGACTGGGACACGATTGATGAAGACATTTCAGACCCAACGGATAATGGAGCGCTATCGTCAAACTGCTTAGGCCTTGCTGGAATGTCCATAGCTCCATCTCCATCGCTACTAGTAACAGTCTCAGACACCTTCTTCCCATCCACGAATCTTTGCTGGATAACATGCGTTGTTCTCACTACTTCGATAACACCACTGTCTGTGAAAGTCCGTGTTACAGCAGAAGATGTCTTAGATTTCTCTTCCTGGTCTAGAATCTTCATCATTTCTTCGCAGTCTCCTGGAATAGACTCCGCTGAGCCATCACTCGGAGCGGCGGCACATACAAAAGATGAAGTCTTAACACACTCTTCTGTGACTTCTGTAGGTTTCGATTCAGACTCTGCTTCTGCTTCTGGTACAAAGAAGGCACCTCTGTCATCAAATTTCTTAACAGTAATCACTTTTGGTGTTACTTCTTGAAGTTTTTGTTCTAAGGCCATTTGCTGATCTATAAGTTTACGAATTGCGGCGGATTCCGTCAACAGTTTTTGAGACGGGCTACCATAACTACCTACTTTCTGTGAAGGGCTACCGCCTTTTTGAGATGGACTTCCACTTTTTTGGCCAGGACTACCACCTTTTAGTGGTGGACTACTTTCGGAGCTCCCAGAATAAGATCTCTTTTCTCTCTCCAAGAAACTGCCACTCACTTCTTTAGGATCGGCTAACAAAAGAGCTTCCTTCTGTTTTGCGAGTATCTCTGCCTTCAAGGCTTCAAGGCAAGCTGATTCCAGACCTTCGAATTCTTTTAGACTTGAAATGGAGATATCGTCACCCTGGCTCTTACTTAGTATATACCGTCTTGGAAGTGAGCCATTTAATGACTCCTGTGACGAAGACGAATGTTGTTGATATTGTTCCATGAGTGCTTTTTCTAAGTTTTCAAATTCTTGTAAGGAGCTAATAGAAATATCATCGTTTTCTCCTCTTACTCGGAACCTAATTCGAGATGCCATCTCGGATTCTGAAAGACTACCATAAGAATTCCTGAAGCTACCGTAGCTTCCAATAGATTCCTTCTGCGAACTTAAACTACCTATTCTACTAGCATCAAAATCAGTCATTTCTTCTTCTTTAATATCTTCTAATGGTATTCTCTCATAGTCATAACGCGGGTCGCCTTCAAACTGCATTTGTATCCACCGTTTACCGGCTTCTATTTCAGCTAGTTCCTGGGCTTGTAGTCGTTTTTGTTCTATTTCATACTGTAACATTTCTTCATCAGATAAAGATCCGGATGCACTACTCGTGCTTTCCTGTTTCACACTCTTATTAGACGCCTTTGACAAATACTCTTCTACCTCTGTATCATGTCGTTTAACATACTTTTGTGTTTTTATCTGTACGCTTTTTCCTTCCGTATCCGTTTCTTGAGCTTCCTTAGCAACTTCTTCGATTACAACGAAATCATCCATTTCGCTGGGCTTATCAACGATTTCAAATTCATCACTGGTCGGTGAGTCTTGTTCTTTTTCAAGAGTGTGTAACGCTCTTTCTTCGGTAGTTACGATTAGTTCTGATCTACTACTTTCTGTTACCAAGTCTGATCTTAGTTCAGGTGTTTCAGAGATATCATACATATCGTCTAAGACATATTCTCTACCATTATCAGTGGATAATGAACTCTGACTCGGCGCAGATAATGGGGTATGAGGTGTTGATAAATGTTCGTGTGTCTTAAGGCTTGAAGTAGAACTTTGTTTACTCTCTAGTTGGGAATCCGGTGTTTTCACAATGGCTTTTTCTGTTTTCGTTTTAGGAACAGAAGAATCACTCTTAGATTTTAGAATCTCCTCGTACTGTTTAGAGCCTACTGGTATAATATCATCTTCAACATCAACAAATTCTCTCTCGCTTGGAGGTATTTCTGTAACAGGGAATGGCGCAACACTGACTTCCTTTATAACTTTTTTCACACATTCTTCTTTTACCTCAGTCATTTCAGTTTCCAATTTTTCTACTTTTCCTGGCATGCTTTCCGCATTATGAATAGTTGTTTTTACTATGCTTATTTCTTCTTTAGAAGGTTTTCTTGATTCAGACGTGACTGCTCCAAATTTTACAATTTCTTCATATTCTTCGGATCCTACTGGAATAATTTCACTTTCTACATCAACAAACTCGCGACACTTTTCTACTTTAGTAACGGAAAAAGGCACGGCTTGAACTTCGTGAGTAGTCGATTTAGTTATAGTTTCTACGACTTCCTTTTTCTCCGCTTCTGAAGGCGATGTGGATGATGGCATATCTAGCTTAGAAATTGACGAAGACAAAACTTCGTCAGTTTTCAGTTGACTAGATATTGTTGTGTCGGAACCTTCTCGCTCTTTTGACGAATCTTCGTCCACTTCGATACTCTCTGAAGTGCTTTCTAATGGGAAATGTTCCGGAATCATGTCTTTAGGCTGGAAACGCATTTCATGTGATCTCTTCATTTTACCAACAGGTTCTACATCTCCCTTAATATCTTCATCTTCACCTGACGCTTCATCGTCACTAACATCTTTGACTTTCAGTTCCTGTTCTTTTTCACCTTCATGCAAAAATTGTTCGACATATGTACTACTTTCCATCAACTCTTCTTTCAACTCATTCGCAGAAGGTACAAGTGTTTCTGATGCGTCTGATATATCGATGCTAGCTACATGACTAGACCCATCTGAGTCAAGACTTCTCATACTGTCTCTTGAAGCAAGTGAACTTGCAGCTGTGTAATAGTCTTTAGATGTCCTCAGAGACTGAGAAGAAACATCGTGACTTGTCAAAGCTGTTTCAAATTCTGTAGCACTTTGAGCTGTCATCATTACTTCAACATCGGATGATAGTGGTCTGCTTTCTGAATGTTCGAAACTATGATAGTGACTTTCACCAGAACTAGACCAGCCCTCAACTTCGGAAGCTGATCGTCTTTCAACTACTCCTAATTTAGATTTAATATGTTTTTGAACCCTCAGTTTGACTTCTGGGCTTCCTTTTGAAGAGCCATCTTTATCGGAGAGTATAATATCACTCTCTGTTTCTAAGATTGAATGAGGACCACTATCAGATTGAATAGAAATATCACCACTCTCTAATGGTGGACTAGACTCCTTCACATGCACAGTATCTTTTTCTTCATCTGAAGTAGTGGTTTCTTCCTGAGAACTCAGTTTGTCAGACCTTTGGCTTTCTAACCGTATTTTTTCTTTACTGATGCTTACGGAAGTTTTATCTGTATGGTCATCAGTATGGTGTGGCTCTTCAGTAATAACTTCAGGCCTGTCAGGGCTAATCAAAAGTTTGAATTGGAATTCAGATGGAGACTGTTTGTATTTACTGCTTCCATCGCTTTTTTCGCTAATTATTTCTACTTGTGCTGCTTCAAGAGACTGCTTGACTTCATCAATAGTTTTCTCTAAAACCGACAAGTCAGTGAGTGGCTGAGCAGACATAAGTGTATCAAAGTCCACCCGTTCTGATTCAAGTTTCGTCGCATGAAACTCGGCAGAGGAGAGATCAGTGTCATAACCACTACTACAAATATCTTCTAAGCTCTTTTCCTTAAATAACTTTACTTCTTCTTTCTTATGGTCAGTGCCAGTTAGAAAAGCTGAATCAGCTTCCGTAGAAAATTCAGAGGCGTGAAGAGTTTCTGCGCTCATTGTCGAGTCAATAGACTTTTGCAAAACTTCACCTTCGTGAGATTCTAATGATTTGATCATGAACTCGGTGTCAATGCTTTCACCAGACTTGATCATCAAGTCCTTCGAAGTGGTACTAATGTCATCTGAAATTTCGAATGTACTTGGCGACATGTCCGATTTCGTCATTTTGGAAGAAATTTCGGTTTTAGTTTCAACAACCGTTTTAAGTTCTAAGCCGGTTTCACTATCTGAGCTTTTAGTAGTACTTGATGTTTCAACAAAAGTTGTTTTAAATGGTTTTGGTATTTCCTCTGCCATTTCAAATGAATCGGCTTTTTGAAGCGAGACTTCCCATACTTGATCTTGAATTTGCTGTTGTGGAAGTTTGACTGGTGACTTAGATGGTTTTTCCTTTTTCGGTGTATCACCTGTTTTGTCGTCGTGAGGCAAATCTGGAGCAACTTCAGATTCAGAATGAGTGTCTTGACTACCAGTCCTACTAAATGTGCTCTTAACGGGAGATGTAGATACCTTGATCTCTTTTATAAAATCAACTTCATATACTTCATCATCTTTCTTGAAAGACTTAGATTTACTTTTAGGGCTAGTTTCGGAAGACCCACGTCGCTCTGCCGCTTCGCTCTTGAAACTGGGCGCATGAGACGCATCAGAGCTAAGGTCATCATGTTCTTTACTCTCAATAACAGACTCTTCTTTATGATGCTCTACTTTTGAGCTTATTACTTTTCCTTTTGCCGACACTTCTACGCTTGAAACCACTTCATCTTTTTCGACAATCTTGAGAGCTGAATCTACAAATGCTACTCTAGTTTTTGAGTCATCATCTTCTTTAATATCTTCTAACTCACCAGGTTCAGTGAAATATTCCTTACCCCATTGTTCGTGTGAGAGATCTCTTTCAGAGATTTTCACTTCGTGTTTCTTCTTTATTGTCTCATCTTTAAGGGCTGTCATTTTTTCTTCGGATTTAGTTTGCCTGCCTGTATATAATCCTTGTTCTGAAAATTCTCTCTCAATTTTCACAATATCAGTATCGTCTGTACTCTTAAAAACAGTTTTGGTTTCAATATCAGACCTCTTTGCAGTAGCTTCATGAGCTTTTTCTATCTTCTTTTGTGATGTTTCCGTTTGATCACCTTCTTTGCGCACAACAGTTTTTTCCTTAATTTCATGTTCTTGTCCTCTTAGTTCGTGTTTTGTTTCCGTCTTTATAACAAGAGAATCATCGTCGGATGAAGACACTTGTTTAGTTTCAGAAAAGAATTCCTGTCCAGAAATCTTCCTTGTTTCCGTTTCTTTGTGCGACAAAATCGTGCTATACTCTTCAGTGGAACCAAATTTGGCTACCATATCCGACATGACTGCTTTAGGGTCAATGGATTGGAACTTCAACTCAGATCCTTCAAAAGTCTTGTGCACAGAAGATGATGATGTAGATGTTTCTACCCTAGACTCGGAGTAAAACGTATCAGATGACGTTGATTTTTGCATTTCCTCCATCTTGACTGCTAGTTGTTCTTTCTTGATTTGGTCGATCACATCAATGCTCTTCTCAATTGTTCGATCTACTAGTTCAATGGCTCCACTAGTCAAAGTGGGCTGATCCACATTTATGAAAGACATGTTATCGGCCACATGTTTTGTCGGAGACTTGGGTCTGGCAGCAGCTGTCAGGACCTTGGACGCTTCCGTCAGAACGTCTGAAAAGAAATGCACATGATTTATTTTTTGAATTCAAACCCAATTATTTATGGTGACAAAGTAAAAATGTTTACAAAAAATTTTATAGTTTTTACAAAACAATCCTAGTTAACAATTTCTTGAAATTTTCAGGAAACATCGGAGGAAATATTGTTCTTAAAATGAAAAAGCTCTTGAAGCGTGAAAGATTTTACGATGTGTGATGAGAACAACGACAGATAGAGAGCGATGGAAGCTGGTGAGGTGATAATGGATATGAAAAACAAAACGAAGGAAGACTCAGAATCAAAGCGAAACGTTACTCAAAAGTGAATAATAATAATAATAGATGAAAAACTGCTAACTTAAGCCGAGAAAATCAACTTGTCTCATTGAAAAAGCGACAATAATAAAAGATCATGATTGGTTTTGCTTGTGGGTCCACTTACCTATAGCAACGTAAGGGCTCCGCAAGAAAGAAAGTAAAATTTACTGTGCTAACTATTATTTGGCATTACGAATGTGACGGTTGCAAATAAACACCAATGTTAATTTCTAATGAAGTTAACTTTTTTAGGGAAATAATTTTAGACTACCAAGTCTGAATGTGCTACCATAATACTCCGATTGATTTTTTGATTTATGCAAATTTTTACTTGGTAAATTCAATTGACAGACTTTTAATATATATTTTATTTCTTAAAGATTTCTAATCTTTTAAATACATAGGTACTTAAACATACATAATCTTAAGTTTTGCACTTCAATACAATTTATATATTAAGTGTAAAACTGAATCACAAAATACATGCGATAACTGGCATAAAACTAAAGAGTGTGGCAAAAAAGGCTCTCTATGATGGTAATTACATTACTACATAAAATTAGGAGTAAAGTTTCGCTATGACTACTTTGCCACTACTTTTACTGAATAAGCTTGCTTGTTTTGATGCAAGATTCAGGTTCAAAACAAATATTGAATTTAAGGAGGGGTATCTTCGGGGTTGAAGTCCAATCGGTTTGAAGGTTTTGTCAGAGGCACTTTCGTGAACAGATCACTAGATGAACAGTGCTTTACTAACCACTTTGATGGGCCTCTGTTTCACTGATGAGACTATCGCCAGCTGATGACGCCCTCGGTGACTGACGGCTCGCATCCAGGAATGACGAGTCGGAACCTAAGTGCAATGGTACATTAGCTTCTACTCTAGCAACACTACGCTAATTGTTTTCGAATGATTGTGTGATGTGTTTTGCTGATTTGATATTTATGTTATGCTAAAAAAGTTTGATTTTCTCCAATTTGTGTTTGCTTTGCTATTTTGAATTCAGTTTAATGGATATCACTATTAATGTTAACTCAAAATACTACAAAATGTATTCGTGTGTTCAAATCGTTTATCTAAAACATACCTCTAAGTTGTAGCCCGGTTTGCTTATCGCCAGAACCGTCTTCGATCTTCGCTTTATCCCTTACATTTAAATCTACTGGTGAAGGAGGCGGTGTCTTTGAAAACTTCGAGGCAAGATCTGCAGGTGCAAACATATTTACCTAAATTTCCACATCTCTACTCACTACATTCAGTCATTAACTACATATTTGCGAATAGCTCAACCGACACCACTAAAGACAATGATGCTAAACTTACCGTGTGTAACATGACTAGAATCAATTCTAATAAGAGCCCCGTGTGAAATATCTTCTAATAAATTTGAACACCTTCTATTCAATTCACTCATATCAGGCACTTCATCTACTGCCTCTCTTGCTTCGATATCCTCTTCTTTGTCTTCTACCTCCGTTAAATCACTTGCACTCATATCAGACTTTGATTTTGAAACTAGCATTGATGATTCTGAACTAATCTCCTCACTCTTCTTAAACTCAGATTTCAGTTCTTCAATTTTGTCTTGGAAATCACCCATGAAGTCTTTTTCTTGGTCCGTTTCGGAAAACTTTGTTCTATCTAAAGATCTATCATCTTGTTCACTTAGCATTTTACTTTCTGTCATTACGGACGTTTCTTGAGAAGAACTAGTCGACACTCTTACAACTCTAGACGTAGACCTCTCCTCTTCAATGAATTCTTTGCTTACAGTAATACCTTCTGAAGCGTCGGACGCTAATGTTTTTGAAACATCTAACGAAGAATGGTCTTCAGAGAAAGTCTTCTCATCTATCGATTTTGATGTTTCTTTCACACTTTCGACTGAAGCTTTTGAAAAATCTTTAGTCAAATCAACAGTTGAGTCTTTTGATAATTCATTAGTAGCAAAGTCCCTTGACGTGTCTTTACTATCAATTGATGATTTAGAATAGTCTTTTGTAAGATCCATAGATTTTTTTGACAGATCTGGTGTGCCTCGATCTTCCATTTGTTCTTCCATTTTATATTCATCTTTAGTGTCAATCGATGTCTTAGATGGGTCTTTGACTAACTCAGCGCCACTTATTTTTGAAAACTCAGCTGATGTTCCATCTTCTAACACTGATTTTTGGTCATCATCAGAAGATTTAGTTAGAGTAGAAACCACGGTCGTAACGGAAGATTCTGTTGTAGATTTTGAAACAAGATCTGAGTGTAATAATCTATCTACAAAGTGAGTCTTCTTGACAATTTTCTCAGACGACTTGTCTTCTTCTGTATCTTGCCGTGCCATGCTACTGCTTGGTGCAGATGCCTCAGGGACCTTGAAATCATCCAAGAAAGCTCCTTCCGCAGGTTCTTCTACATATTTACCATCTTCACCGAAAAATTCAGCCTGTAATAAATAATGTGTTGAAATTTAGATAAAACAATAAATGTAAACAAATAATACGGGAACAAATAAAAAAAATCCCTTTTCGTACACATTTTTTTTCAACAGTTAAAACATTTTGTTTACTAACCTCTTTTTCCGGAAAATCATCAGCGTCATCAAGTGAATCAGTTCTTATTTTTCTTGTGTCAAAACTAGAAGTAGCAATTTTACCATCTAGATCTGAACTTGGCTCGATAATTTCTAATACTTTTGCTTTGTCCATATCTGTAATGAAAACATTTTTTAAATTGGATTGCAAAGTAATATTCTGTAAGCAAGGAAAACGGCGAACGTACCAGATTCTGAATCAGTGTATATCTGTTCTTCAACTTCATCGGGAGAACTTTGGACTGAAAAAGTTCTAGGGTGTTTCTTCTTAGGCATGATGACGATTTCTCCGCTATCCCTAGACAGAGATTTCATAAGCCCTGGTCTTTCTTTCGCAAACTTTTTCGTTTCTTCAAAAACAATTTCCTTCTTGGCCTCAATTTCTCTTTCCTTAGCTTCTTTAGATGAATCCAAATATCCTTCTACAGTATTTACAGCTTCCTCTATTATTGAGTCAACTGAGACTCGGTCAGCAATATCTTGAGCATCCATTGGCTCGGGCACATCAAGTTGTTCTTCCGTTGAAGAACCATCAATGTCTTCTGAAGCTTGTTTGATAATTATTTCTATATTATCAGCCATTTGCTTCATAGCAGAATCGGACTTTTTCATTTCTGTCTTTAGTTCACCAACAATATGCGTCTCTGCAACCAAACTTGTCATTTTAGGCTTTTCAGGAACATCTTCGTCTTCTACATCGGACTCGGCTATTCTTTCCAAAGAAATAGCAGGACTGATACATGAATGTCGCCGTTCCTCTTTTTGAGGCACTTTAGCATCATACGATCTTTTTTCAGACTCTACAACATCTTTCGTAATAAGCTTAATATCTTTGTCCAAAACTGGACTCCTGGCTGCGGCAGCAATAGTACCCTTTTGAAGTATATCATCAATTACAGGTTTCACTTGTTCCTTGGTAATTTCGGGAACTTCTTTGAGGTCTAAGTCTTTTGGGACGAATCTTTTAACCTCATCAATATCGTCTATATCAAAATGGCCTAACGTGTCTGTGCGTATTTTACTAACATCAAATTTAGTGGTTCCCTCAGTAACCACTGTTTGTGTTCTAGTTTCAATGGTTTCACCAGACACTCCTGAAGAAACATCTTTTATTATTGTCGTAGTCTTTCTAACTATAGTTGGTTCATGCGTTTCAGTAACTGTGTATGTGGTTTCGAAATCCTTTGATGCATGTGATGGCACAGTTGTTACGGTTTCAGAAATTGTTACTTTCGATTCTTTCTTTTCTGAAGGGACAGTAACTTCTGTTGAAGTTGTCGTTACAACATGAACAGTTTCGCGTTTTAATTGTTCCTCTCTTTCTCTGCTTAAGAAATCATGTGTTATGTCTTTGTCTTGCAAGGCGCTGAAAAAATAGTCATGTAAAGTAAAAAGTTATTGCAAAAAGTATTAGATGAAGATAAGATAAGCTAAGATGAATGAAGTAAGGAAAAGATATTTTCATTTTTAAATTATGTAGTTCCTTCGTTGCTTATACATTAATATATGGATGGATTGAATTACATAATTAAAACCTTATTATTTCTATGATACATACCCCACTTCAGCAATATGTGGAAGTTTATGGACATAATCGGTAACATGGTCCTCTGGAAAGCCTTCGACATCATCTAATGAATCTCCGTGAGTTAATTTTGCCAGTTTAGACTGTTCACTTGCTTTAACTATAAAGAAATGAATAATATTTCATTAAGTAAAATGTCACTTAATCATGCTTGGCTTGTTAGAAAATAAATTATACAATCAACAAACGTTTATAATATTTGATCACACGTTTTATTTTACTTAAGTACATTCTTTACTTGACAGGACTACAACTTATCAAACATATTTTTACACCGTTATTTGATAATTAGTAAAACGTATCCGTGCTTAATAAAACACGCAAAGCAGTCATGGGCTTTAGTTAATTTTATTTTTAAATGTTCAAACCATAAAGCTTAATTTGTGTTTTAATTTAATTATTTTCAATTTAATGTTATTATTTAATTATTTTCAATCAAATTGTAATTTTACTAATATTAGATGTAAGAACTATGTTACTAACACTATCTATGGATCTAAAGTTGTCCGAAATAAATAAATGAATTGAATTGAATTGAATTAATTCATACAATGTATTTATACCTGTAGCAGCTTTAGCCTTATCAGCATCAATCTTAGCCTCAATCTTCTCTTTCGAAACATCTACATGGGTACCCTGAGTACCAATATCATCTTCAGACTCCTCAAAGGTGTAGTCTCTCGACTCGGTCAAGCTGTGAGCGTCAGATAAACGCTTTTCTTCCAATCGAAGCTCACTTACTGATCCTGATCCGGCTGATGTAACTGATTGTCGTTTTACTGTGCCAACTGAAATTTTAATTATTGGGAGTAAGGAAAGCATTTAATTTTGTGTCTGTGTTTGAACATACAAAATACTTTCACTAACAGAAACAACACGTTCGAGAAATCTTAGGCTTATATATGGATTCAATTACACTGATCCTTAGATTGTATCGAGTAAGTTAAATGAAAGACATTCATACCTTTATCAGTAACATCTTCTCGCATTTTAACATCAACTTTTTCAATCTCTTTTGTAGTTTCTTTAACAGCTGATGTGATAATTTTATCTTCTATTAACATTACATCACCGTCTTTCAATGCATCTTCTTCGGAAGAAGTTTTCTTCTCAGTCACGGCGTCTTCAGAACTGATCTTATCAGAAATCCCTTCCGACGACTTGCGCTCAGATATTTCAATTTCCCTACTACTTTCAGAAGATATTTTATCTGATGTTTCATCTTTCTCAAACGATCTATCAACATCCTCAGCTTCTGAGATAATCAATTGGAATTCCTGTTTTGCTTTCGCTGCGTCGATATCAGCCTGTAAATCACTAATTTTTGTTATCGATATAGATTCAGTTCTGGAATGACGTTTGGGCGTCATTTTCTTGAAAACAGCTTCAGGTTCCTTATCCGACTCCGAATCTTGCTTTTCGGAATCTCCTTTCGATTCTATTCTCATTGATGTGAAACCAACGCTCTCTTCAAACTTTTCATCACCAAAACCACTGCCAGAGTCTATTGTTTCCTCGTATTCAGCTCTCTCGTCGAAATCAGATGATGAAATCTTAGCTTTGACATCAGACTGGTCGGATTTCAAAGACTCAGCCTCGGAATGACGCCTTGAGTCCGTATGTTCTGAGTCTTCCAAGGAGTCAGAATAAATGCGCTTTGAAAAGAAGCATTCTTGAACCGAATCATCCTCTGGAACGGTCTCAATGAACTGACGCGCTTTGGCACTGATCACTGGTGATTCTTTGGGGGATACCTAAAACATGAAACGATCAAACTTAACTTAATCATGACAAAGTAAATTAAGTACTATTGGTCTTTCTATTCATGTATTTTTGGGTATGTATCACTATTTGTAAAGAAAATAGCTACCTTTTCAACGTCTTTCAACGCAAGTTCAGTAGGCGCATGTATTTGCGCACTATACTCGCTCTCGTATTTAAGGAATTCTAATGTCTGGTCCGTTGCCTTTTCCGTTTTGTCCGTTGATATCGTGATGGTCTTTACTTCAGTTTTCGAGAGAAGGCTCACTTCTTTATCTAAAGGCTTGTGGGCTGGGCTAGTACCAATTTGTTCCTCTAAGTCAGAGAATTGAGAAGCCTCGTCTAATGAGTCGCTGCGGTGCTTTGACTCTTTGGAATATACCTGAAATGTATTTAAAATTAAACAATCGTACATTATTCTAAACATTGATTCCACAAATACTTTCATTGTTCACATTATGCTATTGAGTACCTTACCCAGTGTGCGGTAAATAAATAAGCTTAATTTAAATCAATATTTTTACAAAGTATTTTAAAGGTATCTTTATTATGCTACTAGAAAGAATATTAAACAAGAAAAAACTTAGAAGGAACCTGATAACAACCGTGGCTTAGAGTTAACAATTACGACACGAATATGATTTTCATTTCAAGTATTACTCTTAAGCACTTTTAAAATATTGGATCATTGGCAAGCTACATATACAGATTTGAATGTTATTATTAGCTTGAATCAACTTTACTTCATTTACCTTAGAATCAGTTTGCGATATGAAACTGAAGTCTTTTTCAGTGCTTTGCTGCAAGTCAGCTAAAGAATCAGTTTTATCTAAAGCTGACGGTACTGATGATTCTTGGGATACCTTACGTCCAATCAAATCTTGAACGTCTGACCCCAGGGAATCAGTCTTTGTATGTTTGCTCAAATCAGACGCACTAGCTACAGACTGTAGAGTCTCAATCTAAAATCAAGAGAAAATGTTACATCTGGAATAATATTTTTTCAACGCTTTGACTTAACAATGAGCAAATACGAGATTAGCGTGCCTGAAACTATGTTTATCTTTACAATCCTATTAAAGCCTATAACTGAATCGTGCATTGTATGTCGTGTTCAGTGTAACAATTTATTTCACTTACCTTGTCAATTACCTGTTTATCGCTTACAGAAACGTCTTTTTCTTCCAACGCTTCTGTTAGTTCCTCTTCACTCACTTTAGATCGAAGTTCTTCTGTCATTTGTTTCTTTAATGTTGTCGTTTTGATAACCGCAGCATCATCATCTTTTTTGTCATCATCATCGGATTTTTTATCATCTTTCCCTTCGCTGGGCTTTATGTCTTTGGGTTTTATGTCAAATCCATCGGTGATACCAGACTTTAAGTCAAATTGTTTATCGAACTTCATTTTGGATTTTTGCTCTAGCTTATCAACTTTCACAGTTGTCTGAGATTCTGTTTCCGTCTCAGAATCCGTAGATTTTTTTAAGAATTCACTATCTTCTTCTGAAGAAACTTGTACAAGTGTCGAATCCGTTCTTATCGTCTTCTGAAAAGATTTGCTTTTATCCTCGTGTTTTATTTTTGAGTCAAACTGTTGTATCGTCTCTTTGACTGATTTTACTGTTTCTGTATGTCTTTCAGTTTCCATTGACACTTTATGGGAAACGTGCTCATGAGTTTCCATGCTCGATATTTGTTTAGATTGTTCTCTAACAAATTCTTGTGTGTATTCAATACCTTGATCTTGAGCCATAGTATGTTTCTTCAACGCTTCTTTGGTTAGTTTGACAGTTGTTTTAGGTAATTCAATCGACGGTTCCTTCGCTATTTTGGACTCGAAAGAACTAATCTTCGCTCGTAATGGTGCTTCAGCGATATCTTTTACATTTTCACTGACTAGATCTGGGGACCTATCACCATCGTCTAATTTCTCTTCTACTCTTGAACTTACTATTTCTTTCTGAGAAATAGCCTCTTTTGAAAAGGTATCAACCTTATCATTGACTTTGACTTCTGTTGTCTCGGTCACGGATTTCCTTGGGGTGATGGTTACGTTAGAGAAATCTCCTGAGGGGAACCTCATAGATTCGTTTCTCATGTGCCGTTGTAGATGTTTGGGCGTAGGTTTGGCAGGGGAGGACGGGTCAAACTTTCTGAATTGTTCAACAGGTCGCTCTGCTGGTTTGGGTTCTTCTCTCTTGACTTCTTCTACCTCTTCCTGGACTTCAACCTCTTCTTCAACCGTGTCAGGAGACGTTTTTGACCGTGCCCTCTCTAATTTTGGTTCTTTTTCAAGTACCTGTATATCAAAGTAAATGGTAAATGTAAATCACAATGAATTAAAATAATGTTAAGCTCGGTTTTATTATTATTATTTTCATAAGTAGAAATTGTAAGGTACAGAGTTGTACATTTTTTATTGCAAAGGTAAATACTATTTGAAATTGTTATTTACCTACTCAAAAAGTAATCCTAATGTTGACTGAATTACCTGTTGTTCAATATCATGGAACTTTTCAATCAAGCCTGATGGCTTGATTTGAGTCCTGATCTCAATAATTTCTTCTCGGATTTCCTTCTTCTGTTTCGATGCTGGGATTTTGCTCGAACTTAACTTTCTCGTTATTTGTTCTTTCCTTTCTGCTACACTGCGCTTCACGTCTGAAAAGTGTGCAAGTTACATCACATGAATATTTCGGTTCAATGAAAGTTAAACAGATTTTGTTATTACGAAACATCAAGTAAAGCCATTTATAAACTTTTGCTCTCATCTATCATGTCATTTCACTTATTATCACCATCTGCCTATTAAAATATGTAGGTACATATGTACATACATGACCACATTGGTGACTTACAATGTTTTTATTTTATTTATTTATCATATTATAGAGGTTGGTTAGATTCCAAATGTACCTGTAGCAGATTTAAATCAAATAGGTTAATTGATTTAATCTGCTATACAATTTAAAAACATTAAAATCAAGCTACGTACAACAATTCCTGCCAACAAAAATGGCAAAGTGACAATGAGTATTCGCTTTCATACTACCTTCATCTTCCTCACTGTCCTCACTAGGAGTTGGTGTCCTCTCAATCTCACTCTTGTCAATGATGGACTTCTCTTCTGGAGAGTACTTGGCTTCATCTTCTTGGTCCTGCTCTGACTCTCTGTGCATGCGCTCAGCGATCTGGTTCTCGTCATAAATCTTCTCTTTGAGCTTGTTGTCTTCTTCGGCTAGGAACAAAAAAATAATTATTATTTTTGTGTCAATTTAATTATTTTTAAACTATGGTCCCACCGCTATACACAACTAGTTGGTGCACCGGTAATTTTCATTCCTGTGAAACCTGTGCTATTAGACATTTATATTTTAAAGTAAAATATGATTTTTATATTTTTAACTATTACTTATTAATCATCAGAAGAGCTAGGTAGGTTATCAATTATATTGCCAGAGTTTTAAGAGAACTTTTAACCTAAGTTGGAGAATAATTTCAAACATTTAGAACTGTCTAAAGACCCTGAATTAAAGATATTATAAATGTTCCCTTCTACATTTATTGCAAGAAATGCCAAGGATCTTACATAATTTATTTTAAAACTAGCCAAGTATGTGCTACGCTACGTATGGTAAATGAAGAACCACATGAAGACCGATTTTATGCAAACTTCACAAAAACCATCATTTAATAGGCCGAATAAACCCTAAATTTTGGTTTGGATAGGTGAGCACGTTTCTTGAGTTGTAAAGTGACAGCGAAAAATGCCACATTTTTTATTTATAAAGATTTGTCTACATACGTGTAAGACAGTCACCTTTGTAAGCTTCGATTTCTTCCGACGCTTGTCTCTCTTGGTAAATGTTGCGTTGGATGCGCCTTTCGTTAGTTATTTCAGACTGCGGGGCGATAATGTCATCTCTACCTATACGGCACAGAGCCAGTTCCAATGAAGTATCTGTAATGAATATAAATATTTTATGACCACGTGTTATGTAATGAAATCAATTAAAATGAGACGCACCTTAGCAAAAACTAAATACATAAGTTAACTAAATAGTACCTACACAATATTCATTATTTTACAAAGGTTGTCACAAAGTATGACATAAATACTGGTGGGGTACGGAAATGAAACAGAAACCAAAAATTGGGAAACTTTGCTCAAACGTGGCAAAATGAAGATATTTCACTTTAAAACACTATTGCTTAATTTAGCAGTCATAAGCTGAGCGCGCTAACCACTGCGCTAGTGAGCTGCTCAATTTCGTGAGTAATGATGAGACAATTATTTAACATTACAACGGGACTAAACGCGATATTATTTTTATAAGTACAAAAAAAGTAGACGACGCTGCGCACCGCCAGTTCGCTTGTGACCACGGCTGTAGCATCACAGCCGAAACGTCAAGCAGTAAGTACTCTGGTACTTATAAAAATAATATCGCGTTTAGTCCCGTTGTAATGTTAAATAATTGTAATGCAACGCGAAAGTTTAAAGTTATATCTTACAAAATGATGAGACAAACAACTTTCGTACCGGCCTGCAAGAAACTTCTTCACGCTACTTTTGAAGGAACCAAGGTTATAGGATGGTGGAAAAACGCATGCTGGTCACGCATTCCATGGCTTAATAGTTCGGCAAAGAAATGAATTGCCGAACTTCTGGGTTCGCGATGGAATAGTGGCCACAGTAAGTGGAAGGCAACGTTGACCAGCGCGCGTGGTTCTTTGACGGAACGGGAAAAGGGGGAATCCAAAATCTTGCTCCTTACCTTGAGCCTTGGTTCCCGACTGAGTCTTCCAAAGCTTCAGCATGAGTTGCGCCTGTTCCGCCGCTGTGATCCTCTTGGCTTGTATCTGGTTGACGGTGGCAACGCTCACACCCAGCTCGTAAGCTAAGGCAACCCAGTCCTTGCCGAGGAGGTTGCATATGTCTTCCAACCTGGTGGTGATGGTGATATTAATAATTTGGATGTATGACTGGAGAGAGACTTAAAAATGAAGACGCAAGGCATGCAGAATGTTGAGAAGAATACAGAATTTAAAGATAGGTATGTAAGTGGTTGATTTTATCTAAATTTCTATTAGAGTATGATGCAGGTCCAAAAAATATCTCTTTGATAATGTTTTGAGGGACATAAGATAAGGTTTTAAACAAAGATGTTGAGCCGTGTAGCTCTGTCTTCTGGCTTAGTAGATAGTCCCACTTTTTTCTTCCTACGGGTCTCATTTTCTTTTGTGGTGACTTCAAGAACATTCCTGGGACCGCAGCGGTCCACTGTGTTTTTTACCACAGGAGTTTAGTTAAAGCAAACACTTTACCGAAAGCCACTGCGAATCCCCAGTTTGGCAACTATGGGTAAACACCCCATCTAAAGAATACTTACATCCAGCTGTGGAATGGAAAAGATGTTAATGACGATGAAAAATAAAGTTAAGTTTGCCTATTCACCTCGGGTCGCTCAACCGTTGTCTCCAGATCAACTCCTGCTCCTCAGTGCGTCTTGGGACCGCGGTGTCAGTCGGCTGCGGACTGGTCCTCTCCACGCTGGTGTCGTCTGGGACCATTATGTTCAACACTGCGATCTGATGAAGATAGTTTTATAGATTTTATTATTCATATACATAAGTAATATGAATACAAATAAAGTTTTTTTTTTTTTTAATTGAATGATTGATATTGTCTTCAAAGCGACATACATAGCTACATACAAACATGAAACTTTAAAGGCTGAAATTAGCCTTGACACGAGAAACCCTTATTGGGGATGTAAAATATGTGTCTGAACCATATTTCCACCGGATGACGTAACGTAAGACATCTTAGTTGTGCTGTCATTAGTCGATTAGATTAGTACGTTTTGACCAATGGTTTGACCCTATGTTTAAATTACGCCATATAGCAGAATAGCCTTTTAAAATATTCATATTTTGAACACAAATTATTATGATGATGATGATGCTGAAAAAATAATGCAGTTCTACTTACAGGCGCAGGCGACGGTTCTCCCTTCGGAACCTTCGGGTCCCTCATGAACTGGCAGCGGCAGATCGGCTCCAGATCCTGCGTCTTGATCATGACCGGGAACGCAACCCGGTTCTCCCGGAACGCGCGGAACGGTATCGCCAGCTGTTCACCTGACTTGGCCACTGGGACGAGGTTGCCGCCGAACTCCAAGTATATTGGTTTGCCTTCGTGGACCTAGGATATGAAATAGAATTGTACCATTGAAGTGTATGGGTTGTGGCAATCCGGTATTCGATGAAAGGCAACCGAACAAGAGAACATCAGCAAAAAAAACCCCAGGACATTTATGTCTCATGGTCGTACTTGCATCAGGGGCAATTATTTTTGCGCGAACATTGCTTAAGACGAACTTGAAACTCTTATGTCCAGCCCCAATTGATTCTTCAGGCCATTTCATCTCGTAGGTATCTGTTATTGAGGGGATAGGCAGGCAGCAGAGCATTCCCCTTTGTAACGACTGTTTACAGAGCTTAGTTGGAGAGGGTATGGGATCTAAAAGATAAACAACACATCTGCGACTATTGTGCGTTTATTGATGGCCATGGGCAGCAGCGGTGATCACTTATCATTAGGTGACTAGTCTGTCACGCAAAGTATTCACTTTAGAAAAAACTGAGCTTAGAAACCTTAATATATTTTTTAAAGACCTATCCATAGATACCCCACACGTATATGTTCAATGAAAAAAAATATTTTTAGTTTCAGTTCCAACTATGGGGACCCCCCATTTTTTTAATTTTTTTTTCTATTTTCTTGTGAAAACCTTGTTGCGGTTCACAGAATACATCTACTCACCAAGTTTCAATAGTATAGTACTAAAAGTTTCGGAAAAAAGTGGCTGTGACAGACTGGCGGACAGACAGACAGACAGACAGACAGACAGACAGACAGACATGACGAATCTATAAGGGTTCCGTTTTTTTGCCATTTGGCTACGGAACCCTAAAAACAGTCACCAACCGGCTTGCCTAACAAAGTGGCTATAAGTATAACCCCCACCCGGGGATCCGTACGTCCAGCAGTTAACTGCGACAGGCCGATGATGATGATAATGACTTAACAGTCGACTCTAAAAGGTGGTTTTATTTCTCTAAAAGAGTAGTTCGTTCCAGTAAATATACCTACTTTTTCTTTCTCCCAAAACATACACACGCTCTCACCTCAACATCCCTACTCTTGGCGACTTGGATGAACCTCTCGATGCGTTCGAGAGCCTTGTCCTCCTTGTCGTCGGTGACACAGAACATGCGCAACTGTGCTTGGCACTCGTCCGTGCGCTTGGCGTAGACCACGAAACGAGCCATGAATGGCACGTGGATGGCTTCCCTGGAAATGACAATTACAGCTTGGAAAACTGCGACGATGTTTTGGTATCGACACACAATATTTAAGGTCTTGCCGCTGAATGAGAATACAATTAGGTATTAATTTCACTTCTTGTGCAGTTGCTAGATTTCAAAATTCGATGTTCTCTCAGTGCGGTTATGTTTATATAAAGTAGTTGGTTTTTTTAATTTGTTCTTCGGTAAAAAACCTTTTTGACTATCTTTGAGTGCACTTGGCACTTCACCCGATATATTTTTGCAACTGAACATGTTTGATGCAGCTGTGGGGTTGGTGGCATCACCGACCAATATTGCGAAAATGAAACTCACGCCCCCTCCGCATTTATTCATATTAAATCTGTAGTAAATGTTATGCTTTTCAATGATGAAATGTATAATAAAAACACTTTACCTGTATAGCTCAGTGGCCATTTTAGTAGCATCCTCGATATGTCGGCAATCGATAAGCCAATACCGAGCAGACACAGTCGTAGTGAACGACACACAGTCATTCACGAATGTCAAAGGCGTGTTCTCCGTCACATCTTCCCAATGGGCGCGGTTGGTTCCTCCTGCCATAACAAATACCTTCTAAGCAACTAATACAAACATCCTTTTTATAACAATACTTGCTACCTCAAAACTATGCTTCTACATAATGTACCTCCGTATGCTAATAATGAAGCTAAAGGCAGTATTTAGCTGCAAGAACTGCCACGATGAATATGATATCTACCTAATACGTTATTTAGTATTGCATGCCAAAGCAGGCCTCTACATAATCTTTATAGTTAACTAAATACGAGTTATCTACGTTGAAATCAAAATAGTTCTAAAAGTGTAAGTTTGACAGTAGACAGAAATTTTAATAACCCTTCGTGTTCAATAACCTATGTAGAAGATAGATTGGAAATCAGAAAGACAGGTTTATAACAAACGGAAAAGTAAATAAAACTCAAAATGTTTCCAAAACGGCCTATAGCAAACACACAACAAGCAAAGACAAACACATCACACAAAAACAATAAATAACGTACCATTTTTGTATTGTTTTACAAATGATTAAGTGACTGAGATGTTAGCACACTGTGTACTGTCACCTGTTTCTTAAAAATATAGTGCTTTAGTTCCAAAATGAAAACAATGAAGCTACGTCATCAAACGAATCATCAAAATTGCTGTACTGGATTTTCGAAAAACAGATCTCTCGAAGGACATTCACTGAACATAACCCAAATCTCCAATTGAACGAAATAAAAGGTCAAACTCAAAACGTGTTTAGTGAAATAATGATAACAACTGAAATGAGACAAACGAAGAGAAGATGAAATGGAACAAAACTGATAGGCCGTTTTGGAAAAGAACTTTGATAAGTACAAGCAACTTAAGGAAATTTGGGGAACATTGACGCATAATGAAATGAAAATGGAGTATATGGCACCGCATCATTTTCTCGTTTACATTACGCTTAGTCTAAAAACAGGTATTTTGTGTCAACAATCTCTTACAATGTGCCAATATAATTGCAGTTTAATTAAGTCTAGGATTCATATTTTATTTGTACATTTGTTCTAAACCGACAACGTCCAGTGAATAAATCGCAGTGCATTTTCTTGACGTCCCAAGATTTCATGAATGGTTATGATACAGAGTGAATGTGAATTAACAAAGCGTAAAAATTTCAGCCCGTGCATAGAGGAAGAATGTATGAGAAGCAAAATATGGAAAAGCATTCAAAAAGTGACAGAGGGAAGAAAATCAATGTGTCTGATAGTTATACTCTCCGAGACGAACTGAAGCTTTGAGTATAATTATCACATAGAAACAATGACTCGTGATAAATCAACAACGCAAAATTCGTATAGGAAAAGGAAAAGAAATTTCGAACTGAAAATAATGGAACTCAAACCGACGTTTCGATTCTGTTTTATAGTATTTGTATAATATTTCTAATTTTTTACCTTCGAGAGATCGTTTGCGAAATACCCCTGTTGGCGCGCGCCGATAGATGGCAGCACATTATATAGCGCCACACACGGTGAGCGTGCAACACACACAAACACGAGAACAAAGACAATGTAGACACGCACAAAACGCACACACAGGGAATCGTCCCTTTAGCTGCTTGGTGTATTTGCTGTAAGCGCTTTATGATTGCTTGAATAGGTATTTTCACGAGTTTGATTTAGACCCAATATTGTTACGTTCTGTTAACCCATCATGTAATGTTTTGTTTTTACGAAAATAAATCTAAACTAGATCTTTCAAAATAACATGCTCATCCCTTTTGTCTAGAAAATTGGGAGTCGAAAATTCTAAGACTGTAATATTTTTGTTAACTACTCTATGTAATAAAATTTATCAAGGAGAAAAAATCTATGTCAATATACTGATTGTCGGAATCTATGTAACATCATTAACTATTTTATACACTATAAGTTCTCAAAATGATTAAAATCTATTGAAATAATTCTACCGATCTCATAAGATTGTAAAGACTATTCGAGCCTAAACGATTGACTGAATGGTTGTTTTTATCTATTATTAGGTCTACATACAAGTCGTGTTGTAATGGAATATTGGTATTCTCATTTCTAACTCATTTTAACCTAGTTGAAAAGCAAAGGAGTACTTATAAGCCTAATATTACTTATTTTTAGGCACACTTACCTCCCGATATTGCAAGCAAATTATTATGTCGTCAAGGTAGCAAATACAAGCCATACTCCATTGCAACACTTTACAGATTGCTGTTGGTTATTATTGACTTTTGGGTCTTTTATCAATCCGAATTGTGTAATTTAAATTCTATATGCCAAATTGCCAAATAGTGTTTGTCATTTCGGTAAAGTTTTTGATAAAATTATTTGATAAAAACCCTTAGCCAAGTCGATAACCAAACAAATCTGCAGATTCGTGAAGCAAACTATATTACTCGTACCTGATATGGAGCACAACAGTCTCAGTGTTGGTGCCGAAGATGTGCTGTACTGGTTGGTCATCCCTTGAGTGTGCGGCCGAGGAGCAGGCATGCTCAACGTGATAGCCTTGTGGAACTTCCTCCTACGCGGCTCGACTGTCACTACTGGCGATACAGCAACGCCGCGACCCAATAGTTTAGCGGTCAATTCCGAGTCAATTATTTGAGCCTGTGAAATTATACCATCCGGTAAGATACTTTTATCTTTTAATTCGGATATTAAAACATTTTTTCTAAAGACCAAACGAGATCCTGGTTTGCATTGAAGCGTCTATGAGGCCACCAAACAAACATCAGTGCAGGAAAATTATAATATTTGCCACTTACCGAGTAGGTCTTGATTTCACAAAATTATGATACAGTTTTTATTTTTATATATTTTATCAACACAGAATGAAACCCTTACGGATAGTCTTGTATTCCTCAAAATAAAAGGTGGCGAAGAGCATTTGGTGCAAAAATAAGCAAATATGAACATATGAAATCACAGGGAAAGCATTTAAAAAGAAACTAATAAGTCTTTATTTTTTAACATGTGTAGCGGAACCAACTATTTCTCACACATGCGCTTCAAAATCAAGATGCAACACACTCCAATACTAGGTAAGCTTAAAACACCAAAAATAATATAGCAAACACAAATAAAATATCATGCAAGTCTCACGTTTGGTCTTTAGGAAATAATATACATATTTGCATAACATTCATCAACATTTTAAAGTAAAAGCACAGAGGCATTACCCAATAAATTTAGCAGTTACCTTAAAAATACTTATTTATGCTACTTAGCTATGATATATCATATACGTCACTCCAATTTCATTGTCGACTATATATTGTTTAATCACACATTACTGATATATTATGTATTTATAATATAATAAATAGTACAAATATGTTACATAATTCATACATTACATAATTTTAAGTTCAGATCATGCTCATTTATGCTCACCTAAAGACCAACTAGAGAATTTAGTATAATCATTAGCGTCAAAACGCAGTGTGAGAGTCCTAACTGATCTATCAGTGATTTCATACTTCAATTTTGCTTATATTGAAAACAAAACATATTATATTAAATGCATTTTATTGAAATTCCCACTACATTTGTTAACTTAAATATTTTTAAGTTAATTCTAAATTTATTGGGTATGACATTATACCTATAGGAGTAACGCTCTACGTCTTAAATACGTGTATTATTTATTACAAGAAGACACATAAATTGTTAATGAGATGAATATAAAACGACGATATGTGATTAATTTTGTAAAGACATTAAAGAATCCTACAATAATTATGTTCTACAAATATGGAAAAAATATTTGATTAAATTATGAATGTATGTGCTCTAGTGTGTGTATCAAAATTCAGCTTTCAATTATTAAGAAATAATTTTAGAAAAATAAGAACTATTTTAAAATCAGTAAATCTTTAACAATGTAAAAAAACTTGTAAAAAATTTGGCAATCCACTTTGTACTTTGGTTATACGATTTATAAAACATGTTTAAATACTAAAAATCGAACACAATAATTTTGGCGATAAAACTAATGTTACGAACAAAAGATTACACTACGGTATACCAATGCTTGGATTTAGTAGTTACCGTGTACATTTTTAAAAGAATACATGATTACATCAACTAATAAACTTCCCAATAGTATAAATGGTAAAATTCGTGTTTCATAAGCTTAAACCGACTTTGTCGTTAACTTTCCTAAATTACAAAAAATATTTTACTAAGCCCTTAATATTTAGATATTGAATGTATGGATGGATGTTCTCGAAAACATTATTGAACTTAGATTTGATGTGTCTCTCTAAAGTGTTTTTATTTTACAGGGACGATTATAAATTTTAATGTAAATACAATACATCTTAAAATCAGATTCAACATCAGGCTTGATGTCAATCAATCCTTTATTGAATACCTCGTTTCAACCTCTCAAAGAAGAATTATTGTTCTCTAATTTATTATAATTAAGTACAAAACACAAATAGTGACATACATTCAATAACTAGCTTAATCGTCGTGTAAAAATAGGTTACAAGATTTAAATTCTAATCTAACCAGAGTCGACTACAGATTGAATTTTTCGAATGATCGAATCAAGAAGGAATACAATTTCCACTGATTCGTTCCATACTCGTGAATATGTAAGAGATAGATGCTAATAAATGAACTGCTATCATAATATCAATGTGTCGTTCTAATTTGAAGACTAGAAAGCTAAAAGACGTAAGTTTAAAACTGCTTACAACCAGTTTACTAAAATACAGTCCATTACCTTACGCAGTAAGTATACAATTTTAAAGCTGGTTTTAAACTCTTTGCAAATGCAGACACGAGCACTAACATGTATACAATCACATTCAAATATGAACTTTACTGACTTGACATAAGATTTACAAACCCTCATTGGTATTGGTAAGGCCGAAACACAAATGAATTTGGACATATATACCGCAATGTAGACTTGTAATGTACGTTACTTGCTCAAATATGTAAGACTCGTCATGTTTTGGTAAAAATATGTATTTGCGTTCTGACTTTTTACCAATAAGAGTTGGTGAATCTTGGATGTTATCGGTAAAATTGTGGATTTACCATGTTCAGGATTTAACAGTACCATATACATTTTAATACTCATGGATATATGTACTTGTACATGGTACAGTCACTACCATATTAAGGAGAATCGTTTTTTCTTAGAAACATTATTGACGGTGATCTTTTTAAGGTTTTTATCCTTGACACCTGTGCGAGGCTTGAAGAGGTTTACCTGGAGGCCCACTTTGATCTTCTTGGTGAGGGCGCCTTGAGGGAAGACGGCTTGCACCTGCGGGACGACCGAGCTCGACACCATGCCACCTGAAATCAAACGTTTGGAATACGTTAATAAAAGTAAGGATAATTTCTGGTATGCTACATCAGATATCAGTTTTTTTTTATATATTCAGGTATACATGTATGTAATTGTGGGAGAAAAAGAAGTCCATTTTGTAGTTAAGGAAAAAGAAAAGAAATCGATTTGAATTTTGAATCGTATTTTCAAATATTTAATTAAAACATTTACAAGGTTAACATGTCATGTGAAGTAACGCTGTCATTTCTTAATTGCTTGTCATCTGCCAAGTTTTTTAGACTCAAGACTACTTTTTACTCTTTAGGCATTAGCCATCCATTGGCTATGTCAAAATTCGTTCAACCATTAGCAACTTTAAATATTATTAAATCAAGGTTTTAAAAGAATAATTTCATTTAAAAACAATACCTTCAGGACCAATGGCGTGTACTTCTTGTCGTATCCGCGAGATGACGGCGAAATACTGCGGGAAGTCGTGCGTCAGAATACGCGTCACACGCGGCGCGTCCCAGCCTTTCTCATCCTCGTTTGGTTCTGCAGAAGAATACAAAACAAATTAATATTCATCATCATCATCTACATCTTACGGGCAGGAATAATTTGCCTACAGTGGTCTCTTTTGCGCATGCATATGGCATGTTAATTAATATTGAGCCCGTAGCAGACTATTTAAGAGCCTCTACTTGAAGACGACGATTAATTTAATTGAAGTTTCTTTTAGAAATGAGTGCTTAAAATGTTCATGGTTTCATGATCAAGTCCTCCTGATATTATGAGTATCATATTGTATATGAAAGTTATTATGTAAACATGACTCCTGAAAAGAACAGTTTTTTTTCTGTTCTTTATGATTTTACTTCATTTTTAGCTCCACCTTCAAACTCCAAGACTAAATGTGTCAAATCCTTACCTCCTCCTTCAATCTCCAATGTCTCGTGCAGAATATCTTGGACAACATCATCTGTTGCGTCAGCGTTGTGTTCTCGCCAGCTGGTGCCATTGTCTGAACGAAGGATGACTATCTCTCGCTCCTTCCCTCGAAGGGAGGCGTAGTGAGGCACTTCTAGGATAACTGGCCTGTTATACAAGAAAAAGTATTGTTAAGACTTATAACTTTTTTGTACTGGATAACTGACCTGTTATAAACAATACAAGTGTTGTCAAAAATTATAACTTTTTTCGGTGGGGACTTTGATTTAGACGGCATAAGGCTCTCGACAACTTATCCGGATTATTGTGGGAGCAGATGACTCACACCACAAATTTTAACTAACAACGACGTAGTGTATGTAGTTAGTCCAGAAAGGAGTTTTTAATAAATAACTACTCTTTGCGAGAAATGTTTTATTTAAAGACCAGATTGGTATGGACCATGATTTCAGACTTTCCGTACCTACACATTAGATCTGGTTTCAAGGAATAAGTACATATTACTTTCACAGGAACGTTATGGCGGGGTCTTCAGTACTTACCCTAAGAATTTAGCAGACACAGGCCCCATCTCAAGTACTCTTGCAGCCAGAGCTTCGCCCTCCATTAAGGGAGGCATATGATTGATCCGTGAAGGCTTCAAGTATCTAAAGAATGATAAGATTTGTTTATATTATTTGATTTTGTCACGACCAGTTTAATGGTCAATTCTTAATTAGAGACACGAAAAATTTTTCCTCTATTAATGACATGGACCTTATGGCCTTGACATAGCACCAATGAATACACAATTTAATCAAACATTTCTTGAATGTATAAGCGTTAAGTCCACGATATACAGTCCCTTAGACTCAACTGCAACTCGTTCATTCACTAATTTCATTTATTTATTCAAAACAATTTAGACTGTGTGGAACATTGATTTTAGTATATTAAATGTCAGTAATTAAATAAAAACCACATGCATTCTAATCCAAATTGTTATAAACTTTGCAAAAATAGTCCGATTTTCTCAGAAATTAGGCAGGATTAGAACCAGCACCTCCACCTATCCGTGCGATTGCATTATGCTACCAAGATCTAACTCGACCTGTCGAACTTTTTCTTGTTAGAAGTGAAACTTTATCACACGTGTTATTCCTTCTTTTTAAATAAATAATAAATAAATTCATTGGACTAACACACAAATTGCCTAGCCCCAAACTAAGCTCGAAGCTTGTACTATGGAAGCTAGGGACCGGATAGACATACTTAAATACTTTTATAAACAACCATGACTCAAGTACAAATGCCGATGTTCATCACACAAACATTTGCCCCTAGCGGGATTCGAACCCGCAACCCTACTATTCGAACGACCAACGGGCCGTCACACGATGTGTGTGTGGTTTTCCACAATGTTATTACCTGCAAGTAATCCTGGTAGGTTGTTGTGCGGACAGAGGGGGCACGATGACTCTCACGCCCCCTCCCCTGCAGCCACGCAACGCTCCACCACGGGCGTCCACCAGGAAGGACACCAAGAAACTGAAGATGTGAATTAGTTAGGAAGGTAGTCATAAAATAACTAAGTCATAATCGTAGTTCACCCCTGATGTAAACCTCAATTTAAATAAATAAATAATAAATATTTCACAACATCACATACATTGATCTGACCCCGTGTTAAGTAGCTTAAGCACTTGTGTTACAGACATCAGAATCAACAGTGGTATTACAAATATACTTAAATAGATACATATAACACCCAGACCAGGACAAACAGACATGTTCATGCACACAAATGTTTGTCCTGTGCGGGGATCGAACCCGCGACCTCTTGCGTAATAGGCAACATCTTGACCATTACACCAAGTGGGTCGTCAAAATTTACTTAAGCAAATAAGGGATTTATTAGATTTGATTGCTTAAAATGACTGATAAGAGAATGGAAACAACATTTATGTGGCGTAGAAATTGTAATTGTAAAAGATCTGGATAAATATTTCGCATCAAATTATTTCCAATACTCACATCCATTTTTAACGTAGGTAATTTATCTTAATATGGAATAAATTATTACTCGTTAATAATGACGACTACTTAAGGTAAAATTGTAAATGGTACACTTACTTCTTCCATTGTAGCTTTTTCCTGTAGCATTCCAAAATTTAGATAGCATGTGTGAGAGTTTGCATTAGACATGTCATAAAATTCAATCTGAAATAAACAAAACTTGGATAAGCTATTCTGTAGTTGACAATTCGTACAATTTATCAGAACTAAAATAGTATAATTTTAGTTTTTTGTTCAGAATTTTGTTAGGGTTTGAAGTCACATCACTATCTGGGGTCGGAGCAATACGTTGACATCTTCCATACAGACCGTTCATTCGTCACAGAGTCATTCATCTTTCACACAAGGCGGGATCGAATTCATATAAGTATTGTGCTGAATTGCCTAGTTTTATGATCTTATAAGCATTTTCTGAATACCAAAACACATTTGTTTAAAAGTGGTAAGCAAGTGGTTCTACAAAAAGGACACTTTATATTCTAAGCTGCATGACAATGACTGATGTGTGCCAGCTAAGCCACCTCCATTTGCTTTTCTAGTCATTATGTAACTTATCTCAAAAGATAAGTTTAGGTTATGGAAAATTTGCATATATATTTGGGAAGCATAAAACACATGTGAATTTGAATGTGATGTCCTCTTGGTATACTGACTTAGGCAGCGTAGGATCCACATTATAGCAGTACCCCTCAGGAGCCTGCGCGGTGCTGTACCGGCTGATGCTCTTCACCACCACCTCTTGCTGCGGCTGGTACGCCATGCCGTTCACTGAGCCTGCAGAAGATAAGGGTTATGTGAAACTGTGGTGTTTTTGGAGGCTGGAAGTCGAAAGGCTGGTTGGTGTAATTTCGAATTGTATTTCTTGAAGTGTATAAGCGATGGAGGCCTAGTGGTAAGGACCGCGCCTCACATACGTGAGGTCAGTAGTTCGAATCCGGGCCCACACCTCTGGTTTTTCAAAAATCTATGAGTGGATTTGTGTTATTATCTCGGCGGTTAGGGAGAACACGGTTAGGAAACCTGCACATTCAGATAGTTTCTGATTTTATTACAGTTAGATCTGAATATGTAACCATGATCCTATCTTTCTGGCTCCCCTTTAAAAGTTACGAAGGTCTGATAGCAGTCGCTTCGCTGTAATAACCAGACTCGTCAAATCCTGGTTCATGGTCAAAGCGGACTCCGCACAGAAGCGGGATATAATAATAATAATAATAATAAGAGCGTAGGGACGTGACGACCCCATCGCCCGTTGGTGGAAGTTGGAGCTCCTTCTTGAGGAATTACAACTTCCATCAATGCAATCAGTCTCCGCAGGGCAGCTTGTGGCGAGCTGTTGGTGTGTGGCGACACCACGGACCCGAGACCTCCCGGGGGAACTTTACCATCTTCTCCCCCACCTCTGGCTTGCCTTAATTGGCCGTCCAGAGTGGAGCGCAAGAGCTATATGCTCGCAGGGTGGAAGTGAAAGATGCATAAGTCGCGAGTTGGTGAGGTGGGCAACCACCGAGCAGAAAGCGGTGTACACCTCTCGACACCCTGAGCCGACCACGACAATGTTGCCCTCGTGTTACCCGCGACCGACATGGCCGCTTAGAGTGGTAGCAATTTTACTGGGGCCCATCCAGTGGACGGCAAGTCACCGTCTGCTAGGAGACAAGTATTTGAGACAATTTGCATGGCAGACGTCCGATGTCTCAATCAATAACCCAGTTAACCAATCCATCAACCTCCACTCAATAGACCTGGATTATTTTGATGATTTCCTTTTAATTTTGCAATAGTTCTTACATTTGCCAGATGCTGTCTTTGACTAGATCTGTATTTAGCCAGAGATAGAACCTGGCAGATGTACTCATCTCAATTAGATCAAATGGTACAAAAAAGCCTCTGCGCTGTTGGCTTTGGCCCCACGCATGCTTCAAAGGACCGGGTCCCTCTGGACCCGTGATCTCGAAAGAGTACCTACATAATAATAATAATAATAATCATTTATTTCAGGCAATATTTACATAAAAAGATGTTAAATATATGTAAACAGAGGCCCATATCATAAATACCTTACAGTCTAACATACATATTTATAACAATTTTATTAAATTAAATTTATAACTAATTCACACGTAGCATCGATATGCGATTATTGATATCTTAAAGTGTGTAAGAAAGAATATGTACAGGAGAGTTTTTATTTTTTGTGAAACAGGATTAAGTTTTACTTTCTGCAAGTTCGTCGTGTGACGCACGGTGCAAATCTTCATCATTTTCTTTTTTGTAAATTAGATACTCATTATTTGATTACACTATATAATGGGCTTGGAAGTATAAGAAGCTACTTTCACGGTCTACCTGATGGCTAGAGTGTCTCTTATCAAAACGACCACTTTCAATCTACATTTAAGTAATTCGCTAGTACACACATACATATGTACGTTCGGATATCAGAATAAACTTTGAGTGTTAGCGTAGGTATACATACTTTGAGAGAGCTCCATGATATTCTTATGACTCATAGCAGACTCAGTTCTTTCGTCTTTAGTGACATCTATGGGAAGGGAGTCATCTCCCAAACTCTTCATGTCGTCAGCAGTCAGGTAGCGGTATGGTTGGTCGTTCAGAATGGTGTCTTCACCTACAAAGAAAGGATAACAGAATTTAGTTTTATGTCCATGATAAAAAAGGAGTGCTTCGGCTTTGGCGGCCAATATTAAAGGTCTGTTTGAAGGTAGGCAACGCATCTGCTCTACCTTTTACTTCTCCTGGGTTGATGGTGCTAAGGACGGCTCTGAGATTTCCATAGTCCATAGACAAAGGATAATACTTCGCTACTACTTGAAGATACTACAAACCTATCAAGCATAATTGTACTTAGGTGCGATTCACTAAGCGCAAATGCCACAATCTCACGGCTGTATCAACGGCGACAGTAGTTTTTTTACTAGTAATTTGACACTGTCAACGATTACACAGCCGCGAGATCACGACATTTGCGCTTAGTGAATCGCCCAACTTATCTACCAAACCAATAAACTTACCTTCCATCTGCTAGAGTGCCAACATTTATACCCATACTTAGTAGATCCACTGACTCCTTTGAGTCTGAGATGAATGTCTTCATCATTATCTCCGGGGCTTGTACCTTGTATTTCTTCTGGGTCTGCGGGGGCAATGGATGGCTCGGAGACTTCCTTGAGTGTCTCCATGGGCACAGGAGATTACTTAGCTAATACGAGTACCATCGGCATAGTACTAGAATATGAAGCTTAATGCTACCTCCCATCCGACACCTTACAGAATCTATCGAAATAACTATGCCACAACTTACTCACTACTACTATCGTCAATCAATTATTTGGTGCCACGAATCTACCAAGATTACCAACCAGCCTAATACTTACCGATAATACTGACCAATGGAACGAGCTCGATACTACCTACCAAAATACTGCTAAGGAACTATCACACCACCCTCTTCCTCGGAGTCTGACATACATGTATCTCCATGAACACAGGAGATGTCCTAGCTACTACTAAACGGTACTACCAACCTAACAAGCTTAATATGTAGTACCTACCTAACTACTTCAAAATACTCATGCCAAGTAGACAAACTCACCACCTTCTTCCTCAGAATCTGACATGAATGTCTCCAGCATTGTCTCCGGAGCGACCACCTTGTACTTCTCCTGCGTCGCTGGGGCTATGGACGGCTCCGAGACCTCTTTGAGAGTCTCCATGACGGTGACGTAGCCAAGCTTGGAAGCGATGTCCAGCGGAGTTTGGCCGTTCTAGAAGAATTTTGTGGAGTGATTATTTGTGAATGTTAATTGGCTTTTGGACCTTGACCTTCAGAGAGGACCATTTTGAGACATTATATGTGTATGTAGTAAGAATTAATAGATTTAGTTACTAATGTTTTTTTTAATTGATAAATTACATTGTCCTTACTGATAAGGATTCAGAATTGTATCAAGCAGTAAGATACAGTAATATCGCAGTCGTTACGATTCCGATATTGGCTAAAACCGACAAAATATAACTAACAGATGTGGCAGAAATATTTCCACATCTAAATGGTCACTAACCATCGATGATCTATTTAGTTATTTGCTTGTACTTAGTGATAAAAAAATTGATAAATACTTCAAAACCCAGGACAACCATTTTTGGACTCACCGTTGTTGTCGCATTTGCGTCAGCCTTATGTTCAAGAAGAATGTTAACAATGTTGATGTGACCTTGCTGCGCAGCGTGGTGGAGCGCAGTATATCTGAAACAAGAATACAAAATTAAAATACCCCTCCAACAATAATCATCATCATTTAAGCCGTGGAACCGATAACCGTTGGGGTAAACGAGTTCTGGAGTGGAGTGTCTCAAAATGCGCAGTATAGGACGCCCTCAGACCAGGTGCAGTGACGATCTGCGCAAGATGGCTGGCAGGAGCTGGATGCGAGTCACCGGGGATTGGGCTGAGTGGAGAGCCCTAGGAGAGGCCTATGTCCAGCAGTGAACTGCGAAAGGCTGAAGATGATGATGATGATGATCAAATAATTTTTAATGTAATTATTAATGTAATTTCTGTGCCAAATAAAAACTTTTTCTTTCTTTATCTCTTTCAAATAAAAAACAATATAAACTAATTGGGACACATATTTGACTAAATAAATAGCAAAACAGTATTCATACCCATGAGTAGTCTGTGCTTTGACTGATGCTCCATTCTCGAGCAGGAATCGAACCATGTTCGCTTGCCCGTAGTGGCTGGCGATGTGCAGTGGCGTGTACCCGCCTTTAGTGCAGATGTCCACCTGAGCAAAACAAATATAATGAAATGAAGTAAGTAAAAAAAATACTTAAAAGGCAATACAATTTACCAGTAAAGTGTTAGTAGTTTTTCACTGTAGTAAAGCCCTCTGCCATCAAAACCATGGTATTGGAATAATCACCACCCTTTGCTAAATGTGGAACTACTGCACTAAAGCTACGACTTTATACAAACAAAAATACAAAATTGTCACTTCGCCAACGAGATATTTTTAAATAAGACTAACAACCATGTAAGAGAATCAGACTTCTTTCGCAGTGTTGTAAGTTTGCGGAATAAATTAATATTTTTAAACCTAAAATCACAGACACCGTCAATAACACAATAATGACAAGTCAATCTCTTCTACAATCTTTTCTACAATCCTATGACACGTTTCTCATAGGATTGTAGAAAAGACATTAAATGTATTATGCATTTTGAATAAAACCAATGTAAATTGCACAAATTAATTTAAATAACATTTAATTTTTCACATTCATCTTAGTTATCAGCTTACGTTATAAAAACACTCCGCCACGTTTGTTTGTATCTACAACCACAATTTCTTCGGGTAGGCAATCACACTGCAATTGATATCTCCATTCAATAGAAGTCTATTTTTGCAAGTAACCAAAGGTCTTTTTGAACAACCATTACATACCTCAGCACCATTCTTGACCATCAACTGAGCCACTGGCACCCTATCCTCCTGGGCTGCTAGATGAAGAGCTGCTAGACCATTCTTGGCCTGTTGGTCTACCTCTGCGGCGTGCTCCAGAAGAAGAGAACACATCTCCGAGTGACCCTGGTGGAAGGAAAGAAGATTTATAAGTTGATGAACAGGGAAAAAGTATAGGTACGTAGCTTTTCTATTGGGTCAGACATTAAACCACATCCTCTTCGAATAGGGAAAATGGTTTTTAATCTCTAATACTACTTTAATTTTCTTCTTGTTATCTGTATTCATTAAAGAGTACCCAACTACCTCCTTCATAACTTTCATAAACCTTTAACCGTTTATTTTTTTTCATAAATTATCAACTAGTAACTAACTAGGTTTTATAATTTAAACTGAAGATCAGAAACAAACAACCTTCGAAAAACCATTACTTGTGTCATAACACCACAGTTCAATGACCCATAAGTTATTCAAAATTAATAGAAACTAAATCCACCATAACACTATTTGACTACACATAAAATCACTTTTCTCTTAACAATTTCATTATACCTGCTGAGCTGCCAAATGCAACGGAGTGAACCCAGCCTTCGACTCCGCGTTGGTCAAAGCTCCATATTCGAGGAGTGTTGCCGCTGTTTCCATCTGGTTCTTGCGAGCGGCTATGTGGAGCGGAGTATGTCCGTTCTTGGCTACGGCCTGTAGGAGAATAATGCATTAAAATGGCGAATGAGTATGTCATAAAAATGAAGGGAGGAAAAGAAACCGGTCAACAAATAAATCCGGTGATTGAAAGCAAGATAAATGAGAAAATAGAACTAAACAATACACTGATAAAGCGCACTGAATAACGCTCTACGCCTGAACAGTCTGCTGTTGTAATGAACTATAATTTCCAATAGCATTTAATAGATTCCAATTCGGAAAATTTATAAGTATTTTCACAGCCATTTTCCATGCTGATATTGTCACGTTTACAGATGAAAATATCGAAATCGCCAGTCTTTATATGACGGAAAAAAATAGCAAAACCTTTTCATTTTATTTAGTAGTAGTTAGTTAGTAGGTTACCCAGTAGAAAATAAAATCTACTTTATTTAACCTTGCATTTGGCATGTACTCTTATATTAGAAAGTAATCACAGCTCTACCTTGGCATCAGCTCCCTTCTCCAGGAGCGTAGTGGCGACGGCTTGTTGGTCGTACTGAGCCGCCACGTGAAGGGGAGTCATGCCATTCTTCCCTGCTTGGTCAGGAGACGCGCCGTGGGCTAGCAGGAGATTTGCCACCTAGGAATGAAGAATTTGAGAAGTTTATTAAGTTTAGTATATTCAAGCAAATATTTCTTAATCAGAACATTCAAATTTTTTTGTGCTAAGCCAGCACTTAACCACAAAATTGTCTGATGTTGAATAACGATGCGGTCTACGATGTCTAGGTTAAAACCTAAGCAAGAGCGCTCCATCCCAGGATTATAGGTAGCCTTGAAGAGCCCCAAGTTGTATAGAGTAGGAAAGACAGATTCTTGCAGTGAAATTAATTTCATTACATGATTTATTAATTCAGTTAAGTCAAGTCCGTTGATCTTACTAGGGTCAAAAAAAATTGAAACTCTTTTGGGACATTCACAAGTTGGTACGTTGTAAGTGATAGTACTCCATATTATGTTACATAGAACATAACTCATTAGAAAAAGTGAAATCTAGGGAACATGTCCATTACTTTATCTGCTCGATAACTTACCTTCAAGTTACCGTACTTGGCAGCTAGATGAAGTGCGGTAAATCCTTTCTTAGTAGTCGCAGTCAGAGGAGCATTGTGCTCAATCAAAGCTGCTGCCACCTGATTCAAAATAAAGCACATGATAAATATAATGTTGTTTTGTTATGTAAAATAAATAATATACATATACAGTTGCAACGATGAGACGATGTATTCTTAATTAAACAAACAATAAAATAATGAATGGACAGACACCAAAAAAACTCGATGACTTAGCCGACATTCAGAAGACTGGAGAGATACATTGATCTTTTAGTTAACTAGTGTAAAGTCGTGTTTGAAAGCCGAAAGTTTATTGTGATGCTTCATGGCCATAGATGTAGCAGAGAGCAGCGACTAGCGAGCTAGTGGCATATCGACTTTCAGGTAACCTGCCCACTTACTTACTACCTCAGAATACTTACATCATGATTATGTTGCTTAGCAGCTATATGCAGCGCGTTGTAATGGTCAGCAGTCATCGCGCGCACGTCGGCGCCGTGCTGCAGCAGCAGCACCGCGATGTCCACGTTGCCGAGGCGCGACGCGATGTGCAGGGAGAAGGAAGGATGCCGTGGTGTACTGGCTAGTGGCGCACTCTGAAGGAGCAGCTGCGCTAGTGGACCTGGGTTCGTTTCTTGGGTCGGGCCGGTTGTCCCCGAGTCCTTACTGTTTGGATATCTCAGCTACAATTTAGGGTTCGGTAGTTAGATGTGTAATAGCTCCGCCTTGCCTCGGAAAGCACAGTAAGCCACTGTTTCTGTATCCAATCTTTCTCTAGTCGTGCCAGATAGCTGTCACTCCATATAGTCTGTTTACCTGGTTGATCCTAAAATTGACCGCGGTAGCCTAAAGCTATTGTATTTGTTTGTCGTTACTTACATCATGATTATGTTGCTTAGCAGCGATATGCAGCGCATTGTAATGGTCAGCAGTCATCGCGCGCACGTCGGCGCCGTGCTGCAGCAGCAGCACCGCGATGTCCACGTTGCCGAGGCGCGACGCGATGTGCAGGGAGAAGGAAGGATGCCGTGGTGTACTGGCTAGTGGGATCGCACTCTGAAGGAGCAGCTGCGCCGGAGGACCTGGGTTCGTTTCTTGGGTCGGGCCGAAAATTTGTCCCCGAGTCCTTACTGTTTGGATATCTCAGCTACATTTTAGGGTTCGGTAGTTAGATGTGTAATAACTCCCCCTTGCCTCGGAAAGCACAGTAAGCCACTGTTTCTGTATCCAATCTTTCTGTAGTCATGCCAGATTGTCCCCTCCATATAGCCTGTTTACCTGGTTGATCCTAAAATTGACAACCGTAGCCTAAAGCGTATTTGTCGTTACTTACATCATGATTATGTTGCTTAGCCGCTATATGCAGCGCGTTGTAATGGTCAGCAGTCATCGCGCGCACGTCGGCGCCGTGCTGCAGCAGCAGCACCGCGATGTCCACGTTGCCGAGGCGCGACGCGATGTGCAGCGGCGTCTGCCGCTCCCGCGCCTTCGCCTCCACTGCGGCGCCGTTGCGGAGGAGAATGATGTCCAGGAGAGGGAAGGAAGGAGTTTTTGGAGGGAATAGAGAGTCGTAGTTTTAGACAGCTGCGCTCAAGGTCCTGTGTTCCAGTTGCGCTGCGGAGCCGTGGCGGAAGATAATGTCCAAGAGAGGGAAGGAAGGGGAGCGTGGAGGGAATAGTGGGTAGCTCTTAAAGCGGTAGCTGTGCCAGAGGTCCTGAGTTCTAGATTTGGGTGTTACTGAAAAAATTGTGTCTAAGTTTTGCTGATCGGGTGACTCAACTACATTCAGCTTTGGAAGTGGTGTATTCCTGTGCCTGGAAAATCACCTTGGTCCTTCGATTTATCTCTCTATGGTCGTGCCGAATTGCTGTTCCACCAAAGAATGAGCATGATGGTACTTACATCATGGTTATGCTGCTTAGCAGCGATATGCAGCGCGTTGTAATGGTCAGCAGTCATCGCGCGCACGTCGGCGCCGTGCTGCAGCAGCAGCACCGCGATGTCCACGTTGCCGAGGCGCGACGCGATGTGCAGGAGGTGAGACGGGAGATTATAGCACCAGTGGATAGCACCTAGCGTCATAGGTTTGGATGTTGGGTTGGACTCAAAAATATGTGTCTGAGTTTTCTTGATCAGGTAACTCAGTTCCGGAGTTTGAGAGTCGGAGGCGTAAGTCTTACCCCATGCTTCGGCAATCACCTTGGTCCTTAGCTTGATCTCTCTATGGTCGAACTACTGTTCCACCAAAGAATGACAGTGAGAGTACTTACATCATGATTATGTTGCTTAGCAGCTATGTGGAGTGCATTGTAATGGTCAGCAGTCATCGCGCGCACGTCGGCGCCGTGCTGCAGCAGCAGCACCGCGATGTCCACGTTGCCGAGGCGCGACGCAATGTGCAGGGAGAAGGAAGGATGCCGTGGTGTACTGGCTAGTGGGATCGCACTCTGAAGGAGCAGCTGCGCTAGTGGACCTGGGTTTGTTTCTTGGGTCGGGCCGAAAATTTGTCGCCGAGTCCTTACTGTTTGGATTTTTCAGCTACATTTAAGATAGCCAGATAGCTGTCCTCTCAATATAGGCTGTTTACCTGGTTGATCCTAAAATTGACCGCAGTAGCCTAAAACCTGCTAAGAAGCTTTTGTATTTGTCGTTACTTACATCATGATTATGTTGCTTAGCAGCTATATGCAGCGCGTTGTAATGGTCCGCAGTCATCGCGCGCACGTCGGCGCCGTGCTGCAGCAGCAGCACCGCGATGTCCACGTTGCCGAGGCGCGACGCGATGTGCAGCGGCGTCTGCTGCTCCCGAGGATTGTTGCGGACGATGTCAGGAGAGGGAAAGAAGCAGATCGTGGAGTGACTAATGGGTCGCAGATTTAGACAGCTGCGCCGAAGGTCCTGGGTTCGAGACTTGGGTCGGCCTCAAAAATCTGTGTCTGGGTTTACCTGTTCAAAAACGTGTTTCAGCTACATTCAGGAGTTTGAATGTTGGTGGTGTAATTACAGCCCGCTGATTCAGAAATCACGTTAATCCTTTGCTGCTGCCCCTGATTCTCTACTGTCGTTTCCGTTGGCTGTTCCACCGAAGAATGAGAGTGAAGGAATCGCGAGTGCACCTGTGCTGACGCAAATCCTGTGTGTCTGGATGATTTTCTAGATTGGCTGCTGTTGCCAAAAAAAAAATACTTACATCATGATTATGTTGCTTAGCAGCTATATGCAGCGCGTTGTAATGGTCAGCAGTCATCGCGCGCACGTCGGCGCCGTGCTGCAGCAGCAGCACCGCGATGTCCACGTTGCCGAGGCGCGACGCGATGTGCAGGAGGTGAGACGGGAGATTATAGCACCAGTGGATAGCACCTAGCGTCATAGGTTTGGATCTTGGGTTGGACTCAAAAATATGTGTCTGAGTTTTCTTGATCAGGTAACTCAGTTCCGGAGTTTGAGAGTCGGAAGCGTAAGTCTTACCCCATGCATCGGAAATCACCTTGGTCCTTAGCTTGATCTCTCTATGGTCGAACTACTGTTCCACCAAAGAATGAGCATGAGTGTACTTACATCATGATTATGTTGCTTAGCAGCGATATGCAGCGCGTTGTAATGGTCCGCAGTCATCGCGCGCACGTCGGCGCCGTGCTGCAGCAGCAGCACCGCGATGTCCACGTTGCCGAGGCGCGACGCGATGTGCAGCGGCGTCTGCCGCTCCCGGGCCTTCGCCTCCACTGCGGCGCCGTTGCGGAGGAGAATGCGGATGATATCCGTCTAGAGAGATTGATAGCGTTAATGATTTTACAGTACGAGTAGTTGACAGTAAATATTGATATGGAAAGCATAAAGGTTTACATCATGTTATCTAAGGAGAAGAGTATAAATGATTAGCAAAAGAAAACAATACAATGATGCAAATTGTGACCGTCTACTCTACACTATTTTTTTGTTCCTTTAGATAGTGTATTTAAAAGTAAGATTATTAGCAAACTAAGCTTTTTGAGACCTCACTTGTCATTTAACACATTTAAAACGTTAGTCAGGGTTGTTTAATAAAAATTGGCCAAGTGCGAGTCGGACTCCCGCACTGAGGGTTCCGTACAAATTCTATTTTTGACGTATTAAAAAAACTACTGAATGGATTTCGTTCGAACCAATTTTCGTTGGTAGTTTTTATGGTAATGTACATTATATGTTAATTTCAATTTTATCATCCTCTTATTTTAAAAGAGGGGGGGGACACACTTTTTTCCACTTTGGAAGGGTCTGTCACGCAAAGTATTCACTTTAGAAAAAAGTGGTATTAGAAACCTTAATATAATTTTTAAAGACCTATCCATAGAAACCCCACACGTATATGTTCAATGAAAAAAAATATTTTCAGTTTCAGTTCTGACTATGGGGACCCCCCACTATTTTTTATTTTTTTTTATTTTCGTGTGAAAACCTTGTTGCGGTTCACAGAATACATCCACTCACCAAGTTTCGACAGTATAGTACTTATAGTTTCGGAAAAAAGTGGCTGTGACAGACTGGCGGACCATTTTGGCTACGGAACCCTTAAAACTAGAACAGTTTAGAGATTTAGAAAGAGTTCGAGAATCTTCTAGAGCGAGATATGAGGTAATGGTTGGCAGTGGACTAGTACGAGTAGTTGTAACAAATCAATCTGCTTTCATAATAATCAAATTCGTGAAAGATTAGTGACAAATCCGAACTGTGTTCAAAAAATATGACACAAATATTTCGAACTCAGATGTTGCTTCTAAATGCAGAAGTACCCACTCCTTATGAAATAGAATAATTTATTCAGCAATTTGATTTATTTAGTATATTTTTCTCCCGGCCAAAAGCAAAGGATCAAGCCAAAAGCTACCGCTGAAAAAGGTTCTTTACCTGGTTAGCCCTCGCAGCAAGATGCAACGGCGTTTCTCCCCTGACCGTAGGCACGTCAGGGTTGGCCTCATGCTGCAGCAAGTAAATGACTATGTTCATGCAGCCCATGAATGCTGCCACGTGGAGAGGAGTCAGGCCGGATTCTGTGGTTGCTTGGATACCTTGGAATGGAGAGTATTATAAGTTTTCTCGATAGAAGCAATGTTCAGAACTCGATAGTAAGTTCATCTTGTGAAATAACCTGACGTTTCGCAAGTGCCTCGTAAATAATATTTTGAACTTCATCGTTGTGGCTTAACTTTAACGACAACTTTTAACTCTTGATTAGAAAGTTAATTACAAGAAAAGATTGCGTCTTATATTCCTGCACGGTAACAACTTTTGTATGTATGAATTTATAGGTCCAAATGAATAGATTGTTACAATCAATCCGATAGTTTGAAATCCCGATACATAAGTAGAAGACACGATAAATAAAACGTACCAGATATTGTTTCCTGATTTTACCTACTGTCCTGATATTACAAAAAGTACTTTGCCTGATTCTAGTATAGCTATTACACGTAAGGAGCAATGCATTGGTCAATCTTTAATACTATGAGAAAAAGAAGGTGACCTTTCTCCTTGTATAAAAACAAAATAAGAACACACACTCACTGGCGCCATATTTGAGCAGCAGCTCGACGACCTTAATCCTGTTCTTCTTGCAAGCGATGTGTAGTGGGGTAAATCCGTTCAAAGCACGTGCGTTAGCATCAGCGTTCCTGCAAAGGCAACGGATTATTACATCCTCATATTACATAAGTATGAAAACTACAACTTGCAAGCTTGCAACAGCCCACTTCTGTTCGTAGGAGTTGTTGATGCCATGAGTGCTGTTTTTCGCAGACACTAAAAATAGGTTTGGCAATTGTTCTTCCACTCTTTCTTTTTATGCGAAAAAATCGCATAAAAACTCCTCAACATGCTATTGGATTGTAGGCCGGGGCGGCGCCTTGGGAGTACCTGAGAAACTAGGTGATCCCCAGACATGGATCGGGTGACCGTGTGCAATTGTTACAAAGATGGGTTTTGGCTTAATCACCACGCTCGCCAAATGCGGCTTGGTGATCACAAACCGGGGCTGTGTTCGGCAAAATCGACACAAATTTTGCCCGACCCAGGAATACTTACTACAATACTTAAACCACAAGACCATCGATGCTATTCTTGAAAGCTGAGACCAAAATACCCACCTATCAAGCAGAAGCTTGGCAACCTTCGCATGTCCGCAATGGGCGGCCACATGCAAGGCAGTGAGGTAATCCACCGTGACGTCATCGACTGGAGCCCGTCGCGAGAGCAGCACCCGAGCTGCTTCCGCGTGGTCGCCTTGCGCTGCCATGTGGAGGGGGGCTAGGCCGTTCTGTGGGGGTAGATTCAGATACTTTATTGCATGCTACATTGTTGTACACATAGCTAATTTAAAGGTACTTAACACGGTATGTGGTAGGGTATGTATTAGATAAAGTGTTATATTATATTCTGCAGGTCCTGTTCATTTGGATTTTGAGATTTGTTATGACTGGCAACCTAATAGCCCAATGGGAAAGAAATTTGGGACTTAGGAAGAGAAATCAGTGCAGCGATAGCTTTATAAGTTTTCCAAACAAAAGAGCACTACCAATTTATCAATCCGACCCGTGATACAAAAAAGCCAAGCCAAGATGTACCCAAAGGGTTATAATTATGTCCTACTGACCACTTACTGTTAGTAAGTATGAGCACTTAGGCTCGTATTTATAAATCACCTCTCATCTCTGAGAGCGATCTTGAGAGCGAACTTGAGATGCTGTTTCATATTAGAATAGTGATTTATTAATACGAGCCTTAATCTACGTTGGTCCTACGACTGATCTCGTGCCAAATTGCTGTCCCACAAAACTACGAGAATGAGGGAACAGGAAGTGCATTTGTGCTAGCGCACGCACTTTGCACTACAAAACATCCTGCTGATCCGAAAGAAAACGACTGTGGCTTTATTATTCACCTAAAACTTCAGTACTAACCTTGCTTTTGCTAGTAATAGGCGCGCCCCTATCCAGCAACGCTTCGACCACTCTCTCATGGCCGGAACGGGCAGCACAGTGGAGCGGCGTGAGTCCATCTCTTGTACGAGCCTCTACATTAGCCCCGTTGTCACATAACAGTGATACCATGTTGTCTTTACCTGGTGGGAGAAATTTCGACTTTAATAAAAGGGGGTAGGAAGCATATTTGAAACTAGGAGGGTTTATTTGCACCTCAGTATCTCACCATCAGGTGGATTAAAGTCTTCCTGATTGTTTAAGTATAAAAAAGGAGCAGAGGATAAAACAAGGCTGTCGAATCAACTGTCACGAGATTATTTTAAATCTTCTGCTGGTCGTAAGCCTCTCCCAGAAAAGTGATTTACTAATGCAGACCCGTTAGTCGCCACGCTGTGAGCAGGAAGGCTTAATAATAATCTACCCGTTTATAATTTGGATAAATTAACGTTCCTTCGTTTTATGAATTATAAAAGTGAAATGAAGTCGTATTACGCCTTTATTTAAGACCCAGATTAGTTCCTTTTAATTATTTCATCATCATTAAACTTTATGAATGTTTTAATTTAGATTTTTGAAGCAAAAAGTATCTAGGTCTGACCAAAATGTCGACAAACAGAGTCAGTCTCTGGGCAGGTGGTTTAGTGGCCGTACCATGATGAACGACAAAATACTGGAGAACGCCGATGCCCATCCCTCGGAATATCTCGTAGTCGCTTCTTACATCACACACGGGACTTATCATTCTTACTCCAGCATGCGAGCCACCGTGTGCAGAGGATTTTCACTAGGACCTACATCTTACCCCATTGAGCAGCTAGTTAGAGAGGTGGAGCTTCGTGGAACTTTCATTCGAATGAGACGTTCGTCTGGGTAAGTGCTTCCACCTTACAGAAGACCTCGGTGATGTAGCACCAAACATCTATTTTGCTATGTTTCTCTTGGTGAGCCAGGTCTGCAGAGCTCGGATAAGGAGGGTATTGGGCTTTGAAGGCAGGCAAAACCGTGATCGCTTGATGGAAAGCGGTTATCGCCGCCCTGAAGCAAACCTTTGGAGTCACCATCCAAAGGGATTGACAATGCATTGCCGTTATTTTAAAAGAGCTATACTCAATGCTCATATCTTGAAGGTCATGTAACTCCGTCTTACCCCATTTAGCAGCCACGTGCAGAGGGCAGATATTGTGTTTGGCAGCACAGTTGACATCAGCTCCCTTAGCCAGTAGCAGACGAGCTACCGACTCATTGCCGTAGTAAGCTGCTATGTTTCTTTAAGCGAGTCGCTTGATGGAAAGCAGTCATCGCCACCCTTAGACACTGGTGACTCCAAAGGGGTAGCTAATGCGTTGCCGTTTTTTTTAAACAATGCTCATAATGGACATGTAGTGTTGATAATAAGAACTGCATCTTACCCCATTTAGCAGCCACATGAAGCGGGCAGATATTGTGCTTGGCAGCACAGTTGACATCAGCTCCCTTGGCCAGCAGAAGACGGGCTACCGACTCATTCCCGTAGTGAGCTGCTATGTTTCGTTAAGCGAGTCGCTTGATGGAAAGCAGTTATCGCCGCCCCTAAACTAACCTTTGGAATCACCATCCAAAGGGGTCGACAATGCGTTGCGGTTATTTTAAAAGGGCTATGTTCAATGCTCGTATCTTGAAGGTCATGTAACTGCATCTTACCCATATGCAGGGGGCAGATGTTGTTCTTGGCAGCACAGTTGACATCAGCTCCCTTAGCCAGCAGAAGTCGAGCTACCGACTCATTTCCGTAGTAAGCTGCTATGTTTCTTTAAGCGAGTCACTTGATGTAAAGCGGTCATCGCCGCCCTAAGACACTGTTGACTCCAGCGGGGTAGCTAATGCGTTGCCGTTTTTTTTAAAAGGACTATGTTCATCTCTTGAAGGTCATGTAACTGCATCTTACCCCATTTAGCTGCCACGTGCAGAGGGCAGATGTTGTGCTTGGCAGCACAGTTGACATCAGCTCCCTTGGCCAGCAGAAGGCGGGCTACCGACTCTTTCCATAGTGAGCTGCTATGCTTCTTTTAGCGAATCGCTTGATGGAAAGCGGTCATCGCCGTCCTTAGACACTGGTGACTCCAGAGGGGTAGCTAATGCGTTGCCGTTTTTTTAAAAGGACAATGCTCTTGATGGACATTAGTGTTAATAATAAGAACTGCATCTTACCCCATTTAGCAGCCACATGTAGCGGGCAGATATTGTGCTTGGCAGCACAGTTGACATCAGCTCCCTTAGCCAGCAGAAGACGGGCTACCGACTCATTGCCGTAGTGAGCCGCTATGTGAAGAGGTGTGAATCCGGATTTAGATGTCACGTCTGGGTTATGTTCATTCTGTTGGGGAAAAGATTTTATTATAAATATTCAATAAGTGTTAAAGTAATTGGAGTTTATCTTAATATGTCACATGACATGAATCATAATTAAACATCATTTATATTATTGAATGAGCTTCTTAATGTATCTTCCGGGGAAAAGTCATGATCATTGAAATAATTGTTATCATGGCTCGATTGATGTTTGGATGGATTTCCACGCTTCACCAAAAATAAAGTTAAACGAAACAAACAAAGTTCATCCCGGTTATCGAAACCAGGTCCCTAAAATCTCGTCCGCTTACTACCGCCGTTATGTTGCGTTTAACACTAATTTTCAATTTCAAGATTAAAGATTTTACAGCACATCATGTATTGTAAAATGTTTAGGTGATACCTATCGGTACCACCTTCCATAAACAAAGGGCTCATTTGTATTCAAAAGGCAGCGTAAAAAAAGATAAGTTATTGATTTATTTTTACGCGTCAGGCTTCTCTCTCATTTGTATGTAAAAGGAAAACGGCGAGGCCTATGATTTTATTATACGAGTAGGTATTTTTGTAAGAAGCTTTAGAAGCTTTTCATAAGGAAATTCACTAAAACATCTATTGTTCATGACGCAATAATTAACTAAAAATTCTGTTGTTTGAGGCAATTTTTAAATGAAATGAATTATTTATTTAGCAATTTATATCACATAGTCAATTGTTTTGCACTCGGATTTTACGCCAAAGTTCAAACAATTAAGCTATATCAAACGTCAATAACAGGAATTGAAAAGACCATCAAAATTAACATACTACATCTATTTAAATCGTGAGAACTAAATCATATATACGAAACAATTTCCTCTATTTTGAACTCTTGTTGACCTTTTTATGAATCTTTTTTCTTTTTTCTAGATCTGGCAACTTCCTTTATGCATTGTCCCCGCTGGTTGCTGGCTATATATTTTTAGTTACCAGTAATTATTAAACTTACCTCTAGTAATAAATAAGTAAACCAACCTCTAATAGTAAATTAGCCGCCTTCACGTCGTCCTTCTTCGCGGCAATGTGCAAGGCGGGAAGGCGGACTCGCCCTCTTGTGTCCGCCTCCAGGAGAACAGCTACCACCTTCTCATGGCCTTGCTGCATCGCCACCGCCAGGGGGGTGAAGCCGTCCTGTTGATTGTATGAGTGTTGTAGATGGTGAAAGTAAGGGCTCCTAGTCCTTGCATTAGGACCACGCAGTAGAACCAATGTACTGCGATATACTGCAATAACTGCTAATTTGTCTATTGTATCGGCTTTATCAAAATTCATTGATCAAAGATTTATAGACGAAAGGTTATTTCCGATTTTTTCATAATTTTCAGTATAGCCCCAAGGGCTTAATTTTTAATCTATTGTATTTAAACTATTTAGAGTAATATAACGAAGCCTAAACGATTTTTTCAATGAGACTTTGACACATCACCGAAAATAAAGTTTATGTGTGCGGATTTTAGTTATGCTACAAATTATTTCTGCGCAATGTAATTTCCGTGCTGTTACAACTTGCAATTTGACTCTTTCATATCTAACAATTGTAGTTTATTTAAATAACATTTTCTTCACGTTGGACTAACCTCAGTCGCGAGGCTCTGATTGGCGCCATTCGCGAGCAGGAACTTGACGACTCCATCATGGTTCTCCTGCGCTGCCATGTACAATGGTGTGAATCCATTCTGGGACTGGATGTTGACCTGTTGGACAAAATATATGTTTAACTAACAAGTTACCTAGAATTTAGAGGCAAAAGTAGCGATTAATCTACGGTACATACGTTTAAATATACGTAGTGCATCAGATAAAAAGTAAATAAATTATAAAAATACATTCCTTGAACAAACGCACCAATTGCCTAGCCACAAAATAAGCTCGAAGCTTGTTTATATGCAACTAGGGAACGGATTGAAATATTTATATACTTTTCAAAACATTCTTGACTAGTTCAAATGCCGTTCATGACACAAACATTTCCCCTAGCGGGATTCGAACCCGCAAAACTTGGTTTTGTAGCCAGGTTACCTGAAAAAACTGACCACTGTATCTAAAGCTACTTGAACAACAATACTGTGAAAAATCCATTTTGCAATATAATGTAGGCAAACGAACAAACGGGTCACCTGATGGTAAGTGATCACCGCTGCCCATGGACGTCAACAACCGTACAAGGATCGAAGATGCGTTGCCTGCCTTTAAAAACCCCATACCCTCCCAAACTGAACTCTGGCGACCTTACTCACCAGCAGAAACATAGCACAACAGTTTAATTAGACAACTATTCTTGTGTTGGTTACTCCGCACATTAACATTTTTGTATCTTCGAAACAAAAGGTTGTTAAAGTTAAAGTGTTACTCTTAAATTCCTGAACCGAGTAAAAGAGAACAGATACCACTCAATTCAATCTTAATGATTGATATACAACCCGGACTAAACATGTCTAATACAAATGGCCAGTGTAGTTTACTTTTCTCGAAGTTGTTTGTAAACCATTTTTCTTCAGCATTTGAGTGAAGAGGAATGAACTCATTACTAAGCCAAAGTCACTTTCAAATCGCCTCATAGTTTGAGTTTAAGACATTTGAAAACAGACATTTGTTTCAATCTCGTGTATTTCTTACAAAGAACATTCAATAGTAGGTCAACCTGCGATTGGCTTATTGGAAGAATAATATTCATTCTATAAATATCATGAAGTCATGTAATATATGACTTGACTACAGTGCAATGAAGTAATATACATATTCCTGTCGGTGAGTATTATCTCCAGGCCTTATCTTTTTTTATAATAAACTAGCGGCCGCCCGCGACTCCGTCCGCGTGGATTTCGATTTCCAATATCCTATGTGTTATTCTGCTGTATAAGCTATATTGTGGTAAAGTTTCATTCAAATCCATTCAGTAGTTTTAACGTGAAAGAGTAACAAACATCCATACATCCATACATCCATACATCCATACATCCACACATCCACACATACAAACTTTCGCCTTTATAATAGTAGTAGGATAAATAAATAAATATTTCACAACAACACATACATTAATTTGATTCCGTATTATGTAGCTTAATCATTCTGTCACAGATCTCAGAATCAACAGTGGTATACAAATATACTTAAATAGATACATGTAACACTCCGACCAGGACAAACAGATAATTATGTTTATGCACGCAAAGTTTGTCTGTGCGGATATCGAAACCGCGACCTCTTATTCTAATAATATCAACTTAGTGACCACTACACCAAGTGGCTTGTCAAAATTACTCATTCTCCTCTCTTACACAAAAACAATTTGATTCAAACACATTCTTACCTGAGCACCATTCTGCACCAGCAGTTTGACGACTGCCTCTTGCCCTGCCAAAGACGCAATGTGCAGGGCAGTGTTACCCTTCTTGGTGGCAGCGTCGATTGCTGCTCCTCGGTCGAGGAGTTCCCTGACGACCTCCACATGGCCGTCCTTGGACGCCAAATGGATCGCGTTCAGGCCGTTCTGAAAGGAAAGGGTTTATTGTAGATCGACGTTTAAATCCCTACTTAATAAAATGCGAAAGTAACTCTGTCTGTCTGTTACAATTTCCCGCTTAAACCTCTCAACCGATTTTGATTAATGATTTGATTATTAGAAAAAACATAGTCTGCCTTTCTCTTTAATCCACGTGGACGTCGCGGGCGGCCGCTAGTATAAAATAAATCGTGTATATTGCCACTATCTATAATTCAAAAGACAAAATATAGATCTCTTTTTTAAATTTGTTGAATTAATTTTTACCGTCAAGATATAACACACTGTTAAAGTTATAATTCAAAAAAGAAATGTAAGAAATAATCACAGATTAAAAAACAATTGACGCGCGCTTTTTGAATTTCGAACGCACGCCGCGCTCACGCAGAATTCATCATTTTTTTTTTTTTTTTTTTTTATAGTAGCACGGTATATTGGCTCCTCCCTGCCTGATGGTAAGCAAAAGAGGAGCCCTAACTGCTATGACAACGGATGCGGTACGAAAAAGGTATCCCATCAGTTGGCATCGCCATACCGGCCCGCAAGATACTTCTTCACGCTTCTCTTAAAGGAATCCATGTTATAGGAAGGAGGAAATACGCATGCTGGCAACGCATTCCATTGCTTAATAGTTCGGCAGAGAAATGAATTGCCGAACTTCTGGGTTCGCGATGGAATAGTGACCACGGTAAAAGGATGGCAACGTTGACCAGCACGCGTGGTTCTTTGACGGAATGGGGAAGGAGGGATAAGGGAAAATAGTTCTTCAGAACACTCACCATGGTAAATACGGTAGAAGACACTCAGGGAACCTATGTCCCTTCGCAACTGAAGAGGTTCAAGGTGCCTGGTGACCTCTTCGTCCCCAATTATACGTACAGCCCGTCGCTGCAATCTGTCGAGCGCGTCCATGTAGTGCATGGCAGATCCATCCCAGAGGTGCGAGCAGTATTCCAAGCAAGACCGAACTTGCGTCTTATAAAGAAGAACAAGCTGGTCCGGCGTGAAAAACCGCCGCACCCTGTTCAAGATCCCCAGCTTTTTTGACGCCGTCAAAAGCAAGCTTTCAACGTATTGGCCCTGATTAAGATTGCAACGTAGATCCATGCCAAGCATGCTTAGGCTAGTACGCAAACTGAGGGGAGTGTCCTGAAGAACAGGAATGGGAAGGAATGGTGATTTTTTTGCTGTGAACGCGCAAACCTGGGTTTTCTTGGCATTAAACTCAACCAAGTTGTTGGAACCCCATTTGCTTATGAGGTCCAAAACCTGGTTCAGTTCAATGACAAGATTCTCTCGTTTCTCAACGGTTGCTGCCCTACCAGCATTAGGCTTACCGAGATATCGCCCATGCACCGTACTGTCGTCAGCATAGCAATGAATGTTGCCAAGCGACAGCAAATCATTGATATGCAGAAGAAAGAGGGTGGGCGATAGGACGGAGCCCTGTGGGACACCGGCATTCACTGATATGAACCGCGAAGCGCATCCGTCAGTCACAACACGGATTCTGCGCTCTTGCAGGAAGCCGGCAATCCAATCACACAGCCGGACGGGCAACCCATATGCCGGAAGCTTGGAGAGAAGAGCTTTGTGCCAGACCCTATCAAAAGCCTTGGCAATGTCCAGGCTGACTGCCATAGACTCGCCGTGCTTGTCGATTGCCTCCCCCCAGAGGTGCGTCACGTACGCTAGGAGATCCCCTGTCGACCGCTTCGGCCTAAAGCCATACTGGCGGTCGTTGATAAGAGAGTGATCTTCTAGGTAGCGGACCAACTGGCTGTTAATGATCCGCTCCATGACTTTGCACAGCACTGAGGTTACGGCAATGGGGCGGTAATTTGAAGGGTCCGATCGATCTCCCTTTTTAGGGACCGGCTGCACATTGGCCTCTCTCCAAGACTCCGGAATAAAACCAGATGAGTAGGAAAGGCGATATAGGCGCGTCAGCACAGGAGACAACTCCGCTGCACAGTTTCTGAGGACAAGCGCTGGAATACCATCCGGACCACTAGCTTTCCGGACATCAAGTGACTGCAGTTCAAAGCGCACATCGCGCTGCCTGATGTGTATATCAGGCATGGCGATTCCACACGACGAGATGATGGGCGGTGAAGGCGCACTACAGTCATTGATTCGGGAGTTAGCCGCGAAGAGCCTCGCCAGAAGATCGGCTTTCTCCTGCGGCTGATGAGCTAGTGACCCATCAGGGCATCTCAGCGGTGGTAGCGAGGGCTGGCAGAAGTTGGCTTGCACGGCTTTGGCTAGTCGCCAGTAACTTCGCGACCCTGTCGGGTGCGAGACTAGATCCATGCCGACACGAGCCACGCGCTGGGCATCTGCTCTTACGTAGGCTCTTTTGCAGACCTTGGTGGCTTTGTTATAGCTTGCTTTAAGGGAGTTTATGTTAGGATCTTGCATGGCGCGACCCCTGATCCAAGCACGGTACGCTGCCTGTTTGTTACAAACAGCATCAGCACACTCACGATTGAACCATGAGTGTCCTCGGCTCTTATTGATAACATCGGAGTACGGAATATAATATTCCATAGCTATTCCGATCTCATCAATAATAGCCGCGGCACTCGCCGAAAGATCCTTCCCCTTAAAACAGCGCTGCCCCCATGGGACGGACGCAAAATAATCCCGCATCCCATCCCAATCTGCCGACGAATAGTGCCAAACCCGGCGCTTAACCACCGCAGGAGGCGGAGGAAAAGCGCCTGGCACTGTGCTGGATATCAAGCAGTGATCCGAGGAGCCCAATGGCGCCTGGACCACAACCCGATAGCCGGCTGGATGTGTCGTCAGCAGAAGGTCCAGTAAAGAGGGCGATTGACCCGCCGCATCTGGTATCCTGGTGGGCTGGCTTACCAGCTGCGTCAGGCCATAAGCAAGAGCAAACGCGTGGGCAGATCTTCCTGCATGGTTAGTATTGGGGGAACCCAGCCAGGAGTCGTGGTGGGAGTTGAAGTCCCCCAAAAACACCATTTCCGCAGTCGGATACTGCACCTGCGCATCATCAGCCGCCCGACTCAAGTAATCAAAGAGTCGAGTTGTCTCTACATCACCGGAATGGGAACGGTAAAGGCACACGTAAATACGACTTTGACAGCCAAGATTCACATGTACCCAGAGGACGGAAAAGGATGGATCCTCAAAGGAGCTCAGACGGCGACAACAGACGTCCGAGCGGACAAACAAACAGACTCCGGCTTTCGCGAGAAAGTGTTCCTCAAGCAAGTAACCGGGGTACTGTAGGTAGGACGTGTCCGCCGGACGCTTGATCTGTGTCTCCGTCAGGAAGAGCATGGCGGGCCGTGCCGTCTCGAGGTGTTGGTGGACGGCATTAAGGTTAGAGTGGAGTCCGCGGATGTTAGCGAACTCAACCTTGAACGGGGTTGTGGTGGGGGAGTGCACCGCTGTATAGCCCGACATGTTTTGCTGAGAATCCATTGGAGAGGGAAGCGTGAAGCGGGAGAGATTTATCGCGAGACTAAAGAAAAAAGCGTGATGGTTAGTTTCCCCATTTAGTTGCCTGCAGAGGAGATAGACTACTCCGCCGGACGGAAGGGCCCCCGTACCCCCCCGGAAGTAGCCGCCGGGTCCCCACCATCCGGTCACCAACCGGCACGACGGACTACCCCGAGATTATGCGCGGTATGAAAGGGCAGCCGCTCAAGGTGGTTAGTCCTGATTGGGCCCCTGTACTGTACCGCGGGCGGCCAGCGGAAAAACCGTTTCTACGGGTCTCCCTGCCCGGCGAAACAATCCAGTCCTCCCGACAATGGGTTGACGGAAACCCTCACTGTTTCTCCAGTATCGCGACAAAGATCCCCCGGAGGGCCTCCGGCGCCCTCACTCACCGAACGAAACACAGTAGCTAGGCTACTATTTCACGTCGGTATTCTGTGAGGAGGTGGTCCTTCCCCGGTCGAGCCGACCCATTCGAACTGCCACCATAAATGGCGATAGCTAGGCTCTACCACTCTTAAATTCTTCATTTCATCCAATCACGGAATGATTTAAACTGTGAAATCTCAGAAATTTTAACTGTTTGAATGTTTTCTTTGTTACTGCGTTAATGTAAGTAATATGTTAGGTAAGCATAAAAAAATATACTGAAGAGTACAGACATCCATTGTAGCAATGATGTAACCTGTCGTCCTAAAAATGGATTATGTACATTTCACATATTTTGTCTTCAATATGCGGGATACATTTCTAAAACGCACGATTCACTAATATTTCCAATTAACCCCGCGAATATATACGTGAATCCGTTAGAATTTAAACCGCCGGGCCTGTCAGTATTAGGTACGCTACAAGGTCGAAAGTTCAAGGATTTTTAGAACGTTCGCAAGTCGAATAGAGTAATAAAATTAAATACGAGTAGACTACTGGGTTTACCACTGAGCTCCGGGCTTGATAAGGGTTGAAACGTCTGAACATTGTGTAATATCGCAATGGCGTGCCCGTGGCTTTTTTTGAAATAGCAATCTTCTTATGTTATTTAGCTAATTTGTTTTTATTTTATTAAAAAAGGTAAATGTCCAATTATTACAATGTCAGTTACCTGCCAGTAAAAGGTAAATCGTTATGGAGATTGTTCGGAATAAAATGATGTTATGTTAAACCAGTTTTTACATAGGAGGATCCTTCCTTCATCCAAACTTCGTAAGACATTTTAGGAGTGTTGATTACAACATGTGTGGCGGTGAGGAAAAACTCCGTGAGGAAACCTGCACATTCAGATAGTTTCTGACTTTAATACAGTTAGATCTGAATGTGTAACCATGATCCAATTTGTCTGGTTCCCCTCTAAGGGTTACGAAGATCTGATGGCAATCGCTTCACTTTAGTAACCAGACTCGCCTAATCCGGGATCATGTCCATAGCGAACCTCGCACAAAAACGGGATAAACGCTAGGAAGACGATGAGTTCAACATGTACCTACCTATCATAGTTGCGGATGACAATTAATTAATTGACGCGGTGCAACAATCGTGCAATGCGTCGATAGGTATAAGTTTATTTTGAATGTCATCCAAATTAATCTACTACGGGTGTAATCTATTGTCAATTTTCTATTGTCAACTATAAGTCCCTTCAGTTATTAACTGCTTCTTTTAGTATAATACCCACAAAAAAAATGTGATCCAATATTGCCCTAACAAGTGCAGCAAACATTATTAAACGTATCAATTTTGTATTGTAGCTTAACTTGGCGAATGGCGATAGCCAAGGATTTACGCCAAGCTTCGCAAAAGCGCAATCTGAAAACGGTTAAGGGTTGAAGCCAAACTTTGCGCTTTGCATTGGCGTTTGGCCAAGTGTTTCAATACTCGGGACGAAAGTTCCGAATAAATAATGGAGCCTTTCGTTGCAGATCTGAGATGTTTTATGGTATAACTGCTTGTTGTGAATTATTTAATGCGTTAAGATATTGCTATTTTCTTCGAGAAAGTTTCTTTTTGGAAACAAATGAGTATTTTTTCCGAGAGAAGTTGCTAGAAAACTTTGTTTTTCCTTCCGCTTGGGATATATAACTCTCGATTTTTATGCATTGTATTGTTTGATGTATAACAGGGCAGACATCAGGTACTGGTGTGAATTAATTTTTTTTTTTTTGATAGACCATTTGTCGACGAAGGCTTTAAGCTACGGTGTACAAGCTATTACAAGAATATATCGGAAACCGAAATCCACGCGGATGGAGACGCGGGCGGCGTGCTTATTTGGGTAGAACACTTTTTAAAATCAGCTAGAATTACCAGATTTGTGCGTATCAACTTGCTATGTGATTAGAATTTTTCAAAATCCATTAAAAATCGAGATTAGATGAATAAGATGGTAACTAGTTACGTATCTAATATTAAATTGTTAATGTCTGGTCTATTTTTAATACCAGTCTGGGTCATTGCTGCTTCATAAATTATTGACCAAAGCGGTAGCTTTTAATGGTCAAGGTTGTTACAACGATCGAACCGGCGGACTAACTTTATTAATGTCTAGGTGATAAAATGGCAGGAAAGTAACGTCACGTTGGTTTGGTGGTTAAAAGTATCTGGCCATTATTATGAGGACGTAGGTTTGATATCAGAGTGAGACAAATTTCGTTTTTTTTTTATATTATAGGGAGGCGAACGAACAAGCGGGTCACCTGCTGGTAAGTGATCACCGCTGTCGCAGATGTGTTGCCTGCCTTTAAAAACCCCATACCCTCCCCAACTGAGCTCTGGCAGCTTTCCTCACCAGCATAAACATAGAACAACAGTTTCGAAATGATACTTCACGGTGGTCTTCTGTAAGGTGGAGGTACTTCTCCAGATGAGCGGCTCATTGAAGTGAAAGTTCCACAAAGCTCTACCTCTCTTAAAATTTAGATAGAAGGTTTTCAATTGTCATCATCAACAATCCTCATTATGGTCCTTTTCACATAATCACCGAATACATAACTTTTAGAAAAGTAGCCAACTTCTCAACCGAATCGGTCGCCTTTACGACACAATTCTGAAAGGTTACCAAATACAATAAATCGTACTAGCCTTCGAATGCGATAAATACGAGTAAATACCAACAGTATATTAAAACCAAACACACCAATGTTTGTATACCTCCCCCCCCCCTAGTACATGATTCGTGACTCCAAAATGGCGTGTCCACACACCATATCCGGAAAATAGAAAATCCTTTCGGCATAGAAATATGAACCATATTCATATCAAAATACGTCTCTTTCTACAACTAAGGGTGGTGAAGGAAAGAATTTTTGCAAATTATCGTGGATTGTGTTATAAAGGCGTTTATTATGTTAATTATTTTGATGACGTCGCGTTGAAATGCGAAGTTGGGTGGAAAAGAGTTACGTTATGACGAGGGAAGTTAGAAACGATTTGATTCAATTAAAATTATAAGTGAAAACCCTTTGAAGTGCCGATAAAACCAAACCTTATTAGATTATTCTGCCTTTTATTTTAATTAACTATGTAATGAAAAAAGGATTATTGGGGCTATTATGCCCAATAATTTACTCGAATGATCCGTTGATTTGGGAAATACAACTTACAGAAAACCGCAATGAAGTGTCACGTTTCCTATCAATAATTTTGCTGTGCTTTTGGTGGAGGTGAATAAAGTCTGTAAATCTCAGTTGGAAAACATTACCTATGTTAGCAGCGAGAGTACTGTCAGCAATTTCTTCCCTTTGAAATTCCGGGAGTATGGCAGTGTTACCCTTCTGTTTAATGGTTTACTATACGGCAGTCACCGATCCGCCTGCCCAGCATGGTAACTAACCACCAGATAAATGGCTTTTTAATATTTGGTCTAAGCCAGCACTTGACCATAAAGTTGTCTGATGTTGAACAACTTTGCGGTCTTCGATGGAGCGCGCTTCAAATGCCGATGTTCATCACACAAACATTTTCCCCTAGCATGATTCGAACCCGCGACCCTTGGCTTTATAGCCAGGGTACCTGATCACTAGAACAACGGTCACAAGGTATAAAATGGTCTACTTACAGCATTGCTAACGTTGATGTCGACTCCTTGTTCGAGCAGACTGATGATCTTCTCAATCTGCCCCGCGCGCGCCGCACGCAAGAATGCGGTGCTGGCATCCGCCTGTAACAAGGAAATGAGATCTTTAATACACAGTCTATAGAGTTGAAGAGAGGTTGACTGACACGTTGTTACTTAGTTCCAAAACTGTCTGGTTTCCCTTATAAGGACGGCTATAGCAAATGTGACTCTTATTACCATGGTCACAGAGTCAAGGGAGAGATTGACTCGCCCGCTGTGTGACCAGGATCCAAAAATTGTCTAGTTCACGTGTAAGGGTTACGGAAATCAGATGGCAGTCGCTCAAATGCAAATTACCAGGCTATGATCCAGACTATGTATGATTAAATAATCTATTTTCCCAGACCATTTGCATCATAGTCGGGACCATCAGCTTAACGTGCCTTCTAAGCTCGCAATGCCAATTTTCTAAACCACACTGAGAAAACGAACACAAAGTTTAATTGTACCCCACGGGATTCGAACCTACAACTACCTTGGCCACGACCAAACGAGTACAAACTTCAAGCTAAGTTTGGAACTACGCCATAGAAAACCATCTATGATGACATCACATCAATCCATTTATAGTTCTTCTTTGGTTATTTTATCCAATCTGACTCGGATTTGTCCCCATAAACCCTGATGAAAGACAATGTGAAGCAATAAAAACTAAATATAGGTATAATACCTACATCGGAACAGCTGTAGGTCCCCCCAGATTTTATTATCTCCGTCATTTATATTTATTACTTTGGGGACAAAGTATTTGTCCTCAGGGTTATCACTTACACTGTTTATTATATTAATTTATCTCCAATTTATCTTACATCCAAGTGAATTTAAGTTAGATTATCGCATTGAAATTAAAAGGACATTGTTATAACTCGTCTCGACGGTCTTGTGGTTTAAGTACCGGGCCTTGGTCTCGAGGTCCTGGGTTCGATTTCCGGGTCGGGCAAACTTTGTGTTGATTTTTCTGAACACAGCCCGGGTTTGTGATCACCAATCCGCATTTGGCAAGCGTGGTGATTAAGCCAAAACCCATCTTTGTAACGAAAACAAGATTTCAAATGATGGAGGCCTTTGCCCTGCAGTGGGACATTAATAGGCTGATACTTTACTGTTATAATTTTCTTTACCCACCCTTATACCCAACTTTAACTGTTTGCCGTATGTACCTACAAAGTTCTAAACATTTCAAGTCATGTAATTGCTTTTTTAATTTAATTATTTTATTGTATAAACAAATATTCAATTATATTTCACAAAAATTGTCCTACTCCAAAGTAGACAACTTTCTTGATACTCCAAGAAACTTTATTATTAATTCCGTTTTCCTACATCATATCGAATTTACTCCGTCTGCTCGTCGTTACCATATTCTCAAGAGGTTACTAGTATTATATAAATACTACAACATGTCCTCCATTCATATCACTTAACATCCAGACTTTAATAACTATAACGTGTCAACCCTAGACAGCTTTATTTCCCTAGCTCCCCCTAGGGAGTAGACTCGCCTACTCTACTTTATATCTGAAATTAGGTCCTAAAACGACATTTTTACGACAGCCAGTCATATTATATCAAATAGTATATTTGTCGGTAAAAATTCTTACTAAATTCTTTTACACACTAACATTGTCTGTAGGGGCTAAACGCGATATTAATTATTTATATAGTACCTACATGTATTATGTAGGTAACTTTCGCAGAGGCCAGTTATCGGATGGGTGACCGAAAAAATTCATCTCGAGCTCCTCCATGCTTCGGAAGACACGTTAAGCCGTTGGTCCTGCGCCTGATATCTCTACGATCGTGTCAGATTGGTGTCCCACCTAACTATGAGAGTGAGCAAATAGCGAGTGTAGGTAACTGTGCTTGCGTACTTACTTTTGCACTATAATATGTATATCACGCGTGCCTGGTAAGATTGACCTTCATGGTCGAAAAACGGCGGGAAAGGTTTTATAATAATTATTACTTCTTACCGCTTGAGGTTTGTACTGTGGCAACAACCGTAGAACAAAGCAAACATTCCAAAACACATAACGCAATTTTATCATCATACAATAATGATGGAGGCTCTAAAAAAATACTTTACAGTTAGTACTTATTTTTGCAGTATCTCCTGAGTTAAAATAGAGAGGAAATGGACCTATAAAAAAGTTTTTTGCGGGCGGCAGTGATCAACTACCATCAGGTGACCCTCTTACTTGTTTGCCTCCCTCAAACATAAAAAAGTAACAGCGAAACATAAATTTCCTTGGCGTAACAAATATAATAAGGCCTCCAGTAGAATCTCACTACGGTGAAAACAGTAAAAATAACTAGTACACGCTTGCTTAATAAAAAGTCGAGCCTAGGAGCCGTAGTGGATAGTAGTTGAACTTTAAAGCGCTTGGTTCGAAACTCGGGTCGGATCGAAAATCTTTCGAGTTTCTCTGATCGGATATCTTCAGTCAGCACATTGTGTCTCAAGCAGAAGAAATTATTAACCCTCCTGATATAGGAGAAAAAAATTGTCCACTCCCTTAGGATTTTATCGCACTCGAAAGCATCATTAAAATAGATCCTCAACAAAAACCCTTCATCAACATCACCATCATAACCCCTGAACTTCAAAAATTAAGGATATCTTATTCAAAACTTGCATGCACTTTGCCACCCAAAAATGAACCTAAACTTTAAGCCAAAAGATTTATAGTTGCCTGCAGAACTTGAGCCGAGTGCGTGCCAAAAGAGGCACTTCTCGCGCCGTTTTAGACAAAGACCAATTAGAGAGAGGTTCTTTAGAGAGGAGGCAATGAGCTGGATATTTTTAATGAATTTCGTCGAGTACTTAGATTTACCAGTCTGGTGCATTGATGACTGCATAGATGCAGTTGCATAATTGCATCTTAAAGTGAAACCAGTGGTTCAATCCAAATGTTCTGTCCAATTAGTTAGACCATAGATTTTTACTAGGGGCAGTTGTCCACCTTCATTTAGAAGACTAGGATAACATAAAATATGTAAGAGGTGTACTAACAAACTGATCCATTATAAAGAGCTTTGCTATCGGGATAAGGTGTGACTTTTTGTATCATTTGGAAGAAATATATTTTGACTAAAATAACAGATCTTCTAAAAGATATAACGTACATACTGAGATTCTAAAGTCAATGACATTTTATTTGCAACTAAGACCGCCCGCGACTTTGTCCGCGTGAATTTCACATCCCTTTTTCTCGCAATAAAGGGTAGCCTATGTTCTTTCTAAAGGGTTTTTCTAGAGTATAAAAATTGTCTGTGTCAAATTTCATCAAAATCGGTTGAGAGGTTAAAGCTCAAAAGTGAGACAGAGTTACATTCGCATTTATAATATTAGTAAGGATAGAGCTTTTCAAAATTACCTAAAAAGTATTCCACATCGTATTTTCTTGAAAATCACGCAAGCAAATAATGTTCTCAGATTTCCACCTGACTAACAACCGTATCATATTAATCTATACTCAATAAAAGTCCCTTAACAAAAATAAAACACCCCTAATTTTGCCCCTAAACTAGGGCTTAAATTACGTCGTCACTACATATTTGCCCTAGTTTGAAGCCACGTGGCCAAAATTGGGTGATAGGCCAACAGAAGGGTATCCAATACACTGCGACTGTAACAAAGGAATGAGTTGAGAAATTAATGCAACTTTGTATGGGGAGAATGGGGTGGTGCTTAGTGACTGTGTGTAGAATGTGGTAACAGACGATACTTTATGAAGGTTTATTTTTTATCTAGCGGCCGCCCGCGACTTCGTCTGCAAAGATTTCATACATTGGTATATATTGTTGCTTCTATACTTATGTAATAGATTGTTAAGAGAACAGGAAAAAATACACAAAATCTAGATCTTGGCAATCGAAATTTTACAAGACACAATATTAAAAAATAATAACGAATAATATTTTTCTTCAAACATTGTTTTGTTCATGATGTTTTTAGGGATTTAGTAAAAGTAGTTCTTGCTTACTGTAATAAGTAAATACTAGTCAGAATTTATGTTCTTTACTGTAATGTTTAGCGCTGATACAACAGGTTTTACAATACCTACACTTTATTGCGAAAACACTAGATCATAACGATCGCACTCAAACTCAACAACGATCAAGTGCAACTATGCCAGTTACCCCATTCTACCCTTGCACAAACAGACAACTCCAGTCACGATTATTTCACACCCCATGAGGGGGTGAAACACCCCACATTTCACCCCCTCGCGTGGACACAAGGGGACAATGCAGTGATTTGTAAATGCAGTAAGTTGTGTTTGCAGTGAAATATAGAATTCTTTGTGAGTTACCGAAGTTTATATTGTAACTGAGAAGCTAAAGATATAAGGGGAAGATGAAGAAATATGATATTGTATATTTTCTTAAGATAATGGTGGGTTTGGGTTTCTGGGTGATATTACCGGGCAGGGCAAAATGTCAACTATCCAAACAGAGATTGCGAACTTCATAGGTATAATGAAGTTAATAATTATACTACTTTATTCATATTTTTTTATTAGATACGTATTCATCTCATTATCAAAAATAAAGGACTTTTCAAAGAATTAAGTACAACCTTAATTTGTATCGGAAATCCGCGTTGGATAAAGAAAATTATAAATAGTGACCGACTTTAAAAATGGGTAACTTCTTATGTTTTATATTTTTTATTTGAAAAAAACAACTGTCAAGACATGGATCTTCAATTCTTAATTTGAAATTTGTAAAAACAAACAACTGCAAAAATGATGATATTTTTATAATAAAATAAAAAATATGCAATTGTCGAAGTAGGTACTATACCTATTTCCACAAAAAGAACGCTTTCAGCAACAAAATCAAACAAATCGTGTATATTCCACCCCATTTATCTTGGTAGTTATCAATTTATTCTGTGGGGTGGCACAGATCGATAACTGTCGTGGCTACGTCATCGTATTCCTGACGTCACTTTGATCGATGGGGTCTACCCCATCGATCAAAGTGACGTCAACGATCAAAGTGACGTATTCAACCAAACTTCTAAGTTTGGTTGAATTTGTGAACACGTGAAATCACTGGGATGGTTTTAACATTGAGGTATTAATTCTACGTATAGAGAAGCCAGCTCGTAGAAATATGTTGTTACCAGCCAGCGGCCGCCCGCGACTTTGTTCCGGTGGATTTCGGTTTCCGCACACATAGTGCGGAACAACACACATATGCTTCCTTGACAAATAGACTATCAAACACGAAAAGATTTTTCAATTCGAATCATTAATTGTTCGTGCGATAAGCGCGTTCAAACCAACACACAAAGAAACTCTTCAGCTTTATTACATTGTACCTACCTACTAACGGCCGCCCGCTACCCCGTCCGCGTTGATTTCGGCTTCCGCACACATAGTTTTATAAAACAGTCCTCCTCGTCAAATGAACTATCATTAAAAATCTTATTATTTCTTATTTATTAATACTTATTATAAATGTGAAAATTTTTGTTTGTTTGGATGTTTGCCCGTTAATCACGCTGAAACTACTGAACGGATTTGATGATATTATAAGTTATGCGGGCAGGGTATGGGCTGACTTAGGTGATAGGATACTCTTTATCCCGATTAATTGCTCCCATGGGACAAATCAAATACCGCACTCAGTCGCGAGCGGCCGCTGGTATTTTTATAATTCGCACCTGTAGTTTCTGAGATTATCGCGTTCAAAGAAACAAACTCTTCCAGTTTATAATATGTATCACGAGTAGTATAGATAGAGCAAGTTAAAAAGCAGACGTCAACCATACCAAAAGTTACGTAAAAATACAATTTGAGCCGAAAATTGGGCAAAACTTGCGAAAAGTTGGCTACACATTTAGTGCACGCCAATCATTATAATCTGCGTTGGACATGCCATTCTTTACCCAAAAATATCCTACTAAGTTGAGTTGGCAAAATAATCGTATGTGGATAGTTACGTAAAATATATTATAAAGAAGATTTTTCTGTTTTTGCATTATTATTATAACATAAGTCGGCGGGTGTAGCTCGACTTTTTTTTGAAAATAAGAGGGAAGTAGGTAATCCAAGTGTTTTTGAATAAATCAGTGCGTATCGTTGTAACTTTGACTTATTTGTGATGAAATTGGAAGGAAATATTCCGCGTGCATTTCGGTTTCTGCACCCATAGTGTTATACTTTAGCTAAAGCCTTCTTCGATTAATGCAAAATCCAACACAACTTGAGATTAGCTCGTTCAAACAAACAAACAAACTCTTCAGCTTTATCATATAAGTATAGATTAGTACAGATTGAGTGATAATTTATTTTCCTGTTATATTTACGTACCTACACTTACTGTCAGAGCAACCAGATATTTTGATTAACGTAATCCTTACTTAAATACAAAATATACAGTCAACAAAAAAAACCCAGGCCCTGTCAGCCGAGGCACCGTCAGTAAAACAAACAGACGCCCCTAAGCTTTTGTGCACGTGTGTACTCACGACAAATGAGCCATGTGAGTGGTAAGTGCTCGGCGCTTGATGTACCTGATATTTGTACCTGGGCAGAACTCTCGTTTATCTCTTTCTAAACTTTGCTTTAAAACAAAGACATTGGATTGTGATGTAAATTCTTCCATTTTAATATTTTGGCAAAGTGCGTTTATGCAATTAGTTTATTTATTTCACTTGACTGTACTGTTGATGCATTTATAAACTTTTTTGACCTTACACAACCATAGAGACAGCGAAGTTCTTTGTGAAAATAAGACGAAAACAATTTATATTACGGTAAAAATAAATATTGAAGTACATTTATAATTATTAACTCAAAAGAGATGCCTGTAGTATAGCCGGGTTCTTATGAGTAATGCTCTATGATAAAATCTTTGGTTCTTTGATAGTGGTATTGCCTTCCAACTGGCATAGAATATACAGTTAAAAATTAAACAATAAAGCCTTACAAAATGCAGAATCATATTGAAATCAATCGGTAAATGAAAATTGAATACCGGAGCGTTTCTGAAATAGGCCAAGGCTGAGCAGGGTTTGAAGGACGTTTGGGATCCCGCGTTCCCGATTTGGAAGCAACATCAGGAGGGATATTAAATAACACGAGTCCAAGGATAATAATGTACATAAAATGTGTTTATAATGTACTGAGTATCTATTGTGCGCATTTAAATTATTTAGTGAATTTAAATCAGTCGCAAAAGCAGTTCAATGAAGTTGTGAAAAAATCACACTATTTCCATTTCAACTTTTGAGGTAGAATGATTAGAAAAGACAGACCAATTGTGTAATTGATCAGATATGTATTTATTTATTTACTAGCGGCCGTTCGCGACTTCTTCCCCGTAGATTTCGCTTCCCGCACACATAGTTTTATTAATATTAAAGCTTTAAAACTTCCTCGACAAATAGACTATCCAACACTTAATGATTTTTTCAAAACGAACCATTACTTCTCAAGATAAGCCCGTTCAAGCAAATAAACAAACCCGTCAGCTTTATTTTATTAGTATAGATTAAATTTTTTTCCAAATCGTGTTTTTTTTAAATTATTTTTGGTCGCTAAATTAAAACACTTTTTTCTTCAAACTTTAGTTTCGCAAAAGAGTAAATTCAAAGATGGCCGCCAGCTGTCAAAATAGGCCAGGGCCGCCTGAAGGCCGGGCCAAGGACAGAAGGAGCCCTGTAATGGACGCAATATGCCGCTAGCAATATCGGGAAGATCCAATTTCGCAGTACTGAATATACACATGTGTAGTAATGTAACAATCTATTCAGTATTTATACCCAACGGTTGAGAAGAAGAAGACATGAAAATTAAAAATGAAATGTTATTTATCAATGTGTTACGATTAATGACTTCAAAATTAAACTTAGACAACATTTTGTCGAAAATTATTCGCAAAATATTGTCTCATCTCATATGTTTAGTGTTCAATATTTATAATTTAAAAAAACATGTTCTCATGTAGGTAAGTCTCTTTCGAGAATGAAATATATCTTTAAAATTTATGTAGGCTTACAAAATACAGATTGCTTCTACCGGCTTCGAGAAACAGCCTCACTGATGTAATAATGCTCCTGTTTTTAATTCGCGCTGTCAGTTTTCCGCCGGCACAAATCACGCCAGTGAGAGGAAACTGATTTCAAACATATCCGTGGTTTATGATTCGCACCATTTATACATGCATGTATTACTAACGATACAATTTTCATAATAAAGACCTTTGCCCCATTGTGGAATTTTAATAGACTGAATATTTCATTGAAAATATTAATCAAATACGATTTAATTGCTACACATTCAACATACTCGGAAAGGGCTCAAACCCTTACTCAAACACACATTATCATAACCCTTTTTCCGATCCCTCGATGCCCTTTCAAACTTTAATGACTGGTCATTGACCTTCCCACTTCTGGAAAAATGAAAACCGTGAAGCGTAGGTGACATTACTATCAGTGACATGTGAACAGATTATTTTCAAAACTGTTTCCTTTTTCTGGTTATATTTTTGATACTTAGGCGTTTCTAAAGGGCCACTTGACTTTTAGATTTTTGCAGGGGCATAACTGACCCAAACATAACATACTATCGGGTAAGTGCGGTCTTAGCAATTTAATGATGGGTATAACTCACCAGCAGTCGAGATTTATAGAGGGCAAGTTGAACCCTAACCCGTTAAAATGCTGGTGAAATTGGGACCATAGTCGCAGCGCAGAGTATCCCCATGCGCACAATGGATGTTGCTTTGATGAGCACGAGAATGAAGAAGATGTGAACAAGTTATTGACGGCTAAACTACTCTGAATATCAACTTAAATATTTAAAAAAATGTACGCTATTTCAATTTTAAAACGCAACAAGTCTTTGGCTTAGTAGTTGATTCGCAAGAACGTGCGAAACGTCTACTTTCAATAACTAGTAGTATGCGGTTCGCCAACTAAACGAAATGTGCAAATAAAAAAATCAAAGTACCGACGTGTTCAAGATATTATAATATTAATTTTAAAATATGCCACATGGCACTCACATAAATGTAAGGTCAATTATTCATATCAAAACTTATGTGAACATCATGAATGAGGGAAAGAAATAAATTCAAGGTGTCTTTTTTTACACGTAGGTAATACGAATACGGATGTGTATTTTAACAATTTACTAACGTACTAGCGGCCGCTGACTTCTCGGGAATGGCGAACATTTCAATTTAAGTACTTTAATAGTATCCGAGATGTGAAGCGTCACGTACGTCGCAATGTCGCATTCATTATGCAGTATTATGCACCCCTGCCTCAGACAACATGGCGGCGGCGTAGAGAATTAAAAACAGTGAGGAAAATAGGAAAAGTTTTCATAAATTATATTGCCGTTCTGCCCGTGACTTCGTATGCGTTCACGCAAAAACGTTAATTACTTAACATTTTTTACTACTGGCACTTGATGACACAGGTTTAAAACGAAATTTAAACCGCCAAAACAACCACCAATACATATTCATGCCCCAAAAAAGAAGCTATAATTTCGTTATGAACCACAAATCTATACTAATATAATAAAGCTGAAGGGTTTGTTGATTGAAACTTTAAATCTTTCCGGTACGAATAGAAAAAAGAAAATTGTGTTGCATAGTCCAGATGTCGAGGAAGGCTTTAAGCTATAATATAACACTATGTAAGTGAAAACCGAAATCTACGCGGCGGAGACGCCTTGAATTATCGTGGTCAATACATTTTAAAATCCATTATTAGAATGTACATACGTTCAAATCCTGAGAAGAGATGTTTGAATACTAGAATCATAGCGGTCTCGTCGCCATCGATATATGTAATAAATTAAGTTAAAAGTAATTGAACTCCAAAATGATTAAGGTATTGCTCCTCTGTCCTTATTTTCACTGGGCCTCTTTCAAAGGAAAACGTGAATAAATTATGAAACGCACCTCTTTCGTGCGAACGTGAGCCTCTTTCACAAGGAAATTCTATACATAATGTATAAAGGAGTTTAAAGGAGAGATTGTACATATATGTACAACTACCTACTTTTATAAATAAATACCCTAGTAGTTTGTACATATTTTTTTTTTACATAGATCCCCGGCAACCGATAAACTACCTAGTTCGAATAGGTAACACAACACGTTTACACAATAAAACTACATGTTTACTGTTATTGTTTTATTTTTATATTAAACCATGATTTTAATACGTTGAAAAGGGCTACATTATAACTATTTTTGGTCAACTTTGAAAATAAACTCCTATTAAAACAGTATTTTATACTTTTTTTCATTAGTTTACCTACTAAGTAATTAGACGAATTTCGTAATCAAAAACCTTCATTATGATTGTCAAGAAAGTCATTTTGTATTTCATTTCATACAATGATCACGACTCTCGGTAATGAGTAATAGGACTTTAGGAGGTGGATATTTTTTCCTCAATCATGATAGTTAATTAAAATTAAACTCAAACTAAGTAGTTCAACCCTTAATGAAGTGTTAACAGTTCAGGGCTCAGACGGGTCACATGAGCCTCGTCATAACCCTGGCTAGCGGCGCGGAAACCCCTCAGATCAGATGATAGCGATTAGCTATTTGATTGCGTATTATAAATAACCGCAGGTGGGGTTGGATAGGAAAAAAGTGACCTAATAATTATATGTATAATTTAACTAGCGGCCCGGTTCGTGCTTTGCTGCGTGTGGTGTGGTAAATAAGGAACCACTTGACCTATTTTTTGCAAACTTCACATAGACTATCTACTAAATAGTCCGAACAAACCTTAAAAATCTAGTTTGGTTAGGTGTGATGTGACAACGAATAATTGACGAAATTATCGGTGAACATACATAAAAAAAAAAAATACAGACGAATTGAGAACCTCCTCCTTTTTTGAAGTCGGTTAAAAAAGAAGATATGAAGATTGAGATATTCCATTTTTTTTACGCTCTGTTTATGAATTGGTATTTACAAATACAAATATTAAATAAAAACGAGTAACAGAGTCACAAATTGTAGTAAGTGGTCGCCACCGCCCATAGACAAAACTTACAAGGATCGCAGATGCGTTGCCTACTATTTGTATAGAAACATACTAGCCGGTACGTCTGCAATGTATTTTAAATTGAAGATGACACACCATTCCGAAATTGCGTCGCATAATTTTGTTTAGAAAAGTATTGCTTCCGAACTTCGGTCGCGTATTTTGGGCTTAGTGCGTTTCTACTCTTAAAACCCCATACCCTCCCCATACTAAGCTCTGTTTTAATTAAAAGCTTCAAATTGAATTACATATCACGTACCTACACACTCGATAATTAATCCTCGGCTTAGTATTTTAATGAACTCTACCATACTCTAACAAAAATATCGGTTTCGTCGCGTTGGCCAATTTTACGCTTAAATCAAAGTAGGGTCGCTGGATAATGTTATTTGCAAAATCATTGCAAGTATAATAATATTTCATATCACTTTATAAATTTTAAGCTTGGTGAATGGTGAATCAACCAATTAATGGATGGCTAGTCCATTCTTGCTTAAGCTACTGAAGAGCTGAGCTGAAGCAGTGTAGCGTTACTCTAAGCAGATAAGAATAATATATTTTACAACAAATATTTTAATAACACATTTGAAATTTCCCAAACGCTTGAACTATTATCATAAAGCTGAAGCGATAGTTTGTTTGAATTAAATAATTATACTTGTTTTGAATAACAATCCATTTGGCGAAGAAGGCTTTAGTATAACACTTTGTGTGCGGAAACCGAAATCAACGCGGACGGAGTCGGAGTCGGCAGCTAGTGCGATATAAAAGTTGTCGTTTGCGTGTTTCGTTGGCCCCACCATGCACCTTGCAATCATTGAGGGGTTCCCAGTTTGTCCCCCTGTGTTTACTTCTTGGAAAAATAACACTTCATATCAATTATCGCAGCCATTATCAAACCACTCTGTTGGAAAATTAGATTTTAAAGAAAAACCGGTCTAAATAAAAATACCAACGGATAAAAGGAAATTATTTGAATAAAAAGATACTGGTAAAGATTTTGAACAGTTACATACAAATTTAATAAAGAAATGGGTGAAAGTAAAAAAACCATTATCTCAATATCTTAGTTGAAGACAAGGGCAGAAGGAAAGTTATAATGTCGATATAAATAGATAATCATATTTATATCAACATCATGATTCATGATCATGAAAAAGTAATTCACAATTTATTTGGCAGTTATGTTTTAACTAACTTTGAATTGCTAGTGTATACGTATCCTATATCTATTGTTATATGTGATATTATGTAGCTGTATGTTTCCTTAAAATAATTAAATAAAAATAAAAAATATAAATTATATAGCCCAGGAGTTTAGACAGTTGCTAATATCACTATCTGGCTTGAAACTACTACCTAAAACAATTTTTAAATCAACTAAAACCAGCTGAATGACCCTACCAGACTTTTTAACCATACCGTGCCCATCAGATAATACTTTCGTCCCCACACGAGGACATAACTCGCCAAAAATTTCGTGCCACCGCCCATTAGAAATTAAGACCTTGACATGCCACTCCCATCTCATCATAAATGACGCCACGCTGTCATGAAATACTAGTTAACTCCTCTAATTACTGCCCAGGGCTAAATTCGCGACATTTTAGTATTAAATTTTGCGCCTAAGCTGTTTATAACGGACTCAAATGGGGACAATTTGTAAAGTGAATTTGTCGGCGGCGGTTTTTAGTGGCAATTGACTTTTGAAAGAAATAGATGAGATGACTCGTCCCATATTTTGTGTGTTTTTGGGGTTCCGTAGCCAAATGGCAAAAAACGGAACCCTTATAGTTACGTCATGTCTGTCTGTCTGTCTGACTGTCTGTCTGTCTGTCTGTCCTGGCTCGTTCTCCGCCGTTTCTGAACCGATTGCCACGAAAATTGGTGGAGAGATGTATAGTGATAATTCAAGAATTGGTTTTTAAAATAATCGAAAAATAATTATTTTTAACCCCCCCCCCCCCCTCCCATACAGCGAAAAGTAAATCCGAAAAAAAAAACGACTTACCCCATCGTGTGGAGTATCGTTAAAAAGGTATTTTTAAATACTATAAAACTTGCCTTGAAACCATATGTATCAAACACCCCAGTCTTGAGATATATTAATACAAAGTTAAAATTAGAGCGTCCCCCCCCCTCCCTTAACTTTTGAAATACTATTACAATAATTCTGAAAAAAATGTCCTGTATACCTCCAAGTAAGTACTTTCAACGAAAACTATAGCGAACTCTGTATCATACATAGTTATTCTTATACAACTCTACCACCTTATGACGTGCAGTTGCCTTTACTAAATCGTGTCTTAAGCGGTCGGGCCATCTTTTAGCTACGGAACCCATTCATGGGCGTGTCCGACACGCTCTTGGCCGGTTTTTTTTTATTATGTGTAAGTGTGTTAAGTCGGTGGTCAAACTACCACATGTCCATGATATCGCATAAGGAAGTCAGGTCGACTTCCTACAAAAGAATTTATGACATATTATTTCGCACCTAAACCTAAACAAGACTCACACTTTTGTTATATGTCCGAGACAAAATAACACCACCAACTTGCAACTGAGTCTCAACAAAACCGGATTTTTTTTGGTCCTATCCAAGATTCCACCACGCAACCCCGCACCTGTCTTTAAGTTAACCTTACTATCCACTACGCCCTCAAGACAAATCCCAGTATAAGTGGGTTGACTGGCATTGAGTTACAGAAGCCTTGCAAACGAGAGTCAAGGTCCTACAATGGAGGGCAATCTCAGGTAATCGTATTAGTTACAGGTCACATCTTTGAATTAAACTAGTTAAATCATTTATTAGTAAATAATTAAAAGTATTCAGGCAAAGTTGGCGAAAGATGAAGTGGGCTATTTTCCGCATGTTTACGCTAATTAAGGTTTAGTGAATATTGCGCATAACGAAAATAAAAGATGGCTTCCATTAAACTTCCAGCAAATCCCTTCTAATATAACAAATGCCAATGTAACTCTGTCAGTCTGTCTGTCTGTAAAGCTTTCCCGCTTCAACCTCTCAACCGATTTTGATGAAATTTGGCAAGGACAATCTCTAGACCCTGAGAAAGAACAAATTAATAAATATTTAATTTAAAAACGCATTCACTTCTTTCACAGAAATTAAGCTAAGTGGATATTCGGACTTCATTCCCTTTTAACATGTTTTCGATTCGAAACAAGTTTCATAATTGAATCACTCCCCTTCGAAACCTGTGTAATTTTTCGCTACCCTAACCCTTTGATGGCTAATTGGATATGAAACGTAGTCAAACAACTTAAGAAACTTCTGAGTTGAAGAATTTTGCAGCAGTGAAATGTTCAGCAGTTGATACTATTTGTTCACGTTCAAATGGTGGATGAGGATTTGCAACCGAGCCATCATCAGTTATTGTTGTTTGTTACACAGAAGGTCAAGCAGTACTTTAACAATAAACAATGTAGGTACTACACAATAAACGGGCTTTGACGGGCCCGTTGGTCGAGTGGTCAGAGACCCTGGCTACAAAACCAAGGGTCGCGGGTTCGAATGCCGCTCGGGGCAAATGTTTGTGTGATGAGCATCGGCATTTTATAAAAGTATTTAAGTATTTCTATCAGTTCCCAAGCATCCATAGTACAAGCTTCGAGCTTAGTTTGGGGCTAGGCAATTGGTGTGTCAGTCCAAGGCAAATGCCTTGGACTGACACACTGAATTTATTATTTATTTTATTTATTAATAAATACCGAATTCCATCCCGTTTTGTCGTTGTAAGTAAGTATGTAAGATTTTAAATCTAAGGTTTCCATTACACGCTAAGGTATGTAATCTTAATTAAGATCCAATAAAAAGAAATAAAGATATTTGTACTCAAAGAACATCACTATTTTAGAATGTCACATCACTTCTGAAGTCTACATAATGAGGTTATTCCTCTTGAAAACGATTCATTGCAGTACAAGTGACTCTGCTGATGATGTTAAACCTCTCTCAGACTACAATTGCAGTTATACTCAACCCAAAATAGCACACCGATCAAAGTCAGAATAGCCGGCCGGCAAGCAGAATACACGGGATATATTCGTATCTCCATTGCAGAGACAAATGCAACCCGACTGAAAACTAATCAATACAACTCGGTGTATTTTTGGCTATAAACTAGTGCGCACTTTTGCTTTGATAAAAATGCATGGTGAAGCTGTAAAATGTGTGTTTGAGTTCTAACAACTGTTATCTTGTACCTAAGGGCTGTTGTTGTTTTCTTTTTGATATAACAAGGTCATATTTAATTTATAATATTTTCTTTAAAAATTTGGAAAAATTACCCCCATCATTGAAAGTACAGCATCGATCAATTCAATATCTTGAGAAGTGTAAGTGAAACCGAATTGTGAGTAAGCCGCGTCGGAAACTGAAGGGTACTCGGACCCACGACCCAGTAATGTAAAGTAAAAAAGTAAGGTTGATACCTTACTTTTAATGTCCCACTGCAGGGCAAAGGCCTCTATCATTTGAAATCATGTTTTGTTACAAAGATCGATTTTGGCTTAATCACCACGCTTGCCAAATTCAAGTTGGTGATGTGATCACAAGCCGGGCTGTGATCAGAAAATCGACACATTTTTTTCCGACCCAGGAATCGAACCCAGCACCTCGAGATCACGGCCCGGTATTTAACCCATTAGACCATCGAGGCGGACCCAGTACCAGTAGAAAACTGGCAGATATTTAAACTATTTATTAGACCGACGAGACTTTTAAAATAATTGACACATACAACTTGCATGATAGGATAGCTTCAACCAATCGCGTGATATTTCAACATTTAAAAATATTACGAAGTTTCCTTCATAAACCATACATCGTAATTTTAGCTTTGTTACAGACAGATACTATACAGTATACATTATCCCATAACATAGAAGTAATTATATTTTTAATTCGTTTTGTGAAGTAGGGTTCAGTAAAGTACTGCAAGGGTCGCGAAATCGATTTCCGCTTACAATTCCGAGAAATGAATGTTGGTTGATGAAACTATTTATTTATGTATCAACCTCGCATACACATCAAACAGAAACTTGTGTCAGCATATTTTGTAGCTAAGTGTATTTCCTTAGTAATCTTGAAATTAATACGAGTTGCAAAAAAATATTAAAAAGTTGTGCTTAAAATCGGATGTATGTATTTCCCTATGCAATAATATTTATTTGCACCCCGGACAACTGTCCTATGCATTTATGCATAGGACAAATGGTTTACCATTACACCAACAAATGTCAAATACATTATACATTAAAGCTTATCGTGCACTAAATCATTTATCGATCTGCAAGCCATTCCACGAGTCATTTCTGCCAACGTAAACCTGTACAAAACTACCGCTCTTCCAAGCTACAAGCTTTCTCATTTCGCAGGCCTTTGTTCTGCAAAAGCGTTTAAATTTACACGTCGAAATACCCAGACGTCCAGGTTATATAACAAGTCTATCCGTGAAAGGGCACTGTCCTTGACACGAGTGTAAACCGCGCTTGCCCGCTGCGGCAAAAGAGACGCCACAACTGATCGAAACAACGTTGACTTGGAACTCCAGTTGGAATTTACTGCTCATCTAGAAGTATTTGGAGGAATTTCTAAAATAATGGATTCTCCTCTGGAAGTACCTCTTTTTAGAAGACCAGAAGAAACACTTAGTATATCACGTAACTATCGTTTGGGAAAATAAACTACTCAAATGAGGTACTTGTCTGGAAATTCCACTTAATTGAAGACTAGAAGAAGCCATAACTATCGTTTTGGGAAGTATGCTCTTACAGAAGACCATAATAAAGACAGACAGAGAGTCTCTGTCGGTGGAAAGGCCTATAGAGCTCAAATTGAGAGGTCCCCGTTTTAAAATCAGGCAACGCGCAATCGTAAAGTATATTGGGTTTTCAAAGACGCATAGTCTTGTGGAGTTGTACATAGGCTGTTGATTACGAACTATAGCTATTTCAAGTTCACCTCTTAAATTAGAATAAATAGCACAGACTTACCTGGTTAGGCGAAGCCGTTTCTGTAGTCATGTCTTCAGCAGACGCGAGTAATCTACTCCTCTTCTTTCTCTGACATGAACAGCAATTTAATAACGTCAGCGTACGAAAAAAGGGGAGTTAGAAAGATCCCGGCATATCGATCAGTCCACCGAGACCTACACTTCAGTTCTCACTAGCATTGTGAATATAAAAAAAAAAACAAAAGTCCTTCCCGAATTCCGAAATCGTCGGAACAGCACCGCGCCTCACTCCGCCATTTTCCCGAACCGAAAACGGAAATTACACTAAGACATAAAACACTAAGCTAATACGAAAGCTAAAGCGATACACTGGCTAGCATCAAAACTGATTAATAAGACGAATAATACTAATATTTCTGAGGATTTCGAACTAGTTGTTGCGTTTGGGACGTCACCACAAGGGTTTAGAAGTATTTGCCGGCTTCGGCTTGCGTAGGGTGGGGTGGTTTTTCTGCGCAGGCGCGAGGGTGTGCTCTGGTGTGCGTATTCGCTTGTACCTTTCAAACCGGCTAGTTTAGGGAGACCCGTGCCCCCTCCGCCTGAGTAACAATGAGTGGGCTACTTCCATGTTCGGTTAGGTGTCTCGTAGGCCAGGTTAGGCTGGTCGGTGGGCATGTATTCACAAATACAATCGATAATGCAGAACGTTCAGATGTTGGGTAACGTCAGACTCGGAGTCGGCATGTACCGGTGGTACGGTTGATAGATGTCGTGGCAATGAGGGAACGTATACGGACGTTTCCTTCCTAGGCTATCATCGGTCTCAATTGTTAATTGCTTTTAGACTCAATAGCAACTGGACGCTTATCTTTAAGTGCCTGACCTCTTTTGTATTTCTTTTTTACATTTATTTATGAATATGTTACTTTGATGTACTACATCGAGATATTATGTACTAATTAAATAGATGAAAAATTTCGAAATACATAAATTAATTTTAATTGATTTAAACAACTTGAAGCAAATGAGGCTTAATGGAGTTACAAGTCAAACCAATTTACGAGTAGGTGTAACGAGATAATAATTTCGATAGTTACTTTGTGTAAGTAATATTCTTGACTATAAAAAGTCATCATCATCATCCTAGCGCCTCTCCCGGTTGCATCCTCGGCCATTGCCTTGGAGCCCAGGGTACGCTGCGACTATGATCCTGAATTGACAAGCCTGGTTATTACAATGGAGCGACTGTCGTCTGACCTCCGTAACCACAAGGGAAACCAGACCATTTTGGATCATCTTGACTATAAAAAGTATTAATTTTAATTCAATTCAAAATAGGGACTCTCTATTTTTCAATAAGAAAACTAAGTGGAGATAAGTTCCTCATAACTTCAAGCATAAGTCAAAGTAATTCATCTTGTAAACTTGAATTGAACGGTTAATTATTGGGATGGTAAACTTACTTAGCTTCAATAAGTAACAGAACAGATACGATTGAAAATTTTATAGAATTGTTTAAAGATTTTATAATACACAAACATTCTACTCCCTTACTCCAATGGCTCAACGTTTATAACTATTCCGTAATTATTCCAAAACGTACTGTTATACTCGTATTCCATCATGTACCGACACTTCAACTTTATTCACGTTTATTTGTATCCAACAGTTAATCTATTCTACAGGGAAGTGGAAACAGTACGAGTAATTTCCCTATAACATCTCTAGCACACGACCTCATCATACGACAATCGAGCATAACCGCAAACCGTCGCATCATTCCATCCCGGATATCACAAATGCTGGCTACCAATTAACACATCCATTGTCTTTGGAATAAGGTTCAATTCGGCACAGCAGGGTGCTTCCTTCGGGAAATGCTCGTTCCTCTACTATAGCAAGGGAGCCTGAACAATGGGTTTATTTCCTCCGTCAAAATATGTAGTTGGTTCAACCTTTTGAATTGGTTGAGGCAAGTTTACAAAAGGTTAGTAAAGACAAGCTTACAAAGGTCGGATTCCAATTTACGATACAATTGGACAAGGAATCTTGTGAAGAATTAGTTTGGTAAAGTTCTTTTTTATCGTCAAGAAAGAACGTTTTCGCGAGTGGAAATAAGTTTTGTGAAGTCTCAACGAAACGAAGATCGTACTAATGCAATCTAAACTTAATATTTCCGGCAAAATTGTTTTAATTATTGAGGTCATTAAATTAAAGAACGTCTCTTCTTCTTCTTCTTCCTCCTAGCGTTTATCCCGTTTCTATACGGGGTCCGCTTTGACCATGATCCAGGATTTGGCAAGTCTGGTTATTACAGTGAAGCGACTGCCATCAGACCTTCGTAACCCATAGAGTGGAACCAGACAGATTGGATCATGGTTACACATTCAGATCTAACTGAACTAAAGTCAAAAACTTTTGCACAATCATTATAAGATCTATACAAAGACTTTAAAAAAGGTAGTGTTTGAATCGAAAAAAATAAATAACATACGAAAGTTTACAAAATCAGACAATAAAATCAAAACACTTTGGCACATAATACATGAAGAAACAAACAAAAAACCGATTAGAAATAAACAAAATATAAAATTGAAAATTAAAAACTGCTTCGTCCGTGATCCTAAAATAATTGCGAACACTTTCAATGATTTCTTTGCATCTGTAGGAAACATGAATAATAATTCCAGCTCTAAACAAAATTTGAATAGCACGAGTCCTGTAGGAAACAGTATATTTTTGAGCGCGGTAGACTGTCGAGAAATCTATAAAATAATTAAAAACTTAAAAAATAAAAAAAGTTTCGGGATAGACGAGCTGCCCCCCGTCCTAATAAAAGCATGTGCTGAGGAATTAACTAGTCCTTACTGTAAACTCATAAATCAGTCTTTTGAGGAAGGAACTTTCCCTGATGCCCTTAAAATTTCGTTAGTAAAACCGATCCACAAAAAAGGAGATAAGGCAGATCAAAACAATTATCGCCCGATAGCATTATTACCTACATCTTCAAAAATATTTGAAACAGCAATGGCGAGGCGACTCTACTCTTTTTATGAAAAATTTAAAATATTCCATAGCAGTCAACATGGCTTTCGAAAAGGGTACTCTACAACATTAGCTATTTATAACTACACGAGGGAAATTTTAAATATTATAAATAACAAAAAATACGCGATAGGTTTACTACTCGATATGAGTAAGGCATACGACAGGATACGGTACGAAATACTTTTAGGCAAGCTATACGATACGGGAATTAGAGGAATAACACATAAATGGTTTCAATCATTTCTAAGCGATCGATCACAATCGGTGGAAATTGATAACATCGACTTTAAATCGGGTGAAATCCAAAAAATCAGGTCTGCGCAACTCCCACTAACAGGCTCCATCCCTCAAGGAAGCGTCTTAGGATGTCTCCTGTTTTTAGTTTACATCAATGATCTCCCAAACCAAATAGATGAAAAAAGTGTATTGTTCGCAGATGACATCTCAGTCATCCTATCCTGTTCTGATACAGCAGAATTAAAAAATAAATTAAACAATACGTTAAATAAAATAAATGGTTGGCTCATACAAAATAATCTCGAGCTTAATTATAATAAAACAAAAATAATCCAATTCAAACCCTATCAAAAAACTCCCTTAATCATAGACTACAAATTTAAAAACACAAAAATAGAAACTGTACAATCTGCCACACTATTAGGTATTGATATAGACTCTCACATTAACTGGCAATCTCACATCCAGAAGTTAAAAAGTAAGTTGTCCTCATTTACGTATGCCCTTTATCAATTAAAAAAAGTAACAGATATTAAAACTGCACTATCAGCATACTACGCGTACGCACATTCCAGACTGTCTTATGGTGTGATATTGTGGGGAAATTGTGCTGATATCCAAAGTGTTTTTATTCTGCAAAAAAAATGCGTTAGAATAATAACTAATATTAATCAGATGGAATCATGTAGACCTTACTTTAAGAAGCATGCCATATTGACATTAACTTGCATATATATATTAGAATGCTGTAAATTCGTACGAAAGCATGAGAGCTTATACTCTCCAGTAAAAACAGTTGCAAAAAGAAACAATCGTGGTGCAAATATGCTAAAGAATGAGTTCTCTAAATTAAAGATTGTTACCTCAGGTCCACATTCAATGACTATAAAAATTTACAATCATTTACCGAATACCTTAAGGGAAATAAAAGAAGAGGCACGATTTATATCAATTTTAAAAAAACATCTGATCAATAAAAGTTATTATGACATAAATGAGTTCTTCAATGATAAATTTCAATGATAAATTTTAATATTTTTTTTTTTGTATTGAATGAAATTATTTTTATTATTAAATTATGTTTGTTGTGTAAGTGATTTTTATTGTGTTAATGTAATGTAGTGAATTGTATTTTATTGTTATTTGATTGAAATTATTATCTTTTATTTTTTTCCTTTGTTTTATGTAGTATTGATTATTATTAGTTAAATATGTATAATATAATGAATAACAATTGATTTTGTAACTTGGAATGAATACTATTTATTTTTTTGTTTTACTTTGATTTATAATGAATGTTAATAATGAAAATGATTAGTGGAATTGTATTAAGAATTTATAAATCGGACAATAATAGAAGACATAGTTTTATAATGCATGTTTAGTTATAATAGCAGCTCTCATAAATTGCCATGCCCTTACAGGGCGTTACATGTGTAACATTAAGTTATAACAATGTACAACCCGCTATCTTTGTACCAAAACATGTGACTTTCCCAATGTGCAGGTTTCCTCACGGTGTTTTCCCTCACCGCCGAGCTAATGGCACAAATCCACACATAGATTTCGAAAAATCCAGAGGTGTGGGCCCGGATTCGATCCGCGGACCTCACGTATGTGAGGCGCCGTCCGTACCACTCGGTCACCATCGCTAAATTAAAGAACGTCGTTGCATTTTTTTAATCTCTCTCTCTCTATCTCGAAATATAAGAGTTCTGTCCTCTGTTACACATCATCATCATGAACCGTCAAAGTCTATGGTTTGACATAAAACTCTCTGAGATGTATAATTCATCACAAAAATATCATTTAAAATTCAACAATAATATCAATATCACAAGCCGCAGTTGTAAATTTTCTGCAGAGCTACATATCTTAACTTAGGCTCGTTTTAATAAATCGCACTCAACTCTGAACTCAATCTTGAGCGCGAACTTGAGTTGCTGTTTTGTATGAGAATGACATATCAAATTCTCACTCAAGATCGAGCTCAGAGTTGAGTGCGATTTATTAATACGAGCCTTAGTCTCAGACGAAGATCTCTCAAGATTCCCCCACAACACCAAGTAGGGATTATGTCAAGCCGTCTGCGACTAGACGGGGAGAGGCAGCGTTACTGTTTACAAAGTCTTTGTGCTCTGGAGTAGCTCAAAAGGAACGGTTACGAGCAGAAATGCCGTCGTCGAGGATTTATGAAACAATTTCTGTTTTGATTTGACTACGAATGTTGCATCGTCTTTGATATTTTTTTTTATGATAAGAGAATATGGTTCAAACTAAAGTAAGAGAGGTGTCACAAATGAGCTGAAGACTTTTGAAGATTATTTACCTACTTTTACCGTGTTTCATCCAAATTATACTACTAATATCATTAATGCGAAAGTAACTCTGTCTGTCTGTCTGTCACGCTTTCCCGCTTAAATCTCTCAATCGATTTTGATAAAATTTGGCAAAGTCCATCTTTAGACCCTTAAAAATAACATAGGCTACCTTTTATTGAGAAAAATAGGGAATTTGAAATCCACGCGGACGAAGTCGCAGGCGGTCGCTAGTGAATTATAAAATACAGTGATAAACCTAAACATATATAATACTGTATAAAAATTAAACTCCGTTATCAGTATCACAGAGAGTTCAACATTGAAATTTCTTACATAAGCACCAATTTTCTGACCGACACGTGAATCATCTGCCAGTGGTTACTCTAATGAATGAGTGACCTATTTCAGTGAACCGTGCATGCTTTCATTCACAATCGAGTTCCGCGTTCCAAATCATTTGGAGAATCGGCCAAGTGTGAATTGGTAAAGTAAATAGATGATTCCGTAAACTGTTTGTTATTATTTAAAAAAACACATACTCTTACATAGATCACGTTACTACTCGTATTCTAGAGAGGTAGGAAATGTTATTGTTGTGTTATGATTTTATCAGAAACTAAGGTTTTCAGAGCTGTAAGATCATCATTAAAAAATAAATAAATAAATACTTTATTTTCACTAACTTTTTTTGCCTTAACTATACAGCTGATTGGAGCCTCTATTTAAGCAAGCATTTCCTGTGTTTGGAGACTCCGCTCCTCCTTATCAAAACAAGTAATTAATGACAATAAAGCAGTATGCAAGTAAGAGCATTATAAAGTAAAAGTAAAATATGTATCATAATGTGTCAACTCGCATGATCCCCCTTCGGATACCCCCAAGTCGTCACTTATTAAATTTTCACCCATATTTTCACAGCACACAACACTAACAGTATCAGGTTTTGGTCTTGACGAAGAAAATCGCGGTTGATCCGTTTCAGTTCCCTACAAGACTTATGCATTTCCCAGATATGGTGTAATGCTGATACCTACCACACTAGGCGGGCAGGTTAATGAACACAGTTTGGTTAACGATAAAATATAAGAAACTAGCGGCCCGCCCCGGCTTCGCCCGTGGTACTTGTCCACTATTTAATGGATGATATTATACATACAAACCTTCCTCATGAGTTACTCTATCTATTAAAAAAACCGCATCAAAATCCGTTGCGTAGTTTTAAAGATTTAAGCGTTCATAGGGACATACAACATACAACATGACAGAAAAAGCGACTTTGTTTTATACTATGTAGTGATATTACTTCTGCTCGTTCCCCCGAATGTCCCTTAGTCGCTTTTTACGAAACCCACGATAGATGATAAGAAATGCGGCAGAACTATTGCACACGGAGACGACTAATCTTACAATTTTCCTCGATAGAAAATGTTTTAGTTTTATTTGAACTTTATTAAATTTATTTGTCATGAACAGGTGCAGCGAATAACTTCACTACATAGTATGTATAAAACAAAGTCGCTTTTTCTGTCATGTTGTATGTTGTATGTCCCTATGAACGCTTAAATCTTTAAAACTACGCAACGGATTTTGATGCGGTTTTTTTTAATAGATAGAGTAATTCATGAGGAAGGTTTTTATGTACAATATCATCCATTAAATAGTGGACAAGTACCACGGGCGAAGCCGGGGCGGGCCGCTAGTTACAAATAAAAGAAACACGACATTTGCTAGTGAAAAAATATTTATTCAAGGACCCCCAAAACATCTGCACAGCGTTATCGGATGATGACTCGACCCGAGCGCATCGATTACTCGAATCGATTCTACTGCATCGAGTTAAAATTAGCCAGTCGAAATCGCGATGTCCGAGACACCTGTACTCTTAGCGCCGCGAATGTTTACATTTAGTGAAAACGATGTTTCCCCTCGTCTCGAGTTATTTTTATGAAAGAAACACGCATCGGTAGTCGCAGTCGTTGGTTTCCTGCGCACGCGCCTACAAACTGAGTTTTCGCGTTAGTTAGAATTGATACGGTCTCCGGTATACCTTCAGGTATAGATTTAAATCGAAAGAAATGCCCTTGCTATACTCCGGCAAGCTCTAAAATTGGCGGAAAATTTGAAGCGTTCTTATCACTGTAAAAGCTGGTAAAAACGAACGTCTTGTCAAATAAAATAATGCTACAGTTTTCTGTTGTCAGGGCAGATGTAACGGTTTAAATCTTTGCCTTCAGGATTCGTACAGTTAAAGGAAATTATTTCAAAGTGTTAGTGGTCTGTTATGTGTTAGTGCTGTGGTGTTTGAACGTGGATTTATTTGTTTTTGTGATTGTTAATTGGATTCGGTGGCGCTGGCGCTGTTTTTCAAGAGAAGAGGTGAGATAAAGTTTTTTTTAAACCAGTTTCATTTTATAATTTTCTGTAAGATGCAAGTATAATTTCTGTTCTTTTCCAGCCAATTTGTTTGGTTTCATTTTTATATTTTGTTCTATTAGTCCAGTCAAATATGTCCTTAAAATAGAAGTAAGGTTACAATAATTTCCAAAACGCTGAAAATTGGTATGAATGTTCAGAATACTATTGTAAACAAATTGTGAAAAATCCCCATCAATCTCCCTTGTTCAATTTTTTTTCATTGTGAAAGTCTGCAAAAATGTGTTTTTTCGCGTTCTCCAGCTAAACGGTGAGTTTTCGGTACTATTTAAAATATTAAAAAAAAACATTACAGCGTCTGTTTACAAACGTCAAACAGTAAGAACCTAATAAAATATCACGTTTAGTCCTGTCAACTCATACCTATTAGTGTGGCTATTGATATATTATTTTTTTACTTTAGTTGTTAAAGAACACTGTTACCTATTTACTCAATTAATATCAAAGAACCGCGTAGCACTTGCCTATTAGACGAACAGTTAGCATAGGTTTGTGTACTATTAGTGGAGTAACATAGAAAATAATAATGTTAACGTACTTTGGAACTATACTTAGAACAAACTCATAACAGAAACGTTTGTAATGAAATGAGTATGTAAACAATGAGTATAACTCATTCATTCATTCGGTCACTAATCATGTACAGTCATGAGCACCAACAACATGTATACACATTGCCATACACATCGACTCTCATGTCAAAGCAGTAAAGTTCATATTTGAATGTGTTTGTATCCATGTTGGTACTCATGACTATACTCAAACACTAGTTGATGGACGAACCATTACGAGCCCGTTGGTTTATTGGTCAGAGACCCTGGCTACAAAACCAAGGGTCGCGGGTTTGAATCCCGCTAGGAGCAAATGTTTGTGTGATGAACAGCATTTGTACTCGAGTCAATTGGTGTGTTATTATTTACTAGCTTTCCGCCCGCGGCGTGGAATTCGGTTTTATTGGAAACAATATTTTTGTTTTCCCTCGGGAACATCATTTTTTCCGGGTATTAATAGTACCGTATTATTTAATCCTGATTTCTGACTCTACGTCTGCAAAATTTCAAAGCAATCGGTTAAGTAGTTAAGGCGTGAAAGCAGAACAAACTCACTTTCCGATTTATAATATTAATATGATATTAATGGAAAAGTGAGAATTAAATTCTATGACTTCAAATACGAAGAAGTTGTTTGGAAGATATAATGTCAATTAGAAAAGCTGTTAAGATACGGAATTGTATTAAACTTCGTTGATTTAAAACTTTTAAAGTATTCAGATTCATTGCCTTTGATTTAAATTCAGCACAAGCTCTTTCAACCGGTTCGAGGGTTGAAAGGGTAAAAGTATTTTAGGGAAAACATAAACATTTTCAATATTTATAGGGTTTTAAATCAAGTTTCCAAACTTCACATTAGACCGAGCCCTTTTTCGGAATTCGTTGGGAAAAATTAGAATAATTTATAGTAACATTAGGACTCTGTTTGTTTGGTTGTTTGTCTGACAATCACGCTGAAACTACTGAACTGATTTTGATGACATTTGGTATGACAGGCAGTCTGCCTACATATAATATGTAGTAAAATAAACCTAGTAACCCCACAGATCAATTTAAACTTACATTTTCATGATCACATTTTTTTTGCTATATTCTGAGACATAGTATAAGTATTTCAAATTCTGAATTTTATTGCATTGGTTAATATTGTTTTTGGTAATTTCGTAATTAACACATTTTTTGTCATATAACAATTTATTGTAAAGACTGTACACATATTGTAACGTTGAGTAGTAAAAGTTTACTTCCAAGTTTCGCGGAACGAAATCATTTCACAGGAACCTTTTAATATCGCGAATGAAATATTTAATCTCCGCAATGTTCCTGGAACTGCATTAAGGGTATCCCGTTTCTGTTTACACCATTTCTTATTAGATTCCGCTTTCGTTTGAAGTCCAAATAATAAAAAAAAGTTATTATTGGTAAAACTGAAATATGTTAGTACAAACTCCTTTATTTAGCGATGGTGGCCTTGAGTCGCTTCTCTGTAATAACCAGACTTGCCAAATCCTGGATCATGGTCTAAGCGGACCCCGCATAGAAACGGGATAAACGCTAGGAAGAAGAAGAAACTTCTTTATTTAAGAGGAAGGCAAACGAGCAAAAGGTCTTTTGTTGGTAATTGATCAACGGCATCCATAGATATCAGTGGTTCCAAAGGGTGTGCACTTAAGCCCTATTCCCTCTTCAATTGGACTCTGGACACCTTTCTCTCCAAGAGATTTAGCACAACATCAAGTCGAAGTCAAAGTCAAAGTTGTTTATATCTCCAAAACATTTTTCTTATTTCTTTCTTTCAAAACAATCAATAAATTAATTACTTAATGTTATGAATAATGTTTTATAATTTGTATTGGCGCACAAACTCTTTCTTTATAGACTTAATCTTTTAAGACCGCTAGAGAAAAGGAAAAATTGTAAACTCAATTATTTCCCCAAGTCTTTTAAGAGTTCACGTTTTACATTCGACTCGATTTCCACAAACCCATTAGGCTTTCGAATTACGAGTACATTCGTATTCAATTTGTTGTGGTTTGCTAAACGTACCTTTCATCTGACTGTTATCACGGAAAAAATAACCTCTAGAGTAGTTGGAAAGCGGAAAATCATTGGTTATCTTGTTTCTATACTATCATAAATAATAATAATCATAATAACCCCAGAGGGACATGACTCACCGTCGTCTGTTAGGAGAAATTTAGGAGTCTTCCATTTTTCTCTACATGTACCTACGAGTAGTTGAGTCAACCAGACTATTATATTGGCATCCCAAACTTATGTCTTTTTTGTTGCTGTTTGTTTTTAAGTTCGTCCTAGGTGTTAGTTTTTCCGAATTCACATACGTTTGACATGCACCATATAATAGGGTCATACAACTAGAAAATACATAAATGATCATGATAGAGCTTTTAATTTTCACAAAAATAAATGATCATGAATAAGCTTTATATATTTTACCGTCGAAACTTTTGAACTTAGGGTCCAGAAGGAGGACTATTTTTCCTTCAAAAACGTTTCATAACATAAGTTCCGCCAAAACTTTTTCACAAATAAAATGTCACACTAAGTCATTCTCGTAATCCACCCACTTATGAACTATTCGTATTAATATTAATGTAGTTTGAAACTAATACTCAAAGTTCTTTGACATTCTATAAATACGTTACTTAGGATTATTTTCGAAGTCGAACAATCGAGAAGTAAACATCTTTTTACCAAACAGAGAAAACTTCAAATGCTGTTTTATAAAAAGTCCTAAACTTTTTTTGGGAAATGGTTTGAATAATTTTGTTTTTACATAATTTTGCCGTTAATATTTCTGTTTTTGAAAGATTTATAATGGGTTGAGTTAAAACAGTTAGGAGAATACAGGAAAAAAACACATATTTTTGCTAGCATATTCCAAAAAACTAACTTGCTCTTTTTCCACGCTTCAGTACCCATTCTAAACATAGCGCTTCAACTAACTCTCTTTCCTTTTTCCAATTCAACTTGGACAGTAAAAGACGAAAGAGAACTAGTTAGAACTAGTCACAACTAGTAATAGTTGAGCGACAGACCGACGCGACGTCGCGTGTCGTGGCGTGTCAAGGGCGACGCGAATAGAACTTGGCCTGTTGTTATCCAGACTGATATAATTGAACTTTTAGTCGTATACATGTTGTTAGAAGAGGATAGGCTATTGACACTCAGACTAACTTATTATTTTAAAGAGGTAGCAATAAAATTGTTAATTCCGACGAATAATAATTCTAGTTGCCTTGCTGGAATAAGCTTTTACCTGTACGTTATGCTGGATGCTAGGAAATTAAGAGACACATTATTTAAATACTGTGACATTACTGTTCAAATTTTTATCACAAAACAATTGCATTTGAAATAATGATGTTGTCTGCAATTCGGTACTACTACATAACTACACTATGATTTTGGTAGAAAATGCCAAGTCAATTAGCTTCCAAGAGGAATCTAAGATATTTAAACTGATGAACCAAGACAAATGAATAAAAATTTAACAAAAACTTTCAATTTGTTCCGTACCGTATTAAATATTTCACTATTTATCATACTGTACAACCATGATTTTTTTCCCTCAGTCTAGGAAGATATATAAGTCCGTACCACACGTTTCATACATAAATGAAACAACTTACTCCATTCCTGTCTTACAAGCTATGTGGTGAAATATTCAGAGTATCACAAAGCACTCCTGGTTGCTTGGACCTACACTATGTTTTAAAAATAGCATGTGACTATTGACTTTCTTAAAATAGAACAACACAGCCTTCTACATTTAGGAGACATCTAGGTTATAGAAAGGGCAGACCTTTTCTCGAGAATTTACCTAAAACCACTTTTGTGTTTTGGAGAAAAGGCACGGTGGCTAGCAAAAGTCTGTTTATACTTAATAGCGGCCCGCCCCGGCTTCGCCCGTGGTACTTGTCCACTATTTAATGGATGATATCTATACTTATAATAAATCTGTAGAGAGGTCAATTCTGTACATTAAATATTTTTCCAAAATAACTATCAGGGGGTGTTTAGTGATCGATACTGATACCAAAAATGCAATCAGTAAAATTTTTGTCTGTCTGTCTGTCTGTCTGTCTGTCTGTCTGTCTGTCTGTCTGTCTGTATGTTCCTTATAGAAACAAAAACTACTGGACGGATTTTGACGAAACTTGGTACCATTATTTTTCATACTCCTGGGCATATTATAGGATACTTTTCATCACGCTACAATCAACAGGAGTAGCGTAATGAAGGGAAATGTGGGGAAAACGGGAGAATTTACTCCATTTCTTAAGCTTCAGTCGCGTGTGCAGCCTTAATGGTTAAAGTCACATAGAAATCATGTATGACGGAAATATTTAACATAAAATTTCCTAAAAAATATCCCCCAACAGCATTTGTCTATCTTTTATGGTTGACTCACAATAACACGTGCAACTCAAGATCCAAATTGGTTTGAACGCGCTAAGCTCAGGAACTACTGGTTCGAATTGACAAAACATTTTGTTGGATAGTCCACTTACCACTTACTATTTGTCGAGGTAGGCTTTAAGCTATTGTATATTCCTTTATTTTATCGTTGTAAATTGTGCTAGCGAACTATTTAGTTCTAAAATGTGCCGATAGATGGCGCACCTCGCTAGAGGCGCGGCCGCGGATCTGAATCGCGGTGAACAGATGATTTCTCAAATGTATAAGATCTCCAGATTATTGTTAATTAATTAAGTAGTCCCATAAAAGCGTGCATGCAAGTTGACTGCATGCATATGGACCGTCGTTTTATTCAGATATTTTTAGTAAGACTGTGTGCGGAAATCGTAACCCACGCGGACGGAGTCGCTGGCGGCCGCTAGTTATACATAAAAACCTTCCTCATGAGTTACTCTATCTATTAAAAAAAACCGCATCAATTCCGTTGCGTAGTTTTAAAGATTTAAGCGTTCATAGGGACATACAGCACACATAGGGACAGAAAAAGCGACTTTGTTTTATACTATGTAGTGATGACGACTTTCGTAATACGAGTAGTAAGTATAGAAACACACTAGGCGGAAAATACGCAAACAAAGTTCGGCGTGAATACCTACACCTGCAATAATTTTTAAATGGTAGATGACACATCATGGCGTCGCGTATTATTGTATAGCAAATAAATTACCGAAATGAAAAAAAAAAATTGTATATCCTGCGTACTTGAGCGATGGTGGCCTAGTAGCGATAGTGGCCTAGTGGTACGGACGGCGCCTCACATACGTGAGGTCCGCGGTTCGAATACGGGCCCACACCTCTGGATTTTTCGAAATCTATATGTGGATTTGTGCTATTAGCTCGGCAGCGGTGAGGGAAAACACCGTGAGGAAACAAACGTGCACATTCAGTAATTTCTGACTTTAGTTCAGTTAGATCTGAATGTGTAACCATGATCCAATCTGTCTGGTTCTCGTCTATGGATTACGAAGGTCTGATGGCAGTCGCTTCACTGTTATAACCAGACTTGCCAAATCCTGGATTATGGTCAAAGCGGAGCCCGTATAGAAACGGGATAAACGCTAGGAAGAAGAAGATAGTCCGCCATGTTCGAAAAAAGCGGCCGGAAGGGTATTACCTTTGTGTTCAAATCAGTCAATTAGTAAGTAATCCTTTTCATACACATTCAGACGTAAACAAGCATCCAGACATAGAACAAACACGCAAAAATGTAAACGATGATGATGAAACGAAACCGTGCAAAGAATACGTCGAAAAAACAGATGTAAAACAATATAGGCCTTGTTTGTTACAATCGACCGAGTTTTATTTGCGTTTTACGGTTCAAATTATGATTTCACGAACGCATACGTCATACAATCACTGGTGACGTAAACGGTAGAAGATATGAACAAGGGATTTGTCTGAGTCTGCTTGAATTTTTAGTTTTCTCACCTTAGGGTAAAAAAATAAAGTCGTTAAAAACATTTAAATTACATTTTAAACAGGGGAGCACGTAATATACACGATGCAAAGCTTTAAAGAATAAAAATTAAATTTCATAAATAATAATTCGGAAATTGATGCGCTTGGTAAATTCTTTTCGCCCTTTTTTAATAAAATATATCTTTACAATTAATTCCACATTATTTCAAAGAATATCTTACATATTGTTCACAAAAAAAATCAATGAAGAATATAAAGTCTTTTAGCCACTTGTTATACGTAACTTTAGTTCAGTGCGTTAGCAACTCCCATCTTTTCTTCAAACAATATTAGTCAATCAACACCTCTGAAGTTTACAATACATCTTCACATAACCTTGCCATCTTCTCCAATGCTGTTTTCTGATCTACTTTCGTTGTTATAAGTTTATAAGTCTATGTGTGTACACATAAACATAACTTTTGTTTATTCAATTGGTGAGAGACGAACTTCTTAGCTATCCATGGATTCTCCGTGCGGGTGCCGGGTCCATCGCGTGGAACAGAGAGGAATGTCAGTCGGCGCCTGGGACTTGCGACCCAGCGTGTAGGTTTAAGGGGCCCCTTTATAGTATACTAACGATCACCTCCACCGATGACATTCCTCTCCCTTCCCAACCATATTTGGTATGAGCCGAGTAAAGCAGCTTTAGTTGCTCTTTCCAGTAACGAGCTAATATTAGATCTTGGTAATCCTAAGTCCTTCAGTAGGTTGTAGAGAGATTTCGCTGGTATACCTCTCGCACCCACTTCCACAGCATACAACCGTGCTATATAACCATTTTTAGTCATTTCGTTGGTTAGGTCATAATACTTATTTGTTTTAAACGCGTGATCTTTGGGAATGTTTGTCTCCCATGGAACAGTAAGTTCTACCAACAGTACGCGCTTAAGTTTTCTAGAATAAATGAAAAGGTCTGGTCTAGACGACGACAACGCAATGTCCTCTGTAATACGTACAAGTCAAAAGTTCTGTTATTTGCCTTATTGCTTCATGCTACCATAGCATTTGTAACTTGCCTGTAGATTTTGTCGTTCCCCTGGATATTTTTCAGTTCTCTGGTACTTTATTTTTTCACTTCCTCGGATATTTTGTCACTTTCCTGGAAATTGGAAATTCTGTATTTTTTCTGGGGTTAAAAAATAATGGTAACCACTTACTATAAGGTAACTGCAAGCTAATTTATTCCCATTAACCACAATTTCTTGGAAAAAAAAGTCTGATAATGATCTTACAAACAATACAACACATAACCTTTTCTCCATTATTAGACGTTCGCTGATCTAATTCTCGCCCGAAGACTATCATATCTCAGTTTATAGCTTTGATGAGTCATAACAGCTGACCGCGTTGATCCAATTGTCAGATTAAACTCTGCTTTCAATGGTATTACTGATACAATTCTATTAAGTCACTCCCTTTTCACGATGGGACTATGAATGGGACAAACTATTGAGAATCGTCAATCATTTTTTAATGTTTAGAAAACTGACTACAACTGTTATATAAAAGGAAAATGGACAAAAATAACTTTATTCCACTATTATTGCATATGTTATAATATTTGTTATGTTAACTTGCGCTAATTGTACGGACAAAATGTTGAAATTATTGGCGATTGAAAGGAGCAACTATCGAGTTTCTTGCCGCTTCTTCTCGGTACATGACTGCATTCCGAAGTTGGCGATGGAGTCATTCTATTGTACTATATTATTTTAGACGATGTAAAAGAGCATATTTTGATTTTGATTTTGATTTGCTGCCAGGTTTTTTTTTCTTTAATAACTAAACTCCTCAAAATTATCTCAAACCGTCTGGAAAAGTTTGAGTCTGTTTAGTTGTTAATACATTTTAGAGCGCAAGAATGATTACTACCGGTAGGCATTGTTACTACTCCCCAACTACGCCAGTATATCTGCATCCAATCAAGAAACTGTGAAAGATCAGAGAAGTAATTCCACCCAATCAAGGTCAACATCTTTTCGAGAAAAATCCAAAACACTCACTGAAATGCGCCTTCCCAGATGTAAACAAAACGAATAATTTATATATTCCGTTATGCCAAGGCTCACCAGTCACCACATATTTTATGACGTGAAGTTTATTTAATTTTTCTGCGTTCCCGCTTTTGACGTGGGATGGATGGAAGATTTTAACATTTTATTAGTTACTAGCGGCCGCCCGCGACTCCGTCCGCGTGGATTTCGATTTCCAATATCCTATGTGTTATTCTGATGTATAAGCTATATTGTGGTAAAGTTTCATTCAAATCCATTCAGTAGTTTTTACGAGAAAGAGTAACAAACATCCATACATCCATACATCCAGACATCCATACATCCACACATACAAACTTTCGCCTTTATAATAGTAGTAGGATCTCAGGGCTTTTTCGGTTAAATCTGCTCATAAATGCTTAAGATCTTTTTCGGTGTTTACATTATTTGGGCACAAAATACTTTTATGATGTTCCTTTGTTGTTATAATTTGGATTTGGTTCGTAGGCAATTAAATGCCTTATTTACATGCCAAATATAATCTTTAATTGGGTTTATTGCGTAGGCATACTAAAAAAATTGTGAATCATTTGAATTTGAATTATTGAAGTCATTGCCAGTTTTAACACTACCAGCGCCCTGGACGAGATTTCTACGGCATCCTATAGGACTAAATAAACTTCGAACTGTAAGGATAGGTCGGAAGCGCCAGAGGTACCCCTTTTATTCTTTTGTACCACAGAGCAAATACTAAGTCGTTTATAGTTACTCCGTATTTTGTTGACATTAAAATGACAATGAAAATTCCTGACTACTATACATTGTCATGGATTTCTGCAAGAAGGGTGACACATTAAATACAATTAATAAAAATATGATGCTGTTGCATCTGACTCACCTATTTTATAAGGAAATCTCCAATTTTATTATACGAATAATATTATAAACGTAAAGGTTTGTTTGTTTGGATGTCCATCAATCATGCTGAAACTAATGCACGGACTTCAATGAATTTGGTACACAGGCAGGGTATGGGCTGACTTAGGTGAAAGGACACTTTTTATTCCGATTAAAAACTATATAGTTAGACTATATTTTGTTTTGCAGCTCTTACCATATCGGTTTCCCAAACTAGAATCCCTCAATCCCATAGGATCCACTATTCGATCCACCAGTGGATCGAATGGCACGCCGGAGTTCACTATGATCCACCAACGGTCTCGGTGGATCCTATGATACTTGGATCTTCTCATATGCTCCACCAGTGGATCGAATATAGATCTGGGAGTTTCATGAGATCCACCACTGATGTCAGTGGATCCTGTGATATAATTTATCACATTTACACTACGCTTCCATGTCGCCGCTCTCATGGGATCCCCAGATAATTTAGTTTAGTTGTTTTCTCGACATTCAGTTGTTTTTTACACATTCAGTTGTTTCCTCGACATTCACTTGTTTTCCTTGATATTCAATTGTTTTTCTTGATATTCAATTGTTTTTAATGGTGTTCATATGTTCTGACATGTCATCACAGTTGACCTACATACAATTGAATTGAAAAACAAGTGAATATCAAGGAAAACAAATGAATATCATGAAAAACAAGTGAATATTAAGAAAAACAATTGAATATCAGGGAAAACAAGTGAATATAACGAAAAACAATTGAATATCAAGAAAAACAAGTGAATATAACGAAAAACAATTGAATATCATGAAAAACAAGTGAATATCAAGAAAAACAATTGAATATCAAGGAAAACAAGTGAATGTCGAGGAAACAACTGAATGTGTAAAAATCAACTGAATGTCGAGAAAACAACTAAACTAAATTATCTGGGGATCCCATGAGAGCGGCGACATGGAAGCGTAGTGTACATGTGATAAATTATATCACAGGATCCACTGACATCAGTGGCGGATCTCATGAAACTCCCAGAACTATATTCGATCCACTGGTGGAGCATATGAGAAGATCCAAGTATCATTGGATCCACCGAGACCGTTGGTGGATCATAGTGAACTCCGGCGTGCCATTCGATCCACTGGTGGATCGAAATAGTGGATCCTATGGGATTGAGGGACTAGAATAGAGTAAAATTAAACAATTTGCGTTCCACTTCATTCATTCTGCTAGCAAAATATTTATGTGTAACCTAAATTTGTGAGCTAATGGACGTGAAAGGAGTAAATGAAGAGTTGACGAATTATAGGAGCGAGTGGAAGAAGAAAACATGCTGCGCCGACCCCGCCTAGTGCGGGATAAGGGCAGGAAAATGATGAATGAGTAATAGACGAAGTTTATACACACGTATAAACTTTTGTGCGTTGTGTTTCAATCCACAACTTGTCAATATGTAGACAAGGAAAATTTATGTTGGCTTTATTAACACATTATGGTAGCTGTGATGACTGCCAGATCTGTATTGTGGTGATAGTCCAGTTCTCATGATGCAAACATGTCAGGAATACGGAGATTCAGGTACCCGAGAATTATATTCTCACTAGCGCCCGCGACTCCGTCCGTTTGGGAAACAGAAATCCACACAACAGCAACACAATTACGAAACTAGAGGTTTAAGGCCCATGTGCCCAGAGTAACAGGTGAAAGGCAGTCCTGAGCCAATGTACGTGATGAAAATCATTTTACAATTTTAATGGTCCCATGTTTGCCAGATCTGCTGAGAATCTTGGATAATTTCAAAGCATTTTCCTGACGATTAAAAAAAAGGTAGGAATCGTTTTATGTTGTAGTCTAGTGCAACAACTAGATGCTTAGCTAATGTTTGTGGTAAAATCCAAAACTGTCGAAGTTACCACCAACCTTATGAAAAAAATATCTCTGTAACTTTAGTTGCATACATCAATAAGCTTAAGATACAAAACCATGTCATGACCACATCGGATAGTTAAATCATGTCGCTGCCAAGATTAACAAATGCTAGTAACAGCTGGGCACTGTGACAAAAGAAATGGACTTATTTTTAATGATGACCATCTTAATGTGACTAGGGATCAATAAAATCCATCTGATGTCATGATGCACCAAGTTAGACATCTAGCCAGTTAAAATCAGCTGCTGAAATAGTTCAAATGGCTTTTTAGTTTTTCATTGTACGATTGAGATCGATTAAGTGCTATTTAGCAAGAGTCCCAAAAAGCGCAGTGTAGGACGCCCTCAGGCCAGGTGGAGAGACGATCTGCGCAAGATGGCTGGCAGGAGCTGGATGCGAGTCGCTGAGGATCGGGCTGATCCCTTGGAGAGGCCTATGTCCAGCAGTGGACTGTGATAGGCTGTTAATGATGATGATTGATGAAGTGCTGTTTTGCCGTTCTAGAATAGAACTACTCCATCTCTTCCCGTTTATGTCGTAAACAGCGACTAAGGGACATTCCAGGGGACGGAAAGCAATGTTTCCCTGTGTTTTAGCTTTCACCGTACTGCGGTCACCAACGCATCTGCCCAGCTTGGTGTTGAAAATGTTACTTCTTGTTAATGTTAACTTCGTCGCATTCGATGCAATGTATTTTATTTTTTATATGTAGGCAAACGAATAAAAGAGTCACCTGATGGTAAGTGATCACCGCTTCTCATCAACAACCGCACAAAAACCCCATAGCCTCCCCAACTGAGCTGTAGCGACCTTACTCACTTCCAAAAACATGTGCTAATTCACTATGGTCTTCTGTAAGGTGAAGTACTTCCCCAGGCGAGCTCATTCGAGTGGAAGTTCCACTAAGCTCTACATTATATGATTCGACGCATCAAACGATTCTAATACAAGACAGCATTTAAAATATGACGCTATAACTATTTAGCAAATGCCTACGTGGGCGGAGCAGTGAAGTCTGAAGGATCATGAATGTTGCATAACTATAAAATATGCGTGCGGGGTCACTTGGGTGCATCTATTCCGGTGCAGTCGGAAGCGGCGGGAATGCAAGTGAACCGTTCCACCATATATTGTCGTAGGCAGGGGGCCAAGAGTTAACGGGACTGACTAACTCACTTTCCAATACAAAGGGAGGCCTACCTGACAAACACTGCCCCACAAATGCAAAGTATTTTAAACAGAATGTCCTAACTTGGGTTTCGACCATGGCGGCCGATCTTACGATCAGCCAGTACGCAGGATATATCGATACCTTAAATCTCAAATGGCGTAACCACCAAAACACAACTTTTCAGGAGAGCAAAAAAACAAAAAAGAAATATTTGTTTAAATCATAACTTTATATATTTTAATACTATAAAAATATTTTATACATCAAATTTCTTAGAATTTTGAGATGAAGGCTTCAGTTAGAACTATTTGCACCTAAATCTTATATTTTAAAAAATAGAAGTCGGTTACGACTTCTGAAAATATGACAAAAAGGCGTTTACACCCTATAAAAAACACGATTTTTTTGAGATTAAGGTCGTATCTCCCGTTAAATTCATAAAAAAATACAAAATAAGGGGTATTTTCTACTTTTTTTATTGAATTAGGTACATTAAACGGGTAAGAGGATTTTAGAAAACAAAATAAAATCTAAAAAAGCCAAGGCCGAGATAATAAGAAGGCCTAATTCGATTAAGCAGTGTAGTTGTAGAAAAACGACCCTTATTCTTAGCAACTCTACTTATATTAATATAATATTTACGTAATAATCAACTTTAAAATTCAATTAAAGTCCTAATGGAGTTAGAAAAGATTACAAAAATTGTATTAATTTAAGAATCAATGAATCAAGTAGCTTCGCCACGACCATTGCGATGGGCTCTTACCTCCCATCGCAATGGCCGACATACTTTTAATCAGCAAGAAAGACACCACGACCTTATAATGTCATCGTATCAGCTCATTCTGATTTCCTAAATTATTATTAAAATTGTGCACAGACGGCATTATCCCAAAAACATATCATGAAGAATATCACCCGCGATTACCAACAGCAGAAGATGTGCCAGATGTATTACCAGGCACTGATATAGAGGACGGAGTTACAGACACAGAAAAATACTGTTTTTTTATGTTTGATTGTTTTTGATAGTTTCAATTTAATTTTTTTGACTGATTATTTTAAATTAAGGCTTTCTAAAATCTCTTACTTTTTGAACGTAGCTACTTGATTCATTGATTCCTAAATTAATACAATTTTTGTAATCTTTTCTAACTCCATTAGGACTTTAATTGAATTTTAAAGTTGATTATTACGTAAATATTATAATATTAATATAAGTAGAAATCATTGTTGCTAAGAATAAGGGTCGTTTTTCTACCACTACACTGCTTAATCGAATAAGGCCTTCTTATTCTCTCGGCCTTGGCTTTTTTTACATTTAATTTTGTTTCCTAAAATCCTCTTACTCGTTTAATGTACCAAATTCAATAAAAGATGAAGAAAATACCCCTTATTTTGTATTTTTTTTTATGAATTTATGGGAGATACGACCTTAATCTCAAAAAAATCGTGTTTTTTATAGGGTGTAAACGCCTTTCAATAATAAAAATTGTGTGTGGTGTAAACGCCGAAACCGAAAAATGATGTCCCTTACCCCCGTGTGTTTTTACTTTTTTTTTCACTTTACAATAATTTCTAAGGGCGTAACCACCAAATAAAGTTGGCTATGTGTGATACGCCATATTAATGTATTAAAATATCTCGTTACGCCCTGACGTTGTTCATGCATTAAATTTATAGCTGCTTACGACCTCTTTACCTTATAAAAAGTGTTTAAATGTATAAACAACATCGGGTCGTAATGACCATTTTTTTGCGAATTTCAGGATTTTAAATATACAGATCGATAGAGAAAAAAAAACTGAATAAAACTGCATTCAAAAGTCATTTTGACCAATTTGGCGCTTACGCCATTTGAGATTTAAGGTATCGATATTACAGTTAGAGGTTTCAATCCCGGTTGATTTTTATGATCCCGGGATTTCGGGATTTTCGAAAGTCAATCCCGGGATCCCGAGATAATCCCGGGATTGTATTGGCCAATAAAGTTCTTAGAACATATCAATATCAAGTTTTAATATTTATTATTTAGCTAGTATTTTTGAAAAAAAAAATAGTTCATTCTGGTATATAGACCAAATAGGCACTTCTGAAAATAAATAATGAAGAAGTTACATAAAACAATAACAAAAAAATCTTTGTCTCAAGCAGGTATCCGTTGAAACCTGCTTGAGACAAAGGATTTTTTTCAGTTTATTTAAGTAAAGATTAGTAACCTGCTTAATTCTACTTCTTAGTAATAATTAGGAAAATTAAGTGCTGCCTAATTTTTTTTCTTTATTTTTACACCTTAAAAATTAAGGTAATAAGACGTTTTTGGATAATAACAATAAACTTTAAAAATGTAATAAGCTAAAGGGACATATGTATGTTAATGGGTAGTCTTATTTTAAATAATAAATACCAGACGCTTTATAAAATACTTGTTTTGGCCAGGAAAACTTAAGGAATAACAAAGCATCCATCGCCCGTTCTGAAATCATACTTCTCAATTTGATGTACAAATAGGAAGAACTCTTAGAACGTATGTACGTCCAGTGGACGTTCATTTGCGAACACTGTTGTTTAAACACCACCGAAACATATACTACATAATATTATGTATGTAATTAATATCGCGTTTAGCCCGTTAAAAATACAAGTGTTATAATGCAACGCGGAAGTCTTAAATCCTAAACTCTGAAATTATGTGACGTTACGTCAATCAATTTTAACTAGTGAATTGAGGGGCAAGTTAATTTGATTTTCTTCTGCACAGACTGACGGCATTCGTTTTTGTGGGCTTCGATGGGCTTGTCTAAGCCTGATAGTGTAAGTGTACTCTGTCCAAATTTTCAGAATGATAAGAATGAAAAAAGAAAGTTAATTGAAATTGTATCAATCCCGAAAATCCCGGGATTCATTTGTTTGAATACCCAACTTTTCGGGATCGAAATATGGCCGGGATCCCGGGATCCCGAAATTCGGGATCCCGGGATTGAAACCTCTAATTACAGTGCACAAGTGAGAGCGCAAGCACAGATGCACTCCTTATTATCTCACTCTCTTAGTTCGGTGCGACAGTAATCTGATCCTGATCTCTATGCGGTCGTGTCAGATTTTTTATAATTAATTGAATTAATGGGAGTGAAGCTTTACGCTTGGCAGATTACAGAAGGCTTGTTAATCATCATCATCAGTTAGTCCAAGCTACCTTACACCTCCCCTATATAAAGGGTTATGACCGAAGTAAACACGTTCGCCGGGCGGGTTGTTGAACAGTAAAACAAAGGGGAACGCTGCTACCCATCCCCCAGAATGTTCCTTAGTCATTTCTTATGTCAGTCACGGAAAATAATGGGGAAGTAATTTCATACACTGGACAACAATCTATTTACTGTGCAGTTAACAATGCTTTCCTTCCCCGTAGAACTGATATGAAATACATCAGATTTATATACTTATATTCTATACTTATATAGAAGCTGAGTTTGTTTGTTTCTTTGTTTGAACACGCTCAATCCAGGAACTAATAGTTGGAATTCAATAAATTGTGTTTGATAGTCCATTTGTAGAGGAATGCTTTTAGCTATCAAAAACCTTAGTGTTTAAAAGCTTAAAGCCCTGAACCTTGTCTGTGGGTCCCAATCGCCCGCGGGGCCCTGGGCACGCGCCCATTATGCCCAATGGGAAAGACGGGTCTGCATTGGCTGTTAACTTTAATATAATGTTGGATTATAATAAAACAGAACCTTAATCTTTAAAGTTAACAACACGTGAAGTTAATCTCCATTTTGCATTCTTTGGAATTCACATCAAATCCAACAGAAGCTGTTAGTGACCGAGTTTCTGCCGATTGCAAATAGTTAGCAATTTTGAATTCGGTCGAAAGATTACGCTATCAACTCCTCGTATTTTTAAGCTTAAAGCCGAAAATGAAATTGCAAAAGCTAGATTATTTAGTTCATGTATTATCTTTTAGCTGGAGTCAGATCTGTTGAGTGATTTACAGCCCAGCATCGTGCCAAGTGGCAGGCCTATTTCGAATATATTTATTTATTAATAAACAACATTTCACTTTGACAACGCTTAAAGAATATTAATGGAAGTGTGTTGAACTTATTAGTAGAACAGAGTCTTATGACTCTTTAAAGATACTGATTTAGTTTGATCTACGATTGTTATCCAAAAATATCTAGTTTCCATTGTAAGGGTCACCGAGGGCAGATGGCAGTCGCAGCAGTATACCCTGGCGTCTGTCAATATCATGCAGATACAATGGATGTTACCAGGATAAACGCAAAGAAAATTGTATTAATAAGTAATCAAAATTGCGGGAATCCAGCCAGAGCTATTATACCCTACAAAAATGTTTTGCTATACCGAAGTATAATCAAAGATTTAATTTACCTTCGGTTTAGTCAACTTTACCTGAGCTTCTTTACGACTAATATAAAGAAATACCACACCACGACGTAATGTAAAGAAAAATCATATCCGTATCATAGTTTCAAAACAAGGCAAAACGTATCAATACCTACCTTAAAAAAACTAGAAACACAATCTTTTGTTTTCGGTTCATCAGTCGACGAATGAAACAGTAATTTGCCCGCACTAACACATGTCACCACCCACCAGATATACAAAATAAAGACGTGCCAATAAAAATATCAGTGTTCCAACCCAAAATAAGAAATGCACAGAAGTGTCAAACTCATGTGTGTTCTCTATTTTTTTAAGCCAGCGAGACTTATGTTTGTGGATACCGCGTGTCCCAAAGAAGTCAGTTTAAAAAAGATGCTCTTAGCATTCTTAGTCAAGGTGGAGTCTTAGGAGGATCGCGTAGAAGGCTTCGTGTTACTTAACGTGATTCCTCCTAACTATGGACTGTGAGGGAGCGCCGCAGGGGTTTAAGTGGGTATAGCATTTCCCCTGCAAAGAAAAAACCGGCCAAGAGCGTGTCGGACACGCCCATGAAAGGGTTCCGTAGCTAAAAGATGGCCCGACCGCTTAAGACACCATTTAGTAAGGGCAACTGCACGTCATAAGTTGGTCAAGTTGTATAAAAATAACTATGTATGATTGGAGGTATACAGGACATTTTTTTCAAAATTATTGTAATAGTATTTCAAAAGTTAAGGGGGGGGGGGACGCTCTAATTTTAACTTTGTATTAATATATCTCGAGACTGGGGTGTTTGATCCACATGGTTTCAAGGCAAGTTTTATTGTATTTAAACATACCTTTTTAACGATACCCCATACGATGGGGTAAGTCGTAGTTTTTTTTTCGAATTTACTTTTCGTTGTATGGGAGGGGGGGTAAAAATAATTATTATTCGATTATTGTAAAAACCAATTCTTGAATTATCACTATACATCTCTCCACCAATTTTCGTGGCAATCGGTTCAGAAACGGCGGAGAACGAGCCAGGACAGACAGACAGACAGACAGACATGACGAAACTATAAGGGTTCCGATTTTTGCCATTTGGCTACGGAACCCTAAAAAAGCAAGTTGGAGTGACGAAAATCGTCACTCCAACTTGCCTTCTTTTCGTGATTAACATGGCCGGGCATGAACTGACAACAACTGACATGGCAGGAGCCGGATGCGAGTCGTCGCGGATCGAGCTGAGTGGAGAGCTCTGGGATAGGCTTATGTCTAGCAGTGGACTGCAAAAGGCTGATGATGATGATAGAAGAAGAAGAGAGGTAGAGCTTTGTGGAAATTCCACTCGAATGAGCCGCTCGTCTGGGGAAGTACCTCCACCTTACAGAAGACCGCAGTGAAGTAGCACTTCGTAACTGTTGTGCTATGTTTCTGCTGGTGAGTAAGGTTGCCAGAGCTCAGTTGGGGACACATCAACGATACCTCTGGTGTCGCGGATGTCCATGGGCGGCGGTGATTGCTTACCATCAGGCGAGCCGCAAGCTCGTTTGCCGCCTCTGACATAAAAAAAAAATATGATGACGATAATAGAGGTAAGCAAACGAGCAAGGCGGTCACCTGTAAGTGATCACCGCTGCCCATGGTGGGCGATGTTAGTCACAAGAGTCGCCGATGCGTTGCCTGCCTTTCAAACCCCATATCCTTCCCAACCAAGCGCGTTCCTCGACCGAGTTTTGTATGAAAATTGTCTTCTGTACATACGTATTTTGTGCCACTAGTGATTCGGTGACAAGTCGCTAGATACTAGTGAGTGGATACGGCACACTCGGTTATTTCTGTCACAGACACAAATACCGCGGGTTATTCTGATATTAACACAAATATAAACGCGCGGAGAAAAAAATATGGAAAGTTTCGACGCGGCAAAACACAGTCCAGTGGTGTGTATGTTTTCAACAACAAAAAAGTGGTGTTTATACGGAATTAAAGAAGTAAGGATTTTTCGAAATGTTTAAAGGACACAGTTTTTTTTGGGCCCACCAACAATCGGTAACGTTTAAGAGAAAGAGAAGTACGTAAAAAAATTATATGATTTTTTATGAATTTTGCAATTGAAGTGAATTTAAAACGAAACCGGGTTCATAAAACTAAAATAAAAAGCCTTATTTTGATTATATCCGTGAACTATCTGTCCAAAGATTAGTAAACAATGGCTGACATACAGATAACTGACGGAAAAAAGGTTTTTATAAATAGAATTAAAATAAACTACTTGAAATCGAACATAAAGGAGACGCAATTCACTTTTAGAACGGTTTTCATGCTTATTTTTATCTAAGGCGGTGATTTGTAGTGACTTTAAATCATTTAATTATTGAAATAAAATAATTCGAATAAACAATACAAAAAAATCCGTATAACGGAACGCAAGTGCTAGTCTATTGCCGGATTTTGATTTTATATAAAAAACTGAATACAGATGTCAGAAACCTCCCGTCTGTCAACTGTCATTAATGGTTATACTAAATAATATAAAAAGCTGTAGTTTGTTTGTTTGAACACGCTACTATCAGGAACAGCTGGTTCGAATTGAAAAAAAATTTTGCGTTGGATAATCCATTAGTCGAGGCAGGCTTAAACTAAAAAATGTTAAGCTATAGTTTAAGACTATGTGTGTCTTAAAACCTTATTCCACGCGGACAGAGTCACAGGCGGCCACTAGTCATAATAAATTGCTTTTACTTCAGGCACATAGGAAAAACATAATGGAAAATCGCACTTATGTGCAAGTAATTACGGTTCAGGCGTTGAACGTCAGGAAAGTAAAATGACAGATTAGTTTATGAGGTTAATACATATTTTCACATCTGATTTCTAACGATTCCGGTTAGAATATGAAAAAGTAATGTTACCACTATAATCTGGAGATTATAAGGAATAAATTGATGCCCATTTCGTAAATAAACGCTAAAGTTTTATGTGGGCCTAACTCTTCATACAAAAACGATTGACTCCTTTTTGCCTTGTATTTGTTTCCTCTTTTTATATACTGATTTCAAACAAATTGTTTCCTTTTTTAGAAAGTTGATATGTCTTATGCAGTCCTCCTTCATTTTGTGTAAATCTATACGCCATTACCAAAAATATATTTTTTGGTGATTTTTTTTATCACAAGCATCGCTGATGTCTTTTTTTTACTTAGATAAACTCTTTATAAAGCAAATTACTTTTAGTCCAGTAATTTTAGCAATTTTGATCCACGATCTGCGGAATAATTCCTAGTGAGCTGAATTTTTGTATACACCTTTATTATGATAATGTAATGATGATGTGAAAAATCTACATTGATATCGTCCCGGCTAAAAAAGTTATAAGGGTCCAAACGTCACGAAAATCAGTTTTTCGCAAATATCTCGCGATCTATTTCTCAGAGGTCAATAATGGTTTTATAAAAGTTGTTCGTCATAAAATTGTCTACAAAAAAGGTCTCTTGCATTTTTCTGTACAATTAACCGTTTTTGAAATAGAGACAAGAACGCACTCACATATAGTATTGTATACCGTACGGAGCATACCAAGGCATAAACCCTATTGTTTGTTTTTTTCCCTTTTTCGTTTGTGTGTTTTTTGTTAGTATGATGATCTACATATATAGTAATATAAAGGACTTGTAATACTACTACAGTCAGGAAAATAGGAATATCAACTATAAAAAACTAAGTGGCAATTTTTTTTGTCACTTTATAACTCAAGAACGGGCTCATCGAGCCAAACCAAATTTTCAGGGTTTGTACAGACTATTTAGTATATATTTTATGTGAAGTTTGAACAAAATCGGTCGCTTCACTTTATACGTAGCGAAGCACGTACCGGGCCGCTAGTAATGATATCATTACAATATCATAATAAAGGTGTATACAAAAATTAGCTCACTAGGAATTATTCCGCAGATAAAATCTAAAATTCCTGGAATATTTCCACAACCCCGCCAAAAAGATTCAATACACGCCTATATTCGCCCCATATCATTCCGATTACATTATTATGTTCCTTTGTGAGGAAATAATCCACCCTAGACCACATACGTCTTATGAACGAGCCAATTTATGCTCACTGAATACTGAACAAGGAAAATCGATTACCGTAGGGCCCTAAGCTGAAGAATACGCTGAAATAACCCTTACTGCAATGAAATAGGGAGCTCTTAATAATATCCAATGAAATGATATCATACGTATGCAGTAAATGTAATGTAAATGAGTGGATACCAAGGAGATAAAATGATTGGCTGGTATATTATAATACCTAATTGTTAAATGAATTCTAATAAATAGTAGAATTTTAATGTCTGCTTTTATTATTGAAATTGCATCATCAAGTTCTTTCGAACAGAACACAAAAAAATGTTTGAACATGTGACCCACTTGACCTTAATGAAATCAATCAGTTTTTTTATACACAATTATTAACACTGACTAAATCCAAATTTTAAATGTTTAAACCCGTGTAGTCATAGTAAGATACTACTGTTTATATTGAAAAGCGAAATTCTAATACCTATTTGCAATGTTGTATGTGATGTATAATATAATGGCTATATTCCTCTCTATAAACAGTCTATTGTTTTTAAATACATACAACGTTCTTACCAAAAATGTACATCTTTCAATTTATCTATTAGTATTAGAAAACTCCTATAACAAACGAACGCATACGAAACCATGAAAACCAGTTGTATAAATGAACACTCATTCAGATGTAATTATTATAATCTTAATATTTCATTCCGCATAAATAATGGCGGTGATTATACCTCTTAATATACAACATGATTGTGTTGGAAGATGTAATTTTAATAATTTGTGTTAGATAGTGTAATGGATGTTTTTCTATTACAAGCATCTCGAGTTATCTTAAGATTTATGATTATCATTTGTTCTTCGTGTAAGTTCTGTCTTTATTTAAAAACCAAGTCAAGCCAAAATAAATCTTACAGTTAACCAATAAAGTCACTTTTGTAGAGAGTATTCTCATTAGTGTTACATAATATGAACTTGTGATCACCAATCTGCATATTACAAGAGATAGATAAAGGTTAATTTAACCAGTGGCCATCTTTGTAAAGATGACAAGAATTTGAAAATTAAAGTCTTTGCTGTCTTTGCTCTCCCAGAGGTACATTAATAAGCACTTTGTAAGGAAATTGAAATGTATCGTAACTTTTCTTCTCGCGTAAAATTCAGAATCGTCGCTCAACGACTCCCTACGACTAACACATTTTTGTTTTCATTTCAAATGTCGACATCTTTTATTGCTGTTGTTATGTCGCCAAACGTTATTTATAACGAATGAATATTTCAAAGTTCATTATGAATAAATAAATTTTCCAAATACAATAACGTAAATACCACATGTCACATTAAGTACTTTTCAAGGTTCTTCTTTCTCAAAAAGATTTCCACAATAATCTGCTCTATTTTGGCAAAAATACACAATGACCCACTTAAGTTTAGACAATTAAGAAGATAAATACAATATGGATGTCCCTATATTTTCTCATGTTTCGGTTAGTTATTTAATAAGTTAAAAAAAGTAATGACTAAAAAGAGTTAAAAAGAAGTCTTAAACCCCATTAACAGGGCATACATAAAGGTTTTAAATGCAAGCAACTCATTAAGAACCTTTGTGATCTTCAGTGGATTTTTTAAATAGGCTGCGGTGATCACCTGTCTTGGTCTTGCTGTCTTACTCTTTCATGAAAACAAGGATCCATTCTGTATCTTAAACCAAAATAAAATAGTTTAAATCCACTCACAAATACTAAACACACTTGAACACAGTTTCCATAAAATACAACAACAACTTTTTATTTGTGACTAACACTTATTTCTTGTTCTATGTCAACATCTGTTTTTATTGCTGTTGCGATGTCGCCAAGTATTATTTATAACTCATAACTCATAAATACCGTTGTTTTATTGCAAATAAATATTTTTTCTTAATAATTCACGCTCTAATTGTGGGAGAGAGCGCAGGTGGAGCATGAATGGATGAAGAGATAAATAAAAAGTAAAGTATAAGCCTATTAATGTCCCACTGCAGGCCAAAGGCCTCCATCGTTGAAGGATGGGTTTTAGTTTAATCACCACGCTTGCCAAATGCGGATTGGTGATCACAAACCCCGGCTGTGTTCGGAAAATCTACACAAAATTTGTGCGTCCTGTAAATTGAACCCAGAATCTCGAGGTCACGGCTCGCTACTTAGTAAAATTATAGGGGATCACTCAAAAAAACATACTAAAACGAAATTTGTAATATTTTTCGTTGCATCATTGAGGCCTCCATCCAGTGACCTTTTTACTTGACTGTCATTCTAGGACACCTATTGCTCGTCATTTGTATGCTAATTGCTAATTGCGAAATTAGTCCAAATAGGCACAAACGGATCATACTGCCATATCCGTGAACGATTATGGTTATAGATCCCACCCACATTAAATGACCAAAAGATTTGTATGTGTTTGCATGACAATAGAAATTAGACGTTCTTACATTACCAAGAAATGTTGTATCCAACTCGGTTACATACCCCAACGCGAAGAAAAAGGCCCCTGAACATTATTAAAATCTTCATAAGTACCTAGTTTGTGAACCAAGTCGCCAGTTAAAAAATATTTTTATCATGTTTATGTTATCAACATGTCTGTCTGTATTCACATTCTGAACGCAAACATGAGAACTGCGTAAATCATTATGTTTCTGCTCTTTGAAATCCATCAAAAGAACGAGAAACAAACATTTTTCCAGATTTATTTATTATTCCACATACATTTTTTTACGCTGTAAAGTCCTAATGTACTCGTTTAGTCTCTTGTAGCTTCCATCGTAGAAATATCTGTAGTATTCTTCGTCGTTAGTCTGGAGCTCGATGGCGCAGTGGTTAGCGCACTTGGCCTGCGATTGCTAAGTTCAGCAACTTTCACAAAGACCAGTCATCGGATGGGCGACCGAAAAATTGCATCTCGAGCTCCTCCGTCCTTTAGAAGGCACGTTAAGTCGTTGGTCCTACGCCTGATCTCTCTGCGATCTTGATAAATTGCTGTACCACCGAACTATGAGGGAAAAGAGAGTGTTACAGAGTACCACCTTGCCAGCTATATTATAGTGCACTAGTGAGTGCGCAAGCACAGGCGCATTGCACTCTCTATTCCCACATAGTTCAAAATCCCCTATCTGGGATAATTTCTCAGTCTAATGATATCAATACTGAATGTATAAATGAGGAGGATTTTTGGGTGGTTTTTAGAGTTTGCTGCCATGGTGCCCAAATTTTTCTAGACAGTTTTCCACAGTAATATTCCTACCTCTGCCAATCGCACATCAAGTCACCTTCCCGAATCGATTTGTAATCCATCGATTATTCCAGAAGGCGGGCATCCCTGTGTTTGTAAACAGAGCCGCGTTATAAGCATCGTATGGGAGCAAGGCCGCTGTCCGCCTTTATATGTTTATGTTGCCGCCATCTTGGATCTGATGAGGGTGACCATCGGTACAGATTACCATGGGACGTGGGTTCTTCTGAGCTGTCAAGATGACAAGGGTGTTTAATGTAAAAGAAAGTTTTTTTTGTAGAATGAGTGGGACATTTTGGTAAACGTTATTTCTGACGTTTGGTTATCAATACTACAATGCAGACGAAAATATGTCACAGGGAAATTATCTAGGTACTTACCTATTAGTACCCGTAGCATAGTATCAATTTCTCAAGGAGAAATGGAGACCTCGTACCCTCTATATGAAAGCTGTAGGTTAAGTTATCAGTGGGCACTTACCGACCTGGTTACCCATAATTCGAAGTTTTGCACTAAATTATTGAAAACTGACTGGTTGAAATGGCCAGATTCTGCGTTCAAAACTACAAAGTCTCCAAAGACACACTGAAAATATTGTTTTTTTTTTTAGTTTAACTCGTCTTATTCTGGATGTGCGAATATTTTATCAATGGGAAATGCTTTAACGCAAACTTTTATGCCAGAACTTCCAAATGTGATACTCCTGCATACTTGGTCACCCTAACTGACCGGTACGGCTTCCATCACATATCGGGTCAAGTTTGTGGAAATTATATTAGCATTACATTTCATCGACTCACCTCGAAGGTCGCATTAAATAAGAATGATCATGAAATCTATATGTTGAAAAGATATTTCTACACACACTTATTTTCAAGATCGTTCGTATAAATCATCAAAGGGCTCGTACATATGAACGTCTTGAATACGTATTAGAATTTAAATATAAGGAACGTGATCTTCTAAATAATGCATTTACATAAGTTAGTACATTTTGAAGTTAGACAAACGAGCAACCTGAGATAAAAGCAGTATGTCCCTATCAAAACATGGACGATTAAAATGGACATCGGCAATAATACCACATAGATCACAAATAAAGCTAACACACAAATTGCCTAGCCCCAAACTAAGCTCGAAGCTTGGATTATGGATGCAAGGGACCGGATAGACATACTTAAATACTTTTATAAACATCCATGAATCGAGTACAAATGACAAAACCAAGGGGATGAAAGATGAAATGGATATGAAAATTCCAATATTGTAAAATTATAAAAAACTTTTTCAACAAAACAAATTACCACCATTTTTAACAAGTCCAATGTATTTATCCACAATCAAAAAGGCGATCCAATCAATCAAAAAAAGTGAAACAGAAAAACCATCAGCGAACCGTGTCGTAAATATCAAAACACAATGCGAAGTCTGGCGCCTGAGCACGAGACAATAACTCATCATCAGTTGAACTAACGCCAGGCCGTAAAACAATCGCGCTATCAATGAGCAAGCTATGTCAGAGAATAGGTAGAATACAGAAAGAACTGACTGTGATTTTTATCACCTTTGATGTGAACTTTTTTATCACCTTTTTTTTAGCGGGTCACCTGATGGTAAGCAATAAGTGCCGAAACTATATAGGGCCAACGGTGCCCAGGCACAGGGCGCAGACCCTGGAGAGGCGCAGAAATGACCAGACTAGTAGATACTAGGGGCGCAGTTTTGAAAGCTCGCACCGGGTGCATAAAAGGCTAGTTACGTACGGCACTGTAGCAATCACCACCGCCCATGTACATCCGCGACACCAGAGGTATCGTTGATGTGTTTTTAAAAGGTGTGGGCCTCCGGCACACTCACAAACCAGAAGAAACACAATAGTAAATACTATTATTTCACGCTGATGTTATGTGAGAGGGTGGTACTTCCCCGGACGAGCCGGCCCATTCGTGCTATGAAACAGCATGGCTCTAAAACTACAAAACTACTGTAACGGTGAAGTTTCCTTTCAACCTTCATGGATGGTCAGACCTCCATGATGGCTGGAAATTCTAATCGACGCGCGCTGTGGCCGCTGTCAACTACCTTTCAAAATTCAGTCCATATCTCCTCTTGAAACCAGCGCATTCCGTCACACTACTACTTCATAGATAATCATGAATTTGACTCGTAGTCACCTCTTGCAAATCTATGTTGTCTTGGTATTTTTACAATTTTTACTTAACACGAGACAATAACTCATCATCAGTTGAACTAACGCCAGGCCGTAAAACAATCGCGCTATCAATGGACCAAGCTATGCCAGAGACTGTGTAGGGTGCAGAAAGAACTGTGTTTTAAAAATCTTTGTAAAGATATGCTCTGTATTCCCGCCAAAAACGTAATTATTAAGAGCAATTTTTATTTTAAGTTTTTGGTTCGTATCTCAATATCTAGTCGCTTACATTGTGGTATCGAAACCTGGGTCTACTCCAGATTTTAATAGGTGTGATAAGCATGGCGAAGTTAACACTGTTTGGTAAAGTAGATTGAATAAATACAAAAGGTTCAAGAGAGAAAACATTATGAAAGTGATAATTTTATCTATAATTTTAACTAAGTATTCTCATGTCGTCTTCTTTTGTCCCTATTAAACGTTATGGAAATTAAATAGTTGAATGTTGATAATTTCGATAATTTATTTATTTATTAACAAACACACATACACAATCATTACAGGAAGACCTAATGAGATGGTGCAGTTGTAGAAAAAATGTTCAAAGCGCATTCTATGAGCTTACTCGGTGAATATATGATTGATTGATTGATTGATTGAACTCTCAAATAAATCAAGTTGCTCAGCCATATTGTTGAGCAACCTTAGCCCACGAAATAATGAACGATGAAGCCCTGTGCCTACAAGAGGAAGTTTGTCTCTTCTGTATATTTTCTAATCTGTGCTTTTAGTGTGTTTCATCGTTTGTTTTATCTACACCGAAATCGCTTTAACAGAATGTCTCGTGTGTTACACCTATTTACGTAACCGTGTTTTCGATCTTCCTGAAATAAGGCTTTGGTACATTTTCAGTAACCGAAATTTACCATCATTCATGTAAAAAAGTAACACAGAAAAGTGGCATATGTCTTTAAGGTAGCTCTACTTAAAATAACAGAAATAAGCACTGAAAAATACCGCTTGACATTTTTTATCACTGCAATGTAATGATTTTACTTAGTCACGAATGATTTACGTTCGACAACTCAAAGGGTGTTTGCGATTGAAAAATCTCTAGATTTCAATACGTACGTGAGGTCTAACTGCTATGTCATTAGTGAATCTCATCTGTGAATGTCATGTCAAAATTCACCAATCACATACCAGTTAGACCATACGCCTACCTTTTGCCATCTAGCGGATTCTTCAATTGCGTAAACCCTCATTAATAACATTATCCTTCCTTCTTTTGCAATAACCATTCAAATCGAAGCAAAGCAGACAGATAAAGTTATTCGTGAATAATCGAAACAAGGTGAACGACCTTTCAACATGTGAAGTGCATTGATCGAATGGAAAACCGCATATGCACCGTATTCCGAGAATAAGCGATGTATGACTACCATTAGCATTGGTGGCGACAGGTGAACGGGGCAGATTGTACGATTAAGGCATAGATTTAAATGGATAGAGATGCCCTCGCCGCTCGGACTCAGGCCCTGTTATGTGAAGCGAAGGTCAATTCACATAGCTTCGGAAGGTTATGCGGCTTATTCAATAAAAAAATAGCTTGCTTCATCTTCCTTTTTTAAAATATTCTGAAAAGCTCCAATAATGGTGGCCTATCATCGTATGGGTGACTAAAAATGTGCATGAATTAGCAGTCGGTAATAACCAATACCCACTGGGTCCGGTTGATCAAGGCTAAATCTCCCTATCCATCTACTCTTATAGGGAAGTCCCGCCCGTGCCCCAGAAGTGCGAACGTCAAAGGCTGGGAATAATTATGATGACAATGTTCGAAATTCACAAAATCTGTTGTGAACTTATGGATATTTCCTTTACGTCCAAAGGGTAATAGGAAATCTCCGTTGAATTTTACAGCCGGTACCAACAAATCTATCTTCGATTGGTGTTAAATTAACGCGCTATTAATTCCGTTTCCTGCGCCTACGCATGTTTTCGTATCGAATACTGTTTGCCATAACGCGCTTGCCGCAAGCAGTGTATTCTGAGAATTGAGGAAGTTCGTGTGGAGTTAAAGACCTAGGATGAAAGACTGGATGAATGTAAATTAGCATTAGGCTTTTTGTTTGTGTCTTTTTGAGTTATTTGTCAAGTTACTCGCCTAAAACACGCTCGATCGAGTGAGATGAGACATTGAATTTTTTATGTTTTTTTTTGTGACCATCTCTTTCTATGATAAAATCTGAATTGTTAATGTGAGTATAGTTAGCCTACCCGTGCCACGTTGTAAGGCGTAAGTACTTTATCAAAGAGTTGTTCTTTAATCATTATAAAAAACTAGCGGCCGCCCGCAACTACAATAACCTAAAGCCCTCCTCGTCAAATGGAATATCAAACGCAAAATGAATTTTCCGAATCGGTCCAGTAGTTTCTGAAATTAGCGCGTAAACATACAAACAAACTCTTTAGCTTTATATCACTACATAACATAGTATAAAACAAAGTCGCTTTTTCTGTCATGTTGTCTGTTGTATGTCCCTATGAACGCTTAAATCTTTAAAACTACGCAACGGATTTTGATGCGGTATTTTTTATTAGATAGAGTAACTCATGAGGAAGGTTTTTATGTATAATATCATCCATTAAATAGTGGACAAGTACCACGGGCGAAGCCGGGGCGGGCCGCTAGTATTAGTATAGATATCATAATAAGACGACTGCAAATGTTAGAACTTTGGTCGCAATAACAAAATTATATCGAGGAAACAGATGTAACTATAAAACCCAACGCACTGAATGTTTTAACCATCTCCGTATTATCATTAAATGGAGACGGTCCATTACACGTATGAATAATAAAATAAACGACTTCAGTGGCTGTTGTATTGTTTTTAAATAACAATTTGTTTGATCCTCCTACAAACATCAAAAATGTAAGTAGTAAAATAATTTCATTTCTTAATCCTTTCTCACAAACAAATTATTTGCCCACAACATATCCCAAGTGAGCGAAGAAATCTAAAGCCCATTTCATTCACCTAAGAAAATTCCGGTGGCAGTTGATGGTTCAAAGGAAAATCGAAACTATTCTAAAGAATTAAGAACCCTATGGAAAAGCATTTAAACAACGCGTGCATGTTATTGCCTTGAAATAAGCATTCATGTAACAGGGATCACCTTGGCTGCAATGGACTAAAATCACAAATAACGTCAAAGGACTAAACTGGTGTATTAACATTAGCTACACCTCTGTCACTGAGAATTTTTGCAAATTAAAAATCCGCTAGATGGCAGTAGGTAGGCGTAGGGTCTAACTGGTACGTGATTGGTGAAGTTTGACATTGACAGATACGTCAAATATCACCAATGACAGAGCCGTTAGACCTCTCTCCTGCGTATTGCCATCTAGCGGAATTTTAATCGCAAACGCCGACATTACCGCAGTTTCTTCCTAAAAGAATCCACTAACAAAGAAACACTCGCTTCTAATTTCATCGAGACACCTCAAGCCCGAACGTGGCACATTAAAACAAAGTTTTAATGTCGATTTCACGACCGCCGTAAACCAATACGCCGAGAACATCCGGCTGGTTAGTGCTGATACTTCATCGACTATTGTGAGTTTTGTGTCCCGTTAGATATTGGAAAGGAAACTATTTAGTTTAAAGCTTGAGAAGTTCGTTACTTTTAAAATAATCATAGACAGAAACCCACACCCAAAAAAAACATTTTATTTTCTAACTCTACTAACTATAGGATCTATGAATGAGCCTACATAGTTCAGAGACCAAAATATTTTAAATGCCAGTGACCACACCGATTGCTTAGCCCCAAAATAAGCTCAAAGCTTGTAATATGGAAGCTAGGGAATACTTAAATACTTTTAATAAACATCAATGAATCGAGTCGAGTGCAAATGCCGATGTTCATCACACAAACATTTGCGCCTAGCGGAATTCGAACCCGCGACCCTCGGTTTCGTAGCCAGGGTCTGGGTGACCACTAGACCAACCGGGCCCGTCTAAATTAATATAATATTAACTTTAATGCAGACGTTTTTGCTTATTACATCATTATTGGCTGTTGTGACTTGACCCAGCTTGCCAGTGTTATTGTTTACAGACCGGTCTCAAAATAGGCTGGTTACAATTAACAACTAACTCTTTAGGCTAATTGACTCATTGTTACTGTAACGGTGCCCGTTCCTTCCAGCCTTCATGGATGTTCAGGCCTCCATGATGGCTGGAAAAACCTAACCTGCGCGCCCACTGGCCGCTAATTAACTTCCATTCAAAATTCAAAATTCAAAATTTGTCTATTATGTTCTATTTTCGCATTTCTTTTGATCAGGGATTCAGACCTAGACCGACTGCGGAGCCAGACAGAGCTCTATAAATTAATTACCTTTAAATATAAATCTTTAAATATAAATAAATAACATAATAATATCAGTGAACCAGTGCAATAGTCATAAAAATTGTGTATTAGTGTTATGAAATAAAACCAGTTTCTACAGACCAGCATATAATTAATTTAAAACTTCACACTACTGACGACGGGAGTCGCATCGAGAACCTAATAAGAGCCCTGAGATCGCATCCCGTCGCATTACTAACTAGATTGTTATTAACCTTATGAACGCCAGTGGTCAAACGCATCGGCGCACTTCCCACGCCAAGCCATAAATTCAGAGCAAATACCTACAAATAAAATAGGAATGCCAACGATGTTATCGATAAGTTGTCAATAACCGATTTAATCTCTGCTATTCGTCACATATTTTTGAAATAAAATATATTTTTTTGATTTCGTATTATTTAACAGCAGTTACAAAATTCTATACAAAGTAAAAGTAGACATTAGAACTACAAACGAATAAATCAGGTAATAATAAGATACATCACTAATCTCGTTCGTGTAGGCATTCGCTGTCGGGAAGACCCGACTCTGGCGTGGTTGGCACGACCTTTGACAGCTTTCTTGCGTGCGAGGTAATGATGTGACATTTCAAGTAAACTTATAATTATTATTATAAATTATAAACAACAAGGTAAAGAAAAGGTTGTCTATTAGGAGTACGAATTAATTACTTAGCTTTAGTTGATTTTCTCCGTTTTTACTTAAAGAGGCCTGTTACATCTCGATCATGATTTTTGCGTAAAATGCCCCTTTTCACATTTTATAGTTATTTTCCAGTTGTATTTATCGTTTTTATGGAAATAGGATAATAAATTCATGCTTAGTATAACAAATTTTCACTCTGCGAGAAAAAGCTGAGTTCGGACGGCCGGCACATAGTTATTTTGTAGTAATTTTGCAGTTGTATTTATAGTTTTTATCGAAATAAGATAATAAATTCATTATAAAATATTATGAAGTAACAATTATTCTGGTATAAATTTTGTTCAATAATATTATCGTATAGGTGAGATTCACAGCGATCTTAAAGCGATTCTCGACGTTTTTTGGTTTAGAATAATTTCTAAGTAAAATCAATGACATCTAAAAAATCAGAGGCCGCTACGAACTATTCGACTATTTAAGAGATAACATTCTATTTTTTTTTAATTTCATTTGTTTAGAACAGTAGTTCAATCTAGGAGCTCAAAAGTGCCTTCGCGCACTTAATGAAATTTCTAATATAAGTCGGTATTTTGGTAACCCAATGAAACAAAAGCGTTCAGATCTTGAAAGTTTTATTCATCATCCTCTTCTACACTTCCTAACACATGAAGGAGTTCTTCGGTAGTCATTTGACTGCTATCCATTTTTATTCATATTACACTCCCCGTTATAAATTATAATAGGATAGGACATCACTAGCAGTCTCCCGTAGCGCTAATGACGTCACCGCTTGACGTGTCTTCCCGACTGTGGCGTACAGGTAACTGTCTATGCGCTGTTCCGTAGGGATGCGCGAGAGTGAACAGTTAACTATCGATCGATAGATATAAATAGTAATCATTTTTCAATAATTTCATAAATATTACGCATTAAGAATATTCAGATACAAATAGTTGCTATTAAAAAATAATTATCGATGTAGTAGTAAGCTGCTTTCAATAAAATATTTCATAAATTCAAAATTTAATTTACCAAACTTACCCATCACTAGCTGTCGTGTCTTGCCGACTGTGGCGTGAGGAGAACACCATTTTGGTTAGCAATATTTAGTGATAATTTTTTCTAGTGAAATGTAACTGATGGATATATCTTCGTGCCATTTTACAATATATCATTAAAGTACTTTTAAATAATAGGAAAAAGAAACACAGAAAAGTTGATTTAGTATGTTTATTTTGTGTTTTAAAAATGTCGTTTTCTCGTCGGCCATACACGACGGTGGCGTGTTGGGCACTTTTTCATTTGTCGTCCAGTGCCGACCGTGGCGTTCAAAAGGTTAAAATCCACTTAACTTCAATTCCTCTTGAGTCGTATTCCTCATTACTGAGAGTCGTGATCATTGTATGAAATGAAACACACAACAAGTCTTTTGGCAATTTGAATGGCGTGGTTTGCCACTGCCTTCTTCATTTCACACACTTTCTCGTAGTGTCCAGGTTTCCATACCGTACAGCTGGTTTGAAATTACGCACATATTTTTTTGGTAATCCAGAGGTGAACTGCGGACCTCACGCATATGAAACAGCGCTCTTACCACCTAGGCTACCGAGCTCGTGTAAGTTCAATTATACAAATACAATAATTGTTATTGTTAATATGGGCAGGTCTCCGAAGCAATTGACGCTCTTTGCTGAGAACAAATTCCTAAATGATAAGAAAACGAATGAATCATAACTTTTTTAACACATTTACAGTCATGGAATTAAAACTACCGCATAAATATAACATGCTATATTTTCAGACTTATCAATTAAATTATGTACTTGCCTTAGAACTTCGGAATATATAAAACAATTTATATACTAGTATACTATAAAGGGGCCCCTTAAACCTACACGCTGGGTCGCAAGTCCCAGGCGCCGACTGACATTCCTCTCTGTTCCACGCGATGGACCCGGCACCCGCACGGAGAATCCATGGATAGCTAAGAAGTTCGTCTCTCTATACAGTCCTAATCATGTCGAAATATAAATCAAATGCAAACATCAAGTATATACTGATATTTACAAAAAACATAGTAATAAACATTGTCTCTTCTAAATGTCGTCATTTGTTTAGCATATACATATATAGTACTTGACTTTCTTTTATCTCTTATTTTAATATCGATCAACGCTAGCAAAGAAGATCCAATAAATAATACTCCTGGGTTCACAAAATTACACTTAATCCGATACATAGAAACACACACTTTTTTTAAGGTACCTAAATATACCCAATGTAGTTGTGTACTTAGGAATTTCTGCTAATCTGTTCTGCTTAAACCAAAAGAATTGCAGCAGATACCTCTTTTGGGATGTTGATTTTGTTGGAAAAAAAACTTTGCCCTAACCGTATCTTTCTTGCCATTGGCTTTGGTGATACTTGCTGTATCACCAAAGCCAATGGCAAGAAAGAAATATGTACGACCAGCATTATTGTCAACTCTATAGTTTGCAAATACTATTACTTTTTTTATAATACTGGGTCTAGGTTTCGACTCTCTCCTTTTTCACCCAGCCATTGCAATGAACAAATACATATTGTGACCCAAAAAAATACCAATTACAGGATCCTATTTCCTGTATAAAATATTCAATTATTCAGCAAGGCATGGGCTCGCTGTAAACAGTATTGTAGACTAACTCTTGAATCTTCATTCTGAGCATTAACTTCTTCGCAGGCCCCAACTTCTTCACATGAGGCAGCAAACTGCTAAAGAAGCCTACATCTTCATCTTTACTCGTATCACAGTTTGTATCATTCGCGTTATCACCGCTCTTCTGTGCCTCATCATCATCGTCGTAGAAATCAGTCTCTAGAATGATAGGTTTTGTATCAAATTCGTCAAAGTCGTCATCTTTGACGCTCACATCTGGAGGTTCGGGGTTGGATATGTCACCAGATGTATTTGGAATGCTTGTGTGCTGCGTTTCTACCGGTAGGTAGTAGCTGGTGCTCTGATCAGCGTCAAAGTCTTGATCGTGGATGTAGCTGTCGTCGCCTTGTGTTTCATTATTGTCGTAATCGTTGAACTGGTTGGTCAGGAACTGGAGTTTGGGAAGGTACTCCCACTCAGAGTCTTGTTTTCTCACTTCCTTTCTTGCTTGGTCGCGGATGTACTTCCATTTCAGTCTTGCTTCGTCCCCTGTAATGAGAAAAGGCATGTGATTAATTAACAATGTACAAAATTAACTATAGGTACCTAACCTATGTATAATTATTTCAAAATACGATAGGAATTATTACTGAAGAAGTTTATTTAGTAGTTTTTTCAAATCCAGTTCATAAAATATATTATGTCTTTCACTATCTCCAGTTTATCAAGTGATTTCATACTTCAGAGTGACTATTATTTTGGACTAGAAGATAGTCTAGAAGATTAGAATCGAAAATATTTCTAAAACAAATAATAAACCAGATAAAAAAAAACTTACTCGTAACTCCCAATTCCAGTGCGATCTCCTTCCAACTCTCATCCAACTTGTACCAATTGTGGTGTCCCTTCAACTGCCTATTCCATATTATGTCTCTCGACTTAACCAACTCTATGAGCTTATTTAAATCCACATCTATCGTTCGTCTTTTATTCATTAACAACTTCTTTCTCATCGTGTATCCTAACTTTGGAGTCTTAATAGATTCGTCGAGTGAGTTGAAGACCTCATCTGTGGATCCTTCGTCACCTTCTTCATCCTCCGTCAAGAACTGGTTGTGAATGAACTTCAGCTTGTTGAAGTGAGGCCATTCTGATTCTGTGGGATTCTTCTTCATCTCTTTCCTGCATTGGTCTTTGAGATTCTTCCATCGCTTTCTGCAGTTGAGACCTGGAATTTTTTTTTTTCATTAGATTAATGTTGCAGTAATTCGCTGAACTAACAGCTTGCTAAGGTTTAGAAAATTTTGTACTTTTAAAGTTATGACGGCATAAACCTAAGATTTACGTTATGGACGTGTGAGTTTAGAACTTTAATTTCTACACTAAAACATCGTACATCAAATTCATCGGCATTTGATTGGACCTAGTATAGGTATTTTAATCAACAAAAGCATATTGTTTCCAGAAAGGCAAGCAGACCAACTACTAACTTATGATTAGCGGCCGGAATTTCTAGATAATATCCTATTTGAAAATGTAAAATGCAAATTTATTCATTCATTATTACTGTTACGACTAGACAACATGATTCAAACCGAATCCAAAGTAAAATAATACGAAACAATCCTGGTTATGCGTTATCTGTATCCGTACAATTAAACGTAGGTAAACAAACATTATCACTTGACGTTAGCCAACAATTTCGCGAGCCCATACGTCCAAACGCAAACACGATAGCGTTTATCGAATCGACATTCGACTGCAGACAGCGGATATTGACTCGCTGTGCATCTGGCCCCCACCATCCTGCGCAAAGTCATGGCGGACGCATTCTATTCACAAGGAAAACAAACAAATACTCACTCGTCGTCCCAACTTCGGCGGCCACCTCGTTCCAGTATCTTTCCAATTTGAACCTATTACGATGACCACGGTAGCTCTTATCCCACAAACACTCGCGGACTTGAACGGCCGCAATAAGTTTATCCATGTTTTTGGACCGCATGCCTTTCACTTTGGACTTCATCGCGGAGCGGGCGCGCGAGCGGGGGCGGGCACCACGAGCGGCGCGCAGCGTCACACTGACTCACCAGTCCGCTTGCCTCGCTCGCTCCCGCTCTCGCGCCCGCTGTTAGATATCCCTGTCCTCTTCGCTCGTCGCGTCGCTTCCCCTCATCGGAGACACACGCGTTCCTCGACCGCTTCGATCGCGCGCCGTACATTGCCGATTTATAATGACGCGTGGTAACAGCTCGCCTTGCAAACAATCGATAGGAAGCGCGTTTGTAGTTGAAGCGGCGGTAAACTTGGGGCGTGGTTGCAGCGAAGGCGAGTTGGGTAGCAACAATGGACGTAGCCGCAGCGATTTGAACGGTACGCTCACTCGGTAACGCTTCGGCGGGTGGTCGATTACAAAGAGAGCGTCTGTCGTGCGGTGAACATAGTACAAAAGAAACAGAATAACATAGGCTTGTGTTAAAGCGGAACTATTTTTTTAAAATCGCGTTCTATGCAATCATAGATTAAATAAAAGTGTATGGTTTTGATACGATAAACAACTCTATTTTGTTTTTGAATTCCAAACATGTTATAATAGCCGTACATCAATAAATTAAAATAAATAATATTGTAGATATTATTATCTTGCCTTAATGTTTACTTACTACGAGGTATCGTGCTGTCAGTACATAGGATATCGTGGGTTTGATTCTCTATATTTTAAAATTATTGTATTAAAATTAAGTTTAAAAACTCACCCTGTGTCTAAAGCCGGTGTATCTTGAGAGGAGAAGACCAGCGGATATCAGCATTGTCTCCAACATTCACTGACACAATGAGTCCATCGGTCCCACTAGCACAAATACACTGGTTTTAAAATTGCTTTAGATGTTAATTATACTAATTTCCACAAATAAATTAAACAAAGGCTTAAAAAACACGCTTTTATTGAGGAATTCAAAAAAGGTAAAAGTGAATTAATTCGAAAGTATAAATTATATTGTGACCGTCTGTGGAACAGTGTGGTAGTTTTGAATATCAATATCAACCTCAGTCGTAGATCCGATTTTCGTGGGACTGTGATTGGAGAATGGACTTCCTCAGAGTCGGAATACTTTACTAGGACTACCCTATGCAAAAAATGTATCATCGCCATGTACAATTTCAACTCGATTACGATTAAACGGATATACAGTAGAAATTAAATAATAACTGTCATTGTAGCCAATGTACCTGGTGTGTGTCTCTTAATAAAATAATACTAAAACACACAGTTTTAATTTACACCAGATCATACTGGAGCAATTATTTTTGCAATATTTTGTATTAAGTATGCACGAGTAGAATACAGTAACTTACAAATAAAGATGACACTTTTAATTTTGTTTGGGACCGTACTAAAAAGAAGGATATTCATCTGCCAAAAATACCTTACGAGTTGTGTCTATGTATGCCTGTGAATAGCACTGCATTTTATTAGTTGTTTACAGCGAATAAACTCAAAGTTTTATAGCGCGGTACCGAGGTATCGGAATGAGGTTTAGAGCACTTAGTATAACTAAGTACTAATGGATTACGAGATACACATGTGATTTGATTTACAGCTCTGTAAACATTCTTTGGTGTTACAGAACTTTAATAGGCGGTTTAAGGATCGAATTCCACTCTTTACAACTTTGTTTTTGGCATGAGGTACCTATTACCACTACGTATAGAGTAGACACCTCGACGAGAGGAATATCGACTTATACCCACTTTAGTCCACGAATAACAGTTGCCTTCCATTGTTCCTACTATTTATAATATCGAAAGAAGGCCTATTTGTGTTTTAAAAACTTGTAGGTACAAATCATACCAGGGCTTGAGACAAAAAAAAACACTGAACTATCCGCTCCTTACCCTGTCAGCTTACGCATAGATTTTAATCTCTAGAAGTCTACTTATTTATGCCCTGTGATACCGATTTATTTTGTTTGAATATTATACTTCAATTAAATAAACAATGCAAGAATAAAAAAAAGAATTTTAAAACGGGGGAACATTACTGTCAATATTTCACCGGCATGCTTGATAATTATAAAAATCTGACTCTGATATAACTAGTATTTCCACACCCAAAGTGAAACGAAATCTATTGTCGTTAAGCTGCCACGGATCCACAAACGCGGTCTTAAATGAATTTTACCTCTAATTTTGGTCAATCACAAAAAATATCACAATCACAAACAATAGAAATTCTTCTATAAACACACAGAAGAGATAAGCTCTCCTGTGATCAATCACTGTCAACACAATCCGTGAAGGGAATAATACTTAGTGTCATAGGAAAGACTAAGTTGAGTGGGGCACTAAGAGACACCTTGCACTTTGACATTACTGCCGATGCACTGTAGTGTGGCTATGATAATGTATAAGAGAGGATAAAATGTGGAAGTTAAAAATATTAACACTTTACTTCCTTACGATAGAAACACTGACCTATACGTATACGCACCAAGTAAACTAAAACTTAACTTGAAGTATGAAATCGGCACTAAAATTGAACATAATATTTTTTTAAGCGATTACTAAAAACAACATAAATTTGGTTTACCAAATTACAAATGCAAGTACATTGTAAGCCGTGCGCTGTAAGCCGTGATCACGAAAAGACGAAATGATATGCAGCGTCAGTCAATATGACATTTAAATTATTACAAATATACCCTCAAATTTTAGGTCTACTTAGCACAATTAAAAACACGGTTAACAGGTTTAAAATGCAGTTTTGTAGTTAAACTGCAATTTTATCTGTTTTTAGTTGCTTTATTATTATTAAAAAAAAATAACCGAACAGTTTACGTAGAATATTTTTGTGTGTGTTGATTAAAACATGTGTGTGTTTATATTATTTGCGTATGAAAGTAACTATATGCATAATATAAAGAAAAAAAGATTAAGAAGTGTGCCAAGGGTCAATAATATGAAAATTTAATTAAGGGAATATTATATGTAGGTATATCTTCATGCCCTGTATAAACTGACATAGACAATAAACTGACATAGACAAAATAAATGCAACGATAAAAAATTTCTTCCTTTGAACAACAGTATTGTCACCCAATACTCCCTTATTGCATTAAAGGATAATGTATGCCCTCACACTGTGTAATACATATTACGTAAATAGCTCGCTTGCGTAGGTCACCTAAGTACAGTAGGTATGACGCGTTTTAACAGAAGTCTTAATAGAACTTGTTATAAAAATAGAACTATTATAATAATGTCATCCATCCTCCCTCTACTATGAAACAGATTTTATATCCGATCTCAGTTAAAGCAACCTAAAGCACAAGTTTGGTTAAATCCCAAATTCTAGACGTCATACTTTCTATGTCCTTATTTAATTTTTATTTTGGCCGGGTATTGAACTCTATTACTCAAGCACAGCCAATGCATTTAATTGGGATCTATAAGGGCTGCCTCTCCCAGAAAGTGTAACTCTTACTCTTGTCTAATTGTTCCTACACTTTACAGCATTATAATATGATCTTGTTTGCAGCTATGTTATGGGTTGTGACAGGAACATAGTATGTTTCTCCTAATATGATAACGGTAACAGTTTGCCTTCAAAGTAAAAGCTACATTTTTCTTGAGTAATAAGAACCCTATAAAAATCATAAAAACAGCTCGTGGAACTCGTGAAATTGGCTCGAAATCATATTTAATTTCGTATAAGAAGTAGACCTGTCATAGGGATTATCTTAGATAAAACATACTATAAGAAGTTAAAAATCCGCAAATGCGATCTGCGCATGAGTGAAATGAAGAGGGCCTTATACTCCCCAACGCCTGCTTAATCTAATTAGCAACGCAACACGTACCTGCCTTAGGTAGGATTATCCGTCAGGCGCCGGCAGTCAGGGAAATTGTGTCATGGTGATTAACCGCTTAGAAGGAGTTGTTTACTCGTTATCGAATTCGCGTAAGTACAATATTGTAGTTAGAAGAAAGTTAAAGTTCACTTGCAGTATTTTTCTGTTAGGTTCTAAATTAGAACTCTAATGATTAGAAATTCGCTACTATGGCACTTATAACAGCAACGAACAAAATAATTGTATTGTTTTAAAAATAAACGTTATTAGTATTATTTTAGCAATCTTTGTTGGTTGGTACCAAATGACAAATAAAACATTGTGCCTTAAATTAAAAAAAAATAAAGTGGTGGTTCCACGTGCATTTATAAATACGCATGACTGGCAATGAATAGAACCAAAACTAGAGAAAATATTTTCGTGAAAATAGATTGATTTCTCTATTCTATACGCTTATTATCAAACTAGCGGACGCCCGCGACTCCGTCCGCGTGGATTTCGATTTCCAATAGCCTAAAGCCTTCCTCGTCAAATGGACTATCCAACACAAAAAGATTTTTTCAAATCGGTCCAGTAGTTCCCGAGATTAGCGCGTTCAAACAAACAAACTCTTCAGCTTTATATATTAGTATATAGATTGATGAATGCCAAACAAGTGCAATAATTAATCATAACATTCAATAAAACAAACTCTTGTAAATAACAAATTCAGTTACACTTTAAAATTCATGTGCGCAAGATATCTTCAACGCGAAACAATAGTCTTACTTTGCACATAATAATTATGTACCTAATAAGAATTATAATATACCTACAATCTTATCTCCAACGTCTAAAATCACAAAGATTTTCTCCTTCAACATCCAAAAACCTCGTGAACCTCTGATAAATATTAATACGCACTCCTGACCTCCTTGAGCTACCCCTAAGATGTACTTACGTATCTTTCCCCCCTTGCTTATGCGGCTTACCCCACTTTGGATGTAGGCCGGCGACCGGGCAAGGACAAACACCCAATACCTTATCGTATATCTACGGTTACAATGTGATAATGAGGTAATGAAGGCACTTTTGGTAACTTCTTTAACGAATTAAGACAAGAGAAATCCGTTTTTTTGTAGCATGAATCTATACTAATATATAAACCTGAAGAGTTTGTTTGTTTGTTTGTTTGAACGCGCTAATCTCAGGAACTACTGGACCGATTTGAAAAAATATTTTTGTGCTAGTCTTATTATAAAATCACTTGTCTACTACATTATAAGCTTATGTAGTGTCGAGTTAACCAATTGGGTTAGTCCAAAAAAATTAAACTTATATTTCAAGCATAGCAGGTTTAACCTGGAACGGCTGGATATAAAAATGTACCAGTATGACGGTACTAATAGATAGGTTACCATGGTATCGCATCCATTGTTTAAGAGATCCTCTTTTGCTTACCATTACGCAGACTGGAGCCAAGTACTCTTCTTTTGCTTGCAGAGGGGATCCAATAAATGTTTTCCGAAGTCGTTGGTAGTCATCTTTAAAGCCTACGTACCTAACGATCACATTTTGATTTTGATTTTGAAATATACTGGGATAAAACTTTTGAAAAAGCCTATTTTACTCATCGTGTGGAAGTTTACCTAACTGATGATTGTCTCTTTTCCAGGACGCATGGTGATCGGACGCAAGCGGCGCGATGTCAGGAATGACGGGAGCGAGTATGTTGCGCACGCGCCGCAAAGATGTCAACGTCAAGCCCAACCGCAAGTAAATAGCGCGCGTACGCGACGCGCCAACACGGGACCCCCTGATACTCCTTGATCATTGTCTTATTACTATCACAGGAAGCATAGTAGTGCTTAGTAGCGTTATAGCAATCATTAGTTGTGATCAGTTTGCAACATCACAGCATTCGTAGTAGCGTCATAGCAATCATTAGGTGCTTAGTAGCATCACAGCAATCATTGACATCTAGAGCTAAGTAGGTACCATTATGGCATTCATAGTAGTGCTTAGTACCATTATAGCTATCGAACTATTGCTTTGGTTAAAATTTAAAAACATTATCATTTTCTGGTAGTTCTTAACACTATGCTAGGTAAACATTATCAGGAGAACTAATACGCAAGCGGCGCAGTGTCGGGAATGAGGGGAGCGAGTATGTTGCGCACGCGCCGCAAAGATGTCAACGTCAAGCCCAACCGCAAGTAAATAGCGCGCGTAGCGACGCGCCAGCACGGGACCCCCTGATACTCCTTGCCTTAGTATCATAGAAAGCATAGTAGTGCTTAGTAGCGTCGATGCAATAATAGTAGTGCATAGTAGCGTTATAGCAATCATTAGGTGTTTAGTAGCATCACAGCAATCATTGGTATCTAGAGCTAAGTTATAGCTATCAAACTAGTGCTTTACTATGTTAAAATTTAAAAACATTCTCATGTCACCTGGATATTAGTATTTTCTGGTAGTTCTTAACATTATGCTAAGTAAACATTATCAGGAGAACTAATACTCAAGCGGCGCGGTGTCGGGAATGACGGGAGCGAGTATGTTGCGCACGCGCCGCAAAGATGTCAACGTCAAGCCCAACCGCAAGTAAATAGCGCGCGCGACGCGCCAGCTCGGGACCCCCTGAATCATCTGATACTCATTGATCTTTGCCTTAGTACTGTCATAGAAAGCATAATAGTGTTTAGTTGTGTCAATGCAATAGTAGCGTTATAGCAATCATCAGTAGTGCTCAGTTTGCAACATCACAGCCTTCGTAGTAGCGTCATAGCAATCATAAGTAGTGCTTAGTAGCATCACAACAATCATTGGCATCTAGAGCTAAGTTATAGCTATCAAACTAGTGCTTTACTATGTTAAAATTTAAAAACATTCTCATGTCACCTGGATATTAGTATTTTCTGGTAGTTCTTAACACTATGCTAGGTAAACATTATCAGGAGAACTAATACTCAAGCGGCGCGAGGTCGGGAATGACGGGAGCGAGTATGTTGCGCACGCGCCGCAAAGATGTCAACGTCAAGCCCAACCGCAAGTAAATAGCGCGCGCGACGCGCCAGCACGGGACCCCCTGATAGTCTATGATCATTGTCTTAGTATTATAATAGAAAGCATAGAAGTGCCACAGATAACATAAGTAGTGCTTAGTAGCTCCAATGCAATTATAGTAGTGCAAAATAGCGTTATAATCATTTGTAGTGCTTAGTAGGTAGCATCACTGCATTCATAGTAGTCCATAGTAGCGCCACAGCAACCATTAGTAGTCCATAGTAGCGGCACAGCAATCATTAGTAGTCCAAAGTAGTTTCATAGCAATCATAGTAGTGCTTAGTACCATTAAAGCTAATCATGGCTATCGAGTAGTAGTCCTTGTCTTAATAAACTTCTATCAAGTAGTAGTCCTTTACTTTTCAAAACATTGTTTTAACCGACCCACATCACATAGTACCTGTTTTACTGACATCAACATCTTAGTAAATTTGAGGAGCTCGATCGCGCAGTGGTTAGCGCGCTCGACCTGCGATTGCAAAGTTAAGTCACTTCCGCAGAGGCCAGTGTTTCGGAAGGCAACTTGGACCTGCGCCTGATCAACCAAAAGTAGTGTTCTGTCACGAACGGTGGGTTGCTGCCACACTGAACTATGAGAGTTAAGGAATAGGGAGTGCACGCATCTGTGCTTGCGCACTTACTTATGCACTATAATATATCCTGCGAACATTTCTGATTGTAAAATCGGCAGGCATGGTCGAAAAATTGTTCGGTCTTCCATACAATGACTGGCGTCTGCGAAAGTGGCAGGCCGAGCGCGCTAACCACTGCGCCATCGAGCTCCTCAACTCATACTGGGTAGTCTGTAGCTTCAGTTGTGTGTTCAGATACGGCAGAAACAATGGTGTTCCAGGTTGGACCGCAAGTCGTCGCGGGGCATGCTCTACGAGAACGAGGAGCTGCGACTGCGCACGATCAATATTAACGCTGAGGTGGAACGAGGTACGTTATGATTGGCGAAGAGTAGAGTTATAAGAGTTTTTTTTAAGTTTGACGACTCGTTTGGTGGTCAAGAAGTGGCCTATTATACAAGAGGTCACAGGTTCGTACCCGCACAAGACAAACATGAGTGTGCATGAACATGTCTGTTTGTCCTTGTCTGGGTGTAATATGTATCTATTTAAGAATATTTGTAATACCACTGTTGATTCTGATGTCTCTAACACAAGTTCTTAAGCTACGTAAGTATTGTGAAATATTTATTTCATACTTATTTATAAAGTTTGTTCCCATCGGGGCTATCTTTCACCTATTAGGGACCCTGGAAGAGTACTTTCCAACAAAACCAAATTTTTTAAAAAAATATCAGAAAAATTACAGTTCTTTCATTTTTATATTCCCAAGGTCAATCAGACATAAAGAAGCTGAAGAGAGAAAACGAGCAGCTTAAGAGAGAGATATCAGCGCTGCGCTACGAGTACGACCGCCTGGACAGCATGCTGAGGGAGAGGAGGTCCTCGCCCGAACACTCGGACGTGCGTATTTTACTTGCGCGATGCAGGTTTACATATTAACAGACAGTGCCATCTGTTGTTAGTTTTTAGTATTTTCAATAATGCTGCGGTTGGCATCATGCCTCTCAGCTGACTGAGTGGTATCCACTTCGGAGACTGTTACACATATTTTTATAAGTTTTGTTTTGTTTGTTTTTTCTGTTTTATTTTATTTTATTAGAAGTTCATATTGTTATTTTTTTGTTTGTTTGATGATTTTCTTTGTTTCTGTTTTATTTTACAACTGTATATTTGTGTGATTTGTTTCCGAAATAAATGTTTTTATTATTTATTTATTATATTGGTTACTGGGACTCATGCTATGTCAGGACAGACTGAGGGTTTTCGCAAATGAAAAATCCGCTAGTAGGTAGGCGTAGAGTCAAACTGGTATGTGATTGGTGAATTTTGACATGACATTGACAGATATGTCAAAATTCACCAATGACATAGCAGTTAGACCTCACGCCTACGAATTGCCATCTATTGGATCTCTCAATCGCAAACACCCTCATTAAATCTCCTACACCTTATCCACGCTAAAGCAGGCTTTGAGACTACTATCTACCTACCTACGGCATTTTTCCGTCCTGGATAGCTCGTCATGCCCATTGCAAAATGCACCCTATCCCTCAGTAGCTAAGTACGGGTTTGTGTCGGCAGGACAGCGCGTCGGTGTGCAGCGCGTGCCCGGAGTGCGCGAGCGCAGACGGCTCGACGCGTGTTGCGTTTCATGACCTCAGTGTGGTGCCTGAAGAGGCCGAGCAGGAGGGGAACAAGGTGAATATACTTATATGTAATAATGACCTCCCAAACAGGGCTGCTTTGACCTGTTAGAGGCCCCGATAGGCTAGCCAAGGTGCTACTTTGACTTATATCTCCATCCCGCTCACATAAATATTTCGTGTGCGGGATGGCAATAATATAAGTCGCGACGAAAGCGTATGGCGAATTCGTCAAAGTGGCATCTTGGCTACGGGCCCTGGTAGGCTAGCCAAGATGCCACTTTGAAGATTATTCGCTACCGCTAACGCTCACTGAGATAGTTTGTGTGCGGGATGGCAATATAAGTCACGATGTCGCCAAAGGGGCATCTTAGCTAGCCTACCTGGGCCTATAAATCTCTGGTTTGTTAGTCGTGGGGCCCGAAGATCCTGGTGTGGGGGCCTCGATCGATCGCGAGGACCTGAGCAGTTGCCCGTTGTGCCCAGTGGAAAAGTTTGGTCTTGGTCTGCTCAGCAGCTTACCCAAAAATTTGCACTAGTTTTTACCCTGGCCAATCGTTATTTAATAAGGCAAAACAGACGAATAGTGCTAGAAGGGAAGAAGTATTTGCAGCTACATGAAAATAAGAATATCGTTGGACTTAAATCTCTTAAAATTAATGCAAATAATTATTTTAAGATGCATCGCCGCAACCGCGCTCTTGTGCACTCCTTCTGTAAGCTCCACATCGGCAAGGTACAACTTCTGAATATGTAAAGTCTCACACTTTAAATTTTTGGAATGTGCCCCTAAGCCACACATGGGTTTGTGGAATGTATCCCAAACGCACAAAGTCACACATTGGATAACCATTTCACCAGTCACTTCGCGTTTCAATCATACATAGTTTTTTCCAAGCGTTTCATTTAATTAGTTTTTCATATTTCGTATTCTCAGAGAGAAAGAGAGATCTAAATATAGGTTTGTTGGTATATAATCATTTATACTCTGTCCACTTTATGAAGCGTCTTTTGACAGCTCACGCCCATGAAAGTTCGAATTGTTTTCGTTTAATTTTCGAAAAAAGAATATTGTTCTTCATGGACGGTTACTGCCAACTCAGTGATGTGCTACGAAAAACGAATTAGAACGATTGTGCCCCCGATTACAAATAATCGATAGAAATAAATGCTATGAATAAACTTCTTCATAACATGTTCATAAGGTATAATGTATATTTTACATAGAAAGGTAACAACATTTGGATTTCAATTTCTTTTACTAATATGACTTACTTGTTTTATATTTAATTTATAAACTCAAATATATGGATTTATATTTGTTTACAATAAATCTAAGAGAATGTTAAATCAAAACGCTTGTTTATCGAAATCGGTTATTTTTTACGTACCTAAGTCGAATAATGATAATAGTACAATCGGATTGTTGACTCATTTGAGATACTTTAGGACATCACCAATGTTGTCAATCGGCGACCTGTCAAAAGACGCTTCATATAGTGGACAGAGTATAGCTATAAGGATATGTGATAAAATAGGTCACCTTCATAATTATTTCTTACAATAAAATCGATGCATGCCCTTTTTTGCATTGCCTGTGTTTAAATCACATCGGTACAATTATTTATACTTACTTATTTAAATTACAATTGGTTAATAAAATTAATTCAGTGCGTCTATTTTGGCGGATTACAGCATGCGAAATGTTAGCAGTATAATGCACGACCTCTAAAATTAGATTTTTTTATTAATTAGAGCGCTCCGCTCAGAAACCACAGAGGACGCCGGTTCGAATCCTGCGGGGAAAACTTCGACTTTGTGTTGGTTTTCTCAGTATACTTAGTTCATTGCATTTTATTAAGTGTTCCGTTATAGCCTATGGTCCAGGGCCTGTTTTTCATAATTATTACTACCAATCTAAATATTTATGAGTAGCTTTCATTTGGAAGAGACGCCCAACTTTTCATTAGACTGTACATCACTATAGTATAAAACAAAGTCGATATATCTGTCCCTATGTCCCTTTGTATGCTTAAATCTTTGAAACTACGCAACGGATTTTGAAGCGGTTTTTAGGGTTCCGTAGCCAAATGGCAAAAAAACGGAACCCTTATAGTTTCGTCATGTCTGTCTGTCTGTCCTGGCTTGTTCTCCGCCGTTTCTGAACCGATTGCCACGAAAATTGGTGGAGAGATGTATAGTGATAATTCAAGAATTGGTTTTTAAAATAATCGAAAAATAATTATTTTTACCCCCCCTCCCATACATCGAAAAGTAAATTTGAAAAAAAAAATTTACTTACCCCATCGTGTGGGGTATCGTTAAAAAGGTATTTTAAATACAATAAAACTTGCCTTGAATGAAACCATGTGGATCAAACACCCCAGTCTCGAGATATATTAATACAAAGTTAAAATTAGAGCGTCCCCCCCCCCTTAACTTTTGAAATACTATTACAATAATTCTGAAAAAAATGCCCTGTATACCTCCAAGTAAGTACTTTCAACGAAAACTATAGCGAACTCTGTATCATACATAGTTATTTTTATACAACTCGACCAACTTATGACGTGCAGTTGCCCTTTCCAAATGGTGTCTTAAGCGGTCGGGCCATCTTTTAGCTACGGAACCCTTTCATGGGCGTGTCCGACACGCTCTTGGCCGGTTTTTTTTCAATAGATAGAGTGATTCAAGAGGAAGGTTTTTATGTATAATACATGCATACCATAGTAGGGAAACACTAATAAACTTAGTTGCACCCGTGCGAAGTCGGGGCGGGTCGCTAGTATACTATACTTTTACTCAATGGAGATTACAGCGTGTTTCCTCCTCGAGCTTATTTACAAGCTCTCGCCGTGATGGATAGTTTGACGTACAATGAGAGCGCTCGAAATAACCAGGCGGAAGCGAGCTCAGGACTGCTCCACATACAGATTGCAGACGTCCTTGAGAATCAGTAATGGCCAAATTACTAAGTGTATTTGTTTGGTGAAGTGGTTAGAGCGATGCGCTAAAAAACCGCGGAGGTCGTGGGTTCGAATCCCGCGGGAAACACTTCGACTCTGTGTTGGTTTTCTCAGTATGGTGAGGACATTGCAAAGCTGGCTTGACTCACTTGATAGTCCGGTAAAAATGCGGGATTTCGTGCTTCGGAAGAACCGTTAGGCCGTTGGTCCCGACTATGATCGCAATAGTCCGGATTCCCTTGTAAGGGCTACGGAGGTGAGACAACAGTCGCTCCTCTGTATTTACCAGGCCAAATATGATCCTGTCAATTCAGGAAAATAGTCGCTGCGTTCCCGGGTAGTCGCTCCAACGCTTCAAGGCAATGGCCGAGGATACAAACGGAAGAGGCGCTATTTTGCCAGTGGTCGCCATTGAGAAAACTTTTTAAAGACGAATCGTTACCCTAAAATCAGGTTACACTAAAGAAAGATGAATAGACGGTCGGTCCTGTCTGGATTGGGCTGTAAATGAGTCAAGGGCGGGCATGCCGCTGTCAGAAAATATTGTTACACCTATTCATGTTTATAAATAAAATCAGTCGAGAAACGCGCGTCGCGACGGCCAGCTCACTGCGAGAATTTCGTATTACTGTGATTTAGTTTTGTGTGTGTTCAGTGCTTTTTAAACGGATTGATAGGAAGGTATTTATAGTGTTTAATTATATTTATGATCTCTACATGTGATGAAATGCACTGAACAAGTGTGATGATTGGGGAGAGGTTTGAAAGTGATTTTTTTTACAAACGAAATTCATAGAAGTGCACAAAATAAAGATAGAATGATTGTATCTCATCTTTTCCAAAATGTTCTGATTCAAGCGTTTCTGAAAAGGCTTTTTAAATGCAACCATAACCTATTGAAACGACTTTGCGAATCAGCTAACATATTTGATAGCCGGTCAACTCAACTCATGAGGGTCTGAGTTCGTTTGTAGTTGCATTACCTGAAAAGTTGAGTTTTTGTTTTGCTGAACTTTCAACCTCATTTTGCGAAATTCGAACAATACTCGTAATGATCTAATTTTGACACATGATAAAAAGTTGATCGGTTGACTCTTCAACCCAAAGCCATTATTTCAGTATGTAGGTATTCATAAAGTTAGGATATTTATATGATGGTGAAGGACGGTGGTCCTATAAATTAAATTCTTACGAGTATAAATGTTCACGAAAATGAATTATGACGAAGTAAAATTATTACGATCTCTTCCTGTGCTTCCAATAATAATTCGAAAAAGAGATACCTATTCAAGCAATATCAGACAACTGAGAGTGATTTAGTAAATTTAATCGATTGGCCCCAATATTTTAACACTAGCTTACTAGATTTCGATTTTCGATAACCTAATAATAAATTGACTATCCAACACAAAAATATTTTTTCAAATCGGTCCAGTATTTCCTGAGATTAGTGCGTTAAAACAAACAAAGAAACATACAAACAAACAAACTTTTCAGCTTTATATACATATTAGTACATATAGATTTCTTTCAGGTCATATTTTCAGGCTATTTATCTCTTCTATTTTCGCTAAACTCGTGATCCCTGACCTCAATTATTGCAACAGGAAGTATCGTACCAGATATACCTACGCAGACAAAATCAATAAAATTCATTCATCACTGATTACATCATTGTCTCTTCACGAAACTCAAAATGTCTTATGTTCTGTGTTCTTAAACCATTTATCAACATAATTAATTAAACTCATTCCTAGGTCAGAAAAATATTGTGTATAGGTGTTGAAGGTAAATAAAGTACTAGGCCTTCTACTTTCTTATCGGAATCGTAGAACATTCATTCATACGTATATGTACCTACATAGATTCAAAGTATATAAGTAAGTTTTGTTTTTGTTATATATATATATACAGGGTGGAATCTTGAAATGGGTTTTGTTGGGCAGGTACATTAACCGTTACAGTTACAAGAAAACGTCGTGAGGCAACCATCCCTAACTTTTTGAGATATTATGACCTACATTCACAGATTTTGGAAAAAAGTTACAGTCAGCAAAAAAAGTGCTGAAATCGGCAATTTTTTTTTTCATGCCAATCGATCCTATTTCATGTAAGGATCAAATGACTCTATGAGACCATTTGAGGTTTGAGTACTAGAAATGTCAGAAATCGCAAAAAACTTTTCCCATATATTTTGTACTAAGAATTCCAAAAAAATTTTTTCGTGCCGTTCGATCCTGTTTCATGTATGAATCAATTTTTTGTATCAGACCATTTAAGGTCATATAAGAGTCTCTACGTGAGTTGCAGGTCTTGTGTGTAAACACAACTTCACACTAAACACACCTCTTATTTAAAATTTGTTTGAGGCCATAATCCAAATCATTGCAGTCTCATTTGCATTGCTAACTGAACTCTTCTAAAACATTTTTATAAGGACAACAATACGCACCTACACATACAATATGATCATAATATCCGGTCGTTAATACCTCACAGCGAGCAAATGCGTGACAAAATGACGTGTGGTATATTTCTGACGTGCCATATGGTCTGGAGACCTCGTGATGAAAACTCAGGGTTGATTGAGAGACATACGATGAAGGTGAAATGGGTAGACTGTATTTAGATGTAATATGTATGTGATATTGCTCCATTATGTAAATATGTAAATAATTATGAAGACAAAAAAAAAGTGAAAGCCACTTTCTTTTCCACTGCGGAGCAAAGACGTTTTGTTTGATTCTTTTACACTTATTTACTAAGGATACAATATAAATTACATTAATAAATGCAATATACAATGTTTGAAATCAAATCGTCACAAAGATGTCTTTTGGCTTTATCACCAAACTTGCCAAATGCGAATTGGTGATCGATCACAAACAGCACATATTTGGCCCAACGCGAGAATCAAATCCGGAGCTCTAGACCATGGCCCATGGTATTTAAGCCAATAGACTATCGAGGAAATAAATATGTAGGAACCACTTAATGATTGACATTTCAATTGCATTAAAACAACCGCCTAGCAACTCTAGCCAAGAGTCGTCATCGTCTGCAAAAGCTTGTAAATCTACATTCTAAGTGGCATTTACTCCCAGTTATTGTATTTATGCAACGCGAAATTCTAAAGTATTCATCACCAACCATCCATCCATACCAAACATACTGTTACACTGATTCATGATTTTGACGACCACGTAATTTCTCAGCATTCTAATAATACTTCGCAAACGTTAAACTGACATTCCAATTTTGTCTTTTCCAGAGCGGCGTTGAGTCCCCTTGCACCTGTGATGAGTGTCAAGAGGACGACAATAGGAACACTCAAATGAGCTCGAACAATGCGCATGTGTCCCCAAAAAAGGCGGACAGGACCCAAGAAAGGAGTGTGGACGTACTCGTCCACGATGCGCCGGCCGATATGCCGCGGTTCTTCGAATCGGTGACCTCACCACCCTACCACGTCACCACGCCCCCTCCGCCCGGCTTCGTGGTCGCTCCGTACCAAACACCACGGTTCCATACGGGAGGAAACGTCGAGGACCTTCTCGGAGACGTCCAAGCCTCCCCCACAATACAAACGACATTCATCCAACAAAACTCCGTCTTCATGTGCAACACACGGCGAATACAAAGGCAATGCTGCTGCCAGAAACCAGATCCACCCATCATTCAGAACGCACCTGTCACAGGAGTCAATGGAGACGCAGGACAGCCCAAATCGTATGTAACAGAGAAGAATATAGAACTGACTTACGATTATCCAAAGTCTACACCGGTTAAGAGCAGTCCAAGCCCAAAATCTGGAGAAGAACTGACCACCACGACAGAAGTAGCCAGCACCGTCGTCTTCGTCGAAAGAAGAATTCCAGTGAAACCAAGGAAGTTCGATTTCTTCTTCAGATCACGGTCCGCGCCAGTTGGAGACAACGAGGAGCCTATTTACGCTACAGTAAACAAACTGCCGAAAAGATTGAGACGAATGGAGCTTGCCAATTTGGAGAAGGAAGTGGCTTACAAGACTGGCGAGCCTGATTCCTCCACCAGAACAGAGATGACGTTGAAAACTGACTCCGAATCTCAAATTCCGCCTCCGGACGATGACACGAGTAGATCTGAGAGGGAAAAGTCTACTGCACCACAGAGACAAGAAACTCCTAAAACTAAGAAGCGGAAAAGGTTCTCTCTAACCTTCAAGAAGAGAGAGAGAAAACGGAGGGAAAAGAAGAAGGATGTGAAGAACGGACAGAAGAACGGCATGGTGCATGCTGAGGGGGAGAACGAGAGGCTGATAGAAGAGCCGGAGGTGAAACAGAAGCACTGCACGAGACATAGACCGAGGAATACGCTGTCGTCGTCCAGCTCTGGCCCGCGGTACAAGCGGGACAGCTATCATGTAAGAGTCCCTTTTCAAAGCTAATGTATCAGTTTTTGCTAATTTATACGATTATATTTACAGTCATCATCGTTGTCATTCCTTGTTTCATACTTTCAAGAAAAATTGGAACTGAAAATTATATACTTCCATTCCAACTGAAATCTCAAAACTAAAAATCATCACTATAGCCTCTTCGTAACTGGACTTAGGCCCCCTCCTGCGTTACTAAAAAATCATTTAGTATTCTCGACACAACACGTAGAACACACCATTTCTGTTAGATCTGTTTGCTACTAAAATCTTTATCACAACTTACTTCTATAAAAAGGTAATTACACATGTCACATTTCAGGAGATGACGACATCCCATTCGGAGCACGAGCGCACCAACAGCATGTGTTCATCGGTGAACTCCCTGACTTCAGCTTGTACGCATAAATCTAGAAAACTGTCAGTGCCGCCGACCCATGACGGGTCTATACCCTGGTGTGGGTGCTGGGGTGCTGGATGTGTTTGAACTGGCTAGATGAAGGATGCACCAGGCAGATATTTGATAGAATAAATATTTACGGATATAAAGACAAAGTCGATGTTTGTAGGGGGGAGGGGAATATTTAACTTTTTTTACTGGTAATGTATTTTCTTGAAGGCATTGGAAACGATTTTGAAGGCAGTATAGCTGTTAACTCAGTCTGAGCTGAGTGCGACAGGCTTGAAGTTTTTTCTATGGGAAGTTGCGTAGTTTTTTCTCGCGTTCACAAACGATATTTGCTATGGCAGTATAGCTGGTAACTCAGCCCGGACTGAGTGTGACTAGGCTAGAACTTTTACACGCCCATAGTAAGTGAATGAAGCAAGATCAGTAGTATAGTCTGATGATGATGATGATTAAGTTCAGGTTGATGGACGCGAGAAAAAAAGATGCCACCTCCCCTACAAAAATCAGCGTTGTCTTTTGGAGAAGTTGAAAAAAGGGTTATTTAATAACTTTTCACAAGGTGGGAAAAATAAACAAAAATACTGTAAAGACCAAAAAATAAGGCACAAGCAACTTCATCACCTCATTTAGCCAAATAAGATTATTGGTCCACTTTTAGGTGGGCCGCGAAAGACCGCGTCTGCCTCTTGGTTACATGTTATAGCATGCAAGCATTTTAATACTGCGGACTGCTATTCAACAAAGCACAGCGCCATCTATACACAAATAAACATTAATTATAATAAATCACGTTAAAAATAAAATTACGCGTCAATGCTATGACTTCATATTTCAGTACTTATTTGAAATTAATTTCTGAGATCTGTGTATTCAATTCGTAACTTAATTTTTCTTGTTATGTAAAAATGTAAATATGTATTATTTTTTTAATATTCCGTTGATTTTCTGATTATTCCGTTTTGTATTGAACAATGTGTAGTTAAATATTTAATAGAATAGGCTAGTTGCCACTATTTTTATTATTTGATAGAACGGTTCATTACGATTATATTACAACATAAAAAAAATATGAATTTTTTTTGAAGCACCTATCCAACTGTATTTTGAATTTTAAATTATTAATTTCACTATACTACCGTAAACGCCGTCCGCCATGATGGTCTGTGCCGTGGCGTCACTGTTCTTGTCAACAATACGCGTGACATAACCAAAAAGTGTTTATCGGAATTAAAACCATGTCTTCGTAGAGATTACATGATACATTTATGAATTACCACTATTGTATCGTGCGTGAATGTAAGAATACATCAATAAGAAGTTGTGGATTAAAGTTCCCAGTGATGAGAATTTGCGAATCAGAATTTGAAGCAAAACATTTTGCAACCATCAAAGTATCTATTTTGGGCAGTTTGTTTTCAATAAATGTGAAGTGTATAATATTTTAATAGTGAAATAAACATAAATCAACGCGTTTAAATAAAAGACCACGAATAACCTGTCGAACCTGTCGTTTGAATTTGTGATGTTTACAATATTGGTGACGTAGAATCATGGCGGACGGTGTTTTCAATCAAAAGGAAAAAAAGTAAAAATGTATCGGGTTTAAGTTGAATTTTTGCAGCAATCCCATATTTATATTTAATGAAGTTTACATATTTTGGACCCTTGAACGGAATAATATTCGAATTAAAAGTGATTTTATAAATGGTGATATGAGGCAACTAGCCTATTAACTGTGGAGGATAATATAATATGAAACAAATGTATAATACTCACTATGATACTGGATGCATTGATAAAAAAAATAATATTACAAAGTTAAACTGTGATTATGAACGCGTTGTAGAAAATGTTTAATATCTGTTGAATGAAAAATAAACGTTATATTATTTGTACATTTTGACCATTTTTTTTTCATTGTTATCGACAGTATTTTTCAATTTGTTTTATCCGAATATATCTCAAATCGCTTAAAAATAACATAACAATCAACATTCTAAATTAAATATTATTAAATATCGCTTTTACCACACTTTCATGACCTCTTTAACATTCACAAACGATTAAATACCATTAATAAAGCCATACCCATTATAACTAAGTAGGTATGTGAGAGTGATAAATGAAACACAAACTCATTACATAGATGGTTATTTATTATAAAATATGACACATTCGTTTGAACTGGGTTTTACAGTAATTGAAACGCACATAGCAAAATTGATTTACCGGTCGTTCGTCGACGCCTGCGCACCAGTTTATAATATCACAACATTGATCACACTCTACTTTACAATATTAGGAAAAATACCGCCAAGTTCTGTGCGAGAGAGAGAAGGCACGATGTTCACATCTCGTTCTATTTTTTTAATATGCCGTATTTAATTTGGCCTCTTTGAAGCAGGAATCGAGTCGGCTATAAGCTTTACAAATTGGCCACAAACGAGCCAGGAATTATTGCTACATATAATGACGTTTTCATTGTTTTCTTTATCAATGGTCGAATATAACCATGAAGAGATTATGGCTCATTGAGGTCATGATTAATCTAGTTTGTTATTAAATGGCCTTTAAGGTCTACTTCTCCAGGAAGCAACAATCAATATTAGCTATTCGATCTGTAAAAATCGGACAGATAGATCAGTATCGTTCCTTACTAAGACTGGGAAATTCAATTTAAACTATTCTCCATTTTACAACCGCCAAGGGTAAGTTTTAATATGCCTTTTCTCTACATCTCACACAAAACAGCGCCTTCGAATAATCCTACTCCATCCTTCGTATCCTTACTAACGACCAAGGCATCTCAACCAACCATCTTCGCCCCAATCCAATCCTAAACCTATACAAGCGATTCTCACCGTCTCCACAAGGCTACCTAGCGAAGTTAAAACTCAAAATGGCGTGGCAGACGACGACGCGCGCCCGGCCAAGCGTACATTGATTCTACTTTAGAACATTCGAGAACCTACTAGAAATTTCGGACGAAAAACAAAACACAACTCCGATGGAATACGATTTTTTTTAGGAATCACCGAAATCACCATACGTTTTAAAATAAATGGCACGTAGTTTACGTAGGATAAAATAAAAACGTGTGCATAAAGAAAAATTATATGAAAAATATGAAAATAAAAAGAACACAAACCTATCGTACAAAGTAACAAAACATATGGTTTTAAAACTCTTTCATCAATAATAAAAAACTCAATAAATAAATTATGCAAAAAAAATAAAATGAATGAATGTACAATATTTACATCGAATATTTATATAAATTGCATTTTAAAATCATTAGGGGAAGTCTCGTAAAACAACAAATGTCTCTTCTCCACTTGAGATCTAAGAAAAGCGAAAATTTCTAGAAAAATAAAAGATTTAAACACAGGTAGGCTCTGTCTTTTTCGATTCATAGTAAAATATAAAAAATCCCTCACATCATTCCCCTAATGGACATGATATTATCTGTCTCGCTCGCACGCACGCTTATCAACCTCAATTAACATAGGGAAGCGTGCGAACAAAAGAGACAGTGATATAATGACATTATCATATCGATAAAAACTTACGTAAATACACCTTAACTAGGCTTAATGGAGACATCTAATATATATTAAATATACTTATAAATACATTTCATTTGGGTTAAACTAACACAAATCAGTTTAAATGTTTTACGTTAAAACATAAAAAAAGCCACGCAATACATCCATACTACAATGAAAACAATTGCACTTAAAATGAGTATATTTTTACGTCAGGCATAAAGCAATATTATATTCGAATACGCCTGCATTCAATCCACGGAAAGTTTACTTTATCCCTATATGATTAAATCTTTAAGCTTAATGGCAATTTGATTAGCTTTAATGTGAGTTAATGATAAAACTATGTGGCAAATTAATAAAATTATAAAGCTTAATTTCTATTGGCATTGGAACGATGCATTACACAAACCTAGAATAAGACTAGTGTAACTCAAAATTATTAAAAAACTTACTTTTTGACATGGCTAGATTATGCGTTGAAAACTACCTTCTATCTCCAAAAACTCACTGGAAAAAGTAATTTATTGAGTTGAGTTAGTATTATTCTAGGTATGTGATATGTGAAGTATGAATAATACCTACTAACAAAGCTCTTAAGAAGCTGTCAAGTTGTCTGTAATAAGCTGCAGGTTAATTCCTTATTTTTTCTATTTAAAATAATCTGCTGCTAATACACAATCAGTCTTAAATGAAGTAAGAAGCTGCCTTTTAAAATGACAAATTAATGACTCGCTTCACAATTCGATCTCTTAATACAGTTAATTTTAAAATAATACTTTTGTAACCGCCCATAAAGTTTCGAATTAAAAATGCATTCTAAAAACGTGATACTGATTTAAAATGTTTTTTTTTATATTGTTAAGGTATTATTTTCAATACATTGAATTAAGATTCCAAGTAAAATACGTACATTCGTACGTTTAATAAAATACATACGGTTGACAAGTTATGTCAACGCAACAAAGTTCATATTTGATTGAAAAAGTATACAATTTATTACCCGTTACCGCATATTCAAGGAATGATTCCGTCCTTCAATTAAAAGACAATATAATTTCTCCGTTTGAGATCATTTACACGGAATAAAGCATTCAATTAAAATGTTAATAAATAAATGCATTAAAAAGCAAATCGCGTGGCATAATGTGATGAGGACAAATTAAAAGTTACATTCTTAAACTCTAATACATATTACGTGGCCTAAATTATAACGGTTACTTGCCGAAATATATTTTTCCCTTGCTTACAAAGAACTTTTAGATTTTGAGAGCTATAACTGTATTTAGTATGCGTTTAGTGTAACAAATGAACTTTTCTTAAGTATCAACGGCAAAACGAAGTAATGTTTATTTTAATTCATAAACAAATTACCTTTTTCATCTTAAAGTTAAAAGCGTACACAATGACAATTTCATAACAAAAATATTTCCAATACAAATAAGTCAATTTCATATTCTTGACGACACACACAAAATAGTATTTTTTATTAAATATTCCATAAAATACTTCAAAGCAAAATTCGACCCAGCCGTCCTTTACTTACTAGTCTTAAATATAGCATTTCAACCTCCACTTTCATTCACATTTCCATTGAGTACTCCAATTCACTAAACATAGAGTCCATTTTCCACTAACGTAAAACACAGATATCGCTCTCAAAACCTCATAAAACAACAAAACAAAAGTATACAAAAGCCTCTCGTATCGACTTACAAACAATTACAAAGTTACGCGCATATCACTATTAATATCCATAATTAACAATTACCTTTCGACTGAACGGAATGTGCTTATTACGTGGTGTTGCCATTATACAAATATAAACGTTACACATTATCCAATAATACCTATAATTTAAAAACATTTTATTTTGTCCCGTTAAATACTTTTTGTGCACGAATCCCTTAATTCTATTCATGATGCGGATACAATAACATCTATTCTTTAAAATACTGATTTTATGAGTTTAACCAATCTTTCGGTATGTTTTAGTACAAGTGATTTTCGCCTTCAAGTGATCAGTTTAAAGATAAAGACATTTCATGTTTTGCCTTGTATTTAAAAATCGTTTGAAAAGTATGTCTTCACACAGAATTACATTTTACGACAAATCCTAATATCTCTTGTAATAAAACATGCCGTGACAGCAACTCTAAGACTCGACAAAGTGTTATGTTGACGATTTGCAGTTCCAGACAACATTGAAACATTGAGAAATTGATGTTTCACAATGTATTGATTCAGTAGATAAAGTTTTGATTTTATACGAGTGTTAATAAGAAGCTTTTTCTGGGTCGCAGATGCGTTTCTTGCCTTAAATCCCCATACCTTTCCCCCTGTGCAGAGTCATAATAGTTTAGCACAAAAGGTGACGTTATGAGGAATAATTAATCACATAATTATTTATTATATTTAGTACAGCGTCGATCCTTTAGGAATAACATCAAAGAATAACTCAGCAACAATGCTTGTCACTGCAAACCGCCAATATGGAGTCTCAAAACAATCGGCTTTATAAAAAGTTCGCGGTTAAAAGTAAGGAAAAAATGCAAGCATTTTTCATTCTTCGCGGTAACACTAAGCGTTTATGATATGAGAATATTTTTAACAGAACAGTATTGTTACTTTCATCTACAGATTTTGACGATGCAAAGCTCACATACTACAATGTCATTGCAACTTGTGTTACATAATCCGCCATTTTGTTTCGCTTCAAACCACGCCCACCCAGCCACAATTTCTCTGATATGGAGAGTTACATGAAACAAATATTAATTTAGCACACTCAAGTTATGATGTACATATAGAGATGTAAATGAGTACATATATTGGATTCGGACGGATATGGCTAAGTACTACTGAGCATTATTTCTATTCCCTCACCATTTAATATACCATACCATGCCCTATCCTCTAAAGGGTTTAATCGAATTCGTTGCTATTAAAATTGATGTGATACAACAATCTTCCGTTAATATAAGCGGCGCTTAATGCATTCGATATATTTTTCTTAACAAGAAGACAAATTCTTTTGGAGACGAGATATAAGTTTCATTTTTTACTTCACTTATAGGATACGATAGGACAATTCCCACTCCCATAGCCCTATAGGATTACGCAAGATATACCAGAAGGTCACAAGTGAGTGCGCAAGCACAGGTGCACTCCCTATTCCCTAACTCTCATAGTTCAGTGGGACAGCAATCTTACACGTCCGTAGAGCCAGTCCAACTTAGCGGTTAAAAAGTGCAGGCAATAATGAGCTTTGCACCGCCAAACACAAAACGGATAATACTACAAACACAGCGTTCGGAACACTCATACCACGGCACAGTGGACTTCCGTACACTCAGTCACTTCGCCACTAGTGTCCCATCTGTCACTAGCGTCCCATCTGACCCAACTGTTGCAACTGTCCCGCGCGTGTCACACGTCACCGCTGACGTCAGACGTCGTCCATCACGAATGCGACATGCATTGTGGGTTCCTGGAATTGCAAAAAAGAGTAAGTTTCATAATAAAAAAATGATGTACTTATGTATGTATTAAATAAGTTAAAGGGCAAGCAGGTCAACACAAAACAGGGCAACTTTTATCGCCTATAACCTCGGTCGAATCGTGACCTGCGGTTGAATCGACGACCGCCCTGATTGCGTCCGAAGAGAGCTGAGCGCAGCCGAGGAAAGACAAGTAACGACGAAAATACTATTTAAAAAAATATTAATATGGAGGCAAACGAACAATATCTTCACCTGATGATCACCTGATAATCACAGCTTCAAATGGACACCAAAAACCGCACAAGAGTAGCAAATGCGTTGCCTGCCTTCAAAAATCTCATTCGAGTGGAAGTTCCGCTTGATCGTTTGACCAACCGTCTCTGTTAGCTGGAAGGCCTATTAGAAATTCATTTATTGAGCTTAGTGGAACTACCAATCGAATGAGCTGCTCGTCTGGTGAAATACCTCCACCTTATAGAAGAGTACAGTGTAATAGCACTTCGTTACTGTTGTGCTATGTTTATGCTGGTGAGTAAGGTCGCAGGAGCTCAGTTGAGGAGGGTATGAGGTCTTAAAGGCCGGCAACGCATCGGCGATACCTCTAGTGTCGCGAATGTCCATGGGCGGCGGTGATTGGGCATCAGACGACTCACTAACTCGTGTGCCGCAACTGACATAAAAAAATCAAAAGTATATATACACTCACACACTGTCCTCACACCATGACGAACGCTTCCTTCCCGCGGAACAGGAACGGGTGCTGGTCGATCATCGTCTGCACGATGTCCTCGAGGTACGGCCGGGTCATCTCGAACCGGCCCATGTCGGAGAAGTGGACCGGCAGGAGCGTCGGCCACCAGCATATCGCGAGGTTCTTGCTGTCCATTGAGTTCAGTTTGGAGTTGTCCGCCACCCTGGGGAGTGCAGACATTGTTTGGGTTTAATAGAGGCGTTTGAAATATTGATAAAAATAATTATTTAAAAGTAAAAAAATAACTGCGTTGTTACTAAAATTTGCAATGTGCTAAACAAAAGGGAAACAATATTTTTTTTTGTGTATGGAGGCACGCATGTTTACATGCTGCAAGACCGACATATTTATGATGTAAGTACTATAAAATCTTAAGAGTGGCCTCCGACATATTGGTGGGGTAGGAAGCGCTAGCGAGTAACCATTGGTCGCCTGTTGCGTTGCCGAGATATATAACGCCCCACGATGAGTCGTCTTCTGTGCATCCAAGAACCGTCCACAATACCAATAGCAGTGGTTTCAGTTGTCGTATCGTAACTCCAGCCCCGCCTTCAAGAAGTGCAGAAGAAAGCGCTTCGAACAAGGGGGTCCAGGAGTGAAAAACGCGGTAGAGGCACGTTGCGTGATTCCGCGCAAGCAGTTCCCTCGCTCGCATGATGCGGCGATGCCTGAGTTACGTGGTTTGACTATACCGTCCGTGTCGTCTCCGTTCGTGCCGTCAGCATCAGCGCACGTGCCGTCAGCGTCAGCAGCAGCACGTCAGGCGCGTCAGCATCAGCGTGAGCGTTACCTGGCGAAGTGGTCGAGCACGTAGTCGAGCGTGGCGCGCGCGAGCGGCGTGAGCGCCGTGTTGAGCAGCGTGCGCAGCGCCAGCAGCCGCCAGCTGCGGTCCTTCAGCTCCACGCCGCCCGCCATGCAGCCGCGCATCGCTGCACATACGTGAGCGTTACCTGGCGAAGTGGTCGAGCACGTAGTCGAGCGTGGCGCGCGCGAGCGGCGTGAGCGCCGTGTTGAGCAGCGTGCGCAGCGCCAGCAGCCGCCAGCTGCGGTCCTTCAGCTCCACGCCGCCCGCCATGCAGCCGCGCATCGCTGCACATACGTGAGCGTTACCTGGCGAAGTGGTCGAGCACGTAGTCGAGCGTGGCGCGCGCGAGCGGCGTGAGCGCCGTGTTGAGCAGCGTGCGCAGCGCCAGCAGCCGCCAGCTGCGGTCCTTCAGCTCCACGCCGCCCGCCATGCAGCCGCGCATCGCTGCACATACGTGAGCGTTACCTGGCGAAGTGGTCGAGCACGTAGTCGAGCGTGGCGCGCGCGAGCGGCGTGAGCGCCGTGTTGAGCAGCGTGCGCAGCGCCAGCAGCCGCCAGCTGCGGTCCTTCAGCTCCACGCCGCCCGCCATGCAGCCGCGCATCGCTGCACATACGTGAGCGTTACCTGGCGAAGTGGTCGAGCACGTAGTCGAGCGTGGCGCGCGCGAGCGGCGTGAGCGCCGTGTTGAGCAGCGTGCGCAGCGCCAGCAGCCGCCAGCTGCGGTCCTTCAGCTCCACGCCGCCCGCCATGCAGCCGCGCATCGCTGCACATACGTGAGCGTTACCTGGCGAAGTGGTCGAGCACGTAGTCGAGCGTGGCGCGCGCGAGCGGCGTGAGCGCCGTGTTGAGCAGCGTGCGCAGCGCCAGCAGCCGCCAGCTGCGGTCCTTCAGCTCCACGCCGCCCGCCATGCAGCCGCGCATCGCTGCACATAAATAATAATCATCATCAGCGCATTAACGTCCCTACTGCCTGGGGTACGGGCTTTCCCTACCGATAGGTGGAGCGTTCAACAACCACGCGGACCCAATATGTGGTTGTTAACGACTGCTAATGCTGCAGTGACCAACGACTACCTGTGCCTTCCGAAGCATAGGGAACCTCAACATAATTTTTTTTGGTCACCCATCCGACGTTGCATATCCTTAGCAAACTTACACTAAACCGGAAAAATTTTTCCTCGGGTAATTTCCAAAAGAAGTCAACTAAAAAAAATATCCAAAATCAGTTCTTTAATATTCTTACGCAAACCTTAATCATATGGCACTGTATTGATAATAACCAAAATACTATTCTCTCAAAGTGGAAGAAAACGAGCAGTGATACTGGCAACACTATCTGCAAATACTACCACACTCACCAGCGATATCCTCAAGCTGCGTCATGCTAGCTTCATCCAGTAACGGGGGCAGCCTCTTGGAGAAGAAGTCTTTGAGCGCGGTCGCGACTGCGTTCACAGGGATGTCGAGCGAGTCCAAGTCTACGTTTGGATCTGTAGGGGAATTATAATAGTGTTATGATTTGCTAGAGACGAACTTCTTAGCTATCCATGGATTCTCCGTGCGGGTGCCGGGTCCATCGCGTGGAACAGAGAGGAATGTCAGTCGGCGCCTGGGACTTGCGACCCAGCGTGTAGGTTTAAGGGGCCCCTTTATAGTATACTAACGATCACCTTCACCGATGACATTCCTCTCCCTTCCCAACCATATTTGGTATGAGCCGAGTAAAGCGGCTTTAGTTGCTCTTTCCAGTAACGAGCTAATATTAGATCTTGGTAATCCTAAGTCCTTCAGTAGGTTGTAGAGAGATTTCGCTGGTATACCTCTCGCACCCACTTCCACAGCATACAACCGTGCTATATAACCATTTTTAGTCATCTCGTTGGTTAGGTCATAATACTTATTTGTTTTAAACGCGTGATCTTTGGGAATGTTTGTCTCCCATGGAACAGTAAGTTCCACCAACAGTACGCGCTTAAGTTTTCTAGAATAAACGAAAAGGTCTGGTCTAGACGACGATAACACAATGTCTTCTGGAATAGTGTAGTGCTTTTCATACGTGTCCATCATGATCTTCCAATCTGGAGCTACACTAACAATGGAGTAAGGTTTGACTTTGGACTTCTTGGTAGATCCTTCCTTGACGAAGTTGATGTTCTTTGTATTCGTCGTCAAACCTTTTGCTGCTCTTGCTATTGAAAGGCTCACCGCTTCACGTATGATCTGCAACACTCCATCATGGCGGCGAGAGTAGTGACCTCTGTCTAGGAGTACTCTGCATCCCACCAACAAATGCCTCGCGGTACCTACGGCCTCGCCACAGAGTAAACATGTTTTGTCTACTGCCATTCCCCACCTTACAAGGTTGCTCTGATCAGGTAGGGTCAACTGAAAGGCATTCAGATAGAATTTAAGCAACGCCGGAGACCAATCGTACAGTATCGACCGCCACTTCAATGCTAAAGGGATACAAAACTCACCAAGGGACACCCACTCGTTTTGCATTTCGAGATTAAGCGCATGTACTCTATACTCGTTATCTTCATCCATTCGCAGAAAAGACTTAATGATGTTCCGGTCATCCTCTCTTTCTCGACATCCCAATCCTACCCTGTTTGTTTGCGCTCCCACCATAAACTGCTTATGGAACCGTAGCCTAGACTCTAACTCACTCATGTTCTTATCTTTTGGGAGTGTTGCCACTGCGTTGTCTTTCGATTTACCCAGAATGTGCATCTTGGTGACTCTAAGATGTTTGTAAAGCTCCGATGGCTTGTTTAGGTTCATCCCAAAACTATTTTTGCCCCTAAATAGTGTAGAGGGGTCTGCCGAGTGGGCTAATCCAGTCCAAGACTTCAACGATTTCACAACAACGGTATCCAGTCGCGATAAAAGGGTTTTGCCGAAGTCGTACACGAGGAAAGGCCAAGACAAGCGCGATGACAGGTAGTTGTTGTAGATCCATAGCTTCTTAATGTTCCCTATGGGCTGGTTCTCAACCCTACTAATGGAATCAATGAAATCCTCAACAATACCATCCAAAGATGGTGTGCGGCCTCTATATGAAATGACAGAATACTTATCGTTGATAGAAAAAAATAATTCCAGACCAAAATATTTACAAGGTGATCTGACGACTTCCGGACCTTGACGATGACCAAAACGACCAAACGTTTGCATTTATTAAAAAAGTAAAAATAAAAGTGTTAGATTTTTTGGATATAAATTTAATTTATGTCGGTCTGTGGATTTAGCCCGCTTCCACCCACCAATGAGGCCACGCCTTTAATACGCCTACTATGTCAATTGATATTGACAGCTTGTTGTGGAAATCACACCATATCTTAATGCCGTTCATAGTCTGTAGTCCATTTTAGGGATATATGATTAGTGATGTACAAGCCTTTAGGCGCACAGTTTATTTTTGAAGCCTCGAATGGCAAGACTTAGTGAGCTCGGGAGGCTCGAAGACCCGAGCCTAACCGAGCCGCGAACTCTTTGAGCCATGCCACAAGCCTTCAATAGGGTTCGATCTTTCAAAAGAGTTAAAACCTATCAAAAAACTAGCCTGCAAAAAAGCTTGCGCTCAGAAAAAGACTCCCGAGTTGTTGGGCACACATTCACACAAACTAGGCAAGCCCTGTTAACGAAACCGATTTGTAGGCAAAAGGACTCGCACGCCTTGAGCCTCATACATCACAAGTTATTATTTGTGTCTCAGTCTCCTGTACAGTCACGAGAAATAACATGTGTACACCTCGACTCTTATGTCAAAGTAGTAAAGTTCATATTTCAATATGTTTGTATACATGACTGTACACTCATGACTGTATACCAGCATAAAGCATAGACAACGTACCCTCGTAGAACTTGTTGAAGAGCATATCGACGTGCGCCCTGTTCCCCGGCACGCGGTACAGCCCCTCCGACGCGAGACCCTCGCGCTCGATGAATTCCACGCACTTCTCCACGAATAGCGGCACGCCGTGTGGACCCTAAGTAGAAGGAGTTAAGGGTCATTATTGAATGTTGGAAACACAGACAATAGTACATCAATCTTTGTAACGCCCTTAACTCAAGGGATTAAGCACTACTAAAATTACCATCATTCTTCTGCCCTTTTCCCGGATTAGGCAAGGTCGGCGCAACATGTTTTTTTATTTTTTTTTTCTATACTAACGATAAACGATTTTTATTTCAAGTATATTATACAGCTGAAGAGTTTGTTTTTTTCTTTAAAGGCGCTTATCTCAGGAACTACTGGTCCGATTTGAAAAAATCTTTTTGTGTCGGATAGTCCATTTGAAGAGGAAGGCTTTAGGCCTTAGTATATGTATACCTATATGTGCGAAAACCGGAAACCACGCAGACCGCAATCTCACTTGATGGAAAGCGAAGATGCGGTCGAGGGTGGAGCATACCTACTTATGAACAGCCTATTTACTCTGACCACTTCCACTCAATTCTATCAGCCGTCAACTAATAATTTACTCTTTCACTACTAAAATGATATGTCTAATAAGTGTGCCTTCAGAAATCAATAAGCTTTGAAAATCCCTCTAAATGTCGACGCCTCGGGAAATCAGTAAGAGAGACAAAAGACCGAAAGATATCAATAATCAGCTGTATCAAGATATAAATAACTTTTCTCACCTGTGGTCCCCAATTTTGTTGTGACGGCGTATTCGACAGCTGCGCGGCGTTCTTTTTGTCTTTGCTCTTTGAAAATTCCTAAAATTTCAAAACAGTCAGTATATCATAATTTAAAAAGTCCGTCCAGCCATCAAGGTCCCGACGACAGAACAAAATATGTCTGTAATAAAATACAGCGCCTCTAGTGGTCGCATTAAGAACTATTTTTTTTTTTCAATAAATCGTTTCGGCGCAAACCGAATCTAGTGAGAAATTGAAATTTAACGCTTCTCTAAAAATCCATAACTCTCCATGGATTTTTTTTTCTCCAACTTCCCATACCTCTCTCTCTTTCTAGCGCTTAAAATCGAAATTTTTTGTCGTGCAAATTCGACACTTCGCAAAGGACACGAAAACATACGACTGACGCTGTCCTTCCACCCTTTCTAACTAAACTGACAAACTGAAACGGATCAACTATTTTCTTTCCCAACGATAAAACTTTGTAGTTGGTCTGATATGAATATTTTTTTAATACAATTTTAATTCCATCCACATAACTTAAAACGCAACTTCCATTGTTTTATTTTTTATTTAACAATTTTTTTGTCTGTCTGATAGGAAGTTCAATAATTCGTCCGAAAGAAGAAAGCCTTCGAAGGACCATTTTTGAATCTCTAAACAAAACCACCTAACACACTCCTGCTTACCGTCAGATAATACAGAGAGTTACTCACTCTCTCTCAAGTTCCCTCCCACCGGTTCTCTTTGTTACCTTATGCCTCCTGTCGTGTTTGGAGAAGGGGTGCGGACGTCGGCGGGAGTCCGCCGCGCTCGACGACGAGTTCTCCTGCGCCGACGACGGGTATTCGCCTCCCAGCATCTGAGGATATTGTCGAGTTAATATTGCGTGACTATACACTGTATTAGTAACTAGCGGCCCGTCACGCGGTTTCACCCGCGTCCCGGGGGAACTACTTCCCGTACCGGGATAAAATATAGCCTATGTTACTCTGGGTGAATGTAGCTTTCCAACAGTGAAAGAATTTTTCAAATCTGCCAAGTAGTTTCGGAGCCTATTCAATTCATACAAACAAACAAAAAATCAAACCTTTCCTCTTATGATATTAGTATAGATATACGTATCAGACATAATTAACTTTGTTTCATCTTTTGATTTCATTTTATTATTTGGACTAACACACCAATTGCCTAGGCCAAAACAAAGTTGGATCTACTATGGAATCTCTCTAGCGTCCATAGTACAAGCTTCGAGCTTCGTATATCTATCCGTTCTCTAACGTAACTTTTATAAACATCCATAACTCGAGTACAAATGCCGATGTTCATCACACCACAAACATTTGCCCCTAGCGGGATTTGAACCCGCGACCCTCAGTTTTTTAACCAGGCTTTAAAGTCACTAGAATGGTCACTAAAGTCAGTCACCAAGTTAAAGATTTATGAGCACAAATTCGAGCTGTGTAGTGAAAATCTGATACAAATTTTGACACCCAGAAACAAATACAAAAAAAAACTGATTACAATTTATTTGTAAACAACAAAAATGTTTACAAACCTTGTGTGCCGGCTCGTGGTGTGGCGGCACCGGTAGCGGCCTGGGTCTTCTCGTTTCCCCGTCGGAGCTACCTTCGCTAGACTCACTGGCTGCTGTAAAAAAATATCACACTTAAATTGTAGTTGCAGTCTTCAACAAAATTGTCCGTAAGCTTAAAAACAGTTAGTCAATAATAATTAAACAGGTGGACTAACCAAGTTGCAAGTTTGACTATTTATCGCTATCGTTATCGTCGCGACTTTTATTTCCATCTCACTCACACATACTCGTGAGCGGGATGGCAATATTAATCGAAGCAATGGCGAAAGTGGCCGCAGTGGCAAATTTGCTAGACCACCAGGTAATAAAACTTCAGACGGAACATTTTAGACTTTCTACGCACTTATCTCTCGAACTTAAAAGCGACTATAGAACTGTAAGTGTGAACTTAGACGCACGGCTGGCTGTACCCAGTCATTGCGTGACATGTTACAGTCATGACCACCAACGTGTATACAAACACATTCAAATATGAACTTTACTGCTTTGACATTAGAGTCGATGTGTATGACATGTTGGGGCTCATGACGGTACAGTACAATTCTACGTAAAGTTGACATACCTTTGTCCTCCTGTGTTCTCGCTCTGTACCCAGTCGGTAGCTCCGGCGGTCCCACGAACATGCCCAGCTTGGGAACTCTTGGACTCTGCACCGCTACTAAGTTGCCCAGAGACCTAAGATGACAATACGATAATGTAACTTATAATTATTAAAGTTTATATATACGATATATATTATAGATTTTCAAATAAATTATAAAAGCGGTGACTGTGGCACGGGAAGCAGTATAGTTAACTACGTATACGGAGCATATCAGTTATTGATTTCTGGATGCTTTCCTCATCGCTAGAAACGTTGCAAGGGGGGTAAAGATCTGCACGCACCCCGTCGTGTGCCTAAGCGCAGATTTGCGCTCCGGTGCTTTTTATGCGATTTTAAGTATTAAATATTACGTAATAAAGTCTAGAGTTGCTTATTCCTTTATTGTTTAATAATATAATATAGTAAAGCTGAAGAGTTTGTTTAGTGAAAGTGAAAGTGAGGTGGAGGTATTAGAAGAAAATTCACAACGGCGCCCGAGCAGACGACGACGCCCCGCATCACCAGTCCGCTTGCGACCACGGTTGTTGTAACGCAGCCGAAACGTCAATCAGTAAGTAGTATACATCTATACTTACTCTATACTAATATATAAAGCTGAAGAGTTTGTTTGTTTGTTTGAACGCGCTAATCTCAGGAACTATTGGTCCGATATTTAAAAATATTTTTGTGTTGGATCGTCCATTTGACGAGGAAGGCTTTAGGCTATTGGAAATCGAAATCCACGAGGACGGAGTCGTGTGTGGCCGCTAGTATACTACAAAATTAATGTTGCGTTAAGTCCCGTTAAACAATATAAGTGTTACCACCGGTGCGACTTGAAAAAAAAAATTTGCGTTGTATAGCCCAGTAGTCGAGGAAGGCTATAGCATAACACGATGAGTGCGGAAACCGAATTCTTAGCGTAGTAGCGTTCTAGTAAGTAAATAAATAAATATAGTGCCAGACAACTGGCAGGAGGTGGCGCAGGACAGATCGAGGTGGCGACGTCTGCTATTAGAGGCCAAGACTCACTTTGGGTCGCTGCGCCATCGCAGTAAGTAAGTAAGTAAGTAAGTAAGTTTGGTGGCGTACCGTTTCTTGTAGTGCCTGGGCGCATGGTGCGCGTGGTGCGTGTGATGCGCGTGGCGGCGCCGCAGCCGCGCCGCGCCCGAGCCCGACGCCTCCGACGAGCCCGACGAGTCCGTCTCCGAGAACGCTGAACACACGGACAACATACATAGGATAAATAAATAAATTCCTTGGACAAACACAACAATTCCTCGAAGCTTGTACTATGAATGCTAGACATAATTAAATAATTTTTAAACATCCTTGACTCGAACACAAATACCGATGTTCATAGCAGAATAGGCTAGTTGCCACTATTTTTATTATTTGATAGAACGGTTCATCACGATTATATTACAACATAAAAAATAGAACATTTTTTTGAAGCACCTATCCAACTGTATTTTGAATTTTAAATTATTAATTTCACTATACTACCGTAAACGCCGTCCGCCATGATGGTCTGTGCCGTGGCGTCACTATTCTTGTCAACAATACGCGTGACATAACCAAAAAGTGTTTATCGGAATTAAAACCATGTCTTCGTAGAGATTACATGATACATTTATGAATTACCACTATTGTATCGTGCGTGAACGTTAGAATACATCAATAAGAAGTTGTGGATTAAAGTACCCAGTGATGAGAATTTGCGAATCAGAATTTGAAGCAAAACATTTTGCAACCATCAAAGTATCTATTTTGGGCAGGTTTGTTTTCAATAAATGTGAAGTGTAAAATAGTTTAATAGTGAAATAAACAACAATCAACGCGTTTAAATAAAAGACCACGAATAACCTGTCGAAACTGTCGTTTGAATTTGTGTTGTTTACAATATTGGTGACGTAGAATCATGGCGGACGGTGTTTTCAATCAAGAGAAAAAAAAGTAAAAATGTATCGGGTTTAAGTAGAATTTTTGCAGCAATCCCATATTTATATTTAATGAAGTTTGCATATTTTGGACCCTTGTACGGAATAATATACGAATTAAAAGTGATTTTATAAATGGTGATATGAGGCAACTAGCCTATTCAAATCCGCGACCCTTAGTTTTGTAGCCAGGGTCTCTGACCTATTTGTAGATTTTATGAATGTGTATTAGACCCATTACAAAAACAAAAGACATGGCCAATTCCTGCCTAGTGATGGCCACGAATGGCACAAAAGCACAAAGTATATTAAATTAAAATAATAATTTTCAGATATTTTAGAATCTTGTAGAACTTGGCAGTTTTTAAAAGATAATAATTAGTAATTTAACTTCCGTTTTAAACTACTGTTTAAAAATAGCGTTCCTCTCAACGTAAATCGGATAGTCTGCTCTTGTCCTCAATATACACAATGTAATATTGTATGAAAAACAGTTATATTAAATAAAATGTAGCTTTAACCATAAAAAATATTTAAAATTGTATCTTTAAACGTATTATTTATGACAAACAACTTATTTTAAACATAATATTTTATTATTTTTCCCAAAATGAATATAAGATTAAGCAGAACGGAATTAATATTATTGTCAATATATCAACAGTTATTGTCAAATATTATAATTCCGTTGTCATGGTAATGTACAATGCGTGACAGAGTAAGCATTAGCAAAATAACGGTAAGACAAAAAGAGACAGCACTTTTTTCACGGTACACCGTTGAGTAACCTTAGTAACCAATGTATCATGTCATCAATCAAAACATTGCTTCAGTAAGGGATTGAAATGTTTTTTGCAATCTTTGTGTGTCTGTATAATTATAACCTCAAGTTCTTGGACTTCAGTTGTTAATGATATGGAATGTTCTGATAGTAACGAGTCTAATGCAATAAGACATGTTTGTGGGAAATGAATTTGGTATCTAGGCAAACGTTCGTAGAATCTTGGCCATGTCCTTTCTGTTCTAATCCCAAACCAAAATAACGCCTGCGAAATAAATATCAGCAACTGGGATTATACCTACTATCCTACACAATAGTATCGAAGCCCTCAACATGCCTTCCAAAATGATTAACACTCTTCAAAAAGCTACAAAACTAAACATTTGCAGAATCACTCGGAAATTCTTATCACAAGGAGCTACTCCACTGCACCCTATTGCGCTTGACTAAGGTGTACGGCGTGGAGATTTAAAATCTTAAGAAGAATACTAATAATAATAAATACATTGGACCAACACAACAATTGCCTAGCCCCAAACAAAGCTTGAAACTTGTACTATGGAAGCTAGGGAACGGATAGACATACTAAATACTTTTATAAACATCAATGAATCGAGTGCAAATGCCGATGTTCATTTGCCCCTAACGGGATTCGAACCCGCAACTTTTGGTTTTTTAGCCAGTGTCTATGACCACTAGACCAACGGGCCTGTCGAAATGATGATGTACTTACAGGGCTGATGAAGAGGAGTCTTTTCGTGCCTCCGATGCCTTCTCAATCTCATCATGGACGGCGCTTCCATATACTCATTGGGTTCTTTTATCTGAAAATAATTGTTACATTATACTTCTTTTGTCTAATGAAATCTTATTATCTATACTAATATAATAAAGTTGAGGAGATAACTTGTTTGTGTATTTCGCGCTAATCTCAGGAACTACGTGGCCAATTGGCCATAACCTACTATAGGTTATATAACAATATGTGTGCGGAAGCTGAAATCCACGCGGACGGGGTCGCGGGCGGCCGCTAGTTATGAATAATAGAAACAAAAAAGTTACCAGTAAGTAATTTAATAAAATTGATATTTAAGTAGATCTTTAAATTTTTAAAATAACGTTTAACAGAAATAAACCAATCACTGTGCAGTTGGACCGTATGTTTGATAGATTACAACATCTAGCGGGAATAAAACTCTTTTCATATGTTACCTGTGCGTACTGCGCGTCGAGTTCAGTCTCCGAACTGACTCCAGACGGATGATGGTGCCCGCCTTGCTGGCTGCCATGAGACCATCCCGATCGTTGCGACTGGAACAATGGTACAGAATTGGATATGCGACTTACATCATTGGTTTAGACTTACATTTGTTGAGATAGTAATAATAATTTCCCTCCGGCCATATTCGGCCATGGCGGCCGACCTTACGATCAACGAGGTACGCAGAATACATTATGGTACACAAGTGATTGCGCAAGCACATGTGCACTCACTATTCCCTCACTCTCATAATTCGGTGGCACAGCAATCTGACACGACCGTAGAGAGATCAGGCGCAGGAACAGGCGCAGAAGCAGGGAGGAGCTCGAGATGAAGATTTTCGGTCACCCATCCGATGACCGCCATCTACGAACGTTTCTTTAGCAATCGCAGGCCGAGTACGCTAACCGCTGCGCTATCGTGAAACGTCAGAACCAATATTCTTTTATAAGTCATGTAAAGCTCATAAGAATTTTAAAACTCACCTTTCTCTCCCTAGAATGGGGTGGGCCAATAGTGATGTGTTGGAGAGCGTCGCTCACCATTGTGTAGTTATTCATGTCCAGTTTACCAGGTTGCTGAAATTAATGAAATTAATTAAAACCACGCAGTGTCAATTTATTATTGGGCTAGCGGCCGCCAGCGACTTCGATCCCGTAGACATCAGTTTCCGCACACATTGTGTTTTATTGTAGCTAAAAGCCTTCCTCGACAAATGGACTATCCAACTCTAAAAGTTTTTTTTTAATTTGAACCACGTTCTGAGATAAGCGCGTTCAAACAAATAAATTAACAAACTCAAAACTAGTATAGATTAGTACACTGATATACAAAAACCCAAGATACACAATCATCGTCTCAAACGCATCCCGAAAAACTAGGTGCAGAATGCACTTATTTCAAACAGTCTTTCGTCACCCGCGTCATCGCAATTATGAACACTCCCTTGTGAAAACAATCTTAACTTATCTGCATAAGGTTTAATTTGCAAATAGTAATGTTCATAGTTTGACACAGATTTGCAAAGTTTTTGGTGATAGTATTTGACTGTAACTTTTGTTCGAGACTGTGCATCTTGGGTTTTTGTACATCGATGGATTAGTAGCAATAGCATGAAACTATGTATGCGAAACTCGTCATCCACGCGGACCGGATCACGAGCGGCTCCTAGTTCTTATACAAAGTATTTTAAAATTCAGTGTAAAACACCAGTATTAAAACAATATTACCTTTAGAGTCTGCGAATGCCGCACCCTCTGCGGGGGCGGGTGCGGGCGCGTGCGACCCGTCGTGAATGCACGGTGCCCGTAGCTGGCCGGCTGCCAGAGACCACCGCCATCTATACACACATTTAGAGTTAAACTACTGGTTTATGTGGATCTGTTGTGTTTTTTATATTATAGGGCAGCAAACGAGCAGACGTATTGCCTGATGGTAAGCTTTTGTGGTGTAGGTCAATGAGGGTTTAGGTACGCGTAGGGTCTAACTGCAATGTCATTGGTGAATTTTGACATATCTGTCAATGTCATGTCAAAATTCACCAATGACATTGTAGTAAGAGCTCACGCCTACGTATCGCCATTTAGCGGATTTTTCATTTGTGAACCCTCATCGACCGACAATATCTTCATCATCATCCTCGCGCTTATCTCGGTTGCATCCTTGGCTGTTGCCTCGGAGTCCATGGTGCGCTACGACTATGGTCCCGAATTGACCAGGCTGGTTATGATCCGTAAAAAGTGTTTAAATTGACCGAAAATATGATGGACTTAAACTGGCAGAAAAGTTTAATGTTTCTTATTAAACGGAATTGAATTGACAAATGTAACAACTTTGACGTGAGATAATTAAGAAACAAAAGATTGGAAGAAACTGATCGGTCTATGTTTAATTACACATATTTCATATTTTAATATAATAGCTATATATTGTCTATCAAACGGTGAACCTCATCTTCTTAATAATAGGGAAATAATATAAAAGTGCGCGAGGATATTAAATGGTTGCCTCTTTCCGGGCTTTAAAAATGCATAAAAATTTTATTAAAAATTAACAAAGCATCTGTGTCTTCATATCACCATGCAGTGTTTTATTTTAAAAAATATAAAATAAATATACAATATTAAAATAAAATTTGCCTAAATAAACCATGCTATTTACTCGGCCTACCCTAATAAATTAAAATAATATAAACAAAACAAATCTATCTACATGATTTCTTCCATGCAAAAACAATTATCTAAGACACTGCACGTTTCTACATATTTCAACAGACTACACCGGATCATGAGGAATCTTTTTATATTGCTTGAAAAATCTAAAAAATATTTCAATCATGGAACCTGATAAAAGATAACTTTTATCGAAATCAAGCCATTATAAATTCACGCATGATAAATTATTATTTTACCATGTTTGCCAATAAGGGTGTTTTGTGAACACAAGACTAAGTTTTTGTTTAAAAAAAACTACTTATAGGCATAACACACCAATAAACTTTTTAGCGCTTATCCAAACTTAGTTTATTGTTGAAAATTTAGCCATACAAGCTTACTCGTAAAAATGCATTATTTTGTCCTTTTTAGGGTTCCGTAGCCAAAATGGCAAAAAAACGGAACCCTTATAGATTCGTCATGTCTGTCTGTCTGTCTGTCTGTCTGTCTGTCCGCCAGTCTGTCACAGCCACTTTTTTCCGTAACTATAAGTACTATACTATTGAAACTTGGTGAGTAGATGTATTCTGTGAACCGCAACAAGGTTTGCACACGAAAATAGAAAAAAAAATAAAAAAATGGGGGGTCCCCATAGTTAGAACCGAAACTGAAAATATTTTTTTTCATTGAACATATACGTGTGGGGTATCTATGGATAGGTCTTTAAAAATTATATTGAGGTTTCTAAGCTCATTTTTTTCTTAAAGGAATACTTTGCGTGACAGACTCTTGCAAAGTGGAAAAAAGTGTGTCCCCCCCCCTCTAACTTCTAAAGTAAGAGGATGATAAATCTGAAATAAATATATAATGTACATTACCATAAAAACTACCAACGAAAACTGGTTCGAACGAAATCTATTCAGTAGTTTTTTTAATACGTCAAAAATAGAATTTGTACGGAACCCTCAGTGCGGGAGTCCGACTCGCACTTGGCCAATTTTTTTGGCTTGATTGAATAAAAACACTTTTGAAGGAGTTCAATATAAAAAGATTACCCAAACACCAGATACAGTCTATCGAAACACCTCCCACATCTACACACAAAACTGAACCCTCGTCCGTGTGTTATACGGCACAATTTCGCTGGTCATGCAATCACCTGACTCGTGTGTGCTCAGCGAATCCTCCGAGCAGTTCAGGTCGGCTGCGTTTATGTAAAATTGCATTCATTTATTGTAATGTAAATATGAAATACTATATTTTGAAATGTATTTGCAGTTCTAAGTTCTATTTTTATTTGATCATAATTTAAAAAAAAATAAGACAACAAATAATCTTAATTTTGACTTTTGTTCGACCTTATTTTTGAAATAACCGATTCACATGTAGAAACACACTTTGATATGTTACTTTTATCTCAAAATTTCATCAAATTGTTTCAGTATTAAACACACAAATTAATCAAACAAATTTTTCGCTAATAACATTGAATGAAAAGTAAATCTATATTGGTTTTCAAATAACTTACGTGATAAGTCATGCATTCTGTGATCTGGCGGAGCGGGTTCCGGTGGCGTGCTCGGCGGAGGATATACGCTAAAACCTGAGAAATAAATACAATTTAAAAACATTATATACATTCTAATCTGGCACAGAACATGAAATATCACACTGCAGGGGGAAAAGCAAACAATTCCAAATTTGCCTAAAGGACACAACATCTTTAGTATTTACCATATATCAAGATGCAATAAATAACTATGAATATGACAAACCTTTCAAAAAGCCCCTATTCTTGTTGTTCATGGTATCGCTGTATTCGGAATCGATGTCTGCACGTGAGTCGGGCCCGATGAGAAGGTCTAGAGAGTTCGTCAACTTGTGTTCCATCCTGCAAGCAATATAGCGAGTTAGATGGGGATAAAGATTTCATAATTCGCCTTTTCGCCACGACTGTTCCATGGTAACGCGTTTGTTTTTTGTTAATAGGAGGCAAACGAACAATAGGGTAACCTGATGGTCAGTGATCACCGCTGCCCGTGGACATCACAAGGATTCGCAGCTGCGTTACCTGCCTTTAAGACCCCATACCCTTCCCAACTGAGCTCTGGCGATCATACTTACCAGCAGAAACATAACACGACTGGCACGAAATGCTGCTTCACTGTGGTCTTCTGTAAGGTGGAGATACTTCCTCAGACGAGCGGCTCATTCGAGTGGAAGTTCGACTAAGCTCCACCTCTTTCATAAATGTTGTCTGCCGCGCACCACCTCTACACTTCGGTCGGGGTGGTGCGAGTGGTTGCCGAGCGGCACCAGTGGTCTTTACGTCGCGTCCGTTCCCATGGCGACGCGCGCTCGTCATGCACCAACCGCGTGTCATACTTAGCTACACTGTGTCTCACTTGTGGTCGGGATGAAAGGAGTGGTTGCCGAGCGGCACCTGTGATGTAAACGTCGCGTCCGTTGCCATGGCGACGCGAGCTCACTCACCAACGTGTCATACTTAGCTACACTGTGTCTTACTTGTGGTCGGGGTGGAAGGAGTGGTTGCCGAGCGGCACCTGGTACTTTACGTCACGTCCGTTGCCATGGCGACGCGCTCACTCACTACGTGTCATACTACACAAACATGCATACACTGTGCCTCACTTGTGGTCGGGGTGGTAGGAGTGGTTCCTGGGCGGCATCTGTCACTTTACGTCGCGTCTATTGCCATGGCGACGCGTGCTCGACATACTTAGCTACACTGTGTCTCACTTGTGGGCTGGGTGGAAGAAGTGGTTCCTGGGCGGCACCTGTGACTTTACGTCGCGTCCGTTGCCATGGCGACGCGTGCTCGACATACTTAACTACACTGTGCCTCACTTGTGGTCGGGGTGGTAGGAGTGGTTGCGCGGCGGCGGCTGCGGCCTCGCGGCGGCCACGTCGGGCAGGTTGTGCGGGTTGTGCGCGTTGTGGGCGAGCCCGTGCTTATGCGGCTGCTCCATGCGGAACGCGCGCTCGATTTCGCCTTTGCGCTCCCAGACTTCTTTGAAGAACGGCGTGTAGAATGCAGCTGTGGATAGGAAGTTCACAATACAGTCAACAATATAAAAACAGGCAATCTGTAACCCACAAGACTAAAGCGCGCGCGGTTTAAAAATGTATCAGAGGCTTTGAAATTGCGCTTCGACTCGCAAACCGTCCGATAGAAATCCTACCTAAGTTTTGACAACTTTGAATTTGGAATTAACTTCACGAATTTGTAATTTAGTGGTTCAATTCTGAATGCATAGCTCTGCATTTGCAATTACTAATTTCTAACTAAGACAATACGATTCGGAACTCAGGAATTTGTAGTACAATTGTTTTTATGTGATAGGGAGGGCATCAACAGCCGCACAAGGGTCGCAGATGCGTTGCCTGCCTTTAAGACCCCATACTCTCAAAGAGCTTTGGCGAACTTACTTACCAGCAGAAACATAGCGCAACAGTTACGAAGTGCTATTTCACTGTGGCATTCTGCAAGTTGAAGGTACTTCCCCAGACGACCGGTTCTTTCAAATGGAAGTTTAACTAAGCACTACCATAATAACTATCAATACGTACTTTTATTCTCAGCGCCCGTAGCGTACGTAGTGAAATGCGCCTGCAGCCGGTCGGCGGTAGCGTTCCCCTCTGTTATAAACGCGTGCCCCACATCCATGAAGAACGCTTTTAACTTCTAATATATAACTAACTATATCGTCGGCTTACTGCAAGAACTCATTAACTAGCAGTTTTGTGATTTTGAGATACGGCCTAATGAAGTTTGGAAATATAATTAGGTATTATTTAAAAAGTATACTAGGTATAGTCGAAATGAAAATTCTTACGTATAGATCTAACATTTATTCATTTGTTTTATATATCGACATATCAAAATATACATTACCACTTTTAAAAAAAATCTAAATATGTAATTAATGACTTTTGCCAATACGTCCATCTCTAAGCAATTAAAAAGTAATGACTTCTAACATATGTCAATTGCCAAATTCGTAAACTGTTAATCTGGTAAATTAACTTAAACCACACTTAAACTTCTTATCTAACACTACGACACTTTTAATGAGTATATGTAAAATTCAATGTAAATATTTCTCACTTAGATCATGCGCATAAAATCATTAATAAACATTTACAGAACCACAATTTTTGGAAGAAATCACTAAGACTCTTTTAATGAGTTTAGGTTAAATTGAGTGTTCATATTTTTCACTGAGGTCATCCGCATAAAATCATTATAAGGATTTATTGAGTTCTGCCAGTGCTGGAAATCAATAGTGTCATAATACTATGCTACTACATGAATTAATTAAAGAAAAATAATGACTTCTTTTTACACCTAAAATCTAAGAAAGAGTACTTATCAATTTTTTACAAATTTTATCTTCGAAATTATGACAGATAGAAATTTACTGGTTTTTGCATTATGTAGTGCTACCGTTGGTGAATCCAACAATGTCAGTATCAGTACTTAATGACTTTTTTTAGTTAGTGACTTCTTGCAGTAAGCCGACGATATTAGGAATTTTCTTGTTGTTTTAACAAGTTTTTTTTTGCCTTACATTTATTCTCAGCTCCCGTAGCGTAGGTAGTGAAGTGGGCCTGCAGCCGGTCGGCGGTCGCGTTCCCGTCGGTGATGAGCGCGTGCCCGACGTCCGTGAAGAACGCGTGCGCCGCGCCCCCGCCGCCCTCCGTCACCGCCACCATTTGGATCGGCAGGTTCGGGATGTTCATTGTTTATGTCATACGTACATTTATTTGCCGCACCCCGTAGCGTACGTTGTGAAATGCGCAGTGAAATGTCCGTGAAGAACCCGTGACTTCTAATTTCTAAATTATAACTAGGAATTTTCTTATAGGCACTGTGCAGAAACTATAGGGGGCGCTAAAATCCCAATTTTTTTCTGTGGTTTGACAGTGAAATTGACATTTAGCTTGAAAGTTTCGAATATGAGTCACTAGATGGCAGAATAAGGCATCGTGTTTTTCCGTGGTTTGACAGTAGAATTGTCATTTAGCTTGAAAGTTTCGAATATGAGCCACTAGATGGCAGAATAAGGAACCGTGGTTTGACAGTAGAATTACCGACACTGAGATTAAGTTTCGAATATGAATCACGAGATGGCAGAGTCAGCGCTACGCACGGTGCCTATAGGTGCTGCACGATGGGAGGACGACTTGAAAAAGATGACGGGTGTGGCGTGGATCCGGCTCGCACAGGACCGGGATGGCTGACGCACTTTGGGGGGGGGGGGGCTACATTCAGTAGTGGAAGGCAATAGGCAGATCGATTAATTGATTGAAGTAGGAATTTTCTCGTACTTGTTTATGAGAATATTATCAATACATACATTTATTCTTAGCGCCCGTGGCGTAGGTAGTGAAGTGCGCCTGCAGCCGGTCGGCGGTCGCGTTCCCGTCGGTGATGAGCGCGTGCCCGACGTCCGTGAAGAACGCGTGCGCCGCGCCGCCGCCGCCCTCCGTCACCGCCACCATTTGGATGGGCAGGTTCGGGATGTTCATTGTTTATTTTATACGTACACTTATTCCCCGCATCCCGTAGCGTACGTAGTGAAATGCGCAGTGAAACGTCAGTGAAGAACGCGTGACTTCTAATTTTTAAATTATAACTAGGATTTTTTTTAATAGGCACCGTGCAGAAACTATAGAGGGCTCTAAAATTCCAATTTTTTTCTGTGGTTTGACAGTAAAATTGTCATTTAGCTTGAAAGTTTCGAATATGAGCCACTAGATGGCAGAATCAGGAACCGTGGTTTGACAGTAGAATTACCGACACTGAGATTAAGTTTCGAATATGAATCACGAGATGGCAGAGTCATCGCTACGCACGGTGCCTATAGGTGCTGCACGATGGGAGGACGACTTGAGAAAGATGACGGGTGTGGCGTGGATCCGGCTCGCACAGGACCGGGATGGCTGACGCACTTTGGGGGGGGGGGGGAGCTACATTCAGCAGTGGACGGCAATGGGCTGATTGATTGATTGATGGATGGATGTTAATGAGGATATTAAATATTACGTACATTTATTCTCAGCGCCCGTAGCGTAGGTAGTGAAGTGCGCCTGCAGCCGGTCGGCGGTCGCGTTGCCCTCGGTGATGAGCGCGTGCCCGACGTCCGTGAAGAACGCGTGCGCCGCGCCCCCGCCGCCCTCCGTCACCGCCACCATTTGGATCGGCAGGTTCGGGATGTTCATTGTTTATTTCATACGTACACTTATTCTCCGTACCCCGTAGCATTGCGCAGTGAAACGTCCGTGAAGAACGCGTGACTTTTAATTTCTAAATTATAACTAGGAATTTTCTTATAGGCACCGTGCAGAAACTATAGGGGGCGCTAAAATCCCAATTTTTTTCTGTGGTTTGACAGTGAAATTGACATTTAGCTTGAAAGTTTCGAATATGAGTCACTAGATGGCATAATGAGGCACCGTGTTTTTCCGTGGTTTGACAGTAGAATTACCGACACTGAGATTAAAAGTTTCGAATATGAATCACGAGATGGCAGAGTCATCGCTACGCACGGTGCCTATAGGTGCTGCACGATGGGAGGACGACTTGAAAAAGATGACGGGTGTGGCGTGGATCTGGCTCGCACAGGACCGGGATGGCTGGCGCACTTTGGGGGGGGGGGGGGGGGGGAGCTACATTCAGCAGTGGACGGCAATGGGCTGATTGATTGATTGATGGATGGATGTTTATGAGAATATTATCAATACATACACTTATTCTCAGCGCCCGTGGCGTAGGTAGTGAAGTGCGCCTGCAGCCGGTCGGCGGTCGCGTTCCCCTCGGTGATGAGCGCGTGCCCGACGTCCGTGAAGAACGCTTTTAACTTCTAATATATAACTTATTATAATAGGAATTTTCTTGTAGTTTTGACGTGACAACGTCTTATATTTCGATGGAACCGGCTGCACGCACGAAAACACATGACTCATGCGGCGTTACCTCGCTCTAAGGCATTCCATTTATTAAGGCATGAAGTGCAAGCGAGAGCGCGGAACGTGCGACAAAGAGGCCTCTCCTTCTTGAGTGAGCGCTGAGTCTGCGTGGAGAGACGTTGTCACGCTTAACTATCGTCAGTAAACCGACATTTTTCCTTACATTTATTCTCAGCGCCCGTGGCGTAGGTAGTGAAGTGCGCCTGCAGCCGGTCGGCGGTCGCGTTGCCCTCGGTGATGAGCGCGTGCCCGACGTCCGTGAAGAACGCGTGCGCCGCGCCCCCGCCGCCCTCCGTCACCGCCACCATTTGGATCGGCAGGTTCGGGATGTTCATTGAGAACGCGCTGGAACGAAAGAAAAACAATAAATAAATGCCTTGGACTCACAATTGGACTGAAAATGACAATTGCCTTGCCCCAAACTAAGCTCGAAACTTGTACTATGGATGCTAGGGAACGGGTAGAAATACTTACATACTTTTATAAACATCTACAATAATACATTTAAGATATAGTTTTGCAAGTAATTTCGGCATAGTGTGTCATCTCCTATTAAAAGTATGTCATATCGTCAACACGAGACGGAACGTAAATTCAGCCGAATAAATTCGGTGGCGTTATTCAGCATAGTGTGTACTTTTAATTGGAGTAACATTCATTGTCATCTATTCATAAAAAAACTTATGTATTACAATAATTAATTCGTGTAACAAGTGCTGGCCGTATTAAAAATGTAAAATAATTAAGCCATGTACATAAACACTAATTCTATAAGTACCAACATTAAAACGACAAACATATGATGCACTCACTTTAGTGTGGCTAAGCTGGCTTTCCTCTTGGCAGAATATATGAGTATAAATCCGTGTATCAGTTCTTCTCTAAACTGCGTTGCGCCGTGAAAACTTGATATTATTACCTGAAACATTGTTTATGATATAAATTATATATCAATATTGTAACCAAGAAGTAAATCAATATTATAAATTGTACTGGCTGTAAAATTTTGGTATTTTGCAGCTAGTAAATGAGGGAGTTTTCGAATTTAATTTCGGCCTTACGTAAACCTAGGATCCAAGTTCTGCTGTCAATGGTTACCCCAAACGCATCAACATATTGATTTGATGGCGCCCCTTTTAAAATACCTCCACAGTACCACTGTATGTTTACGTTACGCTGTCTCGTGGAAACATACTTCATAAACAACCTCACTGATGTTCCAAGTCATTTACATAAAAATATTGTGAACATGGCCCCAACCATTTACAATAAGCTACTATCAGAGATAAACAAAAGACAAAAACTATAGTGTTACTGAATTTCTGAAACGTAAAGTTTAGTGAATGTTTCATGGACTTTTTATATTTTTTTAGATATTATGAATTTTGCATGGAAATGGTGTATGCTGTTAAGCAGGACACAATTTGTATTTGTATTTGTACATATTTATTAATTCACACTTAATCAATCACACAATCTACTCACTTCAACCTTCCTCTTCGAGTCTCCTAGGAACGTCTCGATGACGATAGATCGGTCGCCGGTGAGGAAGCATGCTTTATGCATGAGCAGCGGACTCAGCACGCGCTCCGGCGAGTACGGGTCGTCGCAGAACATGCACACCATTATCCTGGAATGAAAATATTCATAGATTAAATTGTTGTTTGATGGTTGAGACGTTGATAGCTTTTAGCATAGATTTATATCGTTAGATTTGCCCTCGTCATACTTCGAAATTGGCACTCAAATAAGAGTGACAGGCGCTTCTTAGAGCGAGACAGCAAGTTGACAGTCACCTGTTTAAGGTAAACATTTTTGGAAGTTGTTTTTACGAAAAGTTTAACAAAATCTCATCCACCTCTTGCCAGCCATCTTGCGCAGATCGTTACTCCATCTGGTCTCAAGGCGTCGTACCTGCTAAAACGCGATATCTACTCCAGAACTCGTTTCCCCAACGGTTGTCGGTTCTACACCTTATATAGCCAGCCCAATGCCACATCTGCTTACTTTTCCGGTGGCTATGCACGTAGGATCTCAATGGCGCAGTGGTTGGCACAGCGTTGGAAGGCACGTTAAACCGTTGGTCCTGGACTTGATCACTCTACGGTCATGTCAGATTATTGTCCCACCAAACAATGAGAGTGCACCTGTGCTTGCTCTCTCACTTGTGCAATATTATACATCCTGCGTATCTGGTTGATCGTAAGATGGGCCACATTGGCCGAAAACGGCCGGAAAGTTATAAGAATGTGGGAGCACTCACCGTATGTCGGAGTCGAAGCAGACGATGAGGTCCCTGTACAAATGCGCGTAGCTCGCCTTCTCCCTGTTCGCGCGCACGAGCTCCTGCACCGCGTCCGCCGTCAGCGCCTCCGTGCCGAGCTCGCTCACCACTGCTCCAGCTATATGCCATATACTACACTAATGTAACAACACTCACCGTATGTCGGAGTCGAAGCACACGATGAGGTCCCTGTACAGATGCGCGTAGCTCGCCTTCTCCCTGTTCGCGCGCACGAGCTCCTGCACCGCGTCCGCCGTCAGCGCCTCCGTGCCGAGCTCGCTCACCACTGCTCCAGCTATATGCCATATACTACACTAATGTAACAACACTCACCGTATGTCGGAGTCGAAGCACACGATGAGGTCCCTGTACAGATGCGCGTAGCTCGCCTTCTCCCTGTTCGCGCGCACGAGCTCCTGCACCGCGTCCGCCGTCAGCGCCTCTGTGCCGAGCTCGGTCACTGATGCCTCCATGTACGAACAGTGGAGGCTGGAAAGATAACAGTTGTAATTTGTTTGATTTGAAGTAGTGATTTTCCGGATATTCGTTTTCGTGTCCGCGGTTATCCGACCCGCGAGGAAGAAAAACCGTATTCGTATCCGTATCCGTTACTTTCCACGATATATTTTACGAATCTTTTCTTTACCAATTTTAAATTTTTAGGATGAATTTATTGAATGCAGGAGATGAGAAGTTCCCATAACAATGGTACATAGTTAACAAAATATATCTAAATAGTTAAAAAACACTATAAATCGCTATAAACACGCGGATCTTGACACCGAACATGCGTTTTCGGATCTGTATCTGCGGACCCACATTTCTTGCGATCCGGCACATCCTTTTTTATAAATAACCGGGTTTATTTTTAGAATTTATATTTCTTTTAAAACGTTAGAAGTTAGTTAGAATAGCGTACTAGGAAGCACTGTTTAATGCGCTTCAAAATGGTACTTCACTATGTTTTTTTTTCATTTGTTCCGTCAATGTCAGCGCCAGAATCCCACTTGTGCAGTGTCTTCATATGTACTTACTTGTCAGCAAGATTCTGTCCTTCCTCTTGCAACCTAGCAAGCTCCTTCTTGTCCATTCCCTCGTCTTGAACGAACATCACAACCAAAGGCAGGCCCTGTGGAACGAATAAATTTGTGATTAAAATTGAGAAATAAACGATTTAACTATATATCAAGCTATGTTCGTAATGCCTATTGCATGCAATTTAGTTACGTCTTCTTCAAAATAAGAGATAATCCTGATAATATCAGGAGTGTTTAAACGAACTCACTATTTCTTCCCAACTAGCTTTAAAAACGTACCTGGAATGGCAGCTTGTCTTCTTGCTCCAAACTGGACAATAGAGTTTTCTCAGCGCATCCTCGGATGTATTCAAATGACTCCTGATCTTGGAACACACAGAAATAACCTGAAAAGAGAAGTGAAACATTATAAGAAATGGAATGGAAAGAAAGAAACCTATTTAGTGTTAGGTTACTTATAGCAACTTACTACAACTTACAACTTATAGCAAAAAACATAGCGTATTTACTTAACGGTAATTACATGGGAGTTACACTACCGCTTGCTCCCTGGAATGAACCTGGATAATGAATTAATACGACCGCCAAACACACAGAACAGAAAAACAAAAGGAACTGTACTATTCTAGGCCGGCATTTCACTGCACACTTCCACTTAGAATACCGGCAGATTGGCAACTTTTCGCAGATGGCTTAGGGGATGAAGCTGAGCCAGCAGCTTCTTGTCGCCAATCAATCTCGTGGCTCTGCGCTCCACCGAATCCAGTTCGACTAATAGGCATTTGGCTGATCCATCCCACAGGTGACTGCACTACTCTATACACGAACTGACCAGAGCTTTATACAGAGTTAAAAGCTGACCCAGTGTCATATATCGCTTCACCTTGATGAAATTCAAACCCCTGCTGATTTCTTCTCACTAAAAGGAGCCGGTTCCCTAACCTGGCGAGCGCTACCCTGTGCAAGGAATCTCAACTCTATTACTACTAACCGTTCGGCGCAAACTCGTCTATCGCCGTGGTGTCTGTGGTGAAGTCGTCGGTGCGCACGCGCTGCTCCACGCGCCACGCGGCCCCCTGCACGGTGGTGCGACGCTCCGAGTCGCAGCCGGCTAGCAGGCGCTTGCCGAACTCGCCTGCTATAGGCACTTGAACTCTGTCGCGTATAGTGTGTTCCTACACTGCTAACACTCACCGTTAGGCGCGAACTCGTCTATGGCGGTGGTGTCTGCGGTGAAGTCGTCGGTGCGCACGCGCTGCTCCACGCGCCACGCGGCCCCCTGCACGGTGGTGCGACGCTCCGAGTCGCAGCCGGCTAGCAGGCGCTTGACGAACTTGCTCGCTATAGCCACTTGAACTCTGTCGTGTTTAGTGTGGTCCTACACTGCTAATACTCACCGTTGGGCGCAAACTCGTCTATGGCGGTGGTGTCTGATGTGAAGTCGTCGGTGCGCACGCGCTGCTCCACGCGCCACGCGGCCCCCTGCACGGTGGTGCGACGCTCCGAGTCGCAGCCAGCTAGCAGGCGCTTGCCGAACTCACCAGCTATAGCCACCTGAATACGGTCGCGTTTAGTGTGTTCCTTCACTACTAACACTCACCGTTAGGCGCAAACTCGTCTATCGCGGTGGTGTCAGTGGTGAAGTCGTCGGTGCGCACGCGCTGCTCCACGCGCCACGCGGCCCCCTGCACGGTGGTGCGACGCTCCGAGTCGCAGCCGGCTAGCAGGCGCTTGCCGAACTCGCCAGCTATAGCCGCTTGATCGCGTTTAGTGTGTTCCTACACTATAAACACTCACCGTTGGGCGCAAACTCGTCTATGGCGGTGGTGTCTGTGGTGAAGTCGTCGGTGCGCACGCGCTGCTCCACGCGCCACGCGGCCCCCTGCACGGTGGTGCGACGCTCCGAGTCGCAGCCGGCTAGCAGGCGCTTGCCGAACTCGCCAGCTATAGCCGCTTGATCGCGTTTAGTGTGTTCCTACACTATAAACACTCACCGTTGGGCGCAAACTCGTCTATGGCGGTGGTGTCTGTGGTGAAGTCGTCGGTGCGCACGCGCTGCTCCACGCGCCACGCGGCCCCCTGCACGGTGGTGCGACGCTCCGAGTCGCAGCCGGCTAGCAGGCGCTTGCCGAACTCGCCAGCTATAGCCGCTTGAACTCTGTCGTGTTTAGTGTGTTCCTACACTATTACTACTCACCGTTGGGCGCAAACTCGTCTATCGCGGTGGTGTCTGTGGTGAAGTCGTCGGTGCGCACGCGCTGCTCCACGCGCCACGCGGCCCCCTGCACGGTGGTGCGACGCTCCGAGTCGCAGCCGGCTAGCAGGCGCTTGCCGAACTCACCAGCTATAGCCGCTTGAATCCTGTCGCGTTTAGTGTGTTCCTACACTACTAATACTAACCGTTGGGCGCAAACTCGTCTATGGCGGTGGTGTCAGTGGTGAAGTCGTCGGTGCGCACGCGCTGCTCCACGCGCCACGCGGCCCCCTGCACGGTGGTGCGACGCTCCGAGTCGCAGCCGGCTAGCAGGCGCTTGCCGAACTCGCCCGCTATGCCTTCCACCTAGACAATGAGAATTAAATATTATCCCTAGTATCTAAATAAATATAACTCAAAGGTGACTAGACTGACTGACAGACATAGTAAATAGGGATGTTAACACATATCATAATTAATTTCACACCACTTTTCTTAAAAAGAAGACGCTTTTTAGCACGTAATGTATTGGTTTGTTTTCGTTTATACGTAAGATTAAGATTTTTAATAAATTAAAATTATACAATTAGTTACTCAGTTGACTTTAAAACTAGTGACGTCATAGTGTGCTATTCCCATACAAACTTCATAGTTTGGAATCGTTTTGACAGTTAATAAAAGAAGGTCAAATGACTGGTGGTGGCAACATCCCTATTTATCAACGCATAGGCCACTGGACGAATCAACCTGAAATTCGATATGCAAGTAGATGTTATAAAAAAGGCATCCGCTACTAAAGGATTTCAATAAATTTTATTTTATTCTAGTGAATATAACAGGAGATGAAAAATTAAATGAAACCTACCGGGCTCAGACTTTGCATGCAAAAAATACTATAACGTAGGCATCTCATAAGAAAGGATTTTGTAAATTGCACCCCCAGGGGGATTTAATAGGTGATGAAAATTTAAATAAATCGTTTCCATTTTCAACTTCTCGAACTAAAATTAAAAACAAAATCTTGACGGATTTTGATGCAGCTTTACAATAATGTAGCTTATACATCTAAATAACACACAGACTACAATTTATTAAGATATTGTGTGCGGAAACCGAAGTACACGCAGACGAAGTCGCGGTCGGCGGGCAGTTGTTACCCTTATTTACTTATGTCGCAAAGTAAGTTTATAGCAAAGCAAGCAACTCACCCCTAATATGATAACGTTGATCTGATTGGAGTCCGTGGTGAGCGCCCACGGCGCGGCGGGCGGACCCGCGTGACACTGCGACTCGCCCGTCGACGTCAGAGACCTGTGAGGGAGGTGATCATGATAAGAAACATACAGCTTAAAGTGAAGATTTTAATTTGTTGGATGATTTAATAAAATAAAGTGTAAAAGGATTGCGGAAATCGCCCATTTCCCTTAAAAATAGAAAATATTTCTGATCAGCGAATGATCTAGCTCAGGAACGAGGTCCTTACTGTGTACTGGTTTGCATGGAAATATCGCAGTGCGTGTCAGCACCATCTGATGAGTTGTATCGGAACTACTCCTGTGTGGCTCCTTTTTTAACTTATAAAAGTACACGTTATGTCAACACACGTAAGATATTAATTTTTTTCTTACTTCATAATCCCTAAAACGGTTTGATAATAAACAACTTCACTCAACACTCACCCAACCCTAGTATTCAATATAACCGGCAGAGTAATATCCAGACAGTTTTCACCGGCCGGGCAGTGCTCCCTCATCGGGCAGTGCACGAAGCCGAGGTGCTGGAACAGCATCAGCTTGCGGTCCTGCTCCATACGGTCCAGCATCTTGTATCTGTGGGGATAGAAAGATAGAACTGTGAGTGATCCGGCTCGAAGGATCAAGTGTGTGATTTGGGATATAATATTTAATTTACTAAAATATTGATACCGTTAAAGAAAGCGCCTATTTTCATTGTAATCTGTCAAGTAATTTACAAGAAAAATGCACTTGTATAATGGGAAAAATATGACAACCATCTATAACGCATCTAGAGTTAGTGACACAAAAGAGTAAACAACTAAAGTTCTTTAGAAAACTATAAAATTTTGATAGCTTACAACGTTCGATTAGTACTAGAAAGGAAAGTGATAACGTCACGATACCTAGAGTCATCCTGTAGTACGTCAGTAATCTCTTTGATGTCTTCTTGGGTGATCGTCCCAGTGGGTGATATGCTCTTGAAGTGGTAGAATAAGTCAGCATGCTCCAGTAATAATTCCTGCAATAAAATTGCTAGTTTAAACACGTTTGTTCTTTTGTATAAAATCAAAGGTAAATAAACAAAAACATTAAAAAAAATGGTTTGATGTGGCATTGGAGCGTGGCTAAAAGGGCGCGATGCGCTACGTTTCTACGACGCACATTGGTTTCAAATGACAAAATGAGGGTTATAGAAGACCTTGATATATATCTATTAGGAGCTTGACATAATATTGATGTCCATTTTCACTCGGAGCGCTGCGACACCCACACAGCGCTACGACACCCACAGAGTGCTACGGCACCTTCAGAGCCATAGCGCTACGACACCCAGTCAGCGCTACGACGCCTTAATAGCGCAACGATACCTTCAGAGCGCTACGACACCTTTATAGAGCTACGACACCTTTCGGGCGCTACGACACCCACAGAACGCTATTACTCTCCCAGAGCGCAGCTCCCCTTTGCTTCATGCTACAGACAGTACCTGCAGGTTGTGCTTCGCTCTACGCTGGATCTGCCGCTGGTGCTGGTCGTAGACGCGCTGCTGCTGCTCCTCCGACAGCGCCTCGTAGCACTCGCGGCCCATCAGCAGCACGCGCACCTCCGACAGCTGCTTGCCGGGCGTCACGTAGCCCGTCTCCTCCAGAGCCGTTTGAACTGCTGGCACCATCCACGCTACGACTCTCCCAGAGACAGTACCTGCAGGTTGTGCTTCGCTCTACGCTGGATCTGCCGCTGGTGCTGGTCGTAGACGCGCTGCTGCTGCTCCTCCGACAGCGCCTCGTAGCACTCGCGGCCCATCAGCAGCACGCGGACCTCCGACAGCTGCTTGCCGGGCGTCACGTAGCCCGTCTCCTCCAGCAGCCGTTTGAACTGCTGGCACCATCCACGCTACGACACCCCCAGAGACAGTACCTGCAGGTTGTGCTTCGCTCTACGCTGGATCTGCCGCTGGTGCTGGTCGTAGACGCGCTGCTGCTGCTCCTCCGACAGCGCCTCGTAGCACTCGCGGCCCATCAGCAGCACGCGGACCTCCGACAGCTGCTTGCCGGGCGTCACGTAGCCCGTCTCCTCCAGGAGCCGTTTGAACTGCTGGCACCATCCACGCTACGATACACCCAGAGACAGTACCTGCAGGTTGTGCTTCGCTCTACGCTGGATCTGCCGCTGGTGCTGGTCGTAGACGCGCTGCTGCTGCTCCTCCGACAGCGCCTCGTAGCACTCGCGGCCCATCAGCAGCACGCGCACCTCCGACAGCTGCTTGCCGGGCGTCACGTAGCCCGTCTCCTCCAGCAGCCGTTTGAACTGCTGGCACCATCCACGCTACGGCACACCCAGACACAATACCTGCAGGTTGTGCTTCGCTCTACGCTGGATCTGCCGCTGGTGCTGGTCGTAGACGCGCTGCTGCTGCTCCTCCGACAGCGCCTCGTAGCACTCGCGGCCCATCAGCAGCACGCGCACCTCCGACAGCTGCTTGCCGGGCGTCACGTAGCCCGTCTCCTCCAGGAGCCGTTTGAACTGCTGGCACCATCTGGAAGAAGTTTAGTTTGATTAATGTTCTTCATCATTATCAGTTTCTTGCAGTCCGATAATCAACGGAGGCCTATTTTATCTCCCTAAAGCTCTCGCTTCATGAGCAGCAACTCATGAGCGCAAGGCTAAAATTTCACGGGCCTGCAGACATGGGGAGGTGCTCAATAGGGCGGGGCCTTCTTTCACCTGAAAAACTTGGGTAGGAGTGTCAACTTAACACCAAGTTCTTCCTCACGGTCGCCGTCTATGTACCTATTAGGAACCAGGGTAGATGCACTCAAGGTCGAAGAAAGCCTACCCCAAATGGTGGTATGCCCATAGACACTAAACAGGGCGGGCGGGTTGGTAACCAAACTAATGAACAATAAATACAGGGGGAAGCTGCTACCCATCCCCCCGAAATGGCCCTTAGCCGCTTTTTACGACACTTAAGGAGACAAGTTTGAAAGTAATATAAAGGCTAGAACTACACGAGCTTCCTCCCTATGTGGGTGAAAATTAATATTACATCTGCATTTGCAAATAAGAGTATCCACGCTGGATATTTTTACACATTGAAGGTGGTCCAATTCCATGTCCGCAATTTTTAAAACAGTAATAAAATATTGTAGAAAACTTACTCGTAATTCCTCTGTTCCTCCTGAGCTTCGTGCAGGAAAGTCTTGAAGACAGCCGCAGCTTCATTGGACTCCAATATCTCGTACGGAATCTTTTGCGACTGGCCCAACGTCTACAAAAAAGTATTCAAAAGTTTTATACCCGTTTTACTTTAAAGCTTAATTGTGCGGTTAAGCCCTACACTCCCTTTCAATATCCAAATCATCACAGATATTTTCTGGGATAGTGCACAAGTGAGTGCGCAAGCACAGATGCACTCCATATTCTCTCACTATCATAATTCGATGCGACAGCATTCTGACATTCTCTCTACGGACATTTCTAGTACTCAAACCTCAAATGGTCCCATCGAGTTATTCGATCACCACATAAAGTAGGATCGATTGGCATAAAAAAATGTTTGCGATTTCAGCATTTACTTTTCTATTTGTAACTTATTCCAAAATCTGTGAATGCAGGTCAAAATATCCCAAAAAGTTATGGATGGTTGCCTTCCAAGGTTTTCTTGTAACTAAAACGGTTATTGTTCTTGCCCTTCATTGAATAATTTCACCCAGTATATAGAAAGTTAGATGTTAGTTAGATAATTACATTTCTTATTTGACGACCCGCTTGGTGTAATGGTCAAGATGTTGCCTATTACGCAAGAGGTCGCGGGTTCGATCCCCGCACAGGACAAACATTTGTGTGCATCAACATGTCTGTTTGTCCTGGTCTGGGTGTTATATGTATCTATTTAAGTATATTTGTAATACCACTGTTGATTCTGATGTCTGTAACACAAGTGCTTAAGCTACTTAACACGGGGTCAGATCAATGTATGTGATGTTGTGAAATATTTATTTATTTATTATTATTTATTTATCTTAAACTCACCTGGTACCTAGTAGCCCGCTCGCCCACCCGCAGCGTAGTATCGGTCCCGAGCGGGCTCTCGAGGTCGGAGCCGGTGTCGGAGCCCGAGTCGGGCGCGCGGCCCTCGCTGAAGTACACGGAGAAGTCGCGGTGGGACCGAAGCTGGCGGACCACCATTGGCCAGTCGCTGGAGAAAATAATTTGGGTTTAAATCTCAGAATAGGAATTAAAACAGTAGCGTTTAGTTAGCGTCACGTAAAAAAACGCTAGAAGGCATTTGTGATGTTCCGGAGATCCGTATCCGTATCCGCGGATCTACATTTTTAGCGATACGGTATATCACTGGAAGGCATCGGGGAGGTTGTGTTTGCGTAGAGCGTCAAGCAATGGTCGACTGAATAACCAATGGCGCGTAGTCGTCTTCGCCGTGACTCAAACCATCAAATAGATGTACAAAATTGACTGTGATGCGCAGGTAGACTGCACAACAACCGTACAAGGATCGCAGATGCGTTGCCTGCCTTTAAAAGCCCCAACTGACCTCTTGCGAGCCTACTCACCAGCACAAACATAGCACATATTACAAAGTGTATTACATTTACAAAGTGCTACTTCACTATGATCTTCTGTAAGGTGGAGGTACTTCCGAGCCGAGCGGCTCATTCGAGTAGAAGTTCCACTAAGCTCTACATGTCTTAGAAAATATCTCATAGGAATTAAAACGGTAGCGTTGGTTAGGGTGTGTTTGCGTAGAGCGTCAAGCAATGGTCAACTGATTAACCAATGGCTACCGGGCAAGCATGTAGCGCGTAGCCGTATTTGCTTCCCCCGTACCTCAAACCACCAAATAGATCTACACCGTAGATTCTACAGCTTGACCGCCAGCATACATTAATATACGCGATATTTTCGCCATAAACTATGCAAGTTATAAAGTCGTATGATAAAAGAAATTTAATTTGTCGCAAGTATAACTCCTTGGATAAAACAAACTTACTTCTCCTGTAAATCTTCAGTGGGCAGCTGCATTCTGGATAATACTTGAGGCAGCTTAGCTAGCTGCTTGCGTAGCTTTTTGGCAGAACGTTCTTCTTTCAGTCTTCTTATGTGTCGTCGATACACCACCTAGAGAGACAAAATGAATTTTAATGAGTTTTAATTTCGGGCGATGCCCCGCTCACCCACTGGTGGGTAGAGGGGTAACTCCAGCTTTTTATAGGTGCCCGTCCATCTATCGAGTCAAGGCTGGAATTAATATCGATGTATTTTGTCGATAATGAAAATAAATATATGCGATAAACGGAATCGTTTGATAAAACTAACGTGAACAAAACTAAAGGGGACTCTTAACATAGTTATTGATATTGATGACCTTTTTCTTTTATGTATTCTGTAAATGAATATTTTAAGGTAAAGCGACATAATTTTTGGAGTCATATTTATTTTATTTTGTTTTGTAATATAAATATTTTATTGACCTGTGTTCCGTCATTCCCAAACTGCTGGACGAATTTAATCCACTCTGCGTAGTGACATAATCTCTTGCTGGCGGCAGACCACATTTCTCTGTAAATAAATAATGAAATGGTAACTAATTATAATACTCTTATAAACATATATTATTTTCATCGAATATTTCGTAAACATTAAACATAGCGATTGACAAAATCACTTCTGACAATTAATCAAATTCAAAATATACTTTATTCATGTAGTCCTCAGCGAGGCACTTAAAAATCGTCAATGATATCAAAATATGATGAATAGGATATGAAAACTTCAATTTCCTTTAATAAATTAAAATAAAAGCTGAACTGAAACTCACTTGTGATCTTGGACGTGTATCCGAATAAGCTGTGTAAACGCTTCCGTGACAAAGTCCAACGTTTCCCTCCTTATTCGTAGAGCTTCGGCATAATTGGCAACCTGACAAAGAAAAGATACATTAATAAATATTTGTTGTTGTACTTTGTTTCTGCTTACAAGTAAGGTCTCTTGAGGGAAAAAAGAGGAAGAACGCTCTTCGAGGGTATGACCAGGAGCATTAATGCAATTAGTCCATCGATGGGAACGCTCACACTGAAAAATAACAGTATTTTTGACAATAATAATTCATGGCATATGACACTACGATCCCCAAGTATTTTATGGTTGGTATCCATGATACCCTGGTCCCCAATGGAAAAAAAGTATTTTATGGTCCTTCGAGGTCGGACTTGTTCCTTCGAGCCGGATCTCACCTTGATCCTCGCTTTAGCCTTGTCCACCATCTGTGCGAGCAGCACGAAGGCCTGGTCGACGTTGACGCTGTCATGGCTGGACGTCTCCACGATGGGGATGCAGCCCTTGAAGTCCTTGCGCTGCGCCAGACTTTCAACCTCGAGGTTCTTTATATAGTGTCTTATTTCTTACCAGGTGTAGTTAGCCCCGCAGGTTCTAACTAGGCTACAGGAAGGAGGGAAACAAGGAGTTTAACTATTCCGTCCGTCAGAAGAAACGCTCGTCCTACCAAGAAGACACTATCTTTGACTAAAATCCCTAAGTGTGTTATGGTCCTTCGAGCCGGATCTCACCTTGATCCTCGCTTTAGCCTTGTCCACCATCTGTGCGAGCAGCACGAATGCCTGGTCGACGTTGACGCTGTCATGGCTGGACGTCTCCACGATGGGAATGCAGCTTTTGAACTCTTTACGCTGCACCAGACTTTCTACCTTGCGGTTCTTTAAATAGTGCGACTAATTTCTGAGAACACCGATCACTTACCAGGTGAAGCTAGCCCCGCAGGCACTAACTAGGTTACAGGAAGGAGGTAAATAAGGAGCAGCTAGGCTATTCCGTCCTTCGGAAGAAACACTCATCCTACCAAGCAGGCACTATATATATCTGTCTAAGATCCCAAAGTGTGTTATGGTCCTTCGCGCCAGTACTCCTTCGAGCCGGATCTCACCTTAATCCTCGCTTTAGCCTTGTTCACCATCTGTGCCAGCAGTACGAAGGCCTGGTCGACGTTGACGCTGTCATGGCTGGACGTCTCCACGATGGGGATGCAGCCCTTGAACTCTTTACGCTGTACCAGACGCTCGGCCTCGCGGTTCTTTAAATAGTGTAACTAATTTCTTACCAGGTGTAGTTAGCCCCCCAGGCATGAACTAGGTTATAGGAAGGAGGGAAACAAGGAGTTTAACTATTCCGTCCGTCAAAAGAAATATTCGTCCTACCAAGAAGACACTATCTCTGACTAAGATCCCTAAGTGTGTTATGGTCCTTCGAGCCGGATCTCACCTTGATCCTCGCTTTAGCCTTGTCCACCATCTGTGCGAGCAGCACGAAGGCCTGGTCCACGTTGACGCTGTCATGGCTGGACGTCTCCACGATGGGGATGCAGCCCTTAAACTCTTTACGCTGAACCAGACGCTCGGCCTCGCGGACGCCTTGCTCGCACGCCTCGTCGTTCTTAGATGTCACAAGAACGACCGGCTTCTTGAGTTTGATTATGTTCTGGAGGATCGCTGCTAGCGTTTCGTTCTGTTGGGGAAAATTCAATGGTAAGCATGAAAATCAATTTTTTTTTTCAAATATAAATACAGGAAGGTACTCCGCTCTCATGTTGACGTTTATAAAATAAAATTAAACAGATCTAGATTTCATTTTGGTAGTTCTTTATCTATACTGAGATAATAATAAAGCTGAAGAGTTTGTTTGTTTGAACGCACTTATCAGAAGAACTCCTGTTTCGAAGTGAAAACTTTTTGTGTTGGATAGTCAAACTGACCTTGTCATGTCTTATCAAGAAGTCACACAGCTGGCATGGAGAATAGTCGAATGTCGGAAGCTACACAACAAGAGCGCAATTCTTTAGTTTAAAACGAATTCTATTTGGCGGGAAAGGTTTTAGGCTGTAGTATAACACTAAGTGTGCGAAAACCGAAATCCACGCGAACGCAGTCGCAGACCGCCGCTGGTAACCAAATAAATAAAGAAACCACAAACGCACCTGCTTCTCCCAGCTCCTTCCAGGCACCAAGCTGACGTCATACACGCACAGGAACCCGTCGATGCTCAGCTTCCCATCAGGCAGCGTCTTCTGCTCATACTCCTTCTCTATGCCCAGCTGGTTCTTGCAGACATACATCAACTTCTCAGCGGATTGGAGTTTGGTGGCGACGCATCTCTTCACGTACGCTTCAGTCTTGCCAACTGTTGGGAAATAATTAAAAGTATTAACAATAAAAAAGATTTTATTATTTTTATTAAAAAATAAGGCAACAATTTCGTAGCCCATGTGTGTCATTTCACAAAAGCTGGAATAGAAGGCAATTGGTAGTTATTTTTTATGAGTACGCAAAATGTATTAGGTAGTCTATATGAGTAACAGGATCGTAAATGATCTACATATTTAAATTAACTTCTTTAAATTGTGGAATTAATTTTAATCACTGAGTGAACCCTTACCCTAGCACAGTTTTCCACAAGTGAGTGCTAAGATACAAGGGTTCTGTAAAGTAAGTTCATAATAACGATGGGAGACAGTAGCCTAAATTCGGCTAAGAGGACATTATTGATAATGGTGATTATCTCGAAGAAGTAATACAAAAGTCAATTAAGGTCACTAAAACTCGATATTTAAATTACTATACGTAAGAGCTTAGAATACTCTAAATAACTTTACTTGTTATTTGTTGTTAACAGTTAAACATTTCTCCAATTCCATCTGATCAACTCGAGCAATAATCTAGTAGAGTTTAGTTTTAATTTAAATGCAACAACACGAGTTGCATTTACAATTTACAACTGGGTGAAGGATGCTGAATGCAAACTCCACAAATGTAACTGTATAGCCAATTAACAGTTTAATTAACGGATAGTTTACGACATTTATTCGACGTAAAACAGCTGTACAATTATAAACAGGAAGTTATCAATAATAAATCATCATATTTATTTCTATTCAAATGTTGAAAGAATAATTAACTTTATTATTTTAATAAAACAAGTAAACATACAATAAAAGTACGCAGACAATTATCTCTTGGGTATCATGGTAAACTACTACTCGAATAAGCTAATCGTTTGTGGAAGTACTCCCACTAAGTGGAATATACAAACACTAAATACAAGTGCTAAGTAATGGCTTGACCAGCGGTGTCTTTCCCGAAATGAAAGGTCTCGATGATTGAGAAGTCGGTGGTACCACGGGTTTTTGAAAGCTCTATGTGCGGAAATCATACCAGCTCTACGGTTAAGCAAAGTGTGAAATGGAGAAGGCAATGCCAAACCACCCCATTATTACGTCAAGAACGTAATTGTGTGTTTCAAATTATATGTACAATGAAATGCCTTTATTAAAAAAAAATATATATTTCACAACATCACATAGTACATTGATCTGACCCCGTGTTAAGTAGCTTATGCACTTGTGTTACAGACATCAGAATCAACAGTGGTATTACAAATAAACTTAAATTGATACATATATTAATGAAGGATACTCCTCAAGGAGTGGAAGAAGATCAATGTGATGATGTCAGATTTTTATTTATTTATCAAACTTACCTTTAAACGGCTGAAAGCACGCGTCGTCCACAAACTCCGTCTGCTCAACCACCTCGAACCTGTATTCTTGGTCATCATTCTCCTTGGAAACGCTGCCCCAGTATAGAAAGTGGTCGTTGTTCACCACACGCCCGCTGAAGTCGGACTGCAACGACATTGTAATATTAGAAAACTAAACATTATTGATCTGAAATAACGAACTTTTTAAAAGAGGTATGCTTAGTGGAAGTTCCTCCACCTTACAGAAAACTACAGTGAAATGGCAACTCGTAACTGTTGTGCTATGTTTCGGCTGGTGAGTAAAGTCGCCAGAGCTCAGTTGGGGAGAGTATGGGGTCTTAAAGACAGCTAACGCATCTGCGACCCTTGTGCGGTTGTTGATGTCGATGGGCAGCGGTGATCACTTACCATCAGTGACCCGCTCGATCGTTTGCCTCGATATAGCATTTTTTTTTTAAATACAAAAACGGATTTGAACTTTTTATGCGAAAAGTTGTCTGTTATACCAAGAGGTCGCGGGTTCGATTCACGCATAGAACAAACATTTATGAGCATGGTCAAGTCTTTCTGTACTAGCTTGGTTTCGTTTTATATAAACTTTTATGTTATTCCACTGTTGGTTGGTATTGAAATCCGTAACACAAGTGCTTGCAACGTAGTCAGATATTAATAAAGTTTTTAAAAGAGAAAGTAGAAAAAACTGATTTGAAATGTATTATACTAACTAGTTATTACTTAATCACGATTTTATCACTGCAAAAAGCTCTTGTTCGTATTTTTTATCCAAAAGTTCGTCTAAATTCGTAACTCACAAAATTAAGGACAATCAGTCCCTTCCTGTTATTGTTGTTGTTGACTGAAGAATCCGAAAATTAGGCGCGTAACGGACGAATTTCAACATTGTACTTTGTAAAAAGAACCAATACGTATTTTAACCGACTTCCAGGGTTATGTGAATTGCTGTGGTGCTTGTACAAATCATCCTGCGTAACCTTTCATAACGGCTTTGGAAGCAATCGCAATGTCTTACCAGCGGGTGGCACAACATTTAAAATCATATCAAGCTTGGTTACTAAATGCAGATTCATAAACTCAAGCTGTGTTTGGAAACTACATGTATAAATTTTACCCAACCTGCGAATCGAACTCAGGACCTCGTTCACGCCTGGTACTTAAACTACTAGATAAAAGAGGCGTCGTACATGAGAAACTTCTTCTACATGACATCAAGCATGAATAGTTACAAACACAATAAACACTATCTAAATAGCATAATCAACGCGGTAATACGAGATATTACACGCTATCATAAAATAAACAATGATCTCAGTTTCATTCATCCTTTACTATCATGACAAGATATTATGTAACTGACTATGAACTTTATCGCATGGACATAGGCGACACTTTATCTTGTCACAGAGTAATGTTGAGTATTATCGCCATGCTGCGTCATTGATTATGATCATGTCTGAATTCCTTCGTTAGGCTAGGTTTGGATGATGACAAATGGTCCTGTAGGTCAGTACCACAAAGTAAATATGTATTAGGTTAAATTTTAACCTTGCAGGAACCGATTTCCCACGGCCTGAGACCTGCCAGTGTCTATTCTGACGTCATGGAAGACGAGAGAGCTGGTGGATTTGTCGCAGAAATCACATTGCCATTGTAATCCCGCCAGGTTACAAAGGGCCCGTTTGTAAACAGGCGCGATCTTCTGTGATCCACCGTACAGGTACCGCGATCTTCAGATCCACCGTATACCGAGATAGGTATTCGTTAACGTGTGTTCAATGTTCATGCGCATATTTTCTTCGCTACAGAACGCATTTACGCTCAACAGGCCGACATTCTTTACCATACTCGTAGCCAGGGGGCTGCATGCTATGTGGAGCTCTCCATCTATTCTTTTTATGTTTTTTTTATAGTTAGGCAAACGAACTAATTGGTCACCTGATGGTAAGCGATCACCGCTGCCCATCGACATTCACAACCGCACTCGAGTCGCAGCTATGCGTTGTCTGCCTTTAAAACCCCATTCCGTCCCAAACTGAGCTCTGGCGACCTTATTCACCAGCAGAATCATAGCATAACAGTTACGTGTTACTTCAATGGTGTGTGTGTGTCTTTATTACCTAGGATGGAACGTACCTGACTCAGCACAGAGATGTGGTCTACATTGTAGTCGTCAGCGTGCGTGCGCACAAATCTGTTGCACAGGCACGATTTGCCCACGCCAAGCTGCCCTTTCTCTTTCTCTGTGCCTGCAAGTAAGTAAAAAGAGCAATTTAAAAGCTGCATTGAAATAAAATAACAGAGCATCTAAAACTGCAGTCATCATCATCAGGCTACTGATTCTACGGCTACCGACGACTGCGACTCGCATCGAGTTCCTTCTAGCACAACTGCAGTGTATGGATGGAATCAGCCCACAGTTCTTTTTTTTCAGATTAAAAAAATATATTAGAAATTTAAGAACAAAATGCAGCATAAAAATATGATATTACAGTTTTATCCATGTTAATTTGTTTTCCAAACAATTCTTTAAGATGATTTCAATTCAGTTTTATTAATTTTGTCATAGGTATTTACGCCATCATATCTTGACCCTTGCACAAGACCTAGAGGGGTGGAGTGGCTGAAAATCAGTGTTAACCTTTGCCAGCACCAGATGAGCCACCTCCATTTGCTTTCCAAGTTTTAAGCAAATTATGATAGAGATAAGTGCAGGTTAAGGAACAATATAACTGTTACCAAGATTTTGTTTGGGAAGCAAAAAACACATTTGAATTTTAATTACCTACATGAGACCAGATTTAACACATTCAAATAGGTTCAAAAATGACAATCTTCACACTTCATACCTACATGTGTTTAAGGAAAAGATAGGGATGACATAAAATCTGATGTAGTTCTTTTCTTTACATATTTTTTTAAGCCACACCTGTTTTTATTGTTTGATAATATTGGTTGGTTTATTCAACAGCAATACAATTAATTAAATATGTCATGTGTCTTGGAGCAAGCAATAAATTCCCATTCAACTCTGAATCCACACTTGTCATCATTCTGCTTATAAAAACCACATAACAATCAGCATCTAACACATAATCATGAAAACCCATAAATTACATACATCATAATTCATAAACCGTTTAATTCACAATACATTAGCCCAATTTACGGTCATACAGCTACCGTTTAGCAGCTTTCTAAAGCGCTACAATTGACCAAGCTGTCACTAATTGAATCAGAGGAAGCGTGCAGTCAATCCAACCGTCTCAATTGTGAATGAAGCGCCAGCCATTGTCGTTGCATTGTTATCTATTCTATTTCCTGTTATCTCTGTGTAGGTGTTAAATGTCTACGTAGAGAAAGTAGATAAGGGTATCTAGAGGAGTATTGACACTTGCTAATGTAATCTTGTATATTTATTTACATGTCAAAGCATGTAATGTTATTGTGATGTCTGTGTGAGATAAAATATAAATTTTACCCATATCTTGGTATGAATGAATGATACAATATTATATCAGGCCATTGTGTGAGAAAAAAAATTATGGGATGCATTAAATATAATACTAAAATTAAGGTAAATGTAAAAGTTGGTTTGTTGGGATGTTTGTCCGTCAATCACTCTGAAACTACTGAATGGATTTTGATGAAATTGGGAATACAAGCAGGGTATAGGCTCACTTAGGTAATAGGACATTTTATCCCGATTTAATGATCCCACAGGAATCTTGATAATGTGGGCAAAGCCTTGGGTAAAAACCAGTCACTATTATAGCTAAAATACAATAACAAAAGCAGATAGAACACCTAATGTAACAAAATAAACCTTGTTTATATAACAGGTAAACATTATTAAGGGCAATGGAAGGCCAAAATTTGTAGTTATTTTTTTGTTAATGATTGACAATGGTTTAATTGCCAATAAAATAAGCCTTAGAATGTTAAGGATGCTTAGATAAACCGCAAACAATGCTTTTGAAAAGGCGTTGTAAGCAATTTTAAAATCACCCACTAATAAGTTTCCAATAGGCCATATCAGATACCTACATAATATTGGCCTAAGCCTATGGGAGATTCATACTGAATAAAATCTTGTTAGTTAAGTGTATTTGCTTTACGAATAACAATAAAAATCCATGGATTACTTTTACTGCAATGGACTAATAACAAAATGAATTGTTTATTGATTGCACATTACTTGTGGAGAGAAAATGTGTTAAGATTCAATAAATAAACCTTTGTTATTATTGAAATTGTTTATCATGACAGTTATATTTGATATTTGTATCAAAATGTTCTCATTTAGGGAGACATTACCTAACACAACTACAGTTATTATTGTTAACTAAGACCTTTTTATATGCATGTTATTTACATAAGGTTTGAGCCAAATTCAACACAAACAATGCTAATAATTAAGAGAGAGTTCATATTTAGATCAAGTCACAGTTTGATCAGATAAAGATATTAACACAATACCTAACACAATCATATTATATATAACTGCTTGGATGTTTTAATTATTCTAGATTCAGTAGGTATAGTGTTCAAATTAGTAATGATAATGTCAAATTCTTACCAGACAAACCGACGACGGATACCGTGACCAGCTTCCCACCGGTATTCTCTCCCTTCTTAGCCATATTCGAAACTTATCACTCTAAAAGTGTGTAGTGACGAAAAACTGCGGAATCACTTGTAAAACTCATCACAACACCACGCCACGGTTCACTATTACGAAGACGCAAACACGAATACTAAATACCTATAGCATATAAGATTCTGTAAATATCATGTAACTAGCAGACTGAGCAAGATTCACATTGGATCTTGTTTTGAATTACAACCAGAAATAGAGATTGTTTCAAACGTCTCACTCATTGAGTGTCTCGGAACTGTATCTGTAAGATTATAGTACGTGATACAGCACGAAAACGTACACCAGATGTGCCGAATATCACGCCATGCCACGCCTTCCCTAAGGTATTTTAACAACTTAAACCATTCCCAGTGTCGATTAGATCGCTAAAATGATAAGAATAAGATAGAACACTTTATCAATTATGGATTTAAAGGCATTAATTTATTGTCTCTTCTGGAGGTCTGCACTTTGACACACCAAATTCTAATTGCTACTGGACAAGATATTTCAACAGAATCAATTATATCCTAACGCCACTTCATCCACCTAGATATTATACATTCTTTTGAAGGTTTAATTTACATTTTATTACAATTTGATGAGAATAATTTACGAAGAAAAAGCAATAATTCTTGACACAAGTCGCTTTTGCTTTGTACTGGAAGCAGTGCTGCCAACTTTAAAAAACAAAATGCCATAAAGTTCATAGATAATAGACATTATTACAGACAGAGTAAACGATGTGAATCCGAACACGATTTCGATTATGATTAGATACAAAACTAGCGACCCGGCCGTCCCGGCTTCGTACGAGTGCACCTAAGTTTATTTTTCTTTGTTTTTCTACTATATTATGCATGGATTAAACAAATGAACCTTCCTTAAGATCATCACATCTTTTTAAAAAAATCGCATTTAAATCGGTTTGCCTGATTTTTTAGGCTATTGGAAACCGAAATCCACGCTGATGGAGTCTAGTTATTCATAAAGACTTTTTTTTACAAACAATGGTTGCCTTCTTCCCGCTTTCTCCCTCCCCTGCCCTCTATGCTCCACGGTATAACGTAAAAGAACTGCGGACTGCGGAGAAAATTAAACGAAAAGATAATGTTCTTCACTGCATTGGCCTCCGTTGTGTAGTAGTTAAAATGGGTTAGATTCCGAAATTGCCCGATAAGAATGATGATTTCACGCTTCGGAAGGCACGCCTAAGCCGATGGCCATGACTATAGTCTAAATGGTCTAACTTCCAGTCTTCCATTGTAAGGGTTATGGAGTTGGAGGTCAGGCCTAATCATAACTTTACATGGGCTATTTTGTTATTTGTGACATGACCGAGGATTAAACCGGGAGAGGCGCTACTAGTGCATCTCCATGATCATCATCATCCTAGCGCCAGCCGCGCCCGCGCTAGGAAAATGATGATCAATGATCAATGACGATGATTATGATAATGACTCCAACGTGCAAGATCAAAATCAATTAAATCGGCAGTTTAAATTTATCGGAAACCAGTAAAATGAATTATTATATTTTGATTAAAAGGTTTTGGAAATATGATTGGAAATATTTTTTTCATCTTGGATTATTCATAAACTGACCACAATAATAACTACTTTTTTTTGGACTTGCAACATTTACTTTGACAGCACCATTACGAAAACACAAGCGCATAAATGTCTCCCCGCGATATTTTCTTGAGAAATGACTTCTACAAATGATGGAAAAGACGTGAAAAGTAATCAATCAAGTGGCCAAAAAGGCAAAACATATTATATTGAGCTTTATAAGGTAAGTCCTGCAGTGACTATCGTGTTATAATTAGTTATTCCGAGACGCCGTTGTACTCTTCAATGTCCACTATGGCCGCCATATTTGTCTTTTTCGACTCTTGTTTTCCTGCATTTACGATTTGTTCGTGATAATTTTCTTGAAATATTGACAAAAAATATAAACAAAAATGTCACATAAACTTTGTCCCTTACTTTATCAGTGATGCGGAGTAAAACAAAGTATGATGGTAAGATTATTTGCTCATCGGAATTCCCCGAAATTGGATGAAATAATTTGGGTAACATAACTATTATGTCGTATTATGGGGACCTCAGATGTTCCTACATAGGTTTTAAACTGAATGGTTTAATTTTGGGTACATAATGGAATGTTTGCAAAATGTATCACCATGTGTGAAGTTGGTATGACAGCCATACTTTAGAGCTCTCAAGTCACGTACATACGTTGTTATTTACCTACACAATATGGACATGTTATATACATGATAGATTATCACTTGGAGATGTAATTAATAATAATGCTTGTGTATTGTTGATTGAGAGTCTGTTGATAATTGAATAGTTATATGTACCTACATAGATATTATATGTTTACAGAGATTTCTATCATGAAGTAAAAAACTTAAAGAATAAATATTGGGTTACAATTACTCTACAGATGTTACTGTTGTATGTTCCTATTAACACAAGTTTAACATAATTATCAATTTTAACTTCTACGGATACACATGTAATCAATATCATTTCTTATCTCTTAAAATGTTCTTTACTTCTATTGCAAAAGTTATGATTAGCAAAGATTAGTTTTAAATATGGGTTTATATGGTGAGGTATCAGTATCAGATATTTCATAAATTTGACTTTTCTCTAATTAGAAAAGTGCAAAAACATAATTTCATTGGTTTCGACTACAATATAGCATTGATGTTTTGTTTAAATTGTTGCTGTTTAGTTAAACAAATATAATATCATTTTCTGTAATGTTCATTTTAACGTAGTCTTAGATGACACTGCATTTGTAAGCATAATTTAGGTCTTCAGCCTAAACTCTACAAATTGCTAACTCCCATAAAGAAGTATATAAAGGAGTGTAACCAACTGCAGTCAATAGTCTTCATACTTATTTTCCACAAAAACTACAGCTCTTAAACTTGAAAGACTTACAATCTTACAATCTAATCAAATAGCCATTAACATATCATTAAGTGCCACTACAAACACCACACAATGCACAACATCACATACATTGATATCTGACTCCATGATAAGTAGCTTAAGCACTTGTAATACAAATATCAGAATCAACAGTGTTATTACAAATATACTTTCGATACATCTCACAAACTAGGCTTGTCAATTCGGGATCATAGTCAAAGTGTACCCTGGGCTCCGAGGCAATGGCCAAGGATGTAACCGGAAGAAGAATTAGGGGAGATGATGATGATACAAATCAAACCACAGCAGCACCTCTTGGTCTATTAGTTAACTTTGTAAACATTTCACCTAATCCTAAATTCTGTAGCTTCTCAATTTAATAATTTGCCCTTGCTACCAAAGTAAGTAGCTGGAACAAAAGTACTATGGATATGGGAAAAAATTATACTTCAATGTAAACAAACATCCAGACAGTGCAAACAAAAATTGTTTATTATATGAGTGGGTTTCCTGTTTTTTTTCACATCCAATTTCATTGGGCCATTGTACAGGTCTAAAGTCAGCACTTTTACAGCTAAAACAGTATAATTATGTACATAATGCATTATACTGATGCTGAAAATCCACCTAGGTAGTGGTTGTAATTGGGGTTGGTAATGTTCAACAGTTTGCAATCCAGCAACAGGCTGATAGGTATGTTGATCAACTTAAGTTTGTTCAACTTGATAAGTTTGTTCAACATACTTTCAGTATGACAGACACCCAAACCATGGCTGACACACACACACCCACACTCAGCACAACATGAAATTCACACAGATAATCTGCTGGCTCATGGGAGGTCTCTGATAGCCTTATTACATTTTGGTACAATGGTTCATCTTTGCCTGATGGTAAGCAAAAGAGGAGCCCTAACTGCCATGACAGCAGATGTGTTACCAAAATAGTATCCTTATAGATCTGTGATGGAATTGGTACCACGGAAATGCATTCACTACCGCTCCTGTTTCTTGTAAAGTTGAAGTGACTCTCAAGTCAAACAGTGAAGTGGCACTTCATAACTGTTGTGCTGGTGAATAATGTCTTCAGAGCTCAGTTTAACTCATCAGTGTCCTTTATAGGTTTGTTGATGTCTATGCCCATAGATCTCTGCTGCCCAGCAGAGATCACTTACTATCAGGTGGATCTCTCACTTGTTTTCTACTCTTACATAAATGAAAGCTGGCTGACCCTTCAAGTCAGATTCATATAAAGCAGTACCATAATAACAATAACCAATATCAAAAAGTTCTTTATTTACGTAGGTTTCAAAGATGCACTTTTAAATCAACTGCATTACACTCGTTGCATAACTGGCTTCAGGTCAGCAAACTAATGTTATGCATATTGTACTAGTGATGTTTGTTATATTTAAGTTAGTTTATGTCATGCAATGAGGCGTAGGGTCTAACTGAGGCCTAACCATCAAGTCTCACCTCACAACTCACTGGTTTTTAGATTGCTATAAGCAATCTAAAAACCAGTGAGTAAGAGAGATGCCGCCTTACATCATGTAAAGGGGCATCTCTCTTACTCACTCGTTTAAAGATTGCTTTAAGAGTTTATGGTAAGGCCTCTGGTATATGATTGATTGGTGAATTTTTGACATTACATTGACAGATATGTCAATATGTCAAAATTCACCAATTTTCACCTACCTGCGTATTGCCATCTAGCGGATCTTTCTATCGCAAACACCATTAATATATCTATTTAACCTTATTACTAATGCCTTCCCCCCCAGTCTCTCGATGCGCGGCTGAGCGGCGACTGCGACCTCGGGTCGCGCGCGCGGCACCTGTGCGAGGCGTGGCGCCGCGTGCACAGCCTGTGCCTGCACGCGCTGCCCGCCACGCACCCGCACCTGTTCAGCTGGGTCGAGAGGCACACGGCGAGGACTATCCTGCAGGTATGCATGGCTAACTTTGTTTATGAATGGTATTGGCAGGCAAACGAACGAGAGGGTCACCTGATGGCAAGTAATCAAACCGCCCAAAGGCCGCGTTGCCTTTCGCCGCTGACGTGCGTACCATTTGCATCATGTGAACACACCCACCCACCCCATTCCTAAAACGTCGGGTGGAAACGTACTTAGGAGTAGAGCCGGTAGCAAGGTAGACCTTCCGCCGTGTGTGGGGAGGACTTAGGACGACGTCCGTCGTGACGGCGGAAGAGCTATGTTTATGAGCTGACGTTGTGCTATGTTTCTTGCTGGTGAGTAAGGTTGCCAGAGCTCCTTCAGAGGGAAGGGTATGGTGTCTTAAAAGTTGGCAAAGCATCTGCGACCCTTGTGCGGTTGTTGATATCCATGTGCAGCGGTGATCACTTACCATCAGGTGACACTAATGCACGTTTGCCTCCCTGTAAAAAAAAGACGTCTATGCGTTTTGATTATCTAATTACTTCCAAAAATATGTCGAGAGCTAGCCGATATTAATAATAGAACAGTAAATATAGATACGTAATGGCTGACAAAGTCAAAGTCAAGATAATCCTCATAAAACATTCTCCTTCTCCACAGACGGAATGGCAGTCACCAAAGAGTAAAGATGTGCAGACGAGCCTCGAGGAGGCTATAGATGCCTACATAGCTGACACCGGGTCAGCCAGCAAAGATGGCGTCAAGTTACCATGGGAACTGCAACTGCAGGAGCGCGGGGAGTGGTTCAAGAGGATACTGCGCAACCCCTGGGGGCATGACGTGCTCAGGGCGTTGCTGCAGGGCGAGACGCCGGGGGACGACGAGAGTGAGTACAGTTTGATCTATTATTAAGAGAGGTAGAGCTCTGTGGAAATTCCACTCGAATGAGCCGCTCGTCTGGGCAAGTACCTCCACCTTACAGAAGACCGCAGTGAAGTAGCATTTCGTAACTGTTGTGCTATGTTTCTGCTGGTGAGTAAGGTTGCCAGAGCTCAGTTGGGGAGGGTATGGGCTTAAGGCCGGCAACACATCAACGATACCTCTGGTGTCGCGGATGTCCATGGGCGGCGGTGATTGCTTACCATCAGGCGACCCGCTAGCTCGTTTGCCGCCTCTGACATAAAAAAAAAATCTTACATTCAGATGCCTTCATAGCTGACACTGGATCAGCGAGCAAAAGTGGCGCCAAGTTACCATGGGAGGTGCAACTGCAGGACTTTGTAACTGATATATAGTAATAATAAACTAATAAAAATTAAAACCAAATCTGAAACTAGACATTTGTTTGTTGCGTAAAACGTAGCTATGATGAAAGCTTTGTTTGATAGCTAACCCAACAAAACATAAGGCATAGATATACCGTCTCTGATAAGCCTTCGAAGACCATAAAATTGTTCATCAAACAGACATCAGCTCCCCTACAAAATTCGTTGTCTTTTCATAGGTAACGCTAAAAACGCAACTTTCGTAATTCAATCATGGAATTCTATCATCTGTGAATGTTGAATGTAATAATAGTTTACTTTCACTGTTCAACTACAACTTGAGTAAGTTACATCACCGCCATACTCCACACCACTTTACCACCACTCTTTTTCAGTGACGCGCAGACGAGCTCTAGATACTAATATTGTCTAATCTTCAGTTTTAGGATGGCTGAAGGAGGAGCGCGGCTTGATGTTCGTGACGCGACTGAAGCAGCTGACAGCTTCTAAGTCGAAGTGCGACGATCTCGCCATGGGGCTGGTCACCGCCGTCATGGACAGAGTTCGTGCCTCCACCGTCCTCGTGCCGGATATCGACCAGGCTGATGAGCCAAAAGGTGAGCGTGGACAGTCAGCGTCAGATAGGTAGAGGGTAGACTTGGATTAGGCACAGAGAGGTAGCACTTCATTACTTTTGTACAATGGTACTGTCGGTGAGTAAGGTCTATAAATTACTAGCGGCCCGGTACGTGCTTCGCTACAACTAGACCGATTTTGTGCAATTCACATAAACCATAATACTTCGAACAAACCCTGATATTTTGGTTTGGATAGGTGAGCCAATTTTTATGTTATAAAGGTTATAAAGTGAAAACGAAAAATGACACTTATTTTTATATTAAGATGTTAAGATGGGCTAAGCCCCCTCTCTTATGGAAGGCCTACAGGCTACCTCCACCAGTAGGCTTCAACTGGTTGAAACCAGAGATCATAGCATTCTCATGATACAGTCAGCATCTGAGCTGAGATAGTGAAGCTCAGGGTACTCAAATAAATAGACTCAACCAAATATCCAATAATGACGGTACCAGTGGCGTGCATAGGTTTTTCCACTTGGTAGGCACAAAAACTATTAAGCATAACTAACCCAATAAACCGCGCGCTATTTTTTATTTCGAATTTGACGATAATTGAAAATGATGTTAAAAAAACCATTGATAGCCATAAGTATCGTTGTCTTGTCAATATCAGCTGTTGTACACAAACAACTTGTAATAAGATACATAATGTTATGATTTTAGACGTAAAAATTATTAGTATGAAACATGAGAATGCTGAAATTTATTGATTTTAACGCCATCTATTGACGTGCAGATAAACTATCAAGTACATTTTGCTCAATTCTTACGTCTGCCGACTGCGAAATAAAAATTTAAAGTAAACTTTTACATTTGCATATCAAAAACATAATATTAACTTCTATAGAGACAATTTTATCATTTTTTAGTTAAAACAATAATGAAAACTTGAGATCGTTGTACATTTAAAAATATTTAAATTAATATTGTTCGGCTTTTAGCGCCATCTTTTGACAGGCAGACTGACTATCATTCCAACACTAAGATTCCGAAACAAATTCGCGTCTTTTCATTTCTTAATATTGAATATTTTCTAGATTATACCACGAAAGATGGCTTATAAATATTTTTTATTTATTATTCGTTCTTGTATCCGTTATTTTCTCTTTAACACTTTTTATATGAATTCTCGCTCGAGGTAAACATGCCTACTTTAGGAAGTAAATACTGCTATTTTAAAAATGTCACCATTTAGGTTAGAATGTGCGTCACAGTGTGACTTCTTAATTTTGTTGCTTAACCCGTCATATCATATTTTGACAGCTAAGATTGGATTTTTAGGGTTCCGTAGCCAAAATGGCAAAAAAACGGAACCCTTATAGATTCGTCATGTCTGTCTGTCTGTCTGTCTGTCTGTCTGTCTGTCTGTCTGTCTGTCTGTCTGTCTGTCTGTCCGCCAGTCTGTCACAGCCACTTTATTCCGAAACTATAAGTACTATACTGTTGAAACTTGGTGAGTAGATGTATTCTGTGAACCGCAACAAGGTTTTCAGATGAAAATAGAAAAAAATAGGAAAAATGGGGGGTCCCCATAGTTAGAACTGAAACTGAAAATATTTTTTTTCATTGAACATATACGTGTGGGGTATCTATGAATAGGTCTTTAAAAATTATATTGAAGTTTCTAAGATCATTTTTTTCTAAAGCAAATACTTTGCGTGACAGACCCTTCCAAAGTGGAAAAAAGTGTGTCCCCCCCCCTCTAACTTCTAAAATAAGAGGATGATAAAACTGAAATAAATATATAATGTACATTACCATAAAAACTACCAACGAAAATTGGTTCGAACGTAATCTATTGAGTAGTTTTTTTAATACGTCAAAAATAGAATTTGTACGGAACCCTCAGTGCGGGAGTCCGACTCGCACTTGGCCAATTTTTCATAGATGCAGTCCAACTAATGCCTACCGAGTTCGCCGCTATAGAATTTGTCCGCGTAAAAGTGGAAATTTTGAAATGATGATTGTAAAATTAGTTTTCTTATGATTTATTTTGATTGTTTTATGTAATAAAATTATTTAATACATACAATTTTTCTCACGTTTTGTTTGTGAATGTTATGAATATTGTTTATTTTTAGTTAAGGTAGGCACTGCCTAAATGCCTATATGGGATGCACGCCACTGGACGGTACAAACAAACTATCCATATTGTTGTCAAATTTTAATAGAATCCAGGGGGGTTTGTGATCACCAACCCGCATTTAGGGATCATGGTGATTATGCTATTATATGATTTCAAATGATAGAGGCCTTTGCCTTGCAGTAGGACATTACTAGGCTGATACTTTACTCTAAATACTGAGATGTAATTTCGTAATAATTGTTTCAGATAAACCAGTCCAGCCTACCGACCAGCCGACATTCGGTGATATCTTGAAGGCCGAAGCCGGCTTCACGGGGGACATCTGGGAACTTCTCACGGACATTGAGTTTGTTCTTCTCCATAAGTGCGATAGGCATTCAAAGTGTATCGAGCTGGTGAGTAAGCCGGAGGGCTAATTATGACTATGAACATGAAATAGTATTTATACCTACTCTGTCCATTTTATTAATATTCTTTTAACAGCTTGACGATTGACAAAGTTGGTGATGTCATGTGATGTCATGTGTGTGACATAACAAATAAATACACAAAATAAAGACCTGTAGAACTGCCTCTGAAGTGACTACACCACGGAGCGCTCTAACCACTAAGTTAGAGTGTTGGGTTCAAAAGCACCGGTTTTTGAACCCAAGACACTCTAAGGTGTTCTTTTTATAGATGAATGATGATTGTGTTCTTCGGAAGGCAAGTTAAGGCGTTGATCCCGGCTACTATCCAAATGGTCTGTTTTCCCTTGTGTGGGTTGCGGACGTCAGATGACAGTTGACAGGCTTGTAACGGTGCCCGTTCCTTCCAGCCTTCATGGATGTTCAGGCCTCCATGATGGCTGGAAAAACCTAACCTGCGCGCCCACTGGCCGCTAATTAACCTCCATTCAAAATTCAAAATTCAAAATTTGTCTAATATGTTCTATTTTCGCATTTTTTTTGATCAGGGATTCAGACCTAGACCTACCGCGGAGCTAGACAGAGCTCCACAAAATAACTACCACTAAATATCTATAAAGAATTATAAAATATTAATTATCCTATAAACCAGTGCAATAGTTGTTGTTGTAGTTCGGAAGTATTATAATAGTGTACCTACCAATTGTGAAAGTGAAATAAAACTATTACCAATATCCATATACATCATATTTTATTCAAACCAACTATTTGCGACGGGAAGAAACCCCAGACCGTCACAATGGCGCCCAACGTGGGGCCATTGTGACGGTCTGGGGTTTCTTCCCGTAAAGTAAGTAATAGTAACATAAATATTACTATTACTTACTAATTATTACTAATACCTTTAATAAGGTAATTACCTCAATATGTAATGAGGTTTAATATGACTATTCTAACCCTTAAAGGTTAGTAGTAATCTTGTACATAATAATATCATAATTATCATTCACCAAAAACCAGCGGGTGGTGACTGGTCCATTTTAATAAGCCTACACTATCCGAGGTTGTTTTCATGAGAAACTTCTTCTGTTATAAAAGATTTCTCTTTAAAAATTGGCCTTAATTATTCAAATTAATTAAGACTGTAGAGGCGATTTCGGATTTTGGAAAAAGAAACCAACCTAGTGTAAATATCACATTGTAAATATCACTTGCACCGCCTAAATTCTATCATGCATCTCCATTTATTTTATATTTGTATTTTATATTGTTCAGATAATACCAAAAAAAAAAAAAAAATCCTCAGAGATTTTTTTTTTTTTTTTTGCGCCGGCCGCCCCGGTATTGTAACGGTGCCCGTTCCTTCCAGCCTTCATGGATGTTCAGGCCTCCATGATGGCTGGAAAAACCTAACCTGCGCGCCCACTGGCCGCTAATTAACCTCCATTCAAAATTCAAAATTCAAAATTTGTCTAATATGTTCTATTTTCGCATTTTTTTTGATCAGGGATTCAGACCTAGACCTACCGCGGAGCTAGACAGAGCTCCACAAAATAACTACCACTAAATATCTATAAAGAATTATAAAATATTAATTATCCTATAAACCAGTGCAATAGTTGTTGTTGTAGTTCGGAAGTATTATAATAGTGTACCTACCAATTGTGAAAGTGAAATAAAACTATTACCAATATCCATATACATCATATTTTATTCAAACCAACTATTTGCGACGGGAAGAAACCCCAGACCGTCACAGGCTTGTCAATTCAGGATCAAAGTTGTAGCATATCCTTGGCTGCTAGGCAATACTCAAAAAAAAAACTCAAAATATACTTTATTCATGTTGGCCTCTGCAAGGCACTTATAAATCGTCAATTAGTACAATAGAATGACTCGACCACCGACTTCTTAATGCAGTCATCTACCGAGAAGAAGCGGCAAGAAACTCGATAGTTGCTCTTTTCAATCCCCAAATAATAACAATAGTTTGTCCATACAATAAGATAACATACTTGAACTAGGTCATACAGTTACCTCTTTCAAGTATATAATTAAAAATATATTTAACATGAACAGATTAAGTCCTAGTCGACCAGTCCCCAAAGGCGGCACCTGTTCACAAGTATGACGTATGTGTCAGCCATCATCTCAAATAGCCGAGGAGGCAACCGTTAGGCGTTAGGATAATAAAGACACAAAATAAGGATCTGTAGTTTCAAACAACAGGCTAGATTATACTCTCGTATGTCCTAACTTGTTATTATTTTAGTCATATTTTGTTATTGTTTCACAGGCAAAGCAGATACCGCTCAAAAATGGTTATCATCTGGTAGAGCGGCTGCAAAGCCGGCTGGACGCCGCCCCGCGGGAGAAGAGACTGTGGAAGAACGCCAAAGACGTCGCCACACTTGTTGCACAGGTACGCTTATGTCAGCTTACTATATTGGCAGTTGCCTACTGTCGAACATTTTATAACACTTCGTTTGGTATCTGGTCTACGATATGTAAATAAATTACTGACGGAGACTGTTATGCTATCTATACAATAAAATGTTTCTACTGGTGATTAAGGTCGCCAGAACTCAGTAGGGGAGGGTATGGGTTCTAAAGGCAGTCAACGCATCTGCGACACTTGTGCGGTTGTTGATGTCCATGGGCAGCGGTGATCACTTACCATCAGGTGATCCTCTTGTTTGTTTGCCTCCCTGTAACATGAAAAATACAGGCGGAAAACATACTGTAAAAGAGTTGTATATGTTTTATATGCCTCATAAGGGTTGCAGCACACAGATCTCACAGTTGGAGAGTGTAGTCTTAGTCCAGGAATTTTAGATTTTATCTGCGGAATAATTCCTAGTGAGCTGAATTTTTGTATACACCTTCATTATGATATTGTAATGATGATGTGAAAAATCGACATTGACATCGTGCCGGCTAAAAAAGTTATAGGGGTCCAAACGTCACGAAAATCAGTTTTTCGCAAATATCTCGCGATCTATTGCTCAGAGGTCAATAATGGTTTCATAAAAGTTGTTCGTCGTAAAATTGTCTACAAAAAAGGTATCTTGCATTTTTCTGTAGAATTAACCGTTTTTGAAATAGAGACTAAAATGCACTCACATATGGTATTGTATACCGTACGGCGCATACCAAGGCATAAACCCTATTGTTTATTTTTTTCCCTTTTCTGTTTGTGTGTTTTTTGTTAGTATGATGTTCTACATATAGAAATATAAAGGACTTGAAATACTAGTACAGTCAGGAAAATAGGAATATCAACTATAAAAAACTAAGTGGCAATTTTTTGTGTCACTTTATAACTCAAGAACGGGCTCACCGATCCAAACCAAATTTTCAGGGTTTGTACAGACTATTTATTATATAATTTATGTGAAGTTTGAACAAAATCGGTCGCTTCACTTTATACGTAGCGAAGCACGTACCGGGCCGCTAGTAATGATATAGATATGCAATGTGAATTTAAGCAATTTTGATCCAGGATCTGCGGAAAAAATCCTAGTGGGCTGAATTTTTGTATACGCCTTTATTATGATATTGTCATGAAAATGTGAAAAATCGACATTGATATCGTGCCGGCTTAAAAAAGTTATAGGGGTTCAAACGTCCCTGGACATTGCATATCTATCATTACTAGCGGCCCGGTACGTGCTTCGCTACGTATAAAGAGAAGCGACCGATTTTGTTCAAACTTCACATAAAACATATACTAAATAGTCTGTACAAACCCTGAAAATTTGGTTTGGATCGGTGAGCCCGTTCTTGAGTTATAAAGTGACAAAAAAAATTGCCACTTAGTTTTTTATAGTTGATATTCCTATTTTCCTGACTGTACTAGTATTTCAAGTCCTTTATATTTCTATATGTAGAACATCATACTCACAAAAAACACACAAACAGAAAAGGGAAAAAAATAAACAATAGGGTTTATGCCTTAGTATGCGCCGTACGGTATACAATTCCATATGTGAGTGCATTTTAGTCTCTATTTCAAAAACGGTTAATTCTACAGAAAAATGCAAGATACCTTTTTAGGGTTCCGTAGCCAAAATGGCAAAAAAACGGAACCCTTATAGATTCGTCATGTCTGTCTGTCTGTCTGTCTGTCTGTCTGTCTGTCTGTCTGTCCGCCAGTCTGTCACAGCCACTTTTTTCCGAAACTATAAGTACTATACTATTGAACCTTGGTGAGTAGATGTATTCTGTGAACCGCAACAAGGTTTTCACGTGAAAATAGAAAAAAAAAATAAAAAAATGGGGGGTCCCCATAGTTGGAACTGAAACTGAAAATATTTTTTTTCATTGAACATACACGTGTGGGGTATCTATGGATAGGTCTTTAAAAATTATATTGAGGTTTCTAAGCTCATTTTTTTCTTAAGTGAATACTTTGCGTGACAGACTCTTCCAAAGTGGAAAAAAGTGTGTCCCCCCCCTCTAACTTCTAAAGTAAGAGGATGATAAATCTGAAATGAATATATAATGTACATTACCATAAAAACTACCAACGAAAATTAGTTCGAACGAAATCTATTCAGTAGTTTTTTTAATACGTCAAAAATAGAATTTGTACGGAACCCTCAGTGCGGGAGTCCGACTCGCACTTGGCCAATTTTTTGTAAACAATTTTACGACGAACAACTTTTATGAAACCATTATTGACCTCTGAGCAATAGATCGCGAGATATTTGCGAAAAACTGATTTTCGTGACGTTTGGACCCCTATTACTTTTTTAACCGGCACGATATCAATGTCGATTTTTCACATCATCATTACAATATCATAATAAAGGTGTATACAAAAATTCAGCTCACTAGGAATTATTCCGCAGATCGTGGTTTAAAATTGCTAAAATTACTGGACTATCTCTCTTAAACCCTTAAAATTATATCGAGAAATTAGTTCTCACATTGAACTGAATCTTATGGCATTGAATTAGGGTCTTTAAGGGGTTAAGGGTTAACTTCGAAGGCTAAATAAATAACGTTTGCCATATCTTCCTCAGGTGATAATAGCGCGCTGCATGGTCATACCAGTGTGCGCGCACATCTGCCGCTCGGCGCTGTACTGCTGCTCGCGCTCGCTGGCGCGCCTGCTGCCCGCGCCGCGGCTGCCGGCCGCTGCTGCTGCCTTAGCCGCTCCTGCAGCCACGGCGAGACATCTGCACACGCTGGCGCAGGCCGTGGACGCGCAGGTGCACCAGCCCAACCAGCCCCGGGTGAGTGTCCACTGAGGAATGGTTTCTAAGCTGGCTAGTTACATCTACAGGACAGGAGGCACCGGCCGAATGAAGCTGATGGAGCTTCCTACTAGGGAGTGTCTTCCAGAGTCACTCGGAGCTGAATGAAGCTGAATGGGCTTGCTATCAATTAGGGAGTGTCTTCCTGAGTCACTCAAAGCATGGACCGAGTCAATCCATCTATATGGTACGTATCTATGAGGCCATCTAGCGCGTTTCCTGGTGACACGGTCTCTCGCTCGGCGCTGTACTGCTGCTCGCGGTCCCTCGCGCGCCTGCTGCCCGCGCCGCGGCTGCCGGCCGCCGCAGCTGCTTTAGCCGCTCCTGCAGCGACGGCGAGACATCTGCACACGCTGGCGCAGGCCGTGGACGCGCAGGTGCACCAGCCCAACCAGCCCAGGGTGAGTGTCTACTGAGGTGATTGCTGGGAAGGTAGCTAGTTACACCTACAGCTGCTAGGAGACACCTATGCTGACTGAATGAAGCATGGCTTCCTATCCACTAGATATTTAATGTCTTCCAGAGTCACTCAGAACTGAAGGTAAGTATCCATGTAGCAATCTAGCGCGTTTCATGGTGATACCGGTGCTGTACTGCTGCTCGCGCTCCCTCGCTCGTCTGCTGCCCGCGCCGCGGCTGCCGGCCGCTGCGGCCGCTTTAGCCGCTCCTGCAGCCACGGCGAGACACCTGCACACGCTGGCGCAGGCCGTGGACGCGCAGGTGCATCAACCCAACCAGCCTAGAGTGAGTGTCTACCTACTGTTGGTAAGCTAGCTAGTTACACCTACAGGACAGGAGACACGCCGGGCTTCCTATCCTCTAGGGAGTATCTTCCAGAGTCACTCAGAGCTGAATGAAGCTAAATGGGCTTCCTATCCACTAAGGAGTGTCTTCCAGAGTCACTCAGTACCTAGACTGAGTAGCTCCATCTGTTTGGTAAGTATCTACGCAGCTATCTAGCGCGTTTCCTGGTGATACCGGTGTGACGCTTGGCGCTGTACTGCTGCCCGCGCCGCGGCTGCCGGCCGCTGCTGCTGCCTTGGCCGCTCCTGCAGCGACGGCGCGGCATCTGCACACGCTGGCGCAGGCCGTGGACGCGCAGGTGCACCAGCCCAACCAGCCCAGGGTGAGTGTCTAATGAGGAATTGGTGGGAAGCTAGCTAGTTACATCTACAGGTCAAGAGACACCGGCTGAATGAAGCTGAATGGGCTTGCTATCAATTAGGGAGTTTCTTCTTGAGTCACTCAAAGCATGGACCGAGTCAATCCATCAATATGGTACGTATCTACGAAGCTATCTAGTGCGTTCAATGGTGATACCGTTCTCCCGCTCGGCGCTGTGCTGCTGCTCGCGCCGCGGCTGCCGGCCGCCGCAGCCGCTTTAGCCGCTCCTGCAGCCACGGCGAGACATCTGCACACGCTGGCGCAGGCCGTGGACGCGCAGGTGCACCAGCCCAACCAGCCCAGGGTGAGTGTCTGCTGAGGAATCGGTGGGAAGGTAGCTAGTTACATCTACAGGACAGGAGACACCGGCTGAATGAAGCTGAATGGGCGTCCTATCCACTAGGGAGTGTCTCCCAGAGTCACTCAGAGCTGAATGAAGCTGCTTGGGCTTCCTATCCACTTAGGAGTGTCTTCCAGGGTGACTCAGAACCTGGACTGAGTAGCTTCATCTATATGGTAAGTATCTACGTAGCAACCTAGGGCGTTTCTTGGGACACTCGTGTGTCGCGCGGCGCTGTACTGCTGCTCGCGCTCGCTGGCGCGCCTGCTGCCCGCGCCGCGGCTGCCGGCCGCCGCTGCTTTAGCCGCTCCTGCAGCCACGGCGCGGCATCTGCACACGCTGGCGCAGGCCGTGGACGCGCAGGTGCACCAGCCCAACCAGCCCCGGGTGAGTGTGCTCTGAAGAATTTGTGGAAAGCTAGCTAGTGACATCTACAGGAAAGGAGAAACAGGCTTAATGAAGCTGAATGGGCTTCCTATCGTTTAGGTAGTGTCTTCTAAGGTCACTCAGAACCTGCACCGAGTCAAGCCATCTCTATGGTAAGTATCTACGGAGCAACTAAGAGCTGAATGAAGCTGAATGGGCTTGCTATCCACTAGGGAGTGTCTTCCAGACTCACTCAGAACCTGGATCAAATCAATCCATTATTTGGTAAGTATCTAGGAAGCAATCTAGCACGTTCCATGGTGACACGGTCTCTCGCTCGGCGCTGTATTACGTTTAATATGACGTTTAAGATAAAATTTTACTATAAAAATTATCACAAAGAAAATATATGGGTTAAAAATTTGACGAACGTGTTTTTTAATTGCAGAATCCCTCGTCGACGGATATGATTCCGTTTGTTTGCGAGTTGTACGTGCGCGCAATCACAGCGGGCATGAATGAATTGGAGAGACTCAAATTGAAGACTGAAAAGGTAATAATAAATATGTTGATATTGATTTTAATTTGATTATAAAAATGCTAAAGATGCTAAGGAACTAATAGACATACAAAACATCCATGGCTCGAGTGTAATTGTCGATGTTCATCACACAAACAGTTACCTCTAGCAAGATTCGAATCCAAAAACCAAGGATCACCTTGGTTTTGCAGCTAGGGTTTTTAACCACTAGACCATCAAGCCTGGTCTGGACTGATAAACCGTTGGAAAATTCTGACTGGGGAATCAACACAGGACCATGATCTTATAGTACTAAAACATAAAGTACCAAAATATAATAGTAACTAACTTTGGTTTTTTGTCTCTATCGCAGTCCACTGCTGGACATAGGCCTCTCCTAGGGCTCTTCATTCAGCCCTCCTTTTGTCCCTTCTTCTACATATTTAATTTATATTTATTTTAAATTGAATTATTATTTCATTTTGATTTATTATTGTTATACCTACTATTGTTTCGTCGTGTCCAGGAGACGGAGGGCGAGGCGCGCACGGCAGCAGCCATGCTCGCGTCGTGGTTCACGCAGCTGGGCGCTCTGTTAGCCCGCAGTCTGCGTCTGCGCAGCGAGTGCGCGCTCACCGCCTTCTCGCTGCACCCCGCGCCAGACATGTACGACAAGATACGCGCCGCGCCCGCGCTGCCCAAGCTCAACAGGGTACGTGCTCCAGCCCCCCCCCCCCCCCAACAAGACACACGGCTCTAGGTCTAGTTTGTGTCCAGCTTCGGCGCGTTAGTATGTTTCAATGCGACATTTGTGGAATGGGGTGAGTGAAACATTGCTTACATGACGCAAACGGTTCGCACGGCAGCAGCGATGCTGGCGTCGTGGTTCACGCAGCTCGGAGCATTGCTAGCGCGCAGCCTGCGCCTGCGCAGCGAGTGCGCGCTCACCGCCTTCTCGCTGCACCCCGCGCCAGACATGTACGACAAGATACGCGCCGCGCCAGCGCTGCCCAAGCTCAACAGGGTACGTGATCGTTCCAAGCCCCACACGCGGCCAAAGGTCTAGTTGCCTCGCTTCTCCAGCACGTAAATACCTTCCCATGCAACATCCTTGGAATGGGCCGGATGACTCGTTGCTCACGTGATGCAAAGAGCGCGCACGTTGGCGTTGGCGGTTCAAGCGGTGAGTGCGCGCTGCTCCGCGCCAGCCATGTACGACAAGATACGCGCCGCGCCCGCGCTGCCTAAGCTCAACAGGGTACGTACACCGTGCTCCATGCCCTCCCCCCCCAACAGGACACACACGGCTGTAGGTCTAGTTTGCTTCCATCTTCGGCGCGTTAGTATGTTTCGAAATAGGGTGAGTGACACATTGCTTACATGACGCAAATGGTTCGCACTTCGGCGGTGATGCTGGCGTCGTGGTTCACGCAGCTCGGCGCTCTGCTGGCCCGCAGCCTGCGCCTGCGCAGCGAGTGTGCGCTCACCGCCTTCTCGCTGCACCCCGCGCCAGACATGTACGACAAGATACGCGCCGCGCCAGCGCTGCCCAAGCTCAATAGGGTACGTACACCGTGCCTCCTTTCAACTGGAAATAAAGCTAGCGGGACGACGTCTCAAGCCCACCACACGGCTGGATGTCTAGTTCTTCGGCGCGTAAAAACCGGATCGTTCCCAGGCGACATCTTTGGATTGGGGTGAGAGACTCGTTGCTAGTGGCTCGACGGCGTGGTTCAAGCAGCGGGCGCACTCTCAACAGGGTACGTGAGCCATGCCCCCCTCCCCAACAGGACACACGGCTGTAGGTCTTGCTTACATGACGCAAACGGTTCGCACGTCGGCGGCGATGCTGGCGTCGTGGTTCACGCAGCTGGGCGCTCTGTTAGCGCGCAGCCTGCGCCTGCGCAGCGAGTGCGCGCTCACCGCCTTCTCGCTGCACCCCGCGCCCGACATGTACGACAAGATACGCGCCGCGCCCGCGCTTCCGAAACTCAACAGGGTATGCACACAGTGCCTCCCTCCAACTGGAAATAAAGCTAGCGGGACGACGTCCCAAGCCGACATACACGGCTGGAGGTCAAGTTCTTCGTCGCGTAAAAACGTTCGCAGGCGACATCTTTGGATTGGGGTGAGAGACACGTTGCTAGTGGCTCGACGGCGTGGTTCAAGCAGCGAGCGCACTCGCTGCCCAAGCTCAACAGGGTACGTGCACCGTGCCCTCCCCCCCCCCCCCAACAGGAGACACACGGCTGTAGGTCTAGTTTGCTTCCATCTTCGGCGCGTTAGTAAGTTTCAATGCGACATTTGGGGAATGGGGTGAGTGACACGTTGCTTACATGACGCAAATGGTACGCACGGCAGCAGCCATGCTGGCGTCGTGGTTCACGCAGCTCGGCGCTCTGTTAGCGCGCAGCCTGCGCCTGCGCAGCGAGTGCGCGCTCACCGCCTTCTCGCTGCACCCCGCGCCAGACATGTACGACAAGATACGCGCCGCGCCAGCGCTGCCCAAGCTCAACAGGGTACGTGCTCCGCCTAAAAATAAACTGGAAATAAGACGAACTGTCCATCCCTCCGACGAGTACCAGGGAAACGATAGGAGTTCTAAAGCTAGTGGGACGACGTCCCTAGCCCCACTGCCCCCCACACATGACTGAAGGTTTTAGACTCTAGTTTTAGTCCGGCTCCGGCGCGTAAATACGTTCCAATGCGTAATTTTTTGGAATGAAGTGAGTGACATATTGTTCACATGATGCGCCTGGTATGTACAGCAAAACACACGCCGCGCCGCCCCATCGCTGCAGAATCTTTATAGGGTAACTTAGTAGAGCAACTTTTTGTCTTCTGCAACTACTCTCCCACTCCGAAGAATTTGATTTCACCCACTATTTGATTGGATATCACATTATTGGACAGGCTAGGCCTGAGTTACTTGGTTTGTCTATAGATTTTGTCCTTCTAATTTGAGTCAGGAATATCACAATGTCTGTGGTTTTATATATATCCATATAACAAACCACCATTATTAAAACGTATATCCATTCATTAAAACCATAAATCTCCCAATTCCAGGACCCCCAAGAGGCTAAAGAGGAGATGACAACGGACTTCGGCAGCTGGACAAATGACAGTCGGACTCAGTCTAACTTAGTCAAGACATCCGAGACGCTGAACATGAAGCACACGCAGAATCAAGCCAACGTGCTGTCCACGGCGATACTGACTGAGGGTGAAGCGATAGGCCTGAGCCCTGAGCTGTGCATGGACCTAGCTGTGCTGCTGGCCGGGCCCAGGGTCAAGACGCTGTCCTGGGACATGGACAGGTACGTGCCGCGCGACTAGCGGCCTTGTGCGCTAGGCGACAGGGACCTAGCTCGCGTGCTGTGTGATACTGACGGATACGAGGCGATAGGCCTGAGCGCCGTGCTGTGTATGGACCTGGCAGTGCTGCTGGCCGGGCCCAGGGTCAAGACGCTGTCCTGGGACATGGACAGGTACGTGCCGCGCGACTAGCAGCCTTGTGCACTAGGTGATAGGCTCCAAGGTCGCGTGCTGTGGGATACTGACAGAGGCGAGGCGATAGGCCTGAGTGCGGAGCTGTGTATGGACTTAGCTGTGCTGCTGGCCGGGCCCAGGGTCAAGACGCTGTCCTGGGACATGGACAGGTACGTGCCGCGCGACTAGCGGCCTTGTGTGCTAGGCGTCAGGGTCTAATTTCGCGTGCTGTGTGATACTGACGGAGGCGAGGCGTAGGACTGAGTGCCAGACGTGCTGCTGGCCGGGCCCAGGGTCAAGACGCTGTCCTGGGACATGGACAGGTACGTGCCGCGCCACTAGCGGCCTTGTGCGCTAGGCGACAGGATCCAAGCTCGCGTGCTGTGTGATACTGACTGAGGCGAGGTGATAGGCGCAATAAGCGTGCTGCTGGCCGGGCCCAGGGTCAAGACGCTGTCCTGGGACATGGACAGGTACATGCCGCGCGACTAGCGGCCTTGTGAACTAGGCGACAGGGTCCAAGCTCGCGTGCTGTGCGATACTGACGGAGGGCGAGGCGATAGGCCTGAGCCCTGAGCTGTGCATGGACTTAGCTGTGCTGCTGGCCGGGCCCAGGGTCAAGACGCTGTCCTGGGACATGGACAGGTACGTGCCGCGCGACTAGCGGCCTTGTGCACTAGGCGACAGGGTCCAAGCTCGCGTGCTTTGGGCATGGACAGAGCTAGGTAACAACGTGTGTAAGTTCCTTGTGCATGTGACTTGTGGAACCTTGGTCCAAGATAGAAGATGAGCTTATAACGAAGGATACCCTACTAAAGTTAACGAATAAGTGCGCAAGTAAGTCTAAGCAAATAGTTTGCTTTTTGTAGGCCTGTGTATCAGTTTGAAGGGATTCGCATGTAACATTGTTGTAGAGAGCCTAGGCGTAAGAACTTTAGCTTTGCTTTCCGAAATACGGTGGTGTAATTACACTGCCACTTAACTGAGCTCATTTAGAACTAGGAAGGACTATTCAACTCGTTCTCATTTAAAAATGTCGCGTTAAGGGGGCCCAACTGCCACTTACCTGAGCGGATTTATACGCCATACTAATAAAACTTATTAAAATATTTAACACGCTCTCATTAAAAAATGTCGCGTTACAGAGAGGCCCTGCTGGACAACTGCCGCGCCTACATGGAGCGCACGGACGGCGGCACGCGCGCGCTCACCACCGAGCTCAAATACCTCAACCTCGATCCAGCGTCGTATATGCATCTACCTGAAGAAAACGATGAGGAGGACGACCTGTATTATGGGATTGAGAAAGGTATGTGTTGATTGCGAGAATGTATGGTTGGGAAGGGGAGATATGGGTTGGACTTTTAACGTGAAATAAGTTTTATAGGTTAGCTTTTGGTTGAAAATGTTTCTTATACGTTCAAATTGAAAAGGAACTGTTGAAATCTTTGATAAAGCTCAAATGGTGAAATTAAATTTATTAAATAAGAAAGTAAAAAAAGTAAAAATCATTTATTTATCATGCAGATGTTACCGTCACAATACTGTAGGTAGAACAATTATAAACAAAAAAATACTTTTAAATAGACCAACAGATAATGAATTTAAATGTATTTTTTCTCAAAATCGGCTTTCTTCTATTTCAATCTCCAGGGTATGAACATCTAGTAGAACTTCAAGAGCCAGAGAGCGTATGGCCGGAACAATATGATGATCCAGAGAAAACGGAAAGTGCGTGCTCGAGCAGCATGGAAAACGACAGTGGAACCGTCAGACGAAAGAAGAAAAGCAAAGTTATCACCAGAACGATAGATTCCGACGAGGACGAGGACCCACTCAGCCTGATAGCTGAAGTCAAGAGAATGGAGAAGAAGAAAGAACGACCCCACAGCAAAGAGAGAAGTAGCAAAGACGGCAGCAAAGAACGGAAGAAGAAGACTAAATCCAAAGAGACTTCTGATAACAAAGAAGGCAGCCGCGAGAGGCGGAAAGAGAATCCAGATGACAAAGAAAAGAAAAAGGAAAAGCGAGCATATAAGAAGAGGACTAAAGACTCTCAACAAGTTGAACCGAAACCTGGATCGTTGTCGAGCTTGGTTGGCATGAGAGTTGCTAAACCGGAGGTCAATCACAATAAATCACCAGACGCGAAAGTGATGCCTTATGTTACTGACAGTGATTACGACAGCCAGGGAAAATCGTCCATGGCTTCATTGAACTCTGAAGGAAACGATCCTGATGTACTCTTCGATGGATTATACTGCATGGAAGAAAATGTCTTAAACGACCCGTTGGGGGATAAAAATAGCCTGACAAACAGCGAACTCAGTGTCGCTAACGGCCAAGTCGCAATCAACACAGCACGAGTCGTGAAGAAACCAGTACTAGACAAACCTCAAATCTTAAAACCTGTAGACAAACAGATCTCTAAAACGACGCAAAATATTAATAATCAAGTGAAACACACACCTGTTGCAGCTAATATGAATAACGCACTTCCATATACACAAGGCTCGGTTGAACAGAACATTCAATCTACAGTCGATCTCAAAACACAAACCAAAAACGTAAATGCAGTTAGGGAACATGTGAAGCAAAGTATTTCGAGACTCATTGAGTTTCGACGTCAGAATGCGCTGCTTGAAGCCCAGAGAAACAGTATGTCTTCGCCGTCGTCGACAGCGTCCAGCCCGCGAGTAAACAGCGAGAATAGTTCCACGCCAATATACAAGTCATCCAATGTAATGCATAATGACTTCCCAGATCCACCGAAACTCCCTCGAAAAGTAGAAGTAGCAATTCCAGACGTAAACAAAATATACATGACCAAAAACCAAATAGAATCGGACCATAAACAGGAAGTCGATATGAAAGCAGCTAAACAGAACAAACCTGTTATTCCATATAGCAAATACAACCAACAACAGCCAATGAATTACAATGAGGCGTTTCTACAGACATTTTTACCAAAGGAAAAAGTTCGACCAGTTCAGCCTCAGCCGAGAATAGTTCACAAACCGCAGTCGGCCATCAGTGACGATGTGTCTCAAAAGAACTTCCAAGCTTTCTTAAAAGAACTTCAAGAGACAATTAACGCCGGTACAGGTACTAAGACCACAAACACTGCTCTTGTGGTGCCGAAACCTGCTCAAAAGAAAGATATTCGACCGATCAGCAGGGTGACTCCTGTTATCCCTAACAACATGAAAACCGAACCTGGATCTTCTTCCCAATGTGCCAAATCAACTATACAAACTGCCAAGAAGGCAGACAATCAGTTGAATACTTTTGCCCGTCTCAGCTACATGCATAAGACAAAACAAAGTGATTTCAAAACTAGTAAAGAGACTCCATCTCTTTATCAGGAACAGAAGGCGTTGTTAAATAAAGCTATAGAAGAACAGAAATCCGCTAAGCTTAAGTACTTGCAGAGCAAAGGAGAGATAGTTGTGTCCAGAGTGTGTCAGGCTCAACCAAATTTACCTGTGAAAGATGAACCAAAAGTACTTATAAAGAAAGTAGACCAACCTTCAAAAATTGCTGTCTCTGATCACCCACTCTTAAAGAATATGCTGCACTCTAAATCTTCCCATGGTGCTATACCTAAGCACGCGCCGAAACAAGACAATATAGTTAGAAATCCGTCTCATACAGAGATGCCGAGGGTGGTGACTCCGGCACCAGTCATAAGAGAAACGTCTCTATCCGAAAAAGATCAAAATGATCTATTACTTTTGCTACGGCAGCAGAACAAGTTGAATTATTCGACGCCGTGCATTAACACCGATGTAAATAAAACCACTAACAATATTCAGTATAGCAATCCCGTGCCGGCAAGTACCATTCCTAGCTTAAATCAGGTGAATGTTAACCAATCTGTGATTAAAAATTACCCAACGGAAATAATACAAAATAATACTCAAAACAATGTCTTTACGAACAAGGCGACTCATGTGGTACAGAAAATGTACCCTAAAGCAGTGGAAAATAGCCCAGATAATGTTAGCAGGACTATTCCGTACAAGAAAATAAATGTTTCCCTCACTAAAGTTGCAAATGCTCCCACCATAAATACAGAAGTCAACCAGTATGGCGATAATAATAAGCAAGCGTCGAAGAGTACAGATTCACAGGAAGGGCAAACAAATAGACAAGATTGGGAAAGTGTGATGGATGCTTTATTAAAACATAAAACTCCTATCAGGGGTCCGAACGCCCTCGAAATGACGCTGAATAATGATGGTTTCACGCACAGCAGCCTGCGAAATCAAAGGATAATGAGGACAAACGTTGTCGATCCAGAATCTAAAGTAAGTGATAGCAGAATACAAACACAATCTGTTTTGAAGCACACTGCTTCCGAGACTATTGTTAAACCGAATCGAATTGTTGAAGGAATTAAAACAGATGAGAAGAACAGGCAGCTCATACAAACTGCAAAACATGCTGTTTCTGATAGAGTTGTAAGGCCGAACGTAGTCCCAGATGCAGAAGTTAAGCCTTCACTACATACTCAAATGATTGTTAGACCAAATATGATGATAAATACAGAAGTAAAGACTGGTGACAATAAGTTACATACACGATCTGTTGCTAAAGTAATTACTGACAGGGTTGTTAGGCCCAGTTTACTACGCGACACGGGTATTAAAACAAGTCACAGCAATAATCCACACACTTATATTCCCGCTAAACAATTTGCTCCAGAAAATGTTAACACGCAAAGCTTGGCTATCGACGCAGAAGTTAAAATTAGTGATATTAAGAAACCACAGACTGTTACCAGAAATGTTATAACTGAAAGGGTGGCCAGGCCAGGTCTAATGTTTAACACAAACCATAAACCAGATGAGAGGAGTAAGATACAACCTGAGATAAAACACACAACTGAAAAAATACTTAGACCAAACCTTGTGATGGACTCTCAAGTCAAACTTAATGAACCAGTCACAGTGGCAAAACATGTCATGCCCGCTGTGATACACAAGAAGATAAATATTCACTACTCAGCAAATCAAGATAGTTTAAAGAACCAAAAGCCACCACAAACTCACGCATTAAAACCCGTTATAGAAGGAGAACATCTTAAAGTAACAGACATTCACAAGAAACAGGTTACCGCTAACCTAAAAGACAGCTATATATCAAGCATTCCAAATTCTGACTACGACTTATTAGATGAGCTTATGGATGATGAACTTAGACAAGAAATAGGAGAGCTATCCTCAGATGAAGAAACATATCGATCGTCGTCATCTAACAACTATAAAGGGAACAAAATAACTACTAGCAAAGAACTAAGTACCGACAAGAATATTAAACAGCAAGATACTTTGCATTCTATAGATCCACGATGTGCCTTGAAACCAGCGCAGAGTGCACAGAATAACGTAATAATTCAGGCGATTGAACGTACTAATGCGCCAAAAATTATTATTGAAAGTGACAGAACTATAGTCCCAGCAAAAGTTGTAAACACCGAACGACCTCCAGTTCAAGTATCAACCAATATTGTACAGCAAACAACTGCAAATGCAGTTGTTTTAAATAATCAGATTAATGAAAGTCAGACCTTTATTTGTCAGAATGTTAATAGAAATCACATAAATGTCGTCAATCCAAGGAATGTAATAATAACGGCTGTCCCACAACCCGTCGTCCCCAATGTAGTTGTTTTTGGCTCTGATATAGTATACGATCCATTTACGACTGTACAGACGCATTTACAAACAGGACTATGTAATGTGAGCCAAACCCCGTATATCACGCTTAATACTGCGCCGAACATTGCTGTTTACCAAACTACACAGTTCACTGCCCCGGTTGTGAATGAATTAATCATTGGTAATGCAATGACCTCGCCTATGCCAGCCCCAGCGACACAATCGATTACGTCAATGGCTGGGGCCCAAGACATGTCCACCTCTCAAATAAACACTACCAACATAACTGAACCACTAAAAGATTACTGTGAAGATGTTGTGAACGATGATAAGAATGTTAATAATCATGATAATTTGGAAACGAAACCTAAAATAGATACTGATAATCTGCTACAAGGAAAGTCAGATGTAAAACAACCTAAAACCAGTTTGGACATTAATTCTAACAAAAATTGTGAAAGGAAGGTTCTTTCAGAAGTGCAAGATAAGCAAACAATTAAAGTTGCAGAAAAAGTAGACATAAAAAATACAATTAACCAAAAACAGGTAACTGAAGAAAATAAAAGAGAGGAAAAAGTTGTAATTCCATCAGAATTAAAACAAGAAATAGAATCGAAGATTGATCTTGAAAGTGTTCCCAAAAAGAATTCAAGAGATCAAGAACGGTTGAAGAAAAAGAGATTTGCCATTTTAAATAGAGAAGTAAGTCACCGGTCATGTACTGATCCTATTGCATTGGGTTATGCGCCTCTGTCTAAGCCTATACAACGGAGTCCCGTTAATAACAATACTTCTCAACATAAATCTGATAACAAATCAACTCCTGACTTGGTTCTTAATAACCAGAAGGTAGTAAATGAAGAACAAGATACTGATAATAGTAAGGAAAATGAAAGCAAGGAAACGCCATGCCGTCGTATCCTGTTGCGTTCTTCTAATGATTTAAAGGCAGTAACAGGGTTGTCGAGTTCCCAGGATCAGAAAAATCCTGTAGGTCGTAAAACTAAAGTAAGGCTTAAAAAGACTGAAGAACATTGTACAAATAAAACTATGGAGCAAAAGGTTCATATTGAAAATAAAGATGTACATAAAAGAGAAAAGATTGTTTCACCTATCCGGGTGTCAAAGAGAATACTCAATAAAAAAGCGGACAAAGTAAATGTAGAAATAACGAATACTAATGTTGTCAAGCCTGTTGTAATAACGCAAACACATAAGAATAACGTAATACCTATTAAGAATGATATAAAAGATGCGCAAAAAGTAGATATCGCTAAAAATGAAAAAGTGACAGAAAACCACAGCAAAGATGAAAATAAAGATTCCAACCAACCAAGCCAACTAATCGATGCTACAGCCATCTGCGTTCCTGTTGATATTAAACCTGCGGTTATACCAAACATGACAAAGTTTGATGCGATTGATTTTGAAGATGCATTGCAAGGTTCCAAAATACCAAAAATTATTAGAAACCCCGAAAATGACAGTTATCCAATAACTGAAGATGATGATTCAATAAACACTATTTCAATTACTGAAGCTGTAAAGAAAAAGAGTAAAAAGAAGAAATCAACGAAAAAGCGATCTGTTCGGGTGGTCCGAGAAAGTCAAAGTGATGTAAAAAGTTTAGAAATCCTGCCTACTGATGTCAAATCAAATAATACGGGTGACAAGTGTACAAATAATAACAAGACTGATAAATCCAATGTAAATGTTGTTCCTACTCTACAAAAAGCGTTGGATGGCATAAAAATGGCACAATCAAAATCTGATGAATGTGTACCGACTTCAAGAGAAATAATAAATAATGCTAACATCCCACAAACACCAAATAAATTTGGTGTGATCGTTCCAGCCTGTCAGAATAATATTCAAAGCAAGCCATTGAAGTCACCTGACACTGTTAATCTATCTACGCAAACATTGAATAAAGCGTCTGTTGCGCAAGATATACAAAATACAAAAATATTGCAAAACATGAAATGCTTCGATGACTTCAATAAAACAGCAAAGGAAAATATTAAATTTTCCATTGCTAAGGATGTTGCCAAACAATCTATTGCTTCAAATAATTCAAGAGTTGATGAACGTTATATAAATTGTAAAACATTAAAGGAACTAAAACCGTTTTCAGAAACCAAACATATTAATGTATCAAATGATAAATTAAAAGTTTCTACACTGAAACTAAATAATGACTTGGCAGCCAATGCAAAAACATCAAATAATGATATTAATAGTCAGAGTGGCGTCATTAATAACATTCAGAATAAAACTCAAGAAATTCATAATACTTCGAAAAATGATGATCTTAGTCAATCACAAAATTCACATAAAATGTCACAATCAACATTAGATTGCCTGAAAGACCAGATACGTATAGAAGAACTGCCGGCACTAAATGATTCCGATAAGAAATGTGTAAGAATAAAAATGCCAAATGGTAAGTCATTTAAAGCTACTGTATTTGGAAAAATGCATGTTAGCTTTGAATCATTATTTTCTGATAAACATTTGAGAATGGCTTTATTGAACAGTATTAATGACACTAAACGGTATACTGTTAACATAAAACAAGTGTCTACTACGGAGAAAAATGATACTTCTAAAATTGTTGAGACACGAATTGAGGAAGTGAAAGTGCTTACCGACGCTACACCAACCATTGAAACTGTAAACTTATTAAGTGACGAAGAAGATGAGCCCCCAAGTCAAACCAATAATAAGACACGTACTTTGAAGACAGAATTCGGTGAATTTAATATTTCATTAGAAGAGGAACATTTCACCAAACATCAAATGAAATTGCAACAAAAATGCTTAATTAAATTAACGGATGTAAAAATAAGTCATCCTGATTTGTTAAGAAAAGAAACCCTCAAAGCTTCTGAAAGCATGGTTCAGACGAAAAACGAAAGCAACAAAAACCAGAATGGCTTTTGTCCAATAGTACAACATGAATTAGAGAGTAAAAAAATATCTATAGATAAAAATGACATAGTTAAAGACAGCAACACTGTATCGAAAGTCCCGACACAAGGAACCCTTACACTTGGAAATCGTGAAGCAGTTCCTGCTATACCAGTATCATCGATACCAGATATCATAGAAATAGACGATTCTTCAAATGATAGTATTGATGTTTCAAAAGTTCTTGAAAGGGCTGTGTTCAGTAACGAATTTAAATTAATGGAAAAAGAATCAGTACAAGCAAAATGTAATATGAATAAATTGCCGGACGAAATTGACACTTTAAAAAACTTATTATTAAAGGATCTTGGAGTTCAAGATATCGTTAAAGACATCAAAACTCAAATCCAAGATGACAGCAATGTCAAGGCTTTGAAAGATCATGAAACAAGCCAATTATGTAGAGAAAATATTAGAGAATGTTATGTAAAACTTCATAACTGCGACGGCTTGGTAAAAAAATACGATCAAATTAGAATAATGAACCAAACGTGCTCTGTAAATCTTTATAGATGTGATGATGATGACAAACAGGATGAAGATGTTTCGGATGAAAAAAATAATCTAAATTCTTCAGATGACTTTATCAACTTGGATGTCGTATCTGAACCCAAATTGACAAGAAGTGGTTCGTTTTCACTATTGGATGATTTATCACTTTATGAAGAGGAAATTCTGGGGAATTCACCCAGTGTATTAGATTGTGGCCGAAGCTCACCGGTTATGGAAGTTTTTGACGCGATATCATGTCTTCGCAAAGCAACGCGGGCTGCTGAGAATCATATGTCTGTCATGGAGGCTTTCGAACTTATAGCATCTGTTCAAAACCGGGATAGAAAAGAACTTTCAGAAAAAATAAGGTGCTTCTGTGAATTGTACGCAACCAAACGTGACCTTCATGTATTAAGCAAAGTAGAATTATTAGCACCGCAACAAAATGATCCTCAATTTGACGGACTCCCGCGCAATAGTTCCCTCGACAGGAAGCATAATGCAGTTCCTACACTAAAGAAACTTACAGCAAATGTATTTCTGGACGATTCTGTTTTAGATCTTATTAAACCATGTTTAAAGAGTCGTGTTCAGCCACCAGTGCAAAGCCCATCTCATAGTTTGAAAAGAAAGATACGCAGTGGTGAAGATAAAAAGGTTGTTAGTAAATTAGTAAAAGTAATGATTAAAACCAATATTGAAGTAATTAAAGAAGAAAATGTCAAAGCTCAGCCAAATATTTTAGCATGCCAACGGGATAATAACGTTAATTTAATAGAACAGCCATTAGTCGAAGAAGATTCTACCGTACACACTGAGATTAAAATTTCTAATGAATGTGGAGTCAAAGACGAGAACGTCAGTTCCGAAGAATATGCTTTTAGCTCGAAATATGTCTTGCCGGAAAAACAAAATGAACACAGTCTCTGTAAAATAGATAAATTACCTGGTGCTGTAATAGATGTCAGTGAAAACTCAACCGATCAAGCTGCTGCATCAAATGACAAAACGGTGAAATGCGAGAAAGACGTTGAGGATATTCTAAAATCTGAAAATGATCAAGCATGCGGAACTGACATTGGGGAAGTGGTAGAGGAAATCCCAGATAAGACACATGTAGTAATTTCAAGCCAGTACAGTCAGAAAAGAGAATCAGATAAAAGTTTAGATGAAAATATAGAAGTAAATAAAGATGAAGAAAAAGACCTAACAGATAATTGCAGGCTAGTCAAAATAAATGTAAAAATTGATAAAGAAAACAGCATTCCCAGTGATCAAAAATTTGATCCGATGACAGATAAAAATATTAATGAAGAAAAACTGGAGAACAATGAAAATAATAAAAACCGTAAACAGAATCGTGAATGCGTAAATAACGAAACTATCGACAGTACTATGGTTGCTGACTTCAAAGTTTCTTCAGAGAAGACAGATCCACAGAGTACGGAAGATATACCAAGAGAAAATAATAAAAATACACTTTTATGCTCCGATCAGTGTACTAAAAGGACTGTTGAGTGCAAAGAAGAACCTACCGTGACAAATATTAAAAATACCCTTGCAAATTCTAGTAATGATAATTTTAAACATGACAACACTGACACATCTGAAGAAATTAGTACTCCGGTCCGCACAATTGACAGCAACGAGCTTAAAACTGATAGTAGTCTTTTAGCTCTGTCCGATAATGACTTCAGTCAAAAAGACGCCGTAGATAGTGCTGGTGACAAAAGCGTTGATATTCACCAGCCTGCTATTAATGAAGAGCAAGAAAGAGGTTACTTGAGTGCTACAACTGAACTCCAAGTTGTGAGAAGTACAGACAGTCTGGATACTGTTGATAAATTATCTGTGTCTCAAGAAAGCGAATCTATCCCTCGCCTTGATAATAATCACCCAAAACTAGAATTGGTGACTGTAGTTAAAGTCGTTTCCGACTATGACATTTCTTTGGATTGTTCATCAAAATCTAGTAAAAATAATACGGTTCAGGCCGAAATTAAGCTTTCTGACAAGGATCTAGAAAGGCAATGTTTGGAGATAACTGATGCTAAGGAACAAAGTACAAATAGTGAAGACACACCTATTAAACGAGAATCTAAAGTAAATGCCAAAGAAATAGACGATGAAAAAGGAACCGATGGTGATAAAGAACATGAACTTGTTAAAGGAGAAATTCGTGATGAAACAGATGAATCACAGGACAACAATCGCCAAAATGTTGATAATTTGATTTGTTCAACATCAGTGAAAGTTGATCCGGTGACAGAATTGGAGTTTCTTGCGAAAAATCACGAGGAATCGGCATCAAATCAGATTGTGAAAGACACACAGTTATCACCAGCTCGGAAATATACATTGAACGAGTTATATTTAAAGGATAAAAGCAGCATTGATGAGACCAAACTCAGCAATGAGTTTATTTTAAATGGCATCGAATATGAAGACCCTGAAATGGGGACTTGTTACGTCTTTCCCATAGCTGCCGATACATCATCATCTTCCTGTGAAACTGACGAGTTATTTGAAGAAGAGACTGAAGAAATAATTCAGGTTATACAGGAAATTAGTGAAGACGGTACTGTGGCCACTGTTACATTGGAAACGAAAGAAATTGGCGCTGATGAAGATTACAAACTTAATTTACCTCAATTGACTTACTCAAGATTATCAAAAACAAACTGCTACACAAAAAGGCCGTTAAAACGTAAAATTGATATGAGTGACATAAAAATAAGCGAGAAGAAATATAGGAAAGGAAAAAATATTGATTACCCAAAAATAACAGCCACCGCTATGGCCGACTCAGCTTATGGAAGAGAATTCAAACGAGTTCTTGAGTATTGCAGTACTGTGAAATTTTCCTATACGCAACCATTCCACAAAGAGTTTATTGATGTTGATGAGATCATCAGAAATTGGCCTATTGGAAAATCTATTTGTGATAATTATCAAGATGATTTTCACAATGCTGTGTTGTTCACTGATTTAGAAAATGTAGAACCACACAGAGTATTTGATCCCGCGGAACAAACATTCGCCGATGAAATAAGTGAGGAGTACACTGAATCAGATTTGCCTTCTAATATCCCCGAAATCAATTTCAGTATGGGTTTTGGTGAGGGGTCCGACAGAGTCATACAAAATTTGGAAGATGTAGGTGACGATTTAAAATTTTCGGCTGCGACTCTGTCGGACGTAAAACAACCTCAGCCGCTTTTACAGTCCGAGAATTATGACGAACGCACGGCTGATCATGAAGAAATCAGCTTTATGACATCAAGAGAAGATCAGATAAAGCAGTTAAAACGTTATCTCACTTACATTCAAATGCGTGATAAAGTTCGATCATTCTTTAAAAAGACCTCAATGGAATTAAAATATGACTGGATAGGACAGGAAAAACATGATGTACGCAATTTCCCATTTGAGCTTTATAACAAGCCGGATTTCCTTGAACCACCACCTGCAAGTGTTATCGTACAAGTTGTTCAAGTTGGACAGTTGCCAGTAAGTGCTACCGCGCAGAATCCCGTGACATGTGACCCACGTGTAACTCAAGTTTCGGACGCGAGCCCATCACAGTGCTCTGTAGACAACAGTCCTCAAGACGATTCGCAACCAACCATCAAAACCGAGTATACGGAACTGACGACAGCGGACTTGACTGTCCCTTTGATGCAAGAGTATGCACAGCACAATCAAACATTACCTATGGATTCTCAGGAACAAACAAATATGTCTATGTCTGACGAAAATATTCCTATTGAAACTGAAATAAAATCAGTAGTTAAGATCGAGTTGGTGGATGATACAGACGAAAAAGAAGAAACTCGAGAAAATTACGAAAACAGTGAACCATCAGTCCCGGAGGCCAAACAAGAGAATGAAGTTGAATATTCTTTCGATACAAATTCTGATCATGTCACAACACCGCTAGAGGCGGAGACGGATTATATTGAAATGATGGAATATCCACCAGAAAAACAAGATCTATCTGAAATGTACCCGGAACAACAGGAACAGAAACAGCAAAATGGTGCACCTGAGAAGACGGATCAAATTGCACATGCAATGAACGCTGCGGGTATTACTACTACATCTGAAACGATGACAAACAATACGAGAGCTCACGCCTTAGTCAATATACTTTCTCAAAAGTTGCGACAAGGGTCTGCGGGAGGGGCCCAAGCTACTACTAATACTTACTCTAAAACGACGTCTATAAATGCTATGGCACTGCAACAAGCATTGGCACAAATTCTGCCTCCTCCATTAAATCAGAGCAATGGGACTGAGAATAGTCAACAATCTCAAAATGCGCCTCAAGTTTTACACATCGTTCAGGGAAAAAATGCAACTGGCAGTCAAATAACGTTGGTTGATAACTCACAGCAGTCGGTAATCAACGCCCCAAATGCTACCCCAGTATTACATATCGTCCAAAATAAATCCGGCACAGCTAACGCAAACACTAATGGTGCGGCGAATCAACAAACTAATTCTTTTGGAGGCTTATCTCTAGTCGACGCCGGCTTGCAACAAGGCGGTAACCAGCTTCTGCACATTGTAAATACTGGTAGTCAAAAGAACAGTAACGCAGCTGGACAATTATTAAAAAGGGTGAACCTACTAACCAATCTGACAAATGTGCAGGGCTCGAATGAGCAGAAAATGGTTCAGTTTGTGTGTAAGTCAGCTGATGGGAAAGCTATCCAACTAAACGCGCCACATCAACGAAGCATGGTGCTGAGATTACAACCAATTGAAACGCCAAATGTGCAAGCAACTCCACCTAAGCCGGTCGAAAGCCAAGATCTGAGTCCTACTGCGAACGGAACCAATTCTCAAAATGGTAAAGATAATGCCGCTAGTCAGCAAGAAATAAAATCTCGTTCTGTGTACGAAGAAAATTACGCAAAGTTTATACAAAATTCTTCCAGCAAGACTGGTGGCTCTGAAAAGTCTACCAGCTTGCCAAAGTTTAACCAGGCTTTCGGAAAGCCAGTATTTCAAGATGGGAGCCAAACTCAAAATGATATAAACGCTAATAACTCACATTTATCCGTTAACACTAAGAGTGAAACAAGTGATTGCCAAGCGACTGACAATGCGATAAATCTCGATCATATCGGACAAATAAGCAGTCCACCATTGTTACTGAGGAAGTCGCCCGCACAGACGTCACAGGCTCAAACAAATCTAGTCCAACAATTGAAGCAAACTATTACTCCCATGAATATACAGACAATGCACGGTGGCGTCATATACACAAGACAGATTCCAGTCAACATTGGTGGTGGACAAACGATCAACCTAATAACTGTCCCGAGTACCGAGCTTGTCGATGATTCGACACAAAAGCAACCCGTTGGAACACAAAATGAAATGGAGCAATCTATCATTAAACTTGTTCCGCAGAACCAATCTGCTCCTTCTAATGCTGAAATATCGTCAGAAGAAGGTGGGACCACCATGAATGTGTCAAACGAAAACAACCAGAATCCCACGCCACAACCTGTCTTGACACAGATGCGTATTAAACTGCCAATGTTAAGTAAAACACCGCAAATGGTTTCTGGAACGCGAGTCGTGAGACCGTCTTTCTTCCAAATTCAAAGAAACGTTATTGGAGGTACCAATCAACCTGTATATCAGCAGCTTGTGTTGACAGCCGCCCCGCCTCTGGGACAGCAAACCATCCGACTCCCACAAGCACAAACAACCAGGCCAATTAAAGTTGATAATAATCAATCTTCAGCGGAGTCACAAATGAGTTCCTCCACTTTGGAGCAGTTGAGAGAATTTGATATGGTTTTAGAACAAGTTAAGGAGAGAAGCAGTGTGCCTCCGAATTCAACGACTACATTCCCTAAATTACACACGCCTTCCACCGATACTACTGATGGGTCTGCGAGTACCGCATCGACAGAAACAACTCAGCAGGTACTATATTCGATCGGAAACAATCATCAACCATTGAACGTGGCCTACGTCAACAGGAAAGCGACAGTAACAACACCAACGACTTCAACCTTTGTACGATCACCAGACTCATCAGGAATCATTGATTCTCCAACGTCGTCGTCCCATGTTCAAATACCTCACACAGTTACGTCGGAATCTTCTCATACTGACCCGCCACCTACACCGAAACCAAAGAGTAAATCTAAATCGAGGCCTAAGTCTTCGTCTAATCCGCCTAGTAATTTAAAACTCAATACAGTTCCTCCGAAGACGTCTACACAAAAGCCGTTGGAAGATGAGCAGACCACTCAAAGAATACTCTATATTTTAGCAGAATATAAAGAACAAGTTGAGAATTCTCCAGACAAGGATAAACCGGCGCCGCGGAGAAGATCTAATCCGCCATCGAATCCATCAGGATCTTCAAAACGCAAGAAGAGTTCGAGCGGCTCGCGGCGACACGGGCGCGACATGAGCCCGATTCACGGCGAGGACACGTGTAGAACCATGGGCTCGGAAGACAGCAGCTGTGGCACTTCGCAGGGCGACTGCAACGAGAGTTGTCTCGAAAGTCACTCTCCCCAGGACAGCCCTAGAAAAGTAGTCAGGAAGCTTAGTTTCGAACCGGAGACGCCCGCACCGACGCCACGGCCGCAGCAGCCACAACGGAACGTCATCGTCGCTGACGGTCAAACTATAACAGTAGCTCGAGGTACAGCAGGGAAGCCAGCGACGGCTGTACTGATGCCGGCCAATTATATCCTACCAGTCTCGATGGTGAAGGGAGGCCAGCAAATAGCAATAGTGACAAACCGCGGACCGAAGCTCTTAACTGTTGGCGGAGGGGAAGGAGGAGCAACGAACGCCTTGTTGTTACAACGTCTGATAGGCCCAGCTGGGTTGAAGCCTGTTCTCGCTCGTCCGGGAGTTCGTCACGTACGGCTTCCGACTGCGGCGTTGCACAACCTTCAAGCGTTCAACTTGGCGACAGCGACGACCATCCAGCCGCCGGATAGTACAGCTTCGCCGGCGCCCGCTCCGACTCCGCCCGAGCTGGTGGACACGAGAGCTACCAGCTCGCCCTGGACCGACCGGGACTGCACGGACGTCAAGCCCGAGCGGGGCTCCAGCCCGGAAGGGTCAGAGCCTTGGAACCTTCCATCATCGGGCGATCCACACGACTACTCCTACGAAGAAACAGTGCGCACCGACCACCTGGACAGAACAGTACTTGTAAGTATTTCAAACATATTTTTACTTCCTCCCTGTTCATACTTAATGGAACCATCAATGTTTGAAATGGTCTATTGACGAAGCCAAAGCACTTCGACATACTTTGTAAATATTTCCATTGCTGTTTTCAACGTTAAAGCTTTTCAAATTTCGATTAATAACTTAACGTAGTTAATACTTGATGGTTGCCAATAAAATATGGTTTTGACACATTTTAAAACTTCAGGACCCGATCCCAGATCGATACAGTCCCGATATGGAGGCGCAAAGGATATTTGATAAGATGTTCGACGTTGAGTCGAAAAAATCTTACATGGGCGATTCGCCGCGTTGCGCTTACGATATAGATGCGTCAGATTGCGACGATAAGCCCTACCATCAGGTGATCATATCGTAGAGCTGGCGTTGGTCGTTCAGATTTAGTATGCCTCTTAGTAGACCGTGCACGCCTCTTATTTTTGTCCGGTAACCGTTCGCTGGTGCCGCCGCCTTCACATTTAGAAGCGACATTTAGTTATCAATCTATCTATCTACAGCTATATAAGTACATGTGGTAATCGCTCCGTAAGAAGCTTTGAGTAGATAATGTATGGGGAATGCAAGCCCTAATGCCTTCTCTATTCATTGACGTCCTAGGGAAGGAATACGAAACGGTTGCCACTTGTTTTTGTCACATTGTTGCAATATGATTATTTTAGCTTTGGTACATGAGCTGAGTAAATACAGAGAACATTTTTTTCTTTAAACTATTTTATAAAATTATAATATTTCAGATGGTATGAAATATGAAATGGGTGTACCTGTCGAAAGACTATTACATCAGGGCTTACCCAAAACAAAATTAATGTAAAGCCAGCGTCAGAGATATATGAATAGACACAACTATATCAATAATATCGGTAGTCAATTATATCGATATGAATATCATAGTCAATAATATCGATACAAACAATGATTCCATATTATTGACATCATTATATTCGTTCTAAAGGTCGGCACATTCAAAATGTGAGAAAGATCGGTTCAGTTAAAATAGGGTTGACATCGCCAATGGAATCTAAGCACGCGAGTGTGTTGAGGATTAAAATAGTTTCAAGGTGGAGATAGATAACTTCAAACGATAATGTGCTGATGTGATTATCATGAATTTCGGTTACTATAGCTAAAGCCTTCCTCGACTAATGGACTATCCAACACAAAGAGTGAGTTCAAACAACAAACAAGCAAACAAACCTTTCAGCTTTATTATATTAGTACGAAATTAATATCGGTATGCTTTAGTCTAAGATCCCAGTGGCCCCAGACCTACGTCATTTTAGCAAAGCTGAAATTTTGAGGATTGTTAGTATAATGTGTTATTAAGAAGGTATGCGCACCCACTACCTTGAAAGCGGGGCCGTTTCTCAGGTAGCACGGGGGGCCCATTACCAGTGACGGATTAACCCTTAATCAAATTAAGCAATTGCCTAGGGCACCACGTCTGGGGGGGCACCAGAAGAAGCACAAAAAAAGGCCGTCCATAGGGCATCACGAATCACGTCTCACTCTCACGTCACCATAAACTAAAACAAAAAAATATTCTAGGAATAATTTGAAAATTTGCGCGTTTTTGTGTTACCAAATAAGGGTTATTCCCCCTAGATATAGGAGCCAAATAAGTCATATAGGATTTTTTGAGGGGCCTGAAATTTTAAGAGGTATTTTCAGGGTTTTTTGTCTATCTATTCAGATGTTGCATCCTGATGGTCCGATTTACATTGAATGTAAATGGTGCCTCATGTACTACATTTGATCAACTCAAAAAAATAACTTTATTTAATTTAACAATGTATGATATCAAAAAAACGCAATCTTCAGATAAAAGCTATATACATACTTAAAATAAAAAAAACTAGCGGCCCGCCCTGGCTTTGCACGGGTAAAAATTTTACACAATGTACCCTATGTCACTCAGGGATAGCGAAGCTTACCAACGGTGAAAGAATTTTTAAAATCGGTCCGACCTCGTAATTAAACTCACTCACTGAGGATTCCGTACAAATTCTATTTTTGACGTATTAAAAAAACTACTTGCTAGATTTCGTTCGAACCAATTTTCGTTGGTAGTTTTTTTATTCATTTTTAAAGACCTATCCATAGATAAGTCACACGTATATATGATCAATAAAAAAAAATGTTCCAGTTTCAGTTATAACTATGGGGACCCCCATTTTTGTTATATTTTTTTCTATATTTGTGTGAAAACTTTTATGCGGTTCACGGAATACATCTACTCACCAAGTTTCAACAGTAGTATAGTACATATAGTTGCGTTAAAAAGTGTCTGTGACAGACTGGCGGACAGACATGACGAATCTATAAGGGTACTGTTTTTAGCCATTTAACTACGGAACGGAACCCTAAAAAGGACAAGTAAGGCTCATAATTACGTATTTCAATAAATAAATAAATTATGCTTTGGTTTCTATTGTTGTCGCACCACTTCTTGGGTACGATCTCATCTCGTTATCTTATTTTACAAACAAAAATTGGCCAAGTGCGAGTCGGACTCCCGCACTGAGGGTTCCGTACAAATTCTATTTTTGACGTATTAAAAAAACTACTGAATAGATTTCGTTCGAACTAATTTTCGTTGGTAGTTTTTATGGTAATGTAGGTACATTATATAATCATTTCAGATTTATCATCCTCTTAGTTTAGAAGTTAGAGGGGGGGGGGGGACACACTTTTTTCCACTTTGGAAGGGTCTGTCACGCAAAGTATTCACTTTAGAAAAAGTGATATTAGAAACCTTAATATAATTTTTAAAGACCTATCTATAGATACCCCACACGTATATGTTCAATAAAAAAAAATATTTTCAGTTTCTGTTCTGACTATGGGGACCCCCCACTATTTTTATATTTTTTTATATTTTCGTGTGAAAACCTTGTTGCGGTTCACAGAATACATCCACTCACTAAGTTTCAACAGTATAGTACTTATAGTTTCGGAAAAAAGAGGCTGTGACAGACTGGCGGACAGACAGACAGACAGACATGACGAATCTATAAGGGTTCCGTTTTTTTGCCATTTTGGCTACGGAACCCTAAAAACTAATGTTTTTAGGCGCTGTAGACTGATTCTAGTTGACATACGGATAGGGGGGCCCACAGGGGTGGATTGCTTAGGGCATCAAGTAGTCTTAATCCGT